>OX381708.1:76313819-76913819 GCA_947462335.1 Harmothoe impar
GGGCGGACCCTGGAATTTGAAAAGTGTGTGTGTGGGGGGGGGGGGGGGGGGGAGGAGGTCCAGGAGTATTTACCGCTAAATACCGAAATAGCAGCAGCACTGCGGATTGGGCAGCTCGAAATATAGTTTTATCTACCTGGTAATGGAAATTCTACTGAATATCATGAAGATGATTATGATTTGTATAGATGGAAAAAAATGGGAAAAATTTATTTTTAAAATAGCCTGTTCCTGAACAGCTGATTCAACCACCCCATATCTATGAACATGTACATAAGCATACACGTATTTACATTGCATTAATATCATATACTATTGGTATAAATATGTCCATTTGAATTGTATCGTATTTTAAAATCACCATGTGAAGGAATACGTTTTAAACTCAAATGCTGATCTTGGCAACCTGCCTCTTTGCACACCAACTTGGCAGGTGGCTTGGCAGTTGGCAGGTAGCTGGTAGCTGGGAGTGACCCTGAGCTGCTCCCTGGGTTGCTCCCTGGTGCCTAATGAGCAGGGGATGAGTCAGTGAGGGAGGTAAAGACGTGTAATCAGGGTAAACACACAGTACCAGGGATTTTGACAGGATTTTTTCCAATGAGCCAATGGCGCACTGAAGGGGGAGAACAATGCGCCATTTTTGAGAATTATGGGACATTATAGACCTGGCATATATATATGTGCATCATATTTTTATGTAAAATTAGTATTTTAGAGTAAAAAACACATGTGCACATGGGAAGTTGCATGATTTCTTACTGTCTCTCTGTTTCCTATAAAGGAAATTCTCAGAACCCTCAAATGTATATACCTCCTCAATGAGACCCAAATTAATAGAGTAGGCTTCTATAAGGACTCAGTCTCATATTGAAGTATTCCATTTATCCTATATGCATATCACCTGGTAAATAGCCTTCTTACGAAATTAATTTATTTTATATGGGAAAGGGTGGTGGGTCCTTTACCAAGGGTGGGGCTTAGCAGAGCTCTAGATAGTTCTGGTAGAAGTCAAGTCCTAGGGTAGTCAATCACTACTTTTCCAATAATTATAAATATACATGTAGCTTTGTTTTAATAGGAGTCACAAAGAATCCATGTCAAAAATACAATAAAATAGACCGGGTAAAGCATTGCAGTGTAATCCCCCTTGTAGATCACAAAGCTTGCACACAGCTAGGGCGCAAGCAGATAATTTTATATCAAATACCCATTCCTTTCTAAAATGACATGGGGAATTATAGTTATTGTATTGAAAGCAAACTTTCAAAGTGAATAAAACCGATGATCAAAGCTCAAAATCAATATCCTAATAGGAATATACACCTCGGCTGAGAAGAGAGGGGGTTGTATCTATTTTGGGGACTGTGGCCTTTTACTGGTCAATAAATGTACTACTTGGTATATTGGGGGTGTGGATGTTGGAGGCAGGGGCACAGAGAACATTTTCTACATTAATTACATTAGAAAATTTCAGAAAATTCGAGTTTTTATAGCATAAAATAAATACGAGATGTAAACAGCTGTATTTGTCATATCGCTGGCTTTCCAACGGTATATTACACCACATAATTATGTGATAGATACTATCACATAACCTGACCCATCTTGAGCTACTTTTGTTTAATATCACCATACATGACACATGCGCCAATGGGCGCACATTTAGAGAATCTAATGCGCCATTTAACATTTAAATGCGTAAATTGCGCGCTGCGCGGCCCTGTCAAAACCCCTGCAGTACAGATTACACCCCCCCCCCACCCACACACACATACCGTAAATTTTCACATATAATGCCAAAAAAAAAAAAGTTGTGTTCAGGTAACATGGCCCAAAATAAGTAGGGTAGGTAGGTCGATTTTTTATTTTCTTTTTTTATCAAATTTATTTAAGGATTTTGAGACAAAATTTCTCCCATTTTCATAAAGTTTTTTTTTTGCCTAAGCTTAACTCGCGTATTAGCCGCATCTAGACTGGGAAAATCCTAAAGCAAGCTGCACAGAGGGTCTTATCATGGTTATACTGTACTGTAGCATACATGTAAAGACTTGGGTACTAGCTGCACATTGACTTTGGGCCAATCCTATAAACCGCCCCAACGATCCAACTCGCATACCAGCTGCGGCAGCTTCTAGGCGAGAATGTATAGGGTACCAGAACAGTTAGAGCCACACCCAAAGAAAAATGCGGTCCGTGGATTTCTCTGCCATTTATAACTTCTTTAATAATGTGAGAACCTTTCCATTGAATGTGCAAAACCTTTCTAGCTACTTAACCATGTCAATCTACAAATATGACCGTGTTAAATATTGTAATTAATGGTTTGTTCTGCTTCTTCCTTGTAGGTGAGTAAACCACGTCCTTTTATCGTCAAATACAAACACAAGTAAATGATATCTCGCTGTCCAAGGTAAGGTATGAAGTACCCCAGGAAGTTGAAAAGTCAGCGTCTCCTCAAATCTAAAGGGTTGTTTTTAGACCTTACTAGGTCAGTGTTTTTTTCCACAAAAAGGAGTCATTTTTCACAGGTGAGTTCCTGCAAAAGGGGCTATTTGCACACTGTCTAAACGCAGGTGGATGTCAGTTTTAAATGGGGAGTGCAGGGACCTCGCCATGGGGTGCCTCTACATGGGTAAAAATCGACACGGGCGACACGACGACACGGCCCTTTTTGGCCCTTTTAAAAATCGAAGGACACAGGAAAATCGGGGATAAAAATCGACCCACAGGAGGTTTCTCTTTGTTCTTATATAGCTAAAAATCGACACAATGCCACTGCCCTACTGCTAAAATTCGACCCGGCGACACAGTCAAAATTGCGGGTACCCATGTAGAGGCACATTGGGGATATCTTGAAGGAGGATCAGCTGATGGTGTGTGTATGTGTGAGGCTCTGGTAACTGCCAAATGTTGGGATTTTGCTGGCTCTGGGCAACCCCTGCTGGTAGGCTACAACCAGCGAACAGGAACAGGAAATGGAACCAGAAAGGCTGATGGTAAATCTACCTAAAACTACCATCATACATTCTGGTTCCATTTCCTGTTCCTGTTCGCTGGTTCCAGCCTACCAGCAGGGATTGCCCAGACCCAGCAAAATCCAAAGTTCAAGGTCATTTGGCTGTCCCCAGAGCCTTCCTTCGGAAGGATTTGGGAACGAGAGTAACTCAGGGGTAGCTTACAGGGCTCAGTGAGTAAAGCTATCATAACCTCTGATAGCCTACTGCCCCTACCCCCCCCCCCCCACCCCTGCCTGTAGGTGGGGAGGGGGGGGGGGGTTCTCAGGCATAGCTTACAGGGCTCAGTGAGTAAAGCTATCATAACCTCTGATAGCCTACTAACCCTAACCCTCCTCCCCCTCCCCCTCCACTCTATGTAGGGGTCGGGGTGGGGGTGAGTTTAAGCCTCAGTGAGTAAAGCTATCATAACCTCTGATATAGGCTACCTACCCCAGCACATGTTCCGTCTCGAAAGTCAGTAGGGACAGCCGGTGCTATGTCAGCCTCGAGCACTCCAGGCCCATTGCAGCCGTCAGGCTGTAATGGGCCTGGACAATTTTGTATCTAATAGCTGTAACCTACTTAGAAAAATGATCCAGGATCCTGGATCATTTCTTAATGAGATAGGTAGCTCACTGATTGGTCAGCTATGATCACATGATCATGTAGGAATTGTGTATGGCCTCATGGGTTCGAATCCCACCCTAGGCAAAATGTAGGTTCGTTTTTTTACATTATTTATTTAGCCCATTTAAAGCATAAATCCACCTTAATTGACATAGTTAAATTAGCTATTACATATGTGACTAGGTACACATTATTTCAATTTAGGTGCAATATGCAGAATCAAAACTATTAAAAATTAAGCCAGAGTGGGGTTCGAACCCACACCCCCATGGCTGCTGATACTAGTAGACCTATACAGTATAGCAGGGTATGAGGCCAGTGTAGGTACATAGATCTAAGTAATCTCCCAGACTGTAAACGTACAGTCAGGGCCCGAGACTGGTGCTATGTATGATACGCTGAAAAGGACACATGACTGTCTGGAGGCAGTACGAACCTGGGAGTACGAAGCATCAAGATGTATGTTTGCTCGTTCAGCATTTCATTGCATGCTTTGTACATTTCAGGAATTTTGTAATTTTGAACACTAAATAGAGGATCCGCCCCTGTGATTGGCCCGATCTATTAAAAAAATATTCTAACATTAATAACGGGGGCATCCCATACAATCCATCTAAATAATCTCAGAAATAATAGATTTTGGCCCCTGATGAATTCTCTTCTTCCCCCTGTCGGCCCCTGTCCTGCTTTACCCGGTCTGCCCTGTGTCCCTCTGTCCCCTTACCCTCCTGGAGCATGCACTAGGCCGGTGTGTGTGTGTGGGGGGGGGGGGGGGTTAGGGGGTCAGCTATGACAGCTTATTGATTAGTAGAGTCCACACATGATGGATGCGTCCGTACCCGCCCTCTGGTAACCCTGTAAACATTTAAGGACGGATGTCGCTAAAAGATGACAGTTGTCGTCATGATGCACCAATGCAGCCCCGGCGAGTTACTGCATTGGTGCATCCTGCCGACCCTTCGGGAGGGTGTCAACCCCATGATGCTTTAATGCAGCACTGTCACTGGCAAGTCACTCAACGCCAAAGGACATGATGCATTGATGTACTATGCCGTCCTTTAAGAGTTAATGCGATATGTTCCTTGGTCGTCATGATGCATGGGTGCAGTCCTAGCGAGTAACTCGCCAGGCCTGCATTCATGCATCATGCCCAACCAATGGGGTTGATTCTCCCGAAGGATCGGCATGATGCACCGATACCTCGCTGACACTGCGTTTGTGTATTATCAGCAGTAAATTGACATGAAACCTTGAGGCCTTAAAGGGTTAGGTGCGTTTGTATCGGGGGAGGGGGGGGGGGTCGCATGTAGGGTATCTGGGGTGAGAGGTTTGGGGGGGGGGGGGTGTGGATCAGTGTGATGATGACGGTGTCAGTGTCACAGTAGGGTGAGTGTAGGACAGGCAGCTATTGATAGCCACCCCCCGTGTATAAATAACTTATATAGACTCCAAACACGCCATGCCGCATACACAATACATGGGACACAATGCGCCAACGACTTATATGGAGTCTGCCTGAGCAGGCATATGAGAAAAGAGTCTTGTCCACTTGACCAGGGATGTCACTTTTCCTACTTTTGCAAGATTTCTTACATTTTTGCTAGAGTTTCTGTATTGAATTCCTACAGAAGATTTACCAAAATGTTACAGAAATGTGAGTGGCATCTCTAACTTGACCATGTTCGTTTAGTTACCAAAGAGAGGATACATGTGGTTTACTTATTACCAGAGGCGTGGCACCTACTCAACGCCGCCTCCTTTTGACCAACATTTAAAATAAAGCGTAAAAAAGAAGTAAAATAGATACCGGATAGTGGTCAAGCTGGACCTACATTTATAGTGAGGTTTAGATATGCCTACTTGTAACGTGTACGGCAACGTCTAGCCCATCCTTTATCATTGCTGTAGACGTACACGTTGCCGTACACGCCGTAATCTAAACCTCGCTATTGAATGTGTTTGCCAACCGACAGACTTCTGTCCACTAGTGCTGTAAGGCCAAGTGCGGAAAGAAATAGTTTTCCCTGAATCAAATAGAAATAGTGCCTAGACAAGTTTCCTAGAACCTCCCCTCATGTTTCTTACCGGTGATTGCCCAAGTGTCAGTGACACCGAGTTTTATACAAGTGTTTCCTGTAAATGTAATAACGGAAGCCCGGGTTAGCCCTTTAGGTGTCGCATAAGGACGGATGTCGCTAAAAGATGACATAAGTTGTCATGATGCACCAATGAAGTCCCGGCGAATAACTCGCCAGTGCTGCATTGTTGTATCATGCCTTCGGGAGCGTATGGTGGACATGATGCTTAGGAGTAGCGCTGCCTGGTGAGTTACTCATTAGGGCTTCATTCATGCATCATTACAACCAAGGGCATGATGCATTAAGGCCTAATGCAGCACTGGCGAGTTACTCGCCAGGGCTGCATTCATCCATCATGATCACCAAGGAATGATGCATTAAGGTATCATGCCGTCCTGAAAGGGTTATAGCATTAAGTATGTGAGTGGTTTCAGAGAAGGACACGTGACCGTCGGAGATACAAGTATAATACCAGTATCACGTGACTGGACAATGTGTCGGTGACCTTTGTCTCCTATCTGTGCTGAAAAGGGAAATGACCAGTAAAAATACATACAGTCAACTACCACACTTAATACCCGCCCACATGAACCTTTCCAAGTACGCCCAGAATACATGTATGTAGTATGACTCTTTGTTCTTTTATTTTTGTTTTCCTCGCTGTGAGAGTAGCTATTGTCTCTTCTTTCTGGGGATGAAAAGCAAAACCTTCTGTACAATGCAACCTAGGATATGAGTTCCTGAATCGTTCAATTCATACAATCTTAATCTAGACATGGTTTTTCGTATTACTGAGCATCATTTGCCCCCAACAATAACAGGGCCGGATACAGGATTTTGAAAGGGGGGATCACTATTCAAAAAAAATATTTGCCTTAAAAACCTCAAAGACTCAATACCCCCCACCCCCCACCCCCATACATATTATTGTACATGACATGCGATGTAGGGGACAACAACCCGCCTATAGTAACACCACCCCTGCCTCTTGGGTAGATTCACCTGGGGTCGGACACATACCTTGAGAAGGACACTTGATTTTGTGTGTTTTCAAGCGTTTTAAGCTCTTTATTTGTGAATAATTGTAAAGTTTATAGTGCTTTTCTTTCCAAAGAATGCAAACACTAGAAGGCGTATTGTACATGTATCATCTCATATTTCACTGTCCGTCTTAGACTTGCATAAGTCTTAGAATTTGGATAAAGACAAAAACGGACTTTTGTCTATGATATACTTTTCTCAACTGTAGTGGGAGCAGCCAGGGGACGGGAGGAGGAGGGGGGGTAATGCGTGGCGGAGTAGAGCTCTGACTAATGCAGGTCCATGTCCGTCTCAGTACAGGGTATGTGTCCGACTCATGGTGACCCTACTCCTACCCTCGCCCCTCCATGTTTGACCCCTGGTCGGCATGGTAACCCCCAGGGTGCCCCGGGGCGGGGGTAGTTCGGCCTGCACACACGAGGGGGCGTGCCGCATGACGGCGCGGTATGCAGATTGCAGGGCCGCAGGTGATCATTGAGGGCCGGGACATGGATACCGTCATTAGGTTGTCATGTCGTCATGGCAACATGGGGGGGGGGGGGGCGTCTGATCATGTCATCAGGGTCAGGGATATTCTGCAACACTAGGCGGCGCCATGGGGAGGTCCTCTCTGTTAGTTGGACGCCATTTTTAGTAAATAGTCATTAAAGCTTGACCATCATGGTTGAAGTGAGGCCAAAAGCACTTTTGGATATAGTTCAGTTTTCATTCACTAGAGGGCTCTTAAGGGCTGGGAGCTCAGCTCTTACGGGCACAAGATAGGGTGAATATGTTGTAGCTGGACAATGCTCATGGCCCCCTGTCCAAACACTGCTGCCCTCTGGTAGAACAGTTATTTTAGTCCATGTATGGCAAATGCTGAACTTATTCCCTGACGGCCCAGCTTTAATGCAAGGGGTTTTAGTCTAGACCAAACCTGTGTTGGGAGAGTGACGCCTCTGCTGGAACTTTGAACCAATCAGAGAGAATATCGTACCGACATTCTGGTACAAACACACCAGAGTGTCTGTATATCCCCCGCGTCTTGGCCGCTGGAAAGTTTTGGACCCAGCTGTATATCTATACTGAGTGCCCCCCCCCCCCCCCCCCCGGGGCATATCCCAGTGTACTCTCTGATCACTGCATCATGCCGTGTCCGCTTGTCGTCATGATGCACTCTTGGTGAGTAACTCGTCAGGAATGAATCATACCAAAGTGTCAGAATGTCAGGGGGCGATGATCGAGGTACTTGTGTGACCTGTGGGTCTATAAAATCGACAGGGCGACATGGCTTTAGTGTAATGGGCATGTCTTGAGAATTGGCCCACTGCATTGGTGCATCATACTTGACAAATGTTACATTAAGGAGCCAAATCCATGGGCGGATGGTTGTTGCCGGCATGTTCCTTGTAGATTTGAAGATTTACCGGTCTTTTGTCACAATGGTTAATAAACAGGCTCTTGTCGATTTGTCAATTTTGCGCGTCTGGGGCGCTTTCCGAGTAGGGCTACAGGCCACGCGGGGACACCATGATACACGATTATACGTCATACATGGTGTAGAGGCGGATATCGGCGTATTGCCCCGTTTGTCATGACACGTGGTGCCGGCACGTGGTTAATACGGCAGCTATATCGTACATCACCATCCAACACTACATGATATCTACACATGGAGGATCCACCTAGCGCCAGCTGTCAAGGCAACTGACACTGTCTATAAACATATCAATGCCGTGACCACATCAGAATTTACTGGTTGTCCAGAGAGCTGTGATTGCTGAAACCAGCAGTGAGCTGGTTGCTGGTGTTTTGGTCACCAAGGCAGGTACCAGCGAACTGCCATTTTGGTAGTGTAGGGGCTTGGATTACTCGTACCATGGAGCGTCTACTACACGCTCCATGCTCGTACCTTGGTGATAAACCTGTAGGGGGGTATCACTCGGGTAATCCTGCTCCCCTCTGTACCATACCAATCCAGTAACTTATGGCGCAATCAAGTTATCAGAAAGGGATGTCGCTCAGGGGTAGAGCAGCTGCTTCATGGATCTGAAGGCCTTGGGTTCGAGTCCCAGATTCTCCAGATGACTTTTCTGCGTCCGTTACAGAAGGGAATTCCTGTTAAAATGGCGGACAAGATGGCAGCTATGTACAGTCCCCCCCCCCCCCTGGGGACTGGACAGGCTGAGTACCAGGCAGCTGTGTGGTGATGGAGATGGATGGGTGAGGCCCCTGTACCAGCACACAGAGATGGGACCCATGATGAAGTCAGACCCCCTGCGTCATATACCGATATACTGATAACTTACGGTATACCTAATGATGTCATTGGTATCGAATTTTATAGATTATCAGTTATTCACTATTTTGGTCTCGATATATATAATATATCAGTCATTAGGTATGTAAGAAAAAGAGATAGTTTTGATATTAGAAAACATTTCTGTGCCTTGAAATAACCAAGAATATATATGCCAAGAAAATAATTTTGAAATATTTTTTTAAAATTTTAGTTTAAAAAATTTCAATTTTTATATTTTTTTTAATTAAAAAATATCCAAAATGGCGGCGTATCGATACCCAGAGATTGTCGATTCGGTTATCATATATATATAAAATAGCGATATATCGATACCTGTGATACCAATGACATCCCTAGGTATAGCTGTTCATGAAAGGGGCCGTCTTTATCTTGGGGGAGGAAGGGAGCTCCTTTCCTGAAATTGCAGATGAAAAGGGACAGATATAGAATTGGCAAATGCTATTTTTATTGATATGCAGGGAAGAAGAATATAAGCCGGTGATGCATACCTGCAACATTTACATGTTAAGGAGATACCTGCTATTTCTTGACTTGTCTAATTCATTTCCCGATGTCAGAGAGATGCCACTTTTCCTACTGTAGTAATGGAGGAATTTCAACGTTTTTTTCGGCGAGATTTCCATGTTGAATTAACATATTTTCCCATAGGAAATTAACAAAAGTAGAATAATTCTGACTGTTTTTTGTCAACCAGTGAGTACCTGCTACCTTTGTCTTTGCCCTAGGTGATAGCTGAATATTTCTAGTATCAGGTAAAAATGTAGTTGCAATAACGCTATAAGTGGTAGGATGACAATGTATGACAATGGGGTAGTGGACACACAGGGGCTGTGGTCATCTTAAGTAGGGGTCACACCTAGGGTCAGGGGGTCAAGGGTCAGCCTGAGGTCTGGGACCGGACACTGGGCAGTGTGAGGGTCGCGTGATGTGTCATTTATAAGTCTGTCTTGTCTGCCACAAGAGATATTTTTAAAAAGCCCTTTAAGTGCCGCTTGCTGCTTTACTGGCTTTTCTGCTTTGTCGATACTCCCCAGAGCTACATTCATGCATCAAAGAGCATAGCACTTTAAAGCACTGTGCTCCAAAATAATAATGCTTTTAATACAAATAAGGTATATACAACCTAAGCCTGACGATAAACCTGAGGCCTTACTATACTTCAGAGATGCCACTTTTCCTACTTTTGTAGGAACTCCTACTTTTTGACTCGAAATTCTTTATTGAGTTAATTTCCTACAAAAACTGCCCAAAAATGTAAGATTTCCTACTTTTTGTCGACGACTGAGTGGCACCTCGGATAATTAATGCTGAGACCAAAATGACTTACGGTACAAATTCATGGAAACGTTACTGGCTTAGGAAGTACATTTATGTACATCAAAATGGTACTTGACCTCTTGACATGTGCCATTTGTATGTGTCTTAACCTTCAGGTAGCGTCAGTATTGTAGCTCTTCAGGCTACTACCCGGAGGTAGAAAACACTGTCCCATTCACTTCCTGTCCTCTTAACACATTTAGACTCCCCCTAGGGAGACCAGAAACCTGATTAGGGGGGGGGGGGGGCATTTGTTTACATTTGTCAACAGGTAGAGAAGTCAACGTCAGGGGTATGGGTATGTACCCCTATTATCGCTCAGTGTTTTCTGAGGTGGTCTGCCTTTGATGAAGGTCATAGTGCGTTATTTGGAGGTGGTTAGTGTTGACTGCCGTGTTTGTCACACACTAAGGGCATGTGTGTGTAGGGGGGCTTGTGCGCATGCGCGCGCCGTGACGCGGAGGACGCCGGGATTAGAAGGGACGCTGGGGTCAGTTTCCGGAGGTGAGAGGTCACGGCGCGGCCACCTAGCGGCGTGGTGCGGCAACAGGTTGTTACACACCTAGAGACCAATGCAGCAAGAATGGGGAACTCTCTTTTTTTTAGATTAATAATAAGGTTGTGCTTACCTTGGTTTTAGCAGAATCCTCATAACATTGTAATGGCTATGTTTGTAAACATCTCATATGAGGAAACTCACAGGAGAATTATCTTTCAAATAGTGTTTATTAAAATACCGGATTTTGAGGTTATATTTTTGTATTTGTCAGTCACATATCAGAACTTTATCAACAACCTTTCTGTAAAGTCAGCCTTTCAGCTGCATTAATGGTCTGTAGCAACACCTACCGGTAGTAGTATAGCGCCACCTACTGTGGGCACATGGAACTGGTGTAAGGAGGGGGGGGGGGGGTGCCCTGAGGGCAGGACTCTGTATGAGTTATGTGGCACTTTTGGTGATTTATGGGGCATATTATGTTGTTGTTTGTGCCTCAAATAACCGTTGTCACCCCATTCTACCCCTGACATACACAGTAGCACCGGTAGCACTGCTGGACTTGCCTCTTGTCCCCAGATGCCCCTCCCTCCCCCTGACTACCTCCTTCCCACGCCCTTGGTTACCTTAGTTACCTGGTAACAACAACAGGGACGTAGAGGTTACTACCTCCAGCCTCACTCATAGCACCACTCCCCTTACCCAATTATCGCTCACTGAACAACTGGAAATATTAGGGATACTGGGATTGGCAAATTTTGTCTGCGTTGGTGTGTGTGGGGGGGGGGGGGCACCTTTTTTCCCCGTTTTGATTTAAATAAATACATTTTATAACCGTAGGCTTACTTTCTCCCTAGAGAATTAACGGGAGGGACGGGTAATAATGATGTCTACTTGGTGTCTGTGTGTAGGGGGGGGGGGGGGATGGGGGAATGGGGGGGGGGGGGGGGGGGGGGCTGTAAACAGACTTAACCCGTCCCTGACACTACACTGACAGGTCTGTAAATATTCACCCCAGGACACTCCATATAACACCCCCTCAGGGGCACCATATAACACCTACACCAATCTAACGCTTTTCTCTCCATAGCCCTTAAACATTTAACCCTTACAGGAGGGCACAATGCATTAATGCATCATGCCGTTGGTCATCATGGTTCATGAATGCAGCCCTGGTGAGTAACTCGCCAGGGCTGCATTCAAGCATCATGATGACCATACAGGGTTGAGACACTACCGAAGGATCAATATCGTCAACGTCATAATGCCCGGCATAATATAATACAGTATTGGTGAGTTACTCGCCAGGCCTGCATTGGTGCATCATGCCGACAAATGTCTTCTTTTAGTGGGTAATAATGCCGTTTGAGTTAATGGTAGCTTGGTGTTTTAATGCATCATGCCCATTTGTTGTCATGATGCTGATTGCAGCATTGCCCTGAGGCTGCTTTCCTACCAGCGAGGTTGATACACTCCCAAATGGTTGGCATGATGCACCAGTGCAGTACCGGTGCGTAACTCACAGAAGACGACGCATCAAGGCATTATGCGGCCCTTAAAGGGTTGACAGTGGTGGTCCTGCCCCCGGACATGGTGTATAGACGCAGCTGTCACCTTGACACCTCTGTGACACCAGTCTATGTATCATACAGACGCCATAAACTGATTGGATGTTCCACTCTGATCACACATGGGAGATGTGTAAAATTTTATCAAGGATGAAAGTCTTCAAGTTTTTCCCTGATTTCAAGTCTTCTTCTTTTTTTATGTCACTGTACTTCACTATACTAAGTATAGGGAACCTCTATTCAGGGGCTTCTATTTGAACTTTGTAAATATTTTCTTGAGATTGGCCAACAATACTGACCTCCCACGCCCCCCCCCCCCCCCCCCCACACACATTTCTAAACTATAGGGGTCGTGGGTCACTTGACAATGGTCAATCGCAATGATGGGATTGCGCCCAGTGCATCTATATCCTTGGATGCATATTGAACTTTGTTGTGCCCCCCCCCCTCGATTTAGGAAGAAGATACCCATGGTAAACTTTAAAAATAATCAAACTGATCCACCCCCCCCCCCCCCCCCCAAAAAAAAAAAACCCTCAGAGATAGGCCGCCTACTGAGGCGTCCTGATAGCGTCCCACCCCCACTGCCGCAGCGTCTCGGCAGGGGGCGTGCCCGTGCCGCACCGGAAGTCACAGTCACCATGGCAACGCGTCTGTTTTAACCCTTTAAAGGCCGCATAGTGCCTTAATGTGTTATACTCTTTGTCGGCATGATGCATGAGCTGAGTCTATTCGCCAGAGGCTGCGTGAATGCATCATGCTGGCCCTTTAGGAGTGTATCAACTCCGGTCAGCATGATGCTTGAATGCAGTATTGGAGAGTAGAGATGTATGCTCCATTCATGCATCATGATGATAGACAGTTTAACGCATTAACCCTTGAAGGACGGCATAATGTATTAATGCATCATACCCTTTTTGTTATGATGCATGAATGCAGCCCTTGGTGAATAACTCACCACTGCTGCATTTAAGCATCATGTTGACTACGGGCTTGAGACACTCCCAAAAGGTGGGCATGATGCACCAATGCAGCACCCACGACAAATGTCATCTTTTAGCGCCATGTGTCTTTAAGGGGTTGTACCGTTAAAGGGTTAACCTCCAGAAGAAGGGGATGAAGTGGGTTGTCTTGTAGCATTGTTCCCATGTGGCGTGTTCCTCTTTGTACTCACCCACTGGTGTGTGGTTATCCACCCCCGTGTTGGTATTACTCATAAATACCGACAAAGGACGCAACACAAGGGGCAGGGGGGGGGGCTTTTTGTGACATTTCTATGAAGTTATTTTGAGGAGTTTTGATGAAGATGGATTATGTGTACATGCTGCTGAAGGGTGGGGACGTTTGTTGTGCTTTTAATATTGAAAATAAACGTTGGGAGTATTTTGCATTTCTCTCTTTTCTCTTTGTGTGGTGGGGGGAGGGGTTGTAGGTTTTCAAATGTGAAATCTTAATTTTTTTTTTAAATGTTATATGGACAAATGCTTTCTCTCTTCTCATATCCTTGATAAACAAAAATATATTATCGGTACTTTATTGGAAAATAGGACATGGGGGCCATAGAAATTAAGCAGCTGAAGAATGGTTAGGCCATTGGCTTTCTATTTGAAGGGTGCAGGTTTGTTCTAAAAAGTTGTAATGTGAGAAAAAATGCTAAACTTAGAGGGAACAAAGGAATTGCCCCTTTCCTTACCTCTAATTTCCATATCTAATAGCTTTTAGTTGTTCTTGACCCCCGTCCCCATACGATCCCATACGTACAAGTTAAACCCCTTATTTACAAATTCTGCCTGACTGTATATCTTGTATCTATTTAGTCAAGACTTAATCCAAGTGCAAAGATTGTATTTTAAGAGCTATATAAATAGGGATGGCATATGGGCGGGGTACACTGGGTCAAGTGTTGAGCACACATTTTCTGTTGAAACTAAGACAGGGATAGAAGGGACTGTAGATCTAGCTTACGCCCAGACTTAAGTCTTAACTCATGTTCTCACATATAACTGAGTCAACTGATAATCTGTATTGCAAGCTTGAATTGTTTTAGAAAATAATACTGTAAACATAGACATTTCCGCGTGTATTATACATTTTCACAGATTAAAAAAACATGAACCAATTTCACATCTACGGTATATAAGTTCGCGGATTACCGAAATTTGGCACTTTGATTCAATATTTACACTGATTTTCATTTCCGCGAAATTCCCAAACTGATGTGCAGCGTAAAATGAAATACCGTATTCGACGTAATAAGCGCCCAGGGCGCTTATAAAATTATTTTTATGGTGTTTTAAGTACTTAAGAGTTTAATTGTCTCTAAAATCGAGAAATTTGAACCTTTGTTCTAGTCTAAAAATTCCCCAAAAAGGGGAGGGCGCTTATTACGTCGAATACGGTAGTTTACAGTAATATTATATATAGAGAGAGAGAAAAAAACTTTAAAAAATGCCACTGGGTAGTGTCAGTGTATACTGGTTAGTGTGGTGATGACCCCCTACTAGACTTGTGCCCCTCTCTACCCCCCCCCCCTCCTACCCCCACCTCACCCTCTCACCCCCACATACCTGTACATACCTGGTACCACGCGCACCAACTGACCTTTGTCTCCAAGCAGAGTCCTAGTCCTACCGCCAGGTAGGATAGTGTGGGCCAGTCTGGCTGCTACACTTGGCTACCTGTGCTACCTGTGTACAGACCCCTGTCCTTTCCTTGCTCCCCACAGTGTTGTAGGTATGCAGGCCATGTGCTTTAAGGACCGCAGCAATGTTGACACAAAGCAGAGGGGGAACTTTGCTAAATGTGGGTATATCTCCAGTTTAATGCAAAATTGTGTGTTCTGCACCCCAGTAATATGATTTATTATTCAAATCCATGAGATTATGGCATTTTAATGCATCCAAATGCATGCATTTTCACCAGAATGCGATGCTCAAAGCAGAGGGGGAACTTGGAGTTGACTACCCTGTTTCTGTTACCAGAAACACCTGACCTCCCCCCCGAGGTTTAGCTCAGTGGTGGCCCGTGCCTGGTACAGTGGAGTATCTACATTAGACTTGACCCTGTGCCCTGTGCCTCCCCCCACACTCACCACAGGCGGACAGACACAACTGACTTCTACCTTGATACACACACACAGGACAATGTTTAACAGCAGATTTACAGTTAGAGACACAAAACAAGGGGGGGGGGGTGCACTATTATTTGATTGACTGTGCAAAGAGGACAATATTCACCTAAATGTAGCAATAGGATAGATAGGACTGATTTCACAACACTTTTGATTTTACAATGCTGTGTTGTCCTACATAACTGCATTGCTATATATTGCCGCATCTTTGGGTGTTCTTCAACCTCTATATCGTCTTTAAATGGTTTGATAATCAGGGATGAAAGTTTTCAAGTTTTTCTCTGATTTCAAGTTGTTTTTTATTGTCGCAAAGACCTGTACTTTACTATTATAGAGGACCTTTATTTAGGGGCCTCAGTTTGAAAATATTTTTGAGATTGGTCACCTTTTATCCCTGAATGTATACAATTTAAAAAAACAAAAACATCTTGACCATCCACCTCTAGAACACCCCCATGATACCCCCTAGATGTGCACAGGTGTCCTGGGGTGGAGATGGATAGCTGTAAGACAGCGACATGTGGTGGAGAACCCCCCGTGGTCACGTGATGTGGAGACGCTGGGACGTCATCAGGGACGCTGCTGGGGGTCCGGCAGGTTCCTGAGTCTGACACCAGGGGGCTCTGCCTCATCTGCAGCATTAACCCTTTAAGGCCACAAGGGCCAACCACAATACACTGTACATGCGGGGTAAGAAGCCTTTTTTTTTTATTCAATCAAATCATTAGATCAAATGCTCCTCCAATTGAATTTTATTACCAGCTCACGAAAATGTATCTAGCTTAGCTTAAAGAATAGAGTAGTAATATACTGTTTGTTAAGTGGATATAACGATGCCAGTGTTTTCCGCTGCCAACAGGGTCACTCTAACTTGAACACAAAAATATATATGAGTATTTACATTTATGAAGTATGATGTAACAGGGCATCTGCAGTGCAAGCTGCAGTGCCAGAGGCTATGCAGGGTACTCCTGGGAGTAATGTGTCAATCACTATTATAGCCTTGCTCGTGATGCACAGGACTGAAGCCCTTAGGGTCCATTTCAGCAACTACCCGCTACCCCTGGTCATCCCCTAGATTGATGTTTTATGCTGTAGAAACCTTAATACTGGTCTGATTACAAGCCGTGAAAACTGGCTTGTAGGCAAAGACCTGCAGATTACAGCCAGTCATTCGGGCCGGCAGTAGCCACATTCCAGCCGGCCCGGCAGACATTTTGCAGGCATTAGCCGGTGTCCAGTAGGATTTAATATACGGTAGACTGTGAAAGTTTTCATGTTTTTTCCCTGATTTTAAGTTTGTAATTGTAGATGTCGTAAAGATTTGTACTCGACTATAGAGGACATTTATTCAGAGGCCTCAAGTTGAACGTTTCATATTTTTTTGAGCTTGGTCACTTTCATCCATGCTTTTTCATGCTATGCCCCTTGAAGAGCAGGAACACCCATGCAAATACGCCCATGGTAACAGAGCGGGGACAAGATGGTGTGTGGGGTTACTACCGGGGGTAGCGAGGTGATGGAGGAGGTAGTTACTGTGTAGTCAGATGACCAGGGTATGGGGGTAGAAAGCCATGTGGCTTCTCACCTCCGCATGTTCTGTGTATTGTAGTTCGGCCGGGGTCAAATTGGACCCTGGGATTGGACTGGAGGCTGCAACGGGGATGGAGAGGTCTACTCACCAGGGCTGCATTCAAGCATCATGACAACCATTTGGGAGTGTATCATCCTCCGAAGTGTTTGCATGATGCTTGGATGCAGACCTGACCTTTGGGAGTGTATCAATCTTATCGGGGGTTGCGTGAATGCATCCAGCCCCTGGGAGACTCTACATCTACTGATGGGCTGCATCCATACAGTCATCATCAGGGATGAAGAGTTCAAGTTTTGATGTCGCGAAGCCCTGTGCTCACCGTAACTACCGGGTATAGAGGACCTATATTCGGGGGCCTCAATTTTAAAATTTCAAATCTTTTTGAGATTGGTCACTTTCATCTCTGCATCACGGAGGAAAAATGATGGGTGAAATGTATTAATCTTTTAGAGCACTATGCCGCCCTTAAAGGGTCCAGGGTGTAGGTAAGAAGGGTAGGGGGGGGGGGTAAGAGAGTAGGGGGGGTGACAGAGTAGGGGGTCAGAGTGTGTTGATACAGTGATTAGTATGTGTCTCCCTGGAGGAGAAGGATCTGTCCAGTACATTACCCCTGATGCCTCCAGTCTGCCAGCCCCCCCCCCCCCCGTGCCCACCACCTTCAACATCATCCACCACCATCACTACAGTAAAATCTTGCGTATAAGCCTAACTTTCGTATTAGCCGCACCCCTACTTTGGGCCGATCCTATAAGCCGCATCAGCGATCAAATTAGTACTGTACCATAGTAGCAAAAACTCACATATAAGCCGGACCCTGACTCAGTGCCGATCCTATAAGCCACACTTGTGATGATTCGCGTATAAGCCGCGGCTTTACGGTAGACGTATCCCCCCGACCCCCATCCCCACCACAATACACTGAACATGCTGGGGTGAGAAGCCACATGGCTTCCTACCCTTAACCCTGGTCACCATGCTAAGACTTGAGGGGCTGATACACTCCCAAATGGTCGTCATGATGCTTGAATGCAGCCCTGGTGATTAGACCCCTCTCAAGCCTCCAGTCCAATTAGACCCCGGGTGAACCACAATACACTGAACATGCGGGGGTGAGAAGCCACATGGCTTTCTACCCCCATACCCCTGGTCATCTGACTACACACTAACTACCTCCTCCATCACCTAGTAACCCCACACACCACCCTGTCCCCGCTCCGTTACCATGGGCGTATTGGCGTGGGTGTTCAGGGACCTCAATTTGAACATTTCAAGCTTTTTTTAATTGATCATTTTCATCCCCGCATTTTAAAAAAACTGACATTTTCCAAAAATAAATCTGCCACTGCTGGCATTTGCCTACCCTAATATTTCCACATTTTCTGACACCGAAGATACCACGTTTCCGGCTTTTTCAAGAATAGTACCGTACCTGCCATTACCCAGAAAGCTTTAGATATGAATTGGTGGTCGGAAAATTGATATATCAGGGCCAGTCCCTCTGACCAATGCTCTGAAAAATATAATAAGAATTAGACCTGGCCCGGGGCCTGCCCCATTGGATGAGAAAGATATCAGCTGTCTCAGTTGTCCCGTTAGCAGGTCGTTATCTCGTCCAATTCGTCTTATCTCTGTACTTTATATGTACCAGAAACTCAATCAGACTCATGTTGCATTCACAGTGATAAAGGGGGAGGTGGGAATGTCTTTGAAGACAGATTCCTGAAATCTAATCTGAATTATTTGATGAGAAGTGAGAGGTAAGTTTGCAGCCAGTTTCATTTGATGACATTTTAGGAATTTTATCTTGAGATAAGTGTTTTCTAGAGGTTTCTGAGTTTTGTTTCCCAAAAAGTTGGGGGGCCAAAAGATACTTTGCCCTCCCCCCCCCCCCCACCCCCCATCTTTAAAGTTGGGGGGGGGGGCAGGGCCCCCTACCCCCCACCGCCCCCCCCCCCCCTCCCGGTTTCGCCGCCATTGAATGTTCACCTTCTAGTATACGCGAGACCACCCATGTACACTGGTGCCCTGTACTGATGCTCTATGCTACCCCTTCTCTGTAGACCCTCAGGGCTGAAGTGGGCGTGGAGGTGTGACTACAGTGAGGGGTGTGTGTGTGTTGGGGGGGGGGGGGTGGCCCTTATCTCCATGTGCTGACCAAGTACCCACTCTGCTATCTCCCAGCCATATAACACGGCCACTTCTCTAAGTACTAGTCCTTCCTGGACGCCTACCACAACCAGGTAGGGGTCCTGTATATGCATGTACCATATAACACGGCCACTTCTCTAAGTACTAGTCCTTCCTGGACGCCTACCACAACTAGGTAGGGGTCCTGTAGGTGCCATGTAGTGTTATACCACGACCACTTGTAACGTCTAGCCCTGCCTGGACGCCTACCACAACTAGGTACGGGTCCTGTAGGTGCCATGTAGTGTTATACCACGACCACTTGTAACGTCTAGCCCTGCCTGAACGCCTACCACATCTAGGTAGGGGTCCTAGAGGCTGGACGCAGTCTCAATATGATGGACCACTAAGTTCGACATGGCAACATGGCCATTTCTTAAGATCGACATGCCACATCGGGACCCCACCCCCCCCCCCAAATCAAGACCTCAATTATGTCCATTTGACAGAAGGAATTCCCTCTGTCTCTGAGGTTCAAATCGATTCTCACAAAATGAAATAAATCCACTACCAGGTAGCGCTAATTTTGTAGGAATTACAATACAATATTTCACTGGGGTTTCTACATCCAATTCCATCAACCACTCAGATTACAAAAGGAAACAGGATATTTCCTCACATTTTGTCCATCAAGGAGGTACATCTAGACCTCACACACTAGTAGTAGAGGCTGACAGAGGAATGCCCCCCCCCCTACTCTATCTCCCCCCACCTACTTCAATCTCCAAACACTGTCTCACCTTCCCCCCTATCTCCAAGCACTAATTACGCCGTCTTAGCTTTCAGCACTGGACAAGGTCTTAGCCCCCTGCGGCAAAGGTAACCTGGCACTTGGCACTTTGCAGTCTGTGCAGTTTGCATCCTTAAATCAATTAATGACTGCAAAGTGTTTTAATGCACTACATCCTTTTCTCGTACTAATGGAAGAATGCAGCCCTGGTAAAAGACTCGCCAGGGATGTATTCATGCGTCATATTGACCACCGTCATAATGTATTAAAGCACTTTGCGGCCCTTAAAGGGTTAGACAAGTAATGAATATACGTCCAAGGCCCACACAGGGCGATGCTCATAATCCATTTAGGTCTTGCAGGATTGGGCTAGGAACCGTTATTGGCTTTGGGACCTTGTCCCCAAAGCCATTGACACCACACAGAGAGAGTTGGAAAAAGTAGCAAGAAAAGACTAGCATAGGTCCCCTTGTTCATTGTTAAATTAAGCCCTAGCTGGCCCTTAAACATTGCCCCGGACTGGTATCCCTATGTGTCCTTGCAGGTGTGTGCAAGACTAATTTAACCTAGATCTGGTTTTCAGTTACTGCATGTAGTACCAGTGTACCTTGTGGTAAGGCCTAGACATCTTGTGAACAGCCATATTTTGAGTTCTCTAATGTGGCTGTCAATGGCAAGGATAGGTACCAGCCTAATAACTATTGACTCCTATGTCAAGCCAAGCTGTCAATGTCAATGCCAATTCCCATACTATGCACATACAGGACCTGTACTAGAAGTTGAGTGGTCCAGGGTGGCTCTTGAAATCGCTCAAGCCCGCCCAAAGACAAACTGTGAAGTCCAACATGATTACCCCTCCCCACCACACACACACATGCAAGAAACCACATGCAACAACCCTAAAATAATATGTTGCCAACACAAGTCCTCCTTATGCTAGCCACACTAGTCCAGCCCTGGCGCAGCCAGGGCTGGACAGCAACTTTACAAAATCTTGGCAATATACATAATTGCATTCCTCACCTTGCCTAAATGGTTATAATACATGTAGTAGTGTTTGTGCTACATACCAGATGCATTTTTCATGTACATATCCTCCACACTGCTTCACAATTAGACATTTCCCTTCTGAGGTGGTGGTAAATATTTTGCTTTGTCAAAACATGGCTGATTTATGACCTTTATGACAACTTCCTTTGGCTGGTTCCCTGAGGTCATTTGAGGAGCAGTCATTATTTCTAATGACTGGTTCTTTTGACCCACACTAGGGGGCATATCACAAGTGGACCTATGACTGAGGTAACCCTGGTGTGTTAACAGAGAACAACATCCAGTCATGCATGATTGGACACAACACTCAATGCTCCCTCAGGGCACTTGACCCTAATTACCTACAATGCACTGGGTCAGGGTAACTTCCAGTTCCATGTAGTTCAGCCATGTTGTAAACACTCCCAGTATTGCCTGCATTCAGGTGGAAAATATACTGTTTGTGCCTTATTGGGAGTATGGCACCATGTAAATGTTTGAGCCCAAGCAGGAGGAATACCTATTTCACACACACATGAAGACAGATAGTGAGTACATACTTTTATTCAGGAGTGCAAGCCTTTTTAAAAATCATCACCAACAATCATACATACTTGCTCACCAGCCAAGCTTGCAGCTTGGATGGTGGGCACTGGCTACCTTATGCCCTCTCCTTCTCCTCCCTGTGCCCCCTCCTCCTCCTCCCTGTGCCCTCTCCTCCTCCTGCTCCCTCTGGCAGAGTCTGCCCTCTCCTCCCTCTGCCCTCTCCTCCTTCCTCTGCCCTCTCCTACTACCCCATCTTTCCCCTCCTCCCCCCTCTACCCCATTTTCCTCCTTCCTGTTACCTACTCCCCCTCTGCCCCCTCCTCCTCCCTCTGCCCTCCCTTCTCCCTCTGCCCCCTCCTCCTCCCTCTGCCCTCCCTTCTCCCTCTGCCCCCTCCTCCTCCCTCTGCCCCTCCCTCTGGCTGCCAAGATGGCTGTCGAAAACTCAAGATTGTCTGATTTCCTTGTGTGATAAATGGATAATAGGGTTTTCTAGGATGTAGAATCCATTTTTAGGCTTAGATTTTCAGTCCGGGAAATTTCCAAGATGGCTGCCAAGAGGCCACCAAAAACTCAAAATTGTCTGATTTCCTTGTGTGATACATGGATAGTAGGGTTTTCTGGGATGCAGAATCCATTTTCATGCTCAGATTTTCAATCCGGGAAATTTCCAAGATGGCCGTCAAAAACTCAAGATTGTCTGATTTCCTTGTGTGATACATGGATAATAGGGTTTTCTAGGATGTAGAATGCATTTTCAGGCTTAGATTTTCAATCCAGGAAATTTCCAAGATGGCTGCCAAGATGGCCACCAAAAACTCAAAATTGTCTGATTTCCTTGTGTGATACATGGATAGTAGGGTTTTCTGGGATGCAGAATCCATTTTCATGCTCAGATTTTCAATCCGGGAAATTTCCAAGATGGTTGCCAAGATGGCCGCCAAAATGTCTGATTTCCTTGTGTGATACATGGATAATAGGGTTTTCTAGGATGTAGAATCCATTTTTAGGCTTAGATTTTCAATCCGGGAAATTTCCAAGATGGCCTCCAAAAACTATACCAGCAGCAGTAAAACCAATAAAAATGAAAAAGATTTAGCTAAGTGCATGTAAGTTAACTGACCATGCAGTATTGCTGCAAACCATCACATATGAATTGCATTAGAACCCTAGACACACCAAAAAGCATAAATCTATGCCCCTTCGTTTTCTCACCTGTAGTTCATAACAATCCTATAAAAACCCAAAGCCACTACGGCTTTGCCGTAAAATCCTTGTATATTATTAGTAGCAGTTACTCCCACCTTTTACATGGGCTAATTAGGGGAAAGACTATACTCTGCACCACTCGTGGTGCCCTCGGCAAAATTATAATCAAATATCGCCTTACCCTGGTAAGTCTCATTTAATTTCACAATTAAACTAAGGTATTTTAAACCCCCATAAAGCACCGGTTAAAAGGGTGGGGAGGAATTCCTATTCAAGTGAATAAATTTGAGAGGAAGAGCCCCAGGCATATTTAGACATGTTTTGACCCCTCCCCCCCCCCGCCCTGACCCCCACTATAAGTGAGCTGACTATGTTGTCGCCCCATGGTGACAACAAGTGGTGACCACCGGAAGTAGTACTGACCACTGCCCCTCTAGGGGTCAGCCTCAAGGTCATAAGGTCACAAGGTCAGGGGTAGGCTGAGGTGAGGGAGAAGGGCGTCATGGAGAGGGGGGGGGTGTGAAGTCACATTTTGTCCACATGCTACAAAGTGTCCACACCCATTATCAAACTCTTTGTACCAACTTGATTTATTTCTTCATATGAGAAATTTGCAAGGTCCATCATCAGTTTAAGTAAGTACATCATTAGATGACCAAATCTCCCAGCCTGGAGATACATAGTGCATAATAGAATAAGATGTAGCCTACAGTTATGCCATAATAAACTGTAACTGATATTTCTTGTCTGGGTGGGTCCTAAAGTTACTTGTATGGTGAAAACATCCTTGTGGTAAAGAAATTATACTCCAAGTAAAAGTACAATTCATTTTAACAGCACCAACTTGTGTCTTTCCTTGACCTGCAACGACCCTGTGGACACTTTGTGGTCTGTGGACAAAACGTGATTCCACAGGGGTAGGTGGTAGAAACGACAACATGTTTTATATGTAAGCAACAGGCTGATAGAAAAAAGGAAGACCGTTTTGTGTGGGGTTGGAAAGGGAAAGGATGGTTTTACATCAAGTTTTCAAGATGGATACAATCTCGAGGGGCGGACCCAGGAATTTGAAAAAGGAAGGGGTCCACCTAACACCAAAGCACTGAAATGCGTCTCGCTGCCAGTGCGGCTCAAGATATCATAATAAAAAATCTTATTTGTTTTCCAAAGGGGTGGGGGGGGGGGACCCCCTTGATTCGCCCCATATCTCTGTACTTTTAGGAACGTTCACAAATGATCTGACCAACTTCGGGACACTTTACAAGAACCCCCCCCCCCCCACCCTTCTCAGAGCCAATCACTGAACACGTGACCAGTGGGCTGTGACGTAGCACCCTGTGACGTAGTACCCCGTGACGTAGCACCCCGTGACGTAGCACCCCCCGTGACGGGTCAGAGGTCAGACCTCCGCTGGTACCGCAAAGTGCTTGTTCACGCCCGGGGCAACCAGCGACGTGTGACGTCATTGTCATAGTTACGTCAGCAGCTGACGTCACGACATGTTGGCGGGGCGGGGGGGGGGGGTGAGGAGTTGGTCAGTAGGTCAGGTCAGAGAGGGGTTGGATGGGTTTTGGGCACATATTGGTACATGTATGATACTGGAAGAGGAGTTCAACTTGAACTGGGGTGCAGTAAGGCTTAATGGTTGTTGTTTTTCGTGCTATTTATATCAAATTTGGGAGGGATTTTGACGGCTGTTCCTTTCAGTTTTGCCAGTGATGTACATATGAAAGCCAGGGGAAGAGAGGGAAAAAAAACGACATCAAACACATTGCAACTTAATAGAGTTAGGCAGGCACGCAACGCTGTTTATACGTAAAGTTATGCCAAGAACTAAAGAAGGAGGACTCCAAGATGGAATTGCAGTGTATATAGATCAGTTGGTATTGATATGAAATCATGTAGACTACGCCACACCCTTCTGTGACCCTACAGACTGTACGTGTCTCTGTCTGGTACACCTAGTTACGTGGAGCTGTGAGTACAGAAAGGTCCATAGCACGCCTCTCAATGTTAGCCCATGGGAAGGCCACACCCCTCTGTCCCGGTCCCCGCACTTTCAAGTCTTCTAGACACCATCCTCGTTAGAGAAAACACAGATAATGGGTCATATTTTCATAACTGCTCATGTCAGCGTTTTTCGAAAATAAGGGGTGTTTTTTTCTTGTACAATCAGCGTTTTTCAGAAAAAAGGGGTCTTTCTTTGCAAGTGGAGTTTGGGGTAAAATGATACCCCTTTTACACAACATTACCTTGTAACAAAAGTTAACCTTAAAGATTAGGTGGTATCTCTTTGGTATTAAATGTGTGCATTTTTATATAGTTATATTTGTTATTAATAATCAGGTGAAAGAAATCTGCGTTTTTGTATAATAGGGGGTACTTTTGGGGCCCCCAAATTCAGCGATTTTACTATAAAAAGGGGTACTTTTTCACTCAAAAATACGTGGAAATGGGGTATATTTGAGATCCATTAACGAGGATGGTGTCGAGTTTGCACTGGGAGTGCGGGGACCGGGCCCTCTGTTAACCCTGTAAAGGCAACACACTGCTATATTAGGGCCCCAGACGGGTAAATTCTACAAGGCGACAAGCCCCTGTTTTAGCCCTCATGGACAAGGGACAAGGGAGTGTTGGGGGGTTGGCGACAAGGGACAAACCCACCCCTTTAAATCGACAAGGGACAAGACCCATTTCTTATGATCGACAAGGGACATTGGCATTTCTTAGGATTGACAAGTGACACAGCTACCCCCCGTCTAGGGCCCTTATATTGTCCTTTCATTACATTTTATCCAGTGATTACCTGCATACCATCCGAGTTGATACACTCACAGCCCTGGCGAGTTACTCACCGGCGAGTTACTCACCGGCGAGTTACTCACCGGCGCTGTGTTAATGCAGGACAGGACTTTATTTTGCAGGAAGTTCTGTGTTAAATCATGGCAAGAAGTTTAGGACAGTGGTAAGATTGGCTGCATTTGTCGACTAGGGTGTGGCAGTTTTGAGACTGAGATTGACAATACCTTAAGCCTTGAGGCATCATGTCGTCCTTAAAGGGCTAACAGTGCCTTAGGTGACAAGGGTGTGTTTGGGGACGTGGGTGAAACACGTGTAGTGTTATGAGGCACGTGGTAGACACATACAGCAGGCAACTGGAGTGGGCGAGAAAGGGGCACGGGGGGGGGGGGTAGATGCTCGATCTCCGAGCTGTTGGCGAGGCTGGCAAAGATACTCTTCGACTTAAACCCTTTCAGGACGGCATCATGCCTTTGTCTTCATGATCCTCCACCGAGCAGCTTACAGGAACTGCATATTGCATCAACCCTGTAGGGTCAACATGCTATACTGTGAAAGTACGTATTTTCACGGGTCTAAATTTTCACGGATGAGTGAAAATTGGCAAATTCGCGGGTACGCATATAAAAATTTCGTGGATCATTTCCGCGAAAATCGCGAAAATATATACCCAGCGAAATAAAGTACTTTCACAGTATGAATGCAGCAGTGGAAAGTTGGTCAACAAAGAGCATAAGACGTGAAAACACCATGCAACCCTTAAAGGGTTAAGTAACGTCCGAGGGGCTGTACTGTAGGGTGTGTGTGTGTGGGGGGGGGGGGGGGGGGGTGATGGATGATGGGAGGATGCTGACACATAGACCCCGGCACCTCTAGCCTCTAGCCGACACACTCACTCCACCTCTGTGACGTCTTCAGGGCCTTACATGTGTGTATGTAGAAGCAAATGTGGTGAAAGAAGACTGAAATATTTAATGATAGAAAAAAAATCATCGCAAATATTTACTTTTTTTTTTTTTTTTTAAACTGTTTAAGAAAATGGGCAGCTAAGCTAACCTAAGCTCCCCATGCCCTTGTGTGGTGCAGAGATGCCACTTTTCATACTTTTGCAGAAAATTGAATAAAGTATTAAGATTTCCTACTTTTTATCGGCCAGAAAGTGGCATCTTTGGGTGCATCCGTCTTTTGTGTGTGTGTGTGGGGGGGGGGGGGGGTCATAGAATATTGAGACATCCTTCCACTCTCTCCACTCTGTGTGTGGATGGATGGGTGGGGTGTACTCCCGTTCCCAAATCGTTCTGAAGGCAGGCTCTGGTAACTGCCAAATGTTGGGATTTTGCTGGGTCTGGGCAACCCCTGCTGGTAGCTTGGAAACAGCGAACAGGAACAGGAAATGGAACCAGAAAGGCTGATGCTAAAACTACCTAAAACTACCACCACACATTCTGGTTCCTGTCCACTGGTTCCAGCCTACCAGCAGGGGTTGCCCAGACCCAGCAAAATCCAAAGTTCAATGTCATTTGGCTGTTACCAGAGGATTTGGGAACGAGAGTAGGGTGGGGTGTTGTAACCCATATACCATCCCCCCCCCCCCCAGCCCGACTGTAGCCGCAGTATGTACGGCGTAGGTACTTAGTACTCCTGTCACAACATGCCTACACACGATTAATGGGTCTGCCCCCTGTAGGGAGAGGGGTTGGGGAGCAGGTGATTTGTCAATGTTACTGAGGTCAACTCAACAGCACAACACTATACCACAAGGTCTCAATTAGGGAGTGATCATTTTTTATCAACAGGGGGGGGGGGCAAAACAATTTGGACCCCTTGACCGGGGGGGTGTAAAAAATTTGTACCCATCTTGGGGGGGTCAAAAAAATTTAACCTGTTTTGGGCCAAAAAGCCCGCGCGTTACTATGCTTCAAAGGGCCCGCGCGCCCGCCGATTTCCGACCCGTTAGGGGGGGGGGGTAAAAAATGTTGACCCGTTGACCGGGGGGGTGAAGAAAATTTCGCGCCCTCCGCGCGGAAAACCAACCCCACACCCCCCGCCCTGTTGTTAAAAAATGATCACTCCCTTAGTGATATGTAAAACGTGTGTATTGCATTATGATTAAATTACACCTCATTCATTGCATGCATACCATAACATTCTATAAATATATACTTCTGGAAATAAATAAAAACTTGTTTTCGGTACTACTTTCTTCACTTAAATTTGTTAAAACATGATACACAGAGACATAAGAAGATATACCCACGTCACTAACTAGGTATAAGACGATGACTGCCATTATTTGATCATGTAGACTATGTGTGGGACAGGGGTTACGTAGGAGAAACTAATGAACTTCAATTATTACAAAATAAGGGACTCAGGATGGTATCCGGGGATGTATATAAGGTTAAACTTGAGGTTCATCCACTGTACAACACTACTGTAAACTTAGATAGTTTCGCTAGTGTAATTTTTCACGGATTTGCTATAAAGTACAATTTCACACAGATTTAAATTTGCGAATTTTGAAACATGGTAGTCATACTACTACATTTGTATAAATTTTCGCACTGCAAATATTTTTATGGATTTTTAAATCCACGAAAATAAACACAGTGCGAAATAAATATGTTTACAATATACAGCTTCATGAAAAATGTGCAAGTATGTTTTGAATAATATATAAAAGATAATTGAAAGCCTCATAGACTTTAAAAATGCCATTAAAAAAGATATTGACACATGCTTCATGTAAACATAAGGACTGAACCCTCAGTTTCATCGCTGTAATATGCCGTACTAATCAATTTTCTCATTTCATCTCATCACTTTCATCATACAACCATACATTCTGATCCCTTTTGTACATTGCTGCTTATATAGAAAATATGCCTGACATGACATTATACATTTTCCATCGGGACCGACAAAAGAAGAGGTCTTGGTGGAAAAACGGCAATGCGCCGAATCCATGTAATTACTATAATTATTATGAAATTATTTACCTAATAAAACACTTTAAAAAAAAAAATTAAAAAAAGATTGACCCTAACTCTCCCTGTTTCTTCTATCCCCCCAACAGCACGCTGATCGCGTCCACCCACGGTGACCACACGGTGCGTGTGACCGATGTACAGAGCGGTCGGTGCCGTCACATCCTGACCGGACACCCCCGCACCCCCTGGTGTATCGCCTTCCACCCCGCCTCCAACGACATACTCGCATCAGGGTGCCTCAAGGGCGAGGTCCGCATCTGGGACCTCAGGGTACGTTATCTCCATATGGCGGTACTTTTTTATATCAACCAGGAATTTCTACTTTGATATTGTTAGAAAAAAATGTAATTACCGTAAAACCTCGCGTATAAGCCTAACTCGCGTATAAGCCGCACCCCTAACTTTGACAGATTATATAAGCCGCAGAGGAGATCTGAAAATTGTTAATTTGGTACTGTAGTATACTTATAAAAACTCGTATAAGCCGCACCCTATATAGGCATGTTTGATATCAAAAGAATCCTGAGTCTGACTCGCGTACAAGCCGTGGCTTATACGCGAGGTTTTACGGTACCGTAAAACCCTGGCTATAGGACGACCCTGCTTAAGTTACAGGAGACCCACCCGTCAGTTTAATGTCAGTTATTTTCTACATGTTTGAAAAGTCAGTTAGATGTTAGTTTAAAAAGAAATTACTTTATTTTGTCAGTTATGAGAAAACGTTAGTTTGTGAATTTGCAAGACATCCCAGAATATACCATTTGAATTGCTGGGTGTCATTATATGCGAAATGCAGGTTATATGCGGGAATTTACAGTACTAAACTTTTCATTTAAATAAAATATTTGCTAAATGTTAAAACTGTGCTGAAAAATAGTGGGGACGCTGTTTAAGTTGCATGTTTTTTGCACAGGGAGGAGGTAGTGAGCGGTGGGCGTCGGAGGACGGCTCGGTCATCGCGTCGGTCAGCTTCCACCCCACCGACCAGGTGCTCGTCATAGCCACCAGCCACGAGCTACTCTTCTGGGACTGGACCCGGCCCGAGCCATTCGCTCGCTGCAAGACCGCCTCCAAGTATGAGCGCGTCAAGTAAGTAACAGTTACTATTTGACGGTTTAGAAACCATTTGATGGATTTACTGTTGAGTGAATGAAGTGCTAATAGTACGGTAGTATTCATAAGTCAGGGAAAATGTAGTACAGCGGCAAAGAAAATTAAAGCGTCTGGAAGTTATGTTACTGAATATGCCACTAGCGCCGTCTGAAGTAAATCACTGTTCACAGCAATTGCTCTTTCTTCTTCAAAATTATCGTCGATTTTGTACTCCTGTATTTAAGCGCTATATGGCGCTTATGGCATTTTAGCATTCATAAATTTAATTCAAAATCGTGTGAAAATTAACGCATTCATCTAGTCTAAATTATGCCCCCAAAAAGGGGGCGGGGCGCTTATGATGTCAAATACGGTAATTAGTATTGTATGCATCTGTAACCCCATGTCTATGTACCTCTTACAGTACCATGTCTCTAACCCCATCCTCTGTACCATAGATGGGTGAAGTTCGACCCCCTCGGGCACCACCTGTTTACAGCTATCGCCAACACGACAGTCCCACGTGATGAGAACGCCCGGTCAGGCACCGGTCGCGTCAGCTACATCAACCGAGAACCGCCCGACTCTGACGAGCGACGTCGACTCCGGCAGCGGTACACTCACCTGGTGCAGCAAATCACGACCCACCAGCGGGACCGGATCCTGCCCGAGTCGGCCGCCGGGCTGCGACAAACCCCCGGGGTTAGCACGCTCGGTGACGGGACGCTCGGAGAGGGGAACGCGGACGAGCATCAGATTGAGGAGAGGCAGCAGGGGGAGGAGGTGCAGCATCCCCCCACCTCTACAAGCCATATCGCAGGTTAGTAGTTAACGTCCTAAGGCGGGAACATACAGGGCGCGTAAACGTCTGCGCGTAAACGTCCGCATGTAGCCGCGTAGACAACGCCTCTAAGGGCATTTCTTACGCTCTACGCGGCCGTCGTCATAGCAACTACCGTCCGTGCGTAAAAAACGTGTCCTGTTTGTTTTCACCTTTATGGTGCCCAACCTATTGTATTATCAATGATTGCCTGTAGTTAGTTGCAGTGACAAGTTTTGTGGGCATCAATCTAGCACCCTAGACTTTTATCCTATATCTCAAATATCGAGAAGTCTCAGTAGTCTGATTGATATCTACTGGTAGACCGAATTAGAAGTTAGAAATCAATATACAAATGTCCGATACGACTATGATTATAACCAATGTGTAAAATACTAGGAGACAATGTATAAGTTCTACTGACATCAGATACTTTAATGTTAAGCAGCAAATTTGACCCATAGTTATAAACTGCCCATTAATGGGAGAAAAAGAGAAGCCCTCTGACCTTGGCACGCTTAGTGTAATTGGTGTTTCAGTTATGGCCATGGTTATTTGTTGAGGAACAACCATGACATGAGTATATTTCTTTGTACTTCAGGTATGACGTTCAGTGGTCCGCACCATGCAGACATTGGTATTGTGGAGCCCCAGTCGCCGGTACACGTGGAGGCCGTGGAGTCCGCCCGTGAGTACGCCAGTATGGTGACCCACAACACCGCCCTGTCCCTGAGCGGGGCGCGGCAGTACGCCGCTGACGTCACCAGCGCCAGTCAGTACGCCAACGTCACCAACCTCAGTCTGTCATCAGCCGGGGACGACGTTGAGCGAGAGGTAGGGTACAGAGATGCCACTTTTCCTACTATCGCTTTCCTACTTTTTTTCCCAATGATAACCTGAAGAGGCTGAATGGGACAAAGAGTCTGTTCTTTCCATGTTTATACCAACATCTCCAGTAGCTTGAGTCATAATATATACATGGGAACAAATGCTTTCCTAGTACCAAATTACATATGAAACAATAAAGTGAATGCATGAAATACAAACATGTTAATACATTAGCTACCGGTATTAACTACCGTATTCGGCATAATTAGCGCAAATCCCCTAATATGCATATGATATACCGTAAATTCTCGCGTATAAGCCTAACTCGCGTATAAGCCGCACCCCTAACTTTGACAAATTATATAAGCTGCAGAGGGGGTCTGAAAATTGTGTTTTTGGTACTGTGGTATACTAATAAAAACTCTTGTATAAGCCGCACCCTATCTAGGCATGTTTGGTATCAAAAGAAAGCTGAGTCTGACTTGCGTACAAGCCGCGGCTTCTACGCAAGAACTTACGGTACATATGCACCCTTTTTTTGCCAACATTGAAGCTAAATTACACAAATCATCTCAATTTGTGGGCCCAATTTAACATTGCATTGTGCGCTTATTACATGTACTGAAACATTAGGCACAGCCTTTAACCAACTGTCCTTACTACAACCACCAGGTGATCAGAGTGCGTAACGAGCATGCCCTGGAGGAGCCCATGGATGGGGATGACGGTGAGGGGGTGGTGGACGTGGTCGGAGACGAGCCCATGACGGAGGATAACCGTGACTTCATGGGGACCCTGGACCGACACCAGCGGAGGGCGCAGGCGGCCGAGTTGATGGAACGCAGGGCCCAGATGCTGGACTACTCCCACCACAGGAGTCTACACGATGACTACAACCCCTTCCGGCATCACCACACCTCCCTGTGGGAAACTCGGGGGACGTCCGAGGCCTTGGCTACGGCCACCCAACCGACGCGACACTCATCGCTCTCCGAGCAGCAGTTGTCGACGTTGTTAACATCTCAGTCTCCGCTCAGTACCGGGCATTCACACCACAGCCACCGGCACCGGCGCCGACACGCACAGCGACTCGCGACCGCCACGCCGACTAGACGAGGGAGGAACGAGCCGCAGAACTCGATACTCGGGTCCTTGATTACCTCGACCCAGATGTCACAGGTGCAGCCGGTGAGTGTGAGCAGTCAGTCTGCCACTCAGACTCCGGCCTCCACCGGGCCGGTGGTCATCACCTCCCAGCCCTCCCTCAGTGCGGCATCCACACCCGGCATATCCATGGGTAGCGGGAGTCTCTCCGGCGGTGGAGCGTTCACCTCGATATTACGGTCACGGCTTTGTACAACATCCGTGTCGTCATCGGCAAGTTCAGGGATGGCGCGGAGTAGCAGTAGTGTGGTTACGGCCTCCTCGGCTGGGGCTACCTCCCGCACCACGACCACCCCCGGGGTGGGGAGACCCTCCGGTATGTCGCTCCTGCGTTCACAACTCTCCAGTAGTAACCCGACTCCCATTAGTACAAGCAGCACCGGAGGAGGGTCATCTGCTGGCGCATCATCCACCCCGATTATTACCTCCTCGTCGACGACTCCAGCCTCGGTGTATTTCTCGTCGTCGTCCTCCCCTTTCCTCAGTTCCCGAGTGTCAGGATTACCGATGAGTCTGCCGTCAGCATTCACCCACACCCACCTGACATCGGCCACGCGGGTCGCCTGCACCGCACAGCCAGCCGCTATAACCAGTGCTACCATACAAGGAGTCGGTAGCACCGGGGGGACTGGTAATAGTACTAGTAATAGTACTAGTAGTAGTAGTAGTAGTAGTGGTAGTACGGCCCCACCGGCTGCCTCTACCCTACAGGCTATACTACAAGGGGCTGACCAGGCTGTTAATGCCGCCCTACCCACAGCCCCTACAGGGGTACCACCACCACCCACAGCGGGGGTAGCAGACTCAGCGGCCAGCGACGCCTCCCGCTGCCTTGTATGCGGCCACCACGCGGTATACCAGTCTCCTAACGCCTCCTCCCACCACCAGCACATCATGCCTCACACCCCCCAGCCGGTCCCCCCACCCGTCATCCTGGGCAGCAACAACACCAGCGCTACCTTAGAGGAGCAGGCCTTCTCCTCCGCCCTGGCCATGACCACCGACACCTCCTCCGTGCCCACCGGCAGCTGCAGGTCTTCACGCTCAAGTAAGATATACTCAATTACTCATTACTGTGGTCGTACTTTATTTTGCGGGGTCTATATTTTGCGGAATTTTGGGAAATTAAAAATCCATTATATGTTTTTTGTATGCTAAAGTATGGAATAAGTACCCACAGAATTGCTGAGTTTCCCTTTTCGGCAAAATGTATACACAGTTTACTTACTACTACCGTGAATATAGATACTTTCACAGCATTCTATATGTATTAGTACTTTAAAAAAACACATATCATGGACACATTTCTAATTTCAAAGATTAGGACTGTCATTCAACTTCTATAAATAGTGAATGAGAATTGGAAAAGTATTATACACTCAGTAGATTTGCATGTGGGGCCTGAATCTTTGTTTAAAATTCATGCAAGTAAAATTCAAAATCATGAAGTGTTCTGACAAAATAATTTTGTGTCCCACAGGTCGGTCGCGGAGACGGGCCCACAACACTCACCGGCTGGCCGCGTTCTTTGAGTCGGAGATGAGGCAGGCCATAGACCGGGTCCGAGCCCGGCAGTTGGACATACGGGAGACTCTACAGGCCCTAGACCAGCTACAAGCTGAGGCAGGAGCCGAGGGGGCCGCACCGAGTAACGCCGGTAGTACCCCCGCCGCCGCCACCACCGGGGAGGGGGAGCAAGCAGGGACCGTGTCAGACACAGCGGCTCTAACACTAGAGATGCAGTCAGAGAGGTTCCAGGAATTACTCAGAGACAGTTTTGACGTGAGTGACCTCCCGCTGCCTCCCCCTCCGCCCCCACCCACCAGTACCAGCTCCTCCTCGGCCGCCCCTGTTGTACCCACATCGGCCGCTAATACTCCCGGGAGTCCTCAGAGCTCGTCGGCAGTCACCATGTTGTCGGCTGAGCTGAACCGGCGCATCGAGCACCTGAACCAGCTGGAGCAGAACGTGAGTGAGATCACGCAGCGACTCGGCGTCCGGATGCGGTCACTAAACGAGGAGCGGAGACGAGACCTCGGCCGGCTCCGAAGCCGCATCTCGAGCACCCAGTACTCGCTGAGTGCCCGGTTACGAGAGCGGCAGGACCGGCTACGGGCACACCTCGATGAGATACGCCAGCGCTACCGAACCCCCGGCGCGCCTCGCGTCATCCCGGAGATAACGGTGACTCCCTCACCCGACGAGCTGACCAGTGCTATCATCAGTAGTGGTAGTAGTAATAGTGGTAGTAGCACAGCAGCAGCCGCCCCGGCCCCCGGAGCCCCGACCACCACGACGGCCTCGGTCGTGTCTGAGGCAGAGGCCGAGCTGCGAGGGCTGCAGGAGGAGCTGAGGCAGGAGGAGCGCGCCCCGGAGGTACCCAGCTACAGCCGCAACGTCAACAGGGAAATAGAGAAGTACGTTAATGCAGACTAAGAACAAGAAAACAGCACATTTTCATGCAGGTTGAATTTTCAAGAAATCTTTGAACAGGGTGTTTTATATTTTTCTGGAATATATTAAATTTATCTCCTGAAGCCTACTGTAGAAGTATTTAGTCCCGGTACGTTTAGCCCTTAGCAAAACATCACCTTACCAATGCAAGCCTTGTTTTTTTTTTGTTGTTAGACCAATATAACAAATATAGTACGATTTAACTTGAGGTTAAATTAGCCAGGGAGCGGGGAAATTTAAAAAAAAAGGGATATAAATAATCTGCTAAATGGAAATTCTCATTAATTCCCTGACAGTTGACAATTATGATTAATCTATAACACTTTCCTCCCCTTCCCCCCCTCAGTATGCGTACAGAGATGGTGCGTCGCAGGCAGCGTGAGAGGGAGCGTGAGCGGACCTGGCACTCCCTGCAGCGTCGTCACCTCCACCCGCACTACGCCGTCAGCATCCTGGACGACACCATAAACCGGCAGAACGACGGGCTACAGGCCGCCATCAACCGGGCCATCGCCGGGGCCTTCATGGGTACCGGGGAGGCAGCCGTCGCTTCTAACATTGTCAACCTCACTCATCGCATCCAGTCATGGGACTTCACAAGACTCAACATCCCAGATATCACTGATGGTGGGTCTCTTATACTTAATAAGCCTTTGTTGTGCACCAGTTAAGGCTACATAATGCCCTGAAGCCAATTGACCATGTACTGTTTGACCTTACAGCGACCTCTAACGTCCTGGTGCCGCACTGTAAGCTGCATATTGACCTTGTACTGTTTGACCTTACAGCGACCTCTAACGTCCTGGTGCCGCACTGTAAGCTGCATATTGACCTTGTACTGTTTGACCTTACAGCGACCTCTAACGTCCTGGTGCCGCACTGTAAGCTGCATATTGACCTTGTACTGTTTGACCTTACAGCGACCTCTAACGTCCTGGTGCCGCACTGTAAGCTGCATATTGACCTTGTACTGTTTGACCTTACAGCGACCTCTAACGTCCTGGTGCCGCACTGTAAGCTGCATATTGACCTTGTACTGTTTGACCTTGCAGCGACCTCTAACGTCCTGGTGCCGCACTGTAAGCTGCATATTGACCTTGTACTGTTTGACCTTGCAGCGACCTCTAACGTCCTGGTGCCGCACTGTAAGCTGCATATTGACCTTGTACTGTTTGACCTTGCAGCGACCTCTAACGTCCTGGTGCCGCACTGTAAGCTGCATATTGACCTTGTACTGTTTGACCTTGCAGCGACCTCTAACGTCCTGGTGCCGCACTGTAAGCTGCATATTGACCTTGTACTGTTTGACCTTGCAGCGACCTCTAACGTCCTGGTGCCGCACTGTAAGCTGCATATTGACCTTGTACTGTTTGACCTTGCAGCGACCTCTAATGTCCTGGTGCCGCACTGTAAGCTGCATATTGACCTTGTACTGTTTGACCTTGCAGCGACCTCTAATGTCCTGGTGCCGCACTGTAAGCTGCATATTGACCTTGTACTGTTTGACCTTGCAGCGACCTCTAACGTCTTGGTGCCGCACTGTAAGCTGCACAATGACGCGAGTGTGGACATCTCTCAGGACGGCCGGTACCTGGCCACCTTTGTGCCGAGTCACCGTGGCTTCCCGGATGACACCATTCTGGGCGTGTTCTCCCTACACCAGGATACCATGGGGCAGTGCCTCTTCACTAAGAGCTTCGGTGAGTTGTTGAGTCATGTCCTGTTCTGGGAATTAATATTCAAATGTTGTATTTCATGTAAAAAGGGCACCTTCAGAAATAAGCCCACATACCCCTTTTTGGTTTAATTCTTGACTACCGTAAATTCCCGCGTACTACCCGCATCTCGCGTATAACCCGCACCCCGACTTTGCAAGAATCCTATAACCCGCACAGGGGGTCTGAGTGGCCCCAGGCAAAAACCCTCGTATAACCCGCACCTAGACTTTTGGAATATTTATATACACATGTACCATACCCCCTTCCCAGCATCCACATGCAGAGAAAGCTGTCACGGCGGAATATGCTTGACAGTATGGATGTGTGTGGGGGGGGGGGGGGAGGGGGGTGTGAAGCTGTGACTTCCCAAACATGCTACAATACAGTGTACATTTAACAACATGGCGTGGGTGAGGGATGAGGGGAGGGTGATTTTAAAGCAACTTCTGAAATCCCCAAATACAAAAACCCTCGTACTACCCGCACTTAGACTTTGGGATAATCCTATTACCCGCACTGGCGATTTGGTTCGCGTACTACCCGCGGGTAGTACGCGGGAATTTACGGTAGTAATGACCCAAAAAAATTCTTTTTGGGGCGGGACAAATAAACATATGTAAAGAAAATATACTAGAACTATAAAATATAGGTAGAAAAAATACTCTTAGTAGGTTAGAAATATTTTCTAGCGTACTGTGTCAATATCCTGTGGAATATGGTACCCATACAGAGTTTTAATTTAGGTTTTATTTTGTTTTTGTTCTCATCTGTATTCTCCTCAGTCAATGAGCAACTTGTCAATTTCATACTTTCTATTTTTACTACAACAAGCAATACAATTCATCAAATAATCATTTCTTGGTTGCTCATTTCAGGACCTAACGCGATCTCGCTGAGTCTGTCACCCCTCAGTAATTACGTGCTGGTCGGCCTCGCTGCCAAGAGACTGGCCTGGGTGTTCACTCCCAAACAGGTAAGGACATCTAGACATCTACTACATAATAAATAAAAACATGAACACAAATTTAGATAGTATATGTAAAGCCTATCAGTAGTGTAATAGAGCTTTGGGAGAAAAATCTAGCTCATAGGCAGGGTTGTAATATAATATGCATGGTAATTTTAGCAGCTGTTGTGTACTGTGAAAGTGCATATTTTTGAGGGTGTAAACTTTCACGGTATCGTGAAAAAATGCATATTCGCGGGTAATTATTCCATACTGTAGCGTATATTTGCGGATTTTAATTTTCGCTGATTCCGCGAAAAAATATACCCAGCAGAATAAAGTATGACCACAGTACATTCACCTATTACACATGATTGTCATTAGATTTACAAGTCTGTAGTCCAACAATTATACAATTTTTCTAGGAATTGTGAAAGTAATTTATACATGGTTGATTTCAGATGGTAGCCCAGGTGTATAAGCTGAAGACACCACAGGCCGGGGAGGACTCTATGGAGGTAAGTGTTGTCTATGTACACTAAGTCTGATCACTTGTCAGTCAGGCAGTTAGCAGTTTTGTGGTTCCCAGGCTATAAAGCAGTAAAACTTGATTCAAGCATATAGAAAAAATCAGCCAAAGGAACACAATTAAGAATATGATATCTATATTTATTCTAGATGATGTATTACAAAACATTGTTTTAAAAACTAATGAAGAGGTGAGAGTGAACATGCCACATGATCATTCCTACATCCCAGAATGGCGGCTCCAAATGCTGCATACCGTATTCGACGTAATAAGCGCACAGGGCACTTATAAAAAGCGCACACCCCCACACCCATTTTCCCCGTTTTCTTCAGGCTGCAGTATTGTATTCCACGTATAAACATTTTTGGGTCTAAAATCGGCCCAAAAAACGGGGGGTGTGCTTATTAGGGGATGTGCGCTTATTAGGTCGAATACTGTAACATGAGGTCTTGAAAATACCTCAGGATAAAATGAAGTTAATAAACAATCAACAGTGTAACATGTCTAACCCCCTCCTGTCACCCCTTGCAGCACATCTGTGACCTGATGCACCCGTGTGACCTTGACATCCGGTCGCACATCAGCGTGAACTCAGCGCGCTGGTTACCCCGTGTGGGGGAGGGGGTGGTGTACGGCACCAACAGGGGAGACCTCCACATCTGCCGACCAGGGTGAGTGCACTGTTTTCTACCTGAAACCTTTGATGCATGGCACCTTAAGTAAGGCTTCATGTTAGGCCACTCTAAAAAATAAAATGGTTTCTCATCACTGCATGCATCATAAAAATCAGGTTTTGGGGAAAACCTTTTTTTTAATTTGCCACATTTTGATGAAAAACCTCATCAAAATGGACAAAATTGGTCATATTTGTATCAAATTATAGCTAATAATGCCAGCAATGCAGTGGTATAGAAATATATTACATTTTCCCCACTTTTTGAGATCATTTATTCTTAACCAATAAAATGTGAAGTTTGGCCAAAGAAACCCGTAAATTATCCTATACATTTTGGTCTGCGAGTTGAAAAAAATAAAATTAAAAAAAAGCCTCCCTCGTCAGATTTCTCAGACCTTGGTGATGAGAAACCACTTTTTTTTTTGAGTGGCCTTACTGTAGATTTTCACGTATAACCCTTGGATACCAACTCCAGTGCGGGTTATACAATTTTCCCAAAGTCTGGGTGCAGGTTAAACAATAGTCTCCCGCCCTCAGACCCACCCGCCCGTGTCCCTACGCCGAGCAGGGTCTGACCCAGTGCCTTATCAGGGCCGGGGACGGTGTTGGGTTAGCAGTACCTTCTCCAAGCAGATATTGCTCTGTACACCAGCATACACTAAAATCTGCTGGAGAGTGACACGCATGCACGCTGTCTGTGCCTGCTACACTCATCAGGCATATGTTTGGTCAGGGTTATGCTTGAAGAGTGTAGGTCCGCGCTGCTGCTGGCCCCCAGTCTGTAATGATACAGACGGGGGCCGAGTCTAACGAGGGTTTTGATAACTCAACTACAGTACTAACAAAGCCAAAATTAGACCCTAAATTTCTTCAATGTTTGAGTGTGGTTCATACGTAAGATGTGGGTAATTCATTCGGGAGAATGTATGGTATTTGGATGCATCGATACAGTGCCACCACTGTGTTGGGGCATCATACCAACTGTTCAAGAATGTATCAACCTTGTAAGAACAGTATGATGCATGAATGCAGCACTGGCGAGTTACTCGACCAGGCTGTATTCATGCATCTTGAAGACAAGGCCATAAGGCATTATTCAAACATTAGGTGACCCTTATAGGATTATAAATGGCCTGCAGTAAAAAAAAAAACAATTTGAGAAAATTTCACAAGCGATTCGGACAACCTGATTTCTTATGATGATGCTAGTTTTCTGACGGTGCCTCATTCATTTATTTACAGGGATGACGAGAGTGACCACAAGTCGGCGCGGAGTGTGGAGGGGGACGGGTCAGAGTCTCACTCCATCCGACGTAACATCATGCAGATGTTGGGGATCGCAGTCCCCTCCACGACCACCAGCTCGACACAAACCATCCACCGCCTGAGACGCACCGCCAGCACACAGACCGATGCACCCCCCATGGACCAACCCTAAACACTCTCCGGACGTTAGCTAATGCCACTTGTACTAAACAGGGCCTGAGGTCTCCTTGGTCAGAATGATCCATTCCTGGAGAGTTTACTCACCAGAGCTGCATTCATGCATCATGCCAACCCTTCAGCAATGTATAAACCCTGTAGGGTTAGCATGATGCATGTATGCAGCCCTGTGGAGTTACTCGTCCGGGCTGCGTTCATGCATCATGACCTCATATAGGCATAATGCATTTAAAGCAGCATCCGGCCCTAAAAGGGTTATCGCCATTTGAGGGAAAGAGGGACCTTAGTGTTTCTAGGGTGTTGTTGGCTAAACTGGCCAGTTCACATAGGGTGTATAAGAAGGGTTTCTCTCATTTATATATATAGTATATGTATATGTGTCTAGATATCTTGTATATAAAAAAAGACTGTTGTGATATACAAGAGCTGTAAGCCAATGCCACTTGCCTGGGTTAGTCATATAGGTAAACTAGATTCTTAATAAGTAATTAATTAGTTACTGCTAATTAGTTGAGGAAGTTATGATAGTTAGTTAAGATAATTATCATCTTAGTTGACTTGTGGAAAACCAGGGATGTTGGCATGTAACTTGAGGTTGTCGCGACGTTCCGTGACGGTGGTTGCACCTTGTCGCGACATTCCGCGATGATGTCACTGCTTATAATGTAACAGGTTACAAACCCATTACAATATCTCTCCTTGTGCTGTACTTTTTTATATTTTTGAAAAGCTCACATTTCTTAGAAACAAAGACAAGTGTCTAAATATATGCATACTCATCATTTTAATGAGTAAATCTGAGTGAGTGCATGTAGATAACTGGCTGCTTAGAGATGAGAGGAGTTAGAGTGGCAGGCTATGCTACAAAGAGAAAGAAAACAGTATTATTTTGCACTTGTAACACTCTGAGACATTTTGTGAAAGGCAGTTGCAAAGGAGAGTAGATGTATTTTCAGTGATAAAAGAAACTTGGTCTTGTAAAAGATGTATTTATGAAATGCTTTAAGTTATATTGATACAGATACAGTTTTTTTAGGGCGTAGTCTGAGCGAGATATGAAAGGCGTGGTGGTTCAACCGTATGTGAAACATTTCAAACATTGAGAACCAAATTAAGAGAAGAAGACTGACATGCCTAAGAAGGGTGCTAGATTGTGTCTCGGGTTCTTGAGAAGATCTGAGTAGATTTTGTGTTTATGTACCTGGTTTGTTAATCGATACAAGAAAATCTGTCGTTTCACCCACGGTAAGAATGTCAAGTTCTGAACTCATATATATAATTAGATCCTTATTTATTTCCATGCCTTTTATCTGGACCCGCTTTGATTATACTTATCCGTGTAAACAGGTTTTTGAAAGACGAAAGCTACCAAAGATTATTGTTCAGCTTAGAGAGACCTTTTGCACTTAGTTTAAACCTAGGAGAAAAAAGGATATTTTTAAAGTTGTAAATAGCACAGAGAGTACAATGTATAGAGTACCTTTATCCTTAAGAAGTTGTCATATTATAAACACATGCATTGTACAATTTGTAGTATTATCATGTTATCGACTGATATTCTTACGAGAAATAACCAACTTGTTGTGTATATTTGGCCATGGGTCTTTGAAGACGATCCGCTGTAAATTCTTGCAGAAACTTGGTGAAATTTTAGAAATAAGTGCTGTATAAACTGTCAGGAAGAAAGTATCTCTCCTCCCACTGATTATAAGTGTTTATTGTGAAATCATCAACTGATGCAAATACATGAATTATTTTAAGGAAAGGGAAATTCCAGAGAGATTAGTAGGTAGGGCCATCACCTATTAACTCAAACTCCACTATTGTGTATATTATGTGTTAACAGTTATTGTTTAAGAAAAAAATCTAAGAAGAAAATAACGAGGTGAAAACCTTGATAAATGCTCTGTTTCTGCCAACACATCTTGTCATTAAAACATGTAAATGTGTGCAAGGGGTCTGACTGGGGCCACATCTGCTATGGGTTGTATGTTCTGTACATAGGAGTAACTGACTGCAGCATGACTGGGTGGGTGAGAGAGTGAAGGATGGTATACATGGATGTTGAGACTGAAAATTGTGATGGGTTATGAAAGAGTGAAAGGAGGGGGGGGGGTGTTAGTTAGCAACATAGTTAGAAGACTAGCACAGAGATTTCTCTCTCCTGTCAGAAGGAAGAATAAGAGATGCACATTTAATTCCCTTGGGTATCTTCAGAGGGAAAGTTCACTATTTTTAGCCTTTATTTTGGTGTAGGTACTACTAGCCTATGTCTTTAGTAGCTGGATATGGAATACAATGTAAGTACTACCAAGATTCAATGCAGCAACCTTGTGTAATCTATGAGAGAGAAAATAAAGATTAACCATTTGAGGGCCACATAGTGCTTCAATGTGCTATGTCCATAATGCATATATGTTGTAGGCCTACTGGGGAATACACCCACCAGGGATGCATTCATTCATATATGATGAGCATATAGTCCATCAAAGGACAATATGGCCCTTGAGCGGTTAAGGGTCTTGCTACCATTCCATGTCATAAAATGACAAGTATATTCACCAAAAATAATAGCTTCATATAGCATTGAAAATTCATAAGGAAATGTGGTTTCATGAATGGCACATTCATTCAAAACAAGGTTGTCTCATTGAGGTTTAAATTAACACTTTTACAATCCACTCTTTTCTGGTTGCAGTCTATGTACCCACCCTTTTGTCATAAATATCCTTTTGTAGTCACTTTTGCCAAGGCTATAAGCAGATTGGAAAAATATGTATACCTTTTATGGATATAATTATGTACATTGCCACAACTTCAACATGTTTAAAAGGCTTATATAAGACATAATATATTAAAAACCAATGATGTAGAATTTCCCATGAATTATCTAGACCTGAACTGTTTTTGGTTTGAACATGGGGAGTCTGCATAATGAGTAAGGAAGCATACATTGTTAATATTCTGACCATTTGTATCAAAGACTTGTCTTTGTGCGACTACGTCTACATAGTGACAAGTCAAACTTGACCAGATTCCCATTTTGATTATTGCAAAACGACACATGTCTTTGTATGACAGATCTAGTTGTGCATGTTGACAACTCCTCCACTGGTAACTTTGTATCTCACATACATGTAAGCAGGTGTCCAATATGAAAGCTCCTGCTTTGGGTTGGTACATTAGCAGCTTAAAGAGACACTGTCAAATACAGACTGCCTGACAAGTTCTCACAGGAGATTTTGCTGGTTTTGCGCAATGCTTTTTGTCCATGAGCACTTTCGTGTGACAACAAATTTGGACAATGTAGAGCACTGGGCATGTGCAGATGGTACTTCCTGTTCGGCTGCTGCCCGATGAAAATGAACTCAAACAGGAACCAGCAAAACATATTACCCAAAAATGTTGTCACACAAAAGTCCTAGAGAATTCCAGGCATTCGTTGTGGTTGCTATCGCTGAGGCCTACAGTGAAAGAAATACTGCCCAAACCCAGCAAAAAGTTCAAGGTGTCGTCAAGGTGGCATTCACAAGTGGTTGAAGTCCCATTCTAGTGAATGTTGTATGAGGAGGGGGCACCAGTGTAGGTTGGTTCTGTGCTGCCCTCTACATGTGTCAAACAGAACTGTGACAGTGTAAGGAGAGCTGACAACACCACACCAGAGACACCTAGTGTCAACACCATGAACCCCTACAGACCCCAGCGCTGTATTCTGTATGTGACGGTCCCTCTTTAAGACCATAGTTACCATTGTGCAGCGGCACACTGACTGAGGCGTCTCCATGGTAACCTGCCTGTATATATGTACACGTGATGCACACAGATGGCACACACACAAACACTGTAATGTACGATTTCAAACAAATGGAAATAAAGGAAGTAATAATAGTCATTGGAGTTTGTTCTTCTGTTGAGTTTCCGTTGGTTTTCAAAGCCTCAAGTAACCTTTGGCAAATCTATGTATTGTTCATGTATCTCTACGTGTTCCAGAAAACTACATGGGTTTACTTATTACCGTATTTGAAGTTATAAGCGTCCTCCCCCTAATAAGTGCCCCCCCCCCCTTTTTGAGGCATTTTTAGACTAGAACAAAGGGTCAAATTTCGCGATTTTGAGGACTTTTAAACTCTTATGTACTAAAAACGTCTTAAGAATAATTTTATAAGCGCCCTGGGCGCTTATTACGTCGAATACGGTAATTCAAATTATACAATTCATGATATATAAAAATCACATGGTAAGACGATAACAGGAAGATCCAAGATATGCAAAAAACTTTTTGAACTGGAAATATAGTCAGGTTTAAGACAGTTATATTTGCATTGTTCTTCACAAGGTGAATATGAGATGCTTTTTCACAAGACTGAGAACCTCTGTGCTTTTCTAATCGGCTTGCAACTGTAGTACTTCCTGTATTTCGATACAGCACTACGCAGGGTTTATGAAACCGTAATCTTGTATTTATAATATAGTGTAAGCGATAGTAGGATTGCTTAGCTGGAATATGTAAAATGTGTTAAATATCTCAAAGGTTTTGAGTTTTTCTTGTTTTTTCTTTTGGTTTGAAAAGGTTTTTGCTTTCTTACACAAAATATACTGAGTGATTGTAGACAAATTATCAAATTGAAATGTGAATCTTATCTATACCAAAAATTTAATTGTATCTTTGGGTTCAAAACCATATAGCACCATATAGGTGTGGCATATTAAACACAATTTACAACCAGCAAGTTGCTAATTAATTTAAAATTAAAATCTTTCCAACAATAACTAAAGCTTAATTACTTTTACCACCCCTGCAGCAGAGGCGGATAAAGTGAGTTGTATAAGAACACCAGGTGACAATTATAACTAGTAATATATGTACAATAAATCTATTTGAAATGTAAGTATAACAATTTTATGGCAAACCCATTATTTCATAAACATCTAAACAGCTGATGAATTGGTTCTTAAATCAAAACACCAGGAAAAACTCATTAAGAGTATGTGCAATAAAAACATCTTTAAGTAGGAATGTCTTCCATACTTTCAATAAAGTATTAGACTTGTGCATCTACTGTTGGACATTCCATTCTGAACTGTTCAGCAGGTCTTGATGGCTTCCTCACTTTGCATGACTGAAGCAGACTTAAAAAGGTTTGTCTGAACACAGACCCAGTCATACAGTACAGCAGGAAATTGATGCTGTGATTTATGTAGCTCACAGTGTAGGCAGTTTGGACATATATCTGATAGCGGTTAAAGCTTGTTCCAAGGTACTCTGAGATTGTACGAGTCATAAGTAGAACCCGTCCTGGTAAAGTAGTCACCACAAAGACAATGCAAACAGCGAATATTGTAATGGTCAGGTTGGTCGTTACACTGCTAGATCTTCTTTGTTCAGATGTCTGACACGTGGCCCTGAATCTAGTTCTAGAATGGATTTTTTGCAGTGTCATGATATTTAAGACCACGATAACAAAACATGGAATAATGGAGTAGACGATTCCTAGAAAAACTGAATACAAAGTTTCAATCAGAGATCCTGACCCAAATGAGGTGCATTTATGCACTGTATCTATTTCTCTTATTCTACCTGTGAACAACAATGGTAGGCCAATGACACACATACTGAAAACCAATAATAAAATCATGAAACATAATTTGTTATTTTTAAAGTAGATGTGTGCTTTCAAAGGGAGAAACACAGCTATGGCACGCTCAACTGAGATCAATACAATTAACCAAGAGGAAACATTTGATGCAATGTAATAGCCAAAAAGACTTATACGGCAGATCCACAGTGAGGAGGAGAGAGGAAGGATGCCATGAAACATGTCCAAATATCCCTCTATGATGATGTTTTCTGCCAGCACAATGAACACTAGGGATAAGGTATCAAACACAGCAAGGATCAGCAGCAGGATCATGAAGACAGAGGTCCCCATGAGGGAGCCATACACTATCACTATGATAATGAGACTGTTCAGTATTGTTCCTATTCCACAAATAGCTAGACTTATTATACTGACAACTTTAGATGTGAAATCCTCCGACTCATCCATAGCTGCTGTAATGGTTTCAGTACTATCATGAACTGTTTGGTTTCCCATGAAGTGCATTATGAGGTAGAATTGGCACAAGGCAACCCTTTCAAATAGCTTTAGTGACCTTATTCTTAGCTAGTAAGTTAGCTAGTAAGATGGACATTTATAAGTTCAGTAGGAAAACTGTTGTATAATCAGAGTAGTTGCTTAGTAATTCCCATGCCCGAGAAGTAGGCCTGCAGGGGTGGCCCACTGGAGGACTCACTGTGCCCCTCCTGTATCAATCTGGTATGCATGTAGGTGACAGGCAGGTCTGCGGTGTAATGGCTAGCTTAACGGAAATGCTACTGCCAGAGATTAGGGTTCACTTTCTGGTGGATCCAGGAGAAAACCACACCTAAACTGTATGGTCACCCCAACATCAGTCTTAGACACAGTAATTAGTCAAGTTATCCAACCAGCGTGATGCCCTTGAAGATACCAATGTTCTCAGTTCTCTGTTTGGGGCAGCCCTCCAATGTGTGGGCTGTTACTTCTCATTGGAGCTTTCATGATAGTAATGATGCTATAGCTAAATGTAAGTAGTGTTAATATGGTAGATACTCCTAGACAAAGGAAAAGCTGGTGCAGCAGTTGTGGGTGAATGCATGGGGTTATGTCCCTGGTGAATGTTATAGAATAGTGCTGACTGATGGACAATATCATTGATTCTGTATATGGCTCAGTCTCACGACTTTGGAACAATTGTATCGTCTTTGACCGTGTGACATCTTTGACGGGGTGACGTCTTTGACCTGGTGACGTCTTTGACCGGGAGGCTAGAAAAGGCTATTTTTAATTTTCTAATTTTTTTCCCATATCTCTACTATGAGAGAAAATATGTGGATGGTAATTGCATAATACTTTGGACAGTGTACCTCTTCAAATTCCACATACTATAGAAAGTGATGTCTTTGACCGGGCAGAGGAAGAAATATAGCATTATGCTATAATGCATTAAAAGGGCCTACATATAAATATAACAAACTTTGAATAAATTTCCTTTTGTATAGTGTGAAAATATCCTTTGACCTTTTCCACCCATTTCTTACTATATAGGTCTAATTCATGCTTTAATAACGTTTCGGTCAAAGACATCACCTAGTCAAAGACGTCACCTGGTCAAAGACGTCACCCGGTCAAAGACGTCACCCGGTCAAAGACGATCCAATTGTTGCAAAGTCGTGAGACTAAGCCATGTAGACCTTGTCCATTAGACTAAAATAAGTATGACTGCACAGTGTTTATACCAAGCAGTGTGTTCCTGCCAGTGAAATATTGTATGTACCCTGTGTCAATAATTTTAATCCATACTTTGTGTTATTGCATAAACCAGGTAAAAAGCCCACCTGAATGTCCAACATGAGTGTCTCATACTTTATTATAATTATTTTGAGGGGTGGGGAGGGGCGTCTGACACTCCGTCCTTTATCTCTCTCAACCCAAGCCTGTTGGTGACAGACTACACCCTAGGACATTCCTGTGGTGCCCCAGACGAGATATCATGCGGAAAACATGCCGATACACGGTTAATTTAATGGTTTTAATGACTTTGACAGGAGTGAAAATGACTTTTTTTTAAAGTGTGGCCTCAGGTAGGTATTTAATAGAATGTATGCATACATACAGCAGCTGGTGACAAAAAAAAGACTACTTAAAACCATGATATTTGCAGGTTCCCATACTTATATGTCACGATCTCCCCTTATTCACCATTTTAGTGCCAAAACTTGGCATTCTACATACCCTGATTCCTATATTTCCTACTACCACAATCATAGGCTCATATAGTGAATGAATCAAGATTTATTTTCTGTTGAGTTTCCGTTGGTTTTCAAGCCTCAAGTAACCTTTGGTAAATCTATGTATGGTTCATGTATCTCTACGAGTTCCAGAAAACTACATGGGTTTACTTATTACAGTATTCGACGTAATAAGCGCCCTCCCCCTAATAAGCGCCCCCCCTTTTTTGAGGCATTTTTAGACTAGAACAAAGCGTCAAATTTTGCGATTTTCGGGGATTTTAAAACTTTTAAGTACTAAAAACGTCCTAAAAATAATTCTATAAGCGACATCGAATACGGTAATTCAATTTATACAATTCATGATATCTAAAACTCACATGGTAACATGATGACAGGAAGATCCAAGATATGCAAAAACTTTTTGAACTGGAAATACAGTCAGGTTTAAGACTGAGTTATATTTGCAGTGTTCTTCACAAGGTGAATATGAGATGCTTTTTCACAAGACTGAGAACCTCTGTGCTTTTCTAATCCGCTTGCAACTGTAGTACTTCCTGTATTTCGATACAGCACTACGCAGGTTTTATGAAACCATAATCTTGTATTTATAATATAGTGTAAGTGATAGTAGGATTGCTTAGCTGGAATATGTAAAATGTGTTAAATATCTCAAAGGTTTTGAGTTGTTCTTGGTTTTTTTTTGGTTTGAAAAGGTTTTTGCTTTCTTACACAAAATATACTGAGTGATTGTAGACAAATTATCAAATTGAAATGTGAATCTTATCTATACCAAAAATTAAATTGTATCTTTGGGTTCAAAACCATATAGCACCATATAGGTGTGGCATATTAAACACAATTTACAACCAGCAAGTTGCTAATTAATTTAAAATTAAAATCTTTCCAACAATAACTAAAGCTTAATTACTTTTACCACCCCTGCAGCAGAGGCGGATAAAGTGAGTTGTATAAGAAGAACACCAGGTGACAATTATAACTAGTAATATATGTACAATAAATCTATTTGAAATGTAAGTATAACAATTTTATGGCAAACCCATTATTTCATAAACATCTAAACAGCCAATGAATTGGTTCTTAAATCAAAACACCAGGAAAAACTCATTAAGAGTATGTGCAATAAAAACATCTTTAAGTAGGAATGTCTTCCATACTTTCAATAAAGTATTAGACTTGTGCATCTACTGTTGGACATTCCATTCTGAACTGTTCAGCAGGTCTTGATGGCTTCCTCACTTTGCATGACTGAAGCAGACTTAAAAAGGTTTGTCTGAACAGAGACCCAGTCATACAGTACAGCAGGAAATTGATGCTGTGATTTATGTAGCTCACAGTGTAGGCAGTTTGGACATATATCTGATAGCGGTTAAAGCTTATTCCAAGGTACTCTGAGATTGTGCGAGTCATAAGTAGAACCCGTCCTGGTAAAGTAGTCACCACAAAGACAACGCAAACAGCAAATATTGTAATGGTCAGGTTGGTCGATATACTGCTAGATCTTCTTTGTTCAGATGTCTGATACTCGGACCTGAATCTAGTTCTAGAATGGATTTTTTGCAGTGTCATGATATTTAAGACCACGATAACAAAGCATGGAATAATGGAGTAGACGATTCCTAGAAAAACTGAATACAAAGTTTCAATCAGAGATGCTGACCCAAATGAGGTGCATTTATGCACTGTATCTATTTCTCTTATTCTACCTGTGAACAAAAATGGTAGGCCAATGACACACATACTGAAAACCAATAATAAAATCATGAAACATAATTTGTTATTTTTAAAGTAGATGTGTGCTTTCAAAGGGAGAAACACAGCTATGGCACGCTCAACTGAGATCAATACAATTAACCAAGAGGAAACATTTGATGCAATGTAATAGCCAAAAAGACTTATACGGCAGATCCACAGTGAGGAGGAGAGAGGAAGGATGCCATGAAACATGTCCAAATATCCCTCTATGATGATGTTTTCTGCCAGCACAATGAACACTAGGGATAAGGTATCAAACACAGCAAGGATCAGCAGCAGGATCATGAAGACAGAGGTCCCCATGAGGGAGCCATACACTATCACTATGATAATGAGACTGTTCAGTATTGTTCCTATTCCACAAATAGCTAGACTTATTATACTGACAACTTTAGATGTGAAATCCTCCGACTCATCCATAGCTGCTGTAATGGTTTCAGTACTATCATGAACTGTTTGGTTTCCCATGAAGTGCATTATGAGGTAGAATTGGCACAAGGCAACCCTTTCAAATAGCTTTAGTGACCTTATTCTTAGCTAGTAAGTTAGCTAGTAAGATGGACATTTATAAGTTCAGTAGGAAAACTGTTGTATAATCAGAGTAGTTGCTTAGTAATTCCCATGCCCGAGAAGTAGGCCTGCAGGGGTGGCCCACTGGAGGACTCACTGTGCCCCTCCTGTATCAATCTGGTATGCATGTAGGTGACAGGCAGGTCTGCGGTGTAATGGCTAGCTTAACGGAAATGCTACTGCCAGAGATTAGGGTTCACTTTCTGGTGGATCCAGGAGAAAACCACACCTAAACTGTATGGTCACCCCAACATCAGTCTTAGACACAGTAATTAGTCAAGTTATCCAACCAGCGTGATGCCCTTGAAGATACCAATGTTCTCAGTTCTCTGTTTGGGGCAGCCCTCCAATGTGTGGGCTGTTACTTCTCATTGGAGCTTTCATGATAGTAATGATGCTATAGCTAAATGTAAGTAGTGTTAATATGGTAGATACTCCTAGACAAAGGAAAAGCTGGTGCAGCAGTTGTGGGTGAATGCATGGGGTTATGTCCCTGGTGAATGTTATAGAATAGTGCTGACTGATGGACAATATCATTGATTCTGTATATGGCTCAGTCTCACGACTTTGGAACAATTGTATCGTCTTTGACCGTGTGACATCTTTGACGGGGTGACGTCTTTGACCTGGTGACGTCTTTGACCGGGAGGCTAGAAAAGGCTATTTTTAATTTTCTAATTTTTTTCCCATATCTCTACTATGAGAGAAAATATGTGGATGGTAATTGCATAATACTTTGGACAGTGTACCTCTTCAAATTCCACATACTATAGAAAGTGATGTCTTTGACCGGGCAGAGGAAGAAATATAGCATTATGCTATAATGCATTAAAAGGGCCTACATATAAATATAACAAACTTTGAATAAATTTCCTTTTGTATAGTGTGAAAATATCCTTTGACCTTTTCCACCCATTTCTTACTATATAGGTCTAATTCATGCTTTAATAACGTTTCGGTCAAAGACATCACCTGGTCAAAGACGTCACCTGGTCAAAGACGTCACCCGGTCAAAGACGTCACCCGGTCAAAGACGATCCAATTGTTGCAAAGTCGTGAGACTAAGCCATGTAGACCTTGTCCATTAGACTAAAATAAGTATGACTGCACAGTGTTTATACCAAGCAGTGTGTTCCTGCCAGTGAAATATTGTATGTACCCTGTGTCAATAATTTTAATCCATACTTTGTGTTATTGCATAAACCAGGTAAAAAGCCCACCTGAATGTCCAACATGAGTGTCTCATACTTTATTATAATTATTTTGAGGGGTGGGGAGGGGCGTCTGACACTCCGTCCTTTATCTCTCTCAACCCAAGCCTGTTGGTGACAGACTACACCCTAGGACATTCCTGTGGTGCCCCAGACGAGATATCATGCGGAAAACATGCCGATACACGGTTAATTTAATGGTTTTAATGACTTTGACAGGAGTGAAAATGACTTTTTTTTAAAGTGTGGCCTCAGGTAGGTATTTAATAGAATGTATGCATACATACAGCAGCTGGTGACAAAAAAAAGACTACTTAAAACCATGATATTTGCAGGTTCCCATACTTATATGTCACGATCTCCCCTTATTCACCATTTTAGTGCCAAAACTTGGCATTCTACATACCCTGATTCCTATATTTCCTACTACCACAATCATAGGCTCATATAGTGAATGAATCAAGATTTATTTTCTGTTGAGTTTCCGTTGGTTTTCAAGCCTCAAGTAACCTTTGGTAAATCTATGTATGGTTCATGTATCTCTACGAGTTCCAGAAAACTACATGGGTTTACTTATTACAGTATTCGACGTAATAAGCGCCCTCCCCCTAATAAGCGCCCCCCCTTTTTTGAGGCATTTTTAGACTAGAACAAAGCGTCAAATTTTGCAATTTTCGGGGATTTTAAAACTTTTAAGTACTAAAAACGTCCTAAAAATAATTCTATAAGCGACATCGAATACGGTAATTCAATTTATACAATTCATGATATCTAAAACTCACATGGTAACATGATGACAGGAAGATCCAAGATATGCAAAAACTTTTTGAACTGGAAATACAGTCAGGTTAAAGACTGAGTTATATTTGCAGTGTTCTTCACAAGGTGAATATGAGATGCTTTTTCACAAGACTGAGAACCTCTGTGCTTTTCTAATCCGCTTGCAACTGTAGTACTTCCTGTATTTCGATACAGCACTACGCAGGTTTTATGAAACCATAATCTTGTATTTATAATATAGTGTAAGTGATAGTAGGATTGCTTAGCTGGAATATGTAAAATGTGTTAAATATCTCAAAGGTTTTGAGTTGTTCTTGTTGTTTTTTTGGTTTGAAAAGGTTTTTGCTTTCTTACACAAAATATACTGAGTGATTGTAGACAAATTATCAAATTGAAATGTGAATCTTATCTATACCAAAAATTAAATTGTATCTTTGGGTTCAAAACCATATAGCACCATATAGGTGTGGCATATTAAACACAATTTACAACCAGCAAGTTGCTAATTAATTTAAAATTAAAATCTTTCCAACAATAACTAAAGCTTAATTACTTTTACCACCCCTGCAGCAGAGGCGGATAAAGTGAGTTGTATAAGAAGAACACCAGGTGACAATTATAACTAGTAATATATGTACAATAAATCTATTTGAAATGTAAGTATAACAATTTTATGGCAAACCCATTATTTCATAAACATCTAAACAGCCAATGAATTGGTTCTTAAATCAAAACACCAGGAAAAACTCATTAAGAGTATGTGCAATAAAAACATCTTTAAGTAGGAATGTCTTCCATACTTTCAATAAAGTATTAGACTTGTGCATCTACTGTTGGACATTCCATTCTGAACTGTTCAGCAGGTCTTGATGGCTTCCTCACTTTGCATGACTGAAGCAGACTTAAAAAGGTTTGTCTGAACAGAGACCCAGTCATACAGTACAGCAGGAAATTGATGCTGTGATTTATGTAGCTCACAGTGTAGGCAGTTTGGACATATATCTGATAGCGGTTAAAGCTTATTCCAAGGTACTCTGAGATTGTGCGAGTCATAAGTAGAACCCGTCCTGGTAAAGTAGTCACCACAAAGACAACGCAAACAGCAAATATTGTAATGGTCAGGTTGGTCGATATACTGCTAGATCTTCTTTGTTCAGATGTCTGATACTCGGACCTGAATCTAGTTCTAGAATGGATTTTTTGCAGTGTCATGATATTTAAGACCACGATAACAAAGCATGGAATAATGGAGTAGACGATTCCTAGAAAAACTGAATACAAAGTTTCAATCAGAGATGCTGACCCAAATGAGGTGCATTTATGCACTGTATCTATTTCTCTTATTCTACCTGTGAACAAAAATGGTAGGCCAATGACACACATACTGAAAACCAATAATAAAATCATGAAGCATAATTTGTTATTTTTAAAGTAGATGTGTGCTTTCAAAGGGAGAAACACAGCTATGGCACGCTCAACTGAGATCAATACAATTAACCAAGAAGAAACATTTGATGCAATGTAATAGCCAAAAAGACTTATACGGCAGATCCACAGTGAGGAGGAGAGTGGAAGGATGCCATGAAACATGTCCAAATATCCCTCTATGATGATATTTTCTGCCAGCACAATAAACAATAGGGATAAGGTATCAAACACAGCAAGGATCAGCAGCAGAATCATGAAGACAGAGGTCCTCATGAGAGAGCCATAAACTATCACAATGATAATGAGACTGTTCAGTATTGTTCCTATTCCACAAATAGTTAGACTTATTATACTGACAACTTTAGATGTGAAATCCTCCGACTCATCCATAGCTGTTGTAGTGGTTTCAGTACTATCATGAACTGTTTGGTTTCCCATGAAGTGCATTATGAGGTAGAATTGGCACAAGGCAACCCTTTCAAATAGCTTTAGTGACCTTATTCTTAGCTAGTAAGTTAGCTAGTAAGATGGACATTTATAAGTTCAGTAGGAAAACTGTTGTATAATCAGAGTAGTTGCTTAGTAATTCCCATGCCCGAGAAGTAGGCCTGCAGGGGTGGCCCACTGGAGGACTCACTGTGCCCCTCCTGTATCAATCTGGTATGCATGTAGGTGACAGGCAGGTCTGCGGTGTAATGGCTAGCTTAACGGAAATGCTACTGCCAGAGATTAGGGTTCACTTTCTGGTGGATCCAGGAGAAAACCACACCTAAACTGTATGGTCACCCCAACATCAGTCTTAGACACAGTAATTAGTCAAGTTATCCAACCAGCGTGATGCCCTTGAAGATACCAATGTTCTCAGTTCTCTGTTTGGGGCAGCCCTCCAATGTGTGTGCTGTTACTTCTCATTGGAGCTTTCATGATAGTAATGATGCTATAGCTAAATGTAAGTAGTGTTAATATGGTAGATACTCCTAGACAAAGGAAAAGCTGGTGCAGCAGTTGTGGGTGAATGCATGGGGTTATGTCCCTGGTGAATGTTATAGAATAGTGCTGACTGATGGACAATATCATTGATTCTGTATATGGCTCAGTCTCACGACTTTGGAACAATTGTATCGTCTTTGACCGTGTGACATCTTTGACGGGGTGACGTCTTTGACCTGGTGACGTCTTTGACCGGGAGGCTAGAAAAGGCTATTTTTAATTTTCTAATTTTTTTCCCATATCTCTACTATGAGAGAAAATATGTGGATGGTAATTGCATAATACTTTGGACAGTGTACCTCTTCAAATTCCACATACTATAGAAAGTGATGTCTTTGACCGGGCAGAGGAAGAAATATAGCATTATGCTATAATGCATTAAAAGGGCCTACATATAAATATAACAAACTTTGAATAAATTTCCTTTTGTATAGTGTGAAAATATCCTTTGACCTTTTCCACCCATTTCTTACTATATAGGTCTAATTCATGCTTTAATAACGTTTCGGTCAAAGACATCACCTGGTCAAAGACGTCACCTGGTCAAAGACGTCACCTGGTCAAAGACGTCACCCGGTCAAAGACGTCACCCGGTCAAAGACGATCCAATTGTTGCAAAGTCGTGAGACTAAGCCATGTAGACCTTGTCCATTAGACTAAAATAAGTATGACTGCACAGTGTTTATACCAAGCAGTGTGTTCCTGCCAGTGAAATATTGTATGTACCCTGTGTCAATAATTTTAATCCATACTTTGTGTTATTGCATAAACCAGGTAAAAAGCCCACCTGAATGTCCAACATGAGTGTCTCATACTTTATTATAATTATTTTGAGGGGTGGGGAGGGGCGTCTGACACTCCGTCCTTTATCTCTCTCAACCCAAGCCTGTTGGTGACAGACTACACCCTAGGACATTCCTGTGGTGCCCCAGACGAGATATCATGCGGAAAACATGCCGATACACGGTTAATTTAATGGTTTTAATGACTTTGACAGGAGTGAAAATGACTTTTTTTTAAAGTGTGGCCTCAGGTAGGTATTTAATAGAATGTATGCATACATACAGCAGCTGGTGACAAAAAAAAGACTACTTAAAACCATGATATTTGCAGGTTCCCATACTTATATGTCACGATCTCCCCTTATTCACCATTTTAGTGCCAAAACTTGGCATTCTACATACCCTGATTCCTATATTTCCTACTACCACAATCATAGGCTCATATAGTGAATGAATCAAGATTTATTTTCTGTTGAGTTTCCGTTGGTTTTCAAGCCTCAAGTAACCTTTGGTAAATCTATGTATGGTTCATGTATCTCTACGAGTTCCAGAAAACTACATGGGTTTACTTATTACAGTATTCGACGTAATAAGCGCCCTCCCCCTAATAAGCGCCCCCCCCCTTTTTTGAGGCATTTTTAGACTAGAACAAAGCGTCAAATTTTGCGATTTTCGGGGATTTTAAAACTTTTAAGTACTAAAAACGTCCTAAAAATAATTCTATAAGCGACATCGAATACGGTAATTCAATTTATACAATTCATGATATCTAAAACTCACATGGTAACATGATGACAGGAAGATCCAAGATATGCAAAAACTTTTTGAACTGGAAATACAGTCAGGTTTAAGACTGAGTTATATTTGCAGTGTTCTTCACAAGGTGAATATGAGATGCTTTTTCACAAGACTGAGAACCTCTGTGCTTTTCTAATCCGCTTGCAACTGTAGTACTTCCTGTATTTCGATACAGCACTACGCAGGTTTTATGAAACCATAATCTTGTATTTATAATATAGTGTAAGTGATAGTAGGATTGCTTAGCTGGAATATGTAAAATGTGTTAAATATCTCAAAGGTTTTGAGTTGTTCTTGTTTTTTCTTTTGGTTTGAAAAGGTTTTTGCTTTCTTACACAAAATATACTGAGTGATTGTAGACAAATTATCAAATTGAAATGTGAATCTTATCTATACCAAAAATTAAATTGTATCTTTGGGTTCAAAACCATATAGCACCATATAGGTGTGGCATATTAAACACAATTTACAACCAGCAAGTTGCTAATTAATTTAAAATTAAAATCTTTCCAACAATAACTAAAGCTTAATTACTTTTACCACCCCTGCAGCAGAGGCGGATAAAGTGAGTTGTATAAGAAGAACACCAGGTGACAATTATAACTAGTAATATATGTACAATAAATCTATTTGAAATGTAAGTATAACAATTTTATGGCAAACCCATTATTTCATAAACATCTAAACAGCCAATGAATTGGTTCTTAAATCAAAACACCAGGAAAAACTCATTAAGAGTATGTGCAATAAAAACATCTTTAAGTAGGAATGTCTTCCATACTTTCAATAAAGTATTAGACTTGTGCATCTACTGTTGGACATTCCATTCTGAACTGTTCAGCAGGTCTTGATGGCTTCCTCACTTTGCATGACTGAAGCAGACTTAAACAGGTTTGTCTGAACAGAGACCCAGTCATACAGTACAGCAGGAAATTGATGCTGTGATTTATGTAGCTCACAGTGTAGGCAGTTTGGACATATATCTGATAGCGGTTAAAGCTTATTCCAAGGTACTCTGAGATTGTACGAGTCATAAGTAGAACCCGTCCTGGTAAAGTAGTCACCACAAAGACAATGCAAACAGCGAATATTGTAATGGTCAGGTTGGTGGTTACCCTGCTAGATCTTCTTTGTTCAGATGTCTGACACGTGGCCCTGAATCTAGTTCTAGAATGGATTTTTTGCAGTGTCATGATATTTAAGACCACAATAACAAAACATGGAATAATGGAGTAGACGATTCCAAGAAAAACTGAATACAAAGTTTCAATCAGAGATCCTGACCCAAATGAGGTGCATTTATGCACTGTATCTATTTCTCTTATTCTACCTATGAACAACAATGGTAGGCCAATGACACACATACTGAAAACCAATAATAAAATCATGAAACATAATTTGTTATTTTCAAAGTAGATGTGTGCTTTCAAAGGAAGAAACACAGCTATGGCACGCTCAACTGAGATCAAAACAATTAACCAAGAGGAAACATTCGATGCAATGTAATAGCCAAAAAGACTTATACGGCAGATCCACAGTGAGGAGGAGAGAGGAAGGATGCCATGAAACATGTTCAAATATCCCTCTATGATGATATTTTCTGCCAGCACAATGAACACTAGGGATAAGGTATCAAACACAGCAAGGATCAGCAGCAGAATCATAAAGACAGAGGTCCTCATGAGTGAGCCATACACTATCACAATGATGATGAGAATGTTCAGTATTGTTCCTATTCCACAAATAGTTAGACTTATTATGCTGACAACTTTGGATGTGAAATCCTCCGACTCATCCATAGCTGTTGTAGTGGTTTCAGTACTATCATGAACTGTTTGGTTTATCATGAAGTGCATTATGAGATAGAATTGGTACAAAGCAACCCTTTCAAATAGCTTTAGTGACCTTATTCTTAGCTAGTAAGTTAGCTAGTAAGATGGACATTTATAAGATAAGTAGGAAAACTGTTGTATAGACAATGATAGTGTCCATCAGTATGGGCTTAGTAATTCCCATGCCCCAGAGGTAGGCCCATAGGGGTGGCCCACTGGAGTACTCACTGTGCCCCTCCTGTATTAATCTGGTATGCATGTAGGTGACAGGCAGGTCTGTGGTGTAACGTCTAGCATACCGGAAATACTACTGCCAGAGATTAGGGTTCAATTTCTGGTGGATCCAGGAGAAAACTACATCTAAACTGTATGTGACCCCAACATTAGTCTTAGACACAGTAATTACTCAAGTTATCCAACCAGCGTGATACCCTTGAAGATACCAATGTTCTCAGTTCTCTGTTTGGGGCAGCCCTCCAATGTTTGGGCTGTTACTTCTCAGTGGAGCATTCATGATAGTTATCATGCTATAGCTAAATGTAAGTAGTGTTGATATGGTAGATACTCCTATACAAAGAAAAAGCTGGTGTTGCATTTGTGGGTGAATGCATGGGGTTTATGTCCCTGGTGAATGTTATAGAATAGTGCTGACTGATGGACACTATCATTTATTCTGTATATGGCTCAGTCTCACGACTTTGGAACAATTGTATCGTCTTTGACCGTGTGACATCTTTGACGGGGTGACGTCTTTGACCGGGTGACGTCTTTGACCGGGAGGCTAGAAAAGGCTATTTTTAATTTTTTAATTTTTTTCCCATATCTCTACTATGAGAGAAAATATGTGGATGGTAATTGCATAATACTTTGGACAGTGTACCTCTTCAATTCCACATACTATAGAAAGTGATGTCTTTGACCGGGCAGAGGAAGAAATATAGCATTATGCTATAATGCATGTAAAAGGGCCTACATATAAATATAACAAACTTTAGATAAATTTCCTTTCATTTAGTGTAAAAATATCCTTTGACTTTTTCCACCGATTTCTTACTATATAGGTCTAATTTATGCTTTAATAATGTTTCGGTCAAAGACATCACCTGGTCAAAGATGTCACCCGGTCAAAGACGTCACCCGGTCAAAGACGTCACCCGGTCAAAGACGATCCAATTGTTGCAAAGTCGTGAGACTAAGCCATATAGACCTTGTCCATTAGACTAAAAGAATTTTGATTGCACAGTGTTTATACCAAGCAGTGTGTTCCTGCTAGTGAAATATTGTATGTACCATGAGTCAATAATTTTAATCCATACTTTGATGTTATTGCATAACCCAGGTAAAAAGCCCACCTGAATGTCCAAAGTGAGCGTCTCAGACTTTATTATAATTTTTTTGAGGGGTGGGGAGTGGTTGCTGACACTCAGTCCTTTATCTCTCTCAACCCAAGCCTGTTGGTGACATACTACACCCTAGGACATTCCTGTGGTGCCCCAGACGAGATATCATGCGGAAAATACGCTGATACAAGGTTAATTTAATAGTTTTAATGACTTGGACAGGAGTAAAAATGTTGTTTTTTTTTAAGTGTGGCCTCAGGTAGGTATTTAATAGAATGTATGCATACATACAGCAGCTGGTGACAAAAAAAAGACTACTTAAAACCATGATATTTGCAGGTTCCCATACTTATATGTCACGATCTCCCCTTATTCACCATTTTAGTGCCACAACTTGTCATTCTACATACCCTGATTCCTATATTTCCTACTACCACAATCAAAGGCTCATATAGTGAATGAATCAAGATTTATTTTCTGTTGAGTTTCCGTTGGTTTTCAAGCCTCAAGTAACCTTTGGTAAATCTATGTATTGTTCATGTATCTCTACGAGCTCCAGAAAACTACATGGGTTTACTTATTACAGTATTCGACGTAATAAGCGCCCTCCCCCTAATAAGCGCCCCCCCCCCTTTTTTGAGGCATTTTTAGACTAGAACAAAGCGTCAAATTTCGCGATTTTCGGGGATTTTAAAACTTTTAAGTACTAAAAACGTCCTAAAAATAATTCTATAAGCGACATCGAATACGGTAATTCAATTTATACAATTCATGATATCTAAAACTCACATGGTAACATGATGACAGGAAGATCCAAGATATGCAAAAACTTTTTGAACTGGAAATACAGTCAGGTTTAAGACTGAGTTATATTTGCAGTGTTCTTCACAAGGTGAATATGAGATGCTTTTTCACAAGACTGAGAACCTCTGTGCTTTTCTAATCCGCTTGCAACTGTAGTACTTCCTGTATTTCGATACAGCACTACGCAGGTTTTATGAAACCATAATCTTGTATTTATAATATAGTGTAAGTGATAGTAGGATTGCTTAGCTGGAATATGTAAAATGTGTTAAATATCTCAAAGGTTTTGAGTTGTTCTTGTTTTTTTTTTGGTTTGAAAAGGTTTTTGCTTTCTTACACAAAATATACTGAGTGATTGTAGACAAATTATCAAATTGAAATGTGAATCTTATCTATACCAAAAATTAAATTGTATCTTTGGGTTCAAAACCATATAGCACCATATAGGTGTGGCATATTAAACACAATTTACAACCAGCAAGTTGTTAATCGATTAAAAAAATTTCCAACAATAACTAAAGCTTAATTGCTTTTACCACCCCTGCAGCAGAGGCAGAGAAAGTGAGTTGTATAAGAACAACACCAGGTGACAATTATAACTAGTAATAAATGTAAGTATAACAATTTTATGGCAATTCCATTATTTCATAAACATCTAAACAGCCAATGAATTGGTATTTAAATCAAAACATCAGGAAAAACTCATTAAGAATAATATGTGCAATAAAAACATCTTTAAGTAGGAATGTCTTCCATTCTTTCAATAAAATATTAGACTTGTGCATCTACTGTTGGACATTCCATTCTGAACTGTTCAGCAGGTCTTGATGGCTTCCTCACTTTGCATGACTGAAGCAGACTTAAAAAGGTTTGTCTGAACACAGACCCAGTCATACAGTACAGCAGGAAATTGATGCTGTGATTGATGTAGCTCACAGTGTAGGCAATTTGGACATATATCTGATAGTGGTTAAAGCTTATTCCAAGGTACTCTGAGATTGTGCGGGTTATAAGTAAAACCCGTCCTGGTAAAGTAGTCACCACAAAGACAATGCAAACAGCGAATATTGTAATGGTCAGGTTGGTGGTTACCCTGCTAGATCTTCTTTGTTCAGATGTCTGACACGTGGCCCTGAATCTAGTTCTAGAATGGATTTTTTGCAGTGTCATGATATTTAAGACCACAATAACAAAACATGGAATAATGGAGTAGACGATTCCTAGAAAAACTGAATACAAAGTTTCAATCAGAGATCCTGACCCAAATGAGGTGCATTTATGCACTGTATCTATTTCTCTTATTCTACCTGTGAACAACAATGGTAGGCCAATGACACACATACTGAAAACCAATAATAAAATCATGAAACATAATTTGTCATTTTTAAAGTAGATGTGTGCTTTCAAAGGGAGAAACACAGCTATGGCACGTTCAACTGAGATCAATACAATTAACCAAGAGGAAACATTTGATGCAATGTAATAGCCAAAAAGACTTATACGGCAGATCCACAGTGAGGAGGAGAGAGGAAGGATGCCATGAAACATGTTCAAATATCCCTCTATGATGATATTTTCTGCCAGCACAATAAACAATAGGGATAAGGTATCAAAAACAGCAAGGATCAGCAGCAGAATCATAAAGATAGAGGTCCTCATGAGCGAGCCATACACTATCACTATGATGATGAGAATGTTCAGTATTGTTCCTATTCCACAAATAGTTAGACTTATTATACTGACAACTTTAGATGTGAAATCCTCCGACTCATCCATAGCTGTTGTAGTGGTTTCAGTACTATCATGAACTGTTTGGTTTCCCATGAAGTGCATTATGAGGTAGAATTGGCACAAAGCAACCCTTTCAAATAGCTTTAGTGACCTTATTCTTAGCTAGTAAGTTAGCTAGTAAGATGGACATTTATAAGTTCAGTAGGAAAACTGTTGTATAATCAGAGTAGTTGCTTAGTAATTCCCAAGCCCAAGAAGTAGGCCTGCAGGGGTGGCCCACTGGAGTACTCACTGTGCCCCTCCTGTATTAATCTGGTATGCATGTAGGTGACAGGCAGGTCTGTGGTGTAACGGCTAGCATACCAAAAATGCTACTGCCAGAGATTAGGGTTCAATATCTGGTGGATCCAGGAGAAAACCACATCTAAACTGTAAGTGACCCCAACATCAGTCTTAGACACAGTAATTACTGTAGCCAAGTTATCCAACCAGCGTGATACCCTTGAAGATACCAATGTTACCAGTTCTCTGTTTGGGGGCAGCCCTCCAATGTGTGGAGCGCAGTGGAGCTTTCATGATAGTAATGATGCTATAGCTAAATGTAAGTAGTGTTCATATTATGGTAGATACTCCTAGACAAAGGAAGAGCTGTTGCTGCATTTGTGGATGAATGCATGGGGTTTATGTCCCTCGTGAATGCTATAGAATAGTGCTGACTGATGGACAATATCATAGATTCTGTTTATAGACCTGTCCATTAGGCTAAGAGAAGTATGATTGCACAGTGTTTATACCAAGCGGTGTGTTCCTGCCAGTGAAGTATTGTATGTACCATGTGTCAATAGGTTTAATCCATACTTTGTGTTATTGCATAAACCAGGTAAAAAGCCCACCTGAATCTCCAAAATGAGCGTCTCATACTTTTTGGAAAAATTTTGAGGGGTGGGGAGTGGTGTCTGACACTCCGTCCTTTATCTCTCTCAACCCAAGCCTGTTGGTGACATACTACACCCCAGGACATTCCTGTGATGCCTCAGGCGAGATATCATGCGGAAAATACGCTGATACAAGGTTGATTTAATGGTTTTAATTACTTTGACAGGAGTAAAAATAAATAAATTTCAAAGCGATCGTGTGGCCCTGGGAAAAACAGTCAACTGGCGGGTCCACCAGAAACAGACTTTTTTTTAAAGTGTGGCTTCAAGTAGGTATTTAATACAATGTATGCATACATACAGCAGCTGGTGACAAAGAAGAAGACTACCTACAACCATGATATTTGCAGATCCCATACTTACATGTCACGATCTACCCTTATTCACCATTTTAGTGCCACAACTTGGCATTCTACATACCCTGATTCCTATATTTCTTACTACCACAATCGCTTTCATCACGGTCACTTTTATCCCTGATCTGTAGGATTTGCTTTATTTGGATACAGCACTACACAGGTACAAAATGTAGAACAGTGAAACCATTAACTTGTATTTGTAATAAAGTGTAAGCGACGAAAGGATTACTATGCTGGAATATGTAATATGTAATAATGTATTACATGATGAAAAAGTAACCTTAGCTCTGTTGTAAATCAGCTATTTGTTTGTTTTGTCTCACAGGTTTAAGTTGTCTTTTAGGGGCTTGAAAGGTTTTTATTGTCTTCCACAACATATACCAAGTAACTGTAGACAAATTACCAATTAGAAGCATGAGTTTTATCAATACCAAAAATAACATTGTATCTGGATTCAAAACTATACTATAGCACCATATAGGTGGAGCATATTAAACACAATTTAAAACCAGCAAGTTGGTAATTTAATTCAAATTTACGATTTTTTCAACAATAACTAAAGCTTTATTAATGACTCAGGTTAGAAGGTATTCCCTCAAACTCTCTTTGTAAAAATGTCACTCCAAAAAACTCAGTAAATTAATAGTAAGGCAGTAGGCAGTAATTAAATTTGAACCGACATGTTTCGGTCATTGCTGACCTTTGTCAAGGTTAGTTTAATATTTTGACAAGTGGACACCTATATCAACCAAGGAGCCTTTTCTGGCTGACTTGTTTTGATGTGGTCATAGTAACAACAGTATGTGACAACCAAATTGTTTTGTAGTTTCAACAGGCAATAAAGAGGGCTCCCAAGGGATAAAATGACTCCTTGTGTCCCAGAAAAGTTTTATGTGATTATGAGTATAACAAATGCCCACAAAAATGTAGGCCTACTTGTGGAGGTAGATCAAATATTAACAATTAAATATTAATTGACAAATGATCTAGAATTATAAAAAAAACCGTTGAAGGTTTCTGTCCCATGGGATGTGGATTGGAGCGACATCAAAGATTAAAGTCACTTTGTAACAAATTTGAATAAATTACACGTGAATAAGTCTAGGCCCATTTTAGGAACTGTCAATGAGTTTAAAGGTCCTCCATTATGGGTAGTGTGTTGTCATCAGGGGGATTTTTTAAGAGACTGTCTATGTCAATCATAGGGTACTCCTGGGCTGGCCATGGCATACCGGTGTATGTTGGGCTGTCCAGATGGGCTGATAGATGTACAAAGTGTTGGGGTGTTGGTGACGGGGGCTGATTTACAAAGCTCTCGTGTTCTCCCCAAGGGAGAATCATTTCCAGGTCATTCCGTGCCGTGTCAATGTCTATTGTGTGCAGGATGTTGGCAGTCGATTCTGTCGATTTTTTAAGATCCACTTAAGCTTTATTACTTTTATTACTTTTACCACCCCTGCAGCAGAGGTGGAGAAAGTGAGTTGTATAAGAACAACACCAGGTGACAATTATAACTAGTAATATATGTACAATAAGTCTATTTGAAATGTAAGTATAACAATTTTATGGCAATCCCATTATTTCATAAACATCTAAACAGCTGATGAATTGGTACTTAAATCAAAACATCAGGAAAAACTCATTAAGAGTATGTGCAATAAAAACATCTTTAAGTAGTTATGTCTTCCATACTTTCAATAAAGTATTAGACTTGTGCATCTACTGTTGGACATTCCATTCTGAACTGTTTAGCAGGCCTTGATGACTTCCTCACTTTGCATGACTCAAGCAGACTAAAGAAGGTTTGTCTGAATGCAGATCCAGTCATACAGTACAGCAGGAAATTGATGCTGTGATTTATGTAGCTCACAGTGTAGGTAATTTGGAGGTATATCCAAAAGCGGTTAAAGCTTATTCCAAGGTACTCTGATATTGTGCGGGTTATAAGTAAAACCCGTCCTGGTAAAGTAGTCACCACAAAGACAATGCAAACAGCTAACATTGTCATGGTCAGGTTGGTGGTCATACTGGTAGATCTTCGTTGCTGAGATGTCTGATATGTGGCCCTGAATTTACTTCTAGAATGAATCTTTTTGAGGGTCAGGATATTTAAGACTGAGATAACACAAAATGGAATGATGGAGTAGACGATTCCAAGAAAAACTGAATATAAAGTTTCAATCAGAGATCCAGAGCCCAGTGATGTGCAATCATACACTGTATCCATTTCTCTTAATCTACTTGTAAACAGCAATGGTAGGCCGATGACACACATAGTGAGAATCAATGTTAAAATCATGAAACATAATTTGTTTCTCTTAAAGTAGATGTGTGCTTTCAAAGGGAAAAACACAGCAACGGCACGCTCAGCTGATATTAATACAATTAACCAAGAAGCAACATTAGATGCAGTGTTAAAGCCAAAAAGACCTATACGGCAGATCCACAGTGAGAAGGAGAGAGGAAGGATTCCATGAAACATGTTCAAATATATCTCTATGATATTTTCTTCTAGAGCAAAAAACAATAGGGATAAGGTATCAAAAACAGCAAGGATCAGCAGCAGGATCATAAAGACAGAGGTCCTCATGAGGGAGCCATACACTATCACAATGATAATGAGACTGTTCAGTATTGTTCCTATTCCACATATTGTTAGACTTGTAATAGCAATAATTTTTAACTCATACATAGTTGGTATATTGGTTTCAGTACTGTTTATATCATCATGAACTGTTTGGTTTTCCATGAAGTGCATTATAAGATAGGAATGCACAAGGAAAACCTTTTAAATATCTGTAGTGACCGTAGTCTTAGCTAGTAAGACTAAAATAAGTAGGGAAAAAAACGTTCACTGATGTTGAAAGACCGCTTTGCACACACTGACTCAGTCCCAATGTGTCCGCAGCCACTTCTATGTGGAGTTAAAAAAAATTGTAGTGAATCATTTGAGGATGTTTTGCCATAAACAGGTACTAACTGTATGTTGGACTATCGCAGCAGTGCTAGTAAACTGTATTATGTCGGCCCGACATACTACTTCTTCCTCAGGTCACTATGTGGTGCATGGTCCCCAGGTTTCAACTGGGTCGATGTTGACTATCTTGTATATAAAGAGTCACAATGGGAGTTTTTTTGTCTGCTGTAACAGCCTTTGTATCAGCCTTTTGCAGTTGAAATCAAAATCTTGAGATTAAAGTGTTATATATTAGCTTACTTTACAATGTATTATGAATGAATTATCAACCCAAAGTTTCATTGGATTTTTTTTTGTTAATAAATGGGTTCTTTCTATACTTACTGATGCATTAAAAGCCTGGTCAGACCAGGTATATAAGTATGATAGCTTAAATGCAGCTATTTTTCCAGAATTAGAGAATGGGCACCACGGAACCAGGATGATTAAAAATGACTATGGATACTTGCAATTTAATAAGCCATCGAAACTAACTAGTATCAATGTTGCAACTCAATGTAACGCCTGTTAATGTGGTAGTTACTCCTAGACACAGAGAGAACTGATGCTGTAGATATGGTTGGACGTTTTAGAATTGTACTGACTGCTGGCCAGGGGAGAACATTGAATACAGAACTCATTATAATTGATCCTGCATGTAGACCATGGGCAACAGACCAAATCATGTTCTGACAAGACATTGCACTGTTTGTGTACACTGCAGTGTGCTCCTATGGAGACCTGCTAGAAAGGAATCATATTTACCATTAAATGTCTCAGTTGTCTAGAACAGCATTTAGAGTAAATCTATAAACCAGGTAAAAGTTCACCTGATCTATACCATGTCTGGGAGCGTTGGACGGGCCCCCTGACTGTGTAGGACCTTAATTGGTGCCAATATTGACACCTACAGGAGGAGGTCTCTTTGTTTGTGTCATTGTGGGCCATAAAAATTCAGACATGACGCGGTGGTTTCATTAGCACTTTTTTTTTTCTTTTTTCTTTTTTTTATTTGGTCCTCATTCAGATACAGAATGTTCTTCCCCGACCAATTTTACTTCAATTGATACACTGGAGGAAATAGCTCATGAGGTGAGAAGTGTAGTTTATTTTAGTTATTCATGTAACCACTGACCACCACTATAAGACTTCCACAGAGAAGACATTACCCAGGCCAGTTGTACCATAAATTCTTGCGTATAAGCCGCAGCTAGTACGAGGGTCAGATTCCCAGTGCGGCTTACAAGATTGGCCCAGGGTCAGGGTGCGGCTTATACACGAGTTAGGCTTAAACGTGACAATTTACAGTACAGTTTGTATCAGTATGGGAGGCGGCCAATAGTAGGTCAGCATTTGGTCATGTGACCTTTGCCTGGTTGTGGCGGCAAATTTGAATTGACCAATCAGATGCTAGTCAGGGATCCGCTAATTTTTATATTACGTAATAACTAGTTCATCAGATTAAAAACACTCTGTAATTCTGTGTGAGGGCAATTTTGAGGGCTCTATTTTAAACTCTTTGCCTTCTCTTCAAAAAATCTTTGCTAAACTCAACCCCCTGGTCTTTTGACATGTTTAAGAAAGAAGTCCATGAATTCATGTTCAATAATATCCCTGAGAAAGTCGCTTAAAACTCAAAATTGTTGGTCTCTGGGACATTCCCTCTCTTTCCCACCCCCCCTCTGGTATTCTTCAACCACTCACGAGCTAGACTTTACTAACACTTTAGTATTAAGATACTAGCAGTAAGCGATGCTACTGACTAGAAAGTCGAGGTACGCTCAAAAATGTGTTCAAAAATATGTTCAAAAATATGTTTAAAATACGTTTAAAAAAATGCTCTATATATATACTTCCTAGATGTATGTTAAAAACATGGATTGACAATCTTATGTAGATATGTATGTCAGTAAAGGCTCGCCTACATGAACTATTGTCCTCAGATGTCATATTTGTAAAGGTCGCTGACTTTAATATTAGCCTTTAAATAGGCCCGTCTTTTGTTCAAGCCACAAGATAATATTGGATCAATGTATCAAAGTCAAAGAGATAAATAGAGACAAATTTACCCTCAAAAACGGTTTGTCTGAACACAGACCCAGTCATACAGTACAACAGGAAATCTATGCTGTGAATTATGTACCTCACAGTGTGAGCAATTGTGTTAGCTGCTAAAGCTTAATCCAAGGAACTCTGATATTTCTCTGTCCTGGTAAAGTAGTTATCACAAAGACAAAGCAAACAGTAAAGATTGTAAAGGACAGTTTGACAGGGCATATTGATACTTGGTCTTAAATTTACTTCTAGAATTAAAATGTTGTACTGTTGACAATCGCTACTGCAGATCCCACACTATCTCAGACAGTAAAATCTGCATAAGGAATTTGCAAATTTGTTGGTTTGCTTCTTCATGCGTTTTCCAAATAAGATGCATTTCTTAATGACGCATTTTATTGCGGTTAAAAAAGAATCAGACTGTCCATCTTCTGTTTGACATTCCATTCTGAGCTGTTGAACAGATCTTGATGTCTAAGACTATTCAGTATAGTTAGACTTATAATAATGATTACTGTATTGTAGAAATACTCTGCCTCGTGCATAACTGTCACATTGGTAGGAGTACTATATATATAATCATCATGGACCATCTGGTTTTCCATAATGTTCATTTAATAATGATTAAAGGATGAATCTGAAAATTGCTAAATTGACATGGTAGTATACTTATATAAATGTGTGTGTAAGCTGCACCCAATATCTCGGCATAATTAGCATCAAATTTAAGCCGAGTCTGATTCTCGTACAAGCTGTGGAATCTCTGCGAGAATTTACTGTAGTTGTTTCCAGACACAGGTAGAACCAATCAGATGGCAACTGGATATAAAACTGTAAACATGATAGTTACTCTTAGACACAGGGAGAATTAATGTAGATTTTATGGATGAGGCGAAGCCAAGCCAAGACATTACACGGTGTGTATATACTGCAATGTTTACTTATAGGAACCTGCCAGAAAAGTACCATATGGGCCACAAAATCGTCAATAGTTCAGAATAATTCTTTGTGTACATCCATAAACAAGATAGAAGCCCATCTGAGCATTTCAAGGTCCAACCATCTTGAATGTCATAGACCCACCAAGGAAACATGTAATGAAAAAAATAGATTAAGAAGGAATATGACAAGTTCAACAAAGGTAACTGTTTGGAAAAATGATTCTCTATTCACGCTCCTCCATACGGGTATCCATGATAGTGTAGGGGCTAGGTTGGTTTAGTAATACTATTATAGCTGTGAGCGGGCTCTGCTGGATGTTCCGAGGTCCTAGGAGTAGGTGGTAGCACCGGTCGTGGCTTCGAGATACTGACAGGGGGCGCTATAGGTGGTCTGGACTACGCATGCATGCGGGATCAGGCCACCTATATATAGCCGATGTCCAGGGGAACTTGCCAACTAGCTTAAGGCTGCTCACCTAAGCAGTTAAACAGTTATCGAAACCAACTTACCTGATTTGCGTTTCCGGAGTCTTCGAACTCGGACTTAGAACAAAATGTTTCCATAAGTAATAAATTCTTTGCAACCTGTCACACAGTATCCGAACCGACTTAACGTCTTCCTTTACGATATTAATGTGGACAGTCGAGGGAAAAGGGTCCTCCAAAGGTTAAACTCAATTATAAAATTGAGGTCATCAGCTTTCCAGTGGTATATTTCATTAGCAGGTACCACTTCTAGTTTTTGAGAACTGGCTCTTTGAATATGTGTGGGCACTGTCCAATCTCAGATGCCAATAAGCTCTATCTTACTTTGTTTTAGAGATATCTCTATCTAATTAGCATAATTATGAAAATTCCCAAATATCCAAACTTTTTCAAACATTTGGTCACAGCTTTTAATCTTAGAATGGGATTTACATTCCGTTTTCAGCATAGAAATCTTTGTGGGGCCTGTAATCATTAATTTCTTGAAAAATTCAATTTAGAATGAAAATTATGTTTCCATGGCAACCAACAAGTGCGAAAACACCAATTTAGGCCCAAAAACGTTCTTTTTACATTCCAAATATGAAAGGTTTTCACTAAAGTTTGAATTTTTTAAAGTGGCTTATTGTATTCTCCATCAAAAAGTAGTATAGAACAATTTTTATGATATTTTGAACATTGTTGGCTATATGGAGCCCCCTGGTGGCCAAAGTTGGTACTAAAAATCCCCCGCGGAGGTCCCTTTTCCCTTGTCGATCCATAAGAAAGAGTCCGTTACAATAGTAATTTGTAGATTATTTGAAGCAGCTGTCTCAATTCAAAGTCCACAGGATTATGCTTCCTGTAACTATCCAGCAAATTATAAGTGCAACATGTCATTATCGCTGACGGGTATCGATCGTTTAACTACTCAGATATAACAAGAGCCCAGTAAGCTTAGAGTTACTGATGTGTCCTTTATTATAGGTTTATAAACACAGACAACTGCAGTACTCTTTCATATGAATATGATGGCTCAGGAATATCTATATATTGACTGTCACATTGATACATCCATATAACCATGTGCATAAACAATACAATATACATCATACAATCAACAGTCCACACCGGTCACCAGCACACTCTACCTGGATGTCCCAATCTCACTGCTTTAAAAGAGACTAATTTACTGATGCCGCTTCATCCCTCCTAGATATTTAGATATAATGATACATAAGTATGATATTTCCAATGAAGCTGCAAACTTGTATATAGTATAAGCAGTATAACTATTAAGCTGAAATCTGGGAAAATGCATTAAATTATGCAAAAGTAAGCTTTGGTGAGTTTTATATCAGCTACTTGATACTAAGCTGATAATTAAGTTAGCATTTACAATATTTTCAAACAGTAACTAAAATTGACCACCCCTGCAGCAGAGGTGGGGGTAGGGGAGTTGTACAAAAATGACACAATGTTACAATTATAGATATAGTGATATATGCGGTATACATATCTAAAATATAAATGTTATTATATGATACCACATTTTCATGAACATGTATATATAACAATTTGCATTTCAAGAGAAACTCTTCACTCTAAATTCTTGCTAAGGAACTACAGCTCAAACTGTAAGTCAAACCCCAGTTTAATTTCATTACAAATAGGCCTAGGGTGCACCCTTTACAAGATTTCTTATGCTAGTATTAGGATTGGAGGATTTGTCAAAGTTAGGGGTGTGGCTTATACACGACTTAGACTAAATATGCAAGAATTCAGAGTAAATAAAATAAAATGTTAGACCTGTGCATCTACTGTTAGACAGTCCATGCTTATCTGTTCAGCAGGCATTGATGGCTTCCTCACTTTGCATGACTTAAGCAGACTAAAGAAGGTTTGTCTGAACACAGAACCAGTCATACAGTACAGCAGGAAATTGATGCTGTGATTTATGTAGCTCACAGTGTAGGTAATTTGGAGGTATATCCAAAAGCGTTTGAAACTTATTCCAAGGTATTCTGATATTGCACGGGTAATAAGTAGAACCCGTCCTGGTAAAGTAGTCACCACAAAGACAATGCAAACAGTGAACATTGTAATGGTCAGCTTGGTGGTCATATTGCTAAAACTTCTTTGTTGAGTTGTTTGATGGTTTGCTCTGAATTTGCTCCTAGAACGGATTTTTTTCAGTGTAGACACATTTAGCACTGAGATAACACAACATGGAATGATGGAGTAGACGATTCCAAGAAAAACTGAATACAAAGTTTCAATCAGAGATCCTGACCCAAGTGAGGAGCAACTATACACTGTATCCATTTCTCTTATTCTAATTGTAAACAACACTGGTAGGCCAATGACAAACATGATGAGGATCAATATTAAAATCATGAAACATAGTTTGTTACTTTTAAAGTAGATGTGTGCTTTCAAAGGGAGGAACACAGCTATGACACGTTCAGCTGCTATCAATACAATTAGCCAAGAAGAAACATTCGACGCCATATAATAGCCGAAAAGACTTATACGGCAGAACCACAGTGAGGAGGAGAGAGGAAGGATCCCATGAAACATGCTAAAATATCTCACTATGATGATGTTTTCCAGCACAAAAAACAGTAGGGATAATGTATCAAAAACAGCAAGAATAAGCAGCAGGATCATGAAGACAGAGGTCCTCATGAGGGAGCCATACACTATCACAATGATAATGAGACTATTCAGTATTGTACCTATTCCACATATTGTTAGGCTTATTATACTCATAATTTGAGTGCTTAAATCCATTGCTGTAACATTGGTTTCAGTACTGTTTATGTCATCATGAAGTGTCTGGTTTACCACGAAGTGCATTATGAGGTAGGATTGCAGAAGTAACACCTTTTAAATATCTGTAGTGACCTTGGTCTTAGCTATTAAGACAGAAACAAGTTAAGCAGCAAAGCCGTTCTACTATCAGTGAATCTGAAATTGTTAAATTGACACTGTAGTATACATATGTAAACCTTCCTATAAGCTGCACCCTATATTGGTATGATCAGTAATAAATTCATGCTGAGTTATTCCCAGACACAGGTACATCCAATCAGATGGCAACTGGATATAAGATTATATACACTCCTAGATGTGGGGAGAACAAAATTAATGCTGCAGTTGAGGGTGAATGTTATAGAATGATACTGACAGATGGACACTTGGAGGACTGTTCTAGATATCACTATCATCGATTAGGTATGTGGACCTTGTGCATTAGTCCAGAACCTGATGTGATGAAACATTGCACAGTGTGTGTACACAACAGTGAGTTCCTATGGAAACCTATCAGAGGAGTATCATATAAAGTATTCAAAGTGCCAATAGCTTCGACCAATACTTTGTTTATATGCATGAACCAGGTAAAACTCTACCTGAGCTATTGGATGTCAAAAATGGCTGCACCTAGTTTGTAATAAGTGATAGAATTCTCATGTACAGAAAGTCTTTATTCTATTCTGTCCTTGAACTGATTAAAGTAGGCATTGCCTAAAAGGTTCTAGAGGCACAAAATTGATAACCAGAGTTGTATGTGTCAAATATATATACGGTACAATGACATTTAGTAACAAACCAGTATTGACATTTCGTTTCACAGTACAACAAATACCACTGAGCATTGAGACTAAGCTGAATGCAGAAAAACTGAGCTCTGAAACACCTCATTAGAACAATATCTTATTCTTCAAGAAGATGTCAAGGGATATCTTATTCTGCATCCAAAGACAGGGACTTCCCTGTTCCCCCCAGGGGATGCCTCCAAAGATATTTAACCCTAAACCTTATCCTCAGGGGGAAAGGGGGGTGACCAAGCATGGTCATGAGGGAGCCATACACTATCACGATGACGATAAGATTGTTCAGTATTGTTCCTATACCACATATAGTTAGACTTATAATATCGACAATTGAATACTTGAAATGCTATAGCCCATTCATAGCTGTCACATTAGTAGAAGTACTGTATATATCATCATGGACTGTCTGGTTACCCATCATACTCATTCCAAATGTTAGATTGAGCACAATGCTGTTGGATAGCTGTAGTTGCCTTATCCTTAGTGGGTGAGGCTGAAACACACTTTGTTGTAGCATCGTGTCATAGTCAATATTCTGAGGTATCTGATTGGCTGAACAAATATGGTGTAAATGCTACAGTCAACCCTCATTTCCTCGAGCATATATTTCCTCGGATTCCTTACTTCCTCAGACAGCTGCCTGGCAACCTCCTCTATATGTTTCATTACATATGGACTTAATTCCCTTGATTATTTGCTTCCTCAGACATTTTTCCTTGCATTTTCCAAATTCGAGGAAGTGAGGGCAGACAGTAAAATGTTGTATGTCAGTGGGATGTGCTAACTTTGACAAATTGCTAATTTGGTACTGTCCTATACTTATAAAAACTCCCATATAAAAGGCACCCTATATCTATAGGGCTATGTGGTATAAAAAAAATGCTGAGTCAGCGCTGATCTGAGCTGCAGCTTCTACACAAGAATTTATGGTAGTTATTCAGTCTATACAAAATCCTACCGGACACCGGCTATAGCCGGCTAAAAGCCTGATGGTCCTACAGAAAGTCTGTGTCTGCCGGACCCATGGCTGGCTCTCATCCTGGGCTACATGCCAGTTTTTACAGTGTGTAAATCCGACCATTATTAAGGTTTTTAGATAGTAAACTATAAAGCCTGAATATTATGTAAAAAAAACACAAAATTTTACAAATCATGATTGTCAAATTGATTTAAATATACCATTAACCTCTATTTAACTATATTTCCTATCTAACTTCTTGCTTTATACTACATTTCTTGATACAAACATTTCCCCGGGGTATCCGGGCCTGCAAACATTTAGCCGGGCCTGCAGAATTACAAAACTGGGGGACCGAATGTCCTGTAAGGTGAAAAACTTTTCGTATAGACTGGTTATTCCTTGATGCAGGAAGAACCAAACAGATGGCAACTGTATGTAGGTCACACAGCCTTATTGCATTCCAATTATGAGGGTTGAGGAGCAAAAACTAGGGGTACCTGGACATTTGTATAACTCACATATTCTTAGGCGATGGTACATTCACCTAGGCTAGTGTCCAGTGACAAGTGACGGGAAGAGACAATGTATGCTGTTTGAATGCAGCACTGGCAAGGCAGTTGCCAGAGTTGCATGCATGACTAAGGCTATACTGCATGAATACACTATAAAGTGTTACCAAGCTTTATGGTGCAAATAGTGTACAGTGTTACATTGTGTAAATCTATTCAAAGAAAAAGTGCTGGAATTTTGAATTCGTTGCATCTCCTGTGAAAAAGTTTTTATGGTCTCAAATGAAAGATCACACCCTAGTATTAATATTAGACGAGGTGACATTTTGGGTCGGACCAGCACATAGGAATTATAGGACTGTTTCTATGGCAACCACTATTTTCATGAAATTTGTATAATGGTAATTCAATTCTCATCTGGAAAACCGCTTATGCTACATACATGAAATTTTGACATAAGACTATATTAGCCCCCTATTGCTGGCTAAAATATAAGATATGGCCAAGAAAAATTCATGAGATTTTTTTGGGTTTATACTATCGATTGACCTTTTAACTAAACAAGAAAGTTAAAGAAAAATCCGACCCTGTCTATTCTTGGCCATGTTATCGGAACACAATTGTGACCCGTTTTAACGAAATGGGTCGGAAGTCATACTCTAAAGAGCCTAGATATGGGCTCATTAAGTAGTATAGGGTCGAAAAAATATAAATTTTGAAAAATGAGTTATTGACATTTTTTAATACTAAATTACAAACCAGACTTCAACTCCCATTATTCCCAAAATGCTGGCCATAGGATCTTTAATTGTATTGTATAATATAGTTAATATCTAATTTAGATGTTAATTATCTGATTTTAATTAATTTCCATTTAATTCATCAAAAAAGTATCAAAGATATTGCCAAAGCACTAAAACTGGCCAATTTACTACATGTCACAGGCGAAATGAAAGGTCTTGATGAGCTGTAGACCAATATGGCTATATCATAACATTTTTAATATGCGCCTCGCAACCCATTTTGTTAAAACGGGTCACAATTTATTTTTTATGCCTCAGTTTAACTTTATCCGGAAATACTCTGCACCCTCCCCACGACCCAGACACCCAATGGTCACAGCACCATTCCCTATGATGTGTTGACTGAATCTGTGGTCGACGTTAGCTGGAGACCAGTGACTGTCATCAAAGTCAACCTTCTCCCAGTTCTGTTCGTACTGCTCTGAACACACCCATCCACTTGTGTCGTCAGTCTTCAGACCATTACTCAGATAAGCACGAAGACCTGTCGGGCCGGTACTCCCGTGGTTCCATGTGACAAAGGCCAAGACTTGTGTGTCATTGAGGACGTTGTATTTACTGACAGTCGGCCATTCCAAGCTTCTAGTGACTGACTTCCCGTCAATGTAGGCCTCTCCATAGTTATCTGCAGTAACGCTAAGCTCTGAAACAATCAGAGTTTTTAGGTGAAATGTATGTACATGGATACATCACAATATGGTATATGTACCGAAACCCAGCATGGGAACCCACTAGGACATCTGAAGATACTGCAACGGGTCATTTTAAATATTGTTAGAGTTTATGCATTTCTTATGTGAATAATAGCGTCGCAGTTGAACTACGAATGAGGTTTCTGTAAACAAGTTTATTGAACACTGTATGTTACCGACGTCTATTCGTTACCAGCAATATTTGTGTGTTGTACCGAAGTTAAAGTCTACTGTTTACTACCGGGTATATGTTACCAACAGTTTATATTGTCATTTCATACGATTGTTATCCTGGTATGTGACTACCGACCACTAGAGGTCTCTAGTGGGGATGGTCACGTGACCCTTCCTATATCATATATAAACAGGGCTGGTTTGCTACCAAATCAGTCCAGCTTAGACATGGCTTTGGCATACTAACTAGAGCTCAAGTTGTGAATGTGTCGTTACCTATGTATCACATGGTATCTACATATTGCCATATTCCATGGTATACCTTGGGTTACCGAGCTGGTTGTATGGTTTAATACAGATACAATAAAGTTGCCGTCTGTTACATCTTACTTCACTTTCTTTTATAGACATTGTTTCTTGGTAATTAATACTTTGATAATTGTTATAAATTTTACAATCACTTATGGTATTATGATGACAGAACTATCATTTATTTTATTATATCTGTTAGACATTAGGAATCTAGAAACTACTACACTCTGACCAATATATTAGAATACAATTGTAGTTAGACATAGACAATTCCACATAAGTGTTAGGTATAACGGTGCGTTGAATTATAGCCCAATCCTAGCTAAAGAATAGGGCCCACCTAAGCACCTTTTATTTCAATTTTGGAGGATTGTATTATTTGAGATTTTGAAATATTAGAGTTTTTCAGATCAGTTTTATGGATATATAGTACATTTGGAAGTCAACCCTACAGTCCACAGCTTAACATTGTCATCCGCGAGTTCCGGAGTTATCTGATACCTAATTCATAGCTACTTTTTAGGCTGAAATTTAATTAAAGTTGAGTTCTTTAACTTAAATTTAAGAGAAATGAAGCGGTTGTTTCTGCCTGTCTGCCTGTGTTTGTCTGTCTGTCTGTCTGTCTGTCTCTGTCCATCTCTTTCTGTCTCTTTTTGACTGTTTGTCTGGCTCTGTCTCTCTCTCTTTGGTGCTATATTATATGGTTTAACAAGCAGGGATAAATAACCTACCATAAGAAAAAACAATGCTTTCCTCGTATGGACAGAATTCACCGGTGGATAGTGTGAACTGTCTATGGTAAATTTCCCCTGTCACGGCGCTCCAGTCAGTGGGTGTCCAACCTGCAGGACAACATATATAGTATTATCCAGAAACAAAAAGGTTTGATGTAATCCTATAACTACAGCCGCCCAAGAGGGTCAAAAAATGATTTCTGAAAAAATGTGATCTTGAAAAAAAGATTTTGGGGGGAAAAACTTTTTTTTTGAGAAATTAAAATTATCTTCTTTGTGTGAAATTAAAAAGGGATCGTTTGAAAAAACTTTTTTTCAAACTAAATTTTTACAAATTTTCAAAACAATTTTTTTCAAACAAATATTTTTTAATTTCTCAAAATAAAATTAGTTTCCCCCCAAATTCTTTTTTCAAGATCACTTAAAAAAAATAACACTTTTTGACCCTCTTGGGCCACTGTATTAAAAAGCTTCATAGTGTCATAATACACCATGTTCTTGGTCGTAATGATGCATGAGTGCAGCCCTGGTGAGTCCACTCAGTACGACTGCATTCATGGATCATGGTGGCCATTTGGGTGTGTTAACGCATTATGGACTTTTTTCCTTGTTTCAGTGAGATCACAAACTCATTTATAGTTAACAGAAAGCAGATTCTTGTCGAGGGCCGTATCACACAAAACTGAAGGCTTAGTGGGTTGCGGTGCTTCGGCACAAGTCAAAGAGGTGTGCCTGTTGTAGAGTTTCTTGTTGCATCGATTGATGAGACATAGCTAACTACTTACTGACACTGTCATCCGCTGTGTCGGGTGCAGAAACGCATTCTGCAAAGTTCTTCTTGTCCCGGATCCCGGCACATATCTTTGGAGATGTGACACCTGGTTCTTGGTAGATGAAGCGCACCTGGAACAGGTATGTTTTTCTGTGTATTCAGCATGCACAAATGGATACACTCTCGTGGGAACGTACACTGTCAGAAGTAACTGTAGCTGCACAGCGGCTTATACTGTAGATTTACAGTATAAAAGGAGGTATCTTTGGTCTTGAAACCAAAAATACCTTCTTTTATACTGTAAATCTACACTATAACTCGCTGTGCAGCTACATTTACTTCTGACAGTGTAACAAGAAAATCTTTCCAATCTTAAAATGGCCAATCTTAAATTTAGAATTCTAAACACCAGGTGGCACCACTGTATTATATGTGGCACAGTTCTCCATAGTTGTGCTTGATATCAGTTTCGAAAAAGAAAGATTCGGGGGCTAAGTGATACAACATATTACCAACAATCAAGGAATAAGGGGGGAAAAAAGAACGGGCGGAGCCACATCATGTTAATCATGTATACTAAATGTCTTCAGTCTTTTATGGATAATCTGAAAATAATCTCAAATAAATCGAATTTAAGATTGGAAAGATTTTCTTGTCCACGTTCCCATGATAGTGTATCCCTACTGCGGCAGGATGTTGCAGCAGAAAGGTACTGCAGCCCTGCTGTGCCAAAATCGCCCCTGTAACGCCGTGGACTTTGGCGGCGCAGGCACAGTTAATAGATTGTGTGATTTACATCACAAATGACCCAGTGCATATTTTTCAATATATTGTAAAAGTATCAAAATGCAGGATAGATGGGAGTGCTCATTTATTAATCACAGGGGGATAGTGGCTTTGGGGATAACAAATTTTGATGCCTCGCGAGGGGCCAGGACCTAAAAAGTGCCAATACCTTTCATGCTTGTCTTGTATATAAGTGACTGGGGTATCAACACCGCCAAATTAAAGGGCGCCCTGGTGCATTATGACGATGGTACTTTATTCAAAATGTATTGCTTTAGTCTCACTAGCCTAGAGAGTGGTCATTCTTTAACAACATGGGGGGTGTCGGTGGATTTTCACATGAGAAAGTCAATTTTTTTTGGTCTCCCTCGTGAGAGGGGTAAAATATTTTTGCATAGTCCCCCCCCAGCTGGGTTAAAATTGAGTGCTTCTGTAATTTGTGTAATTTGAGGTAAAGTAGCACACCATGATTTTTCAATAAATGGAGGTGACATTTTTTTGGCCCCTAATCAAAGGAGTCCAAATTCTATTGGTCCCCTCCCCACAATCCACCCCCCCCCCCCTTTGTTTAAAAAGGACCACACCCTAAGTGAACAGGTGCACCACAGTCTCGGGCCCTGACTGGTTGTTTACAGTCTTGGGGTTTACTCACTGTGGCTCAATCAGTATCTCAATTGATATCTACATAATGAGTCTGAATTGAACTAATGTACCCAGTCATGTCTTTGATAAGTAATATTACTGTAGGTAGAGTTATGCTTCTAATACTTTAAATAGTTGATGTAAAAAACGCAGCACCTATTGTGCCAAGGTGGGATTCGAACCCGTAAGGTCATGCACAACCTCAGTCATGATAATGTCACCATAGGTGACCAATCAGTGAGCTACCTATCTCATAAAGAAATGATCTAGGATCCTGGATCACTTTCTAAGTAGGATAGCTTTTATTGAGATATAAATTTGTCCAGGCCCATTACCGCCTGACGGTAGCAATGGGCCTGGAGTGTTCGAGACTGGTACAGTACCGCCCTCACACCCCTCATAAACCTTACAACTGGTGAAAACATGCGTGTCCTGGGTCAATAACTTAGTAAAGCCAGAGACCTAACCTGAGCATCCTTTAGGAACTGTTCATCCGCGGCTGTCGTCACCATACAAAACCCTCTGTACACATGAGTTGGAGACACGAGATCAGAGCAGGGGCGTCTGAACTCGCTGTGAAGCAGCATCCTCCTGCACTGGTCACGCACATAATCAGCACTAACTGTACCAAAATAAACGTACAGGCACATTACCAGCACTCGGAACATGTTGGAGCGTCTTCTCTTCTGTGTGGAGAGCATTGAGAGTGTCAAAGTTCACAATACTGCACATGGTACTATTGCATCTATAATTCAGATGTCACTGCCGCTAGGAGGTTCAGCTTGACTGACTTTATTGGTGTAAGTCATTAAATAAGCAGGTTGTTTACATATGCTTTACTGGGTATGTTATGGTTACCATAGACCTATATATACTGACTCTAAATCTAGAATTGAATTTTGGATGTATTGTCCGCTGTTTATATATATAAGCATCCAAACAATATATGCATCAACAGCCAAATAGATATGGCTGCTTCATATTTCCTGAGGACTCGCTGAGGCAAACTTTGTTAATAATTGTTTTTAATGATTTTAAAGTTTAATACATCATAGAATGGGGATTTCATTTCAAGTGACAAAAAAATGTTTTAATGAATAGCATAGATTTTTTTCACATTTTCCGTTAGATATATGTCCATAGTATTTAGTCCTGTATTTCTGCAACCCCTCACTTCCCAGCCAGCATTAGTCCCTGGGGCCCATATGTGTTTTACTTGGCCCAGCTGGGCTTGCCCATATCAGGATTGTGGTCCTTTTTGCCCAGGGCTACCAGTGGGAGCCCAGATGGGACAGCCCAGGAACACCTTTTTTCCATAATACATCGTAAATATTTCAAAACATGTTTACATCTGATTTGACTGCAGAAATTACCATTTATTGTATATTTCTATAGTTTATATCTAATCTAGGTTCAAGCTGAGCACTTTGAATCTGGGCTGACCCATCTGGCTTCCCACTGGTAGCCCTGGACTAAAAGGACCAAAACCCAGGATGGGCAAATCAGCTTGCCCAGGTAAAAACACATATGTGCCCCTTTAAGCAATGTTGACTGGGACCTCAATGCAAAATTTCTATAAGAGTATGAAAGCAACAAACACACCATCTAACATTAACCAGGTCTGAGATGTATCGAGATAATGACCCTGTTCTAAATTCTCTGTCCGTCATCATTTCTGTTCTGTGGAGTGGAGTTGTTTAAAGCTATGATATCTTATAGAAATACCCCCCCCCTCTACCGCACCTTCACCCCCCCCCCCTTCTCCACACTCCACTCTCCCCCACAGACCTTTACACAACCTCTATTACTAGGTATAACTAAGGATATGTAGGGAGAGTGAAGCTGAGCTGTAAGGCTTACATTTTAACTTTGAAGAGTTAAACCAGAAACCCTTAAGAATAGACTCAATATACATATGTATGTAGATCAAATGATGCACATCAATACACATCAATAGTCATTTTAATTTTAGGAAATGTAAGATAAAAATCGGAAGTGCATTTACAGAAAATTTAGTATGAAATGAACATTTCAGATCAGCACAGATCTAAGGACAGGGTTGAATCAACTCCATGAGAGGAAACAGTGGGGAAGAGAATTGGCCACGGGGATATTTGTGAGTCTGTATACTCTCTTCTAGAGTAGTCTCTGACCTGCTAAACATACATTACAAGCTAATTTTGGGTGATTTTTTATTTTCATCATGTTTCCATATACCAAGTGCCTGTAAGTCTATATGAGAAATTAGGAGTCTGTTACTTCTCTTTTATTCTAAAGGGCCTGTTAATTGATAAGGAAATGTCTAATGGAAGTCTAGGTTTATTTCAAAACTTGATTTTGGGTCGATTGAGGTAGTAATGTATCTTTAACATTTAGTAGAACAAACACACCCATACACCATGACACATGAACAGACACATGTTAATTAACACACACCTTTACTGAAATATATTAGCCTTGGCAGCGTGGCAAAAATTCTTTTAGGATCAATCAATTTAGGATGTCAGCGATAAAAATGGCTGACTGCACATCTGGTACACCGTGCGGAGAGATGAAGTAGAAAACACCGATGCCATCCCACTAATTACTCAGCCGCAGTTATACTGCATGTGACTTTTTGTTAGTATTAACAAAGAGCAAAGAACACTGAGAGGGTCCACTTGCAGATTTATTGTCCCCCAAAACCCCATGGCGCCCCCTGGTGGATGGCGTGTACAGGCCACGACACTCACTCAAACTATATTTACTTAATTATAGATGAAATCTTGTTTCAGTTGCTGGAAAAAGGTTTTAACCTGCATATATTTGTTTAAATATGTGTTCTAAATATCCATGTTGAATTTAGAGGAAATTTCATCAGGGATAGTAGCTCTAGGGGGTTATTAGTTAACATGGTTTTAGGTGGGAACAGTGGACTGTACATCCACTCCATCCACTATGGGGCACCATAGCCTGTACCGGGCCAGCCTATCTGCAGTACCGTGAAACCTCACATATAAGCCTAACTCGTGTATAAGCCGTCTCCTTTACTTAGGAGAATCATATTAGTCTTTCAAGGATTTGATTATTAGACTGGAGGCAGAATTTTGAAATGTCACTCTCGGAGGAACGGAATGTTACAGGGTGGCATCCATGCCAGACTTTTAGTATGACCTATACTGATCAGGTTCAGGGTGGATGCCACGCACAGAAATTGTTTTTCTCTGAAATAGGGCCCGATAAAGGCAGCCATTAACGAAAATCATGAATTTGGCCATATCTTGGTGAGAAATGATGTTATTGAGTCATTTAAGCTGTCTAAATCCATATTCTCAGGGTCTAGAAATACTATGGAAGCATCCAATTTCCTTTCCCATGCATATCTTGTACCATATTGGGGTAGCCATTACCGAAATTCACGATTTTGGCCATATCTTGGTGAGAAATGATGTTATTGAGTCATTTAAGGTGTCTAAATCCACATTCTCAGGGTCTAGGAATTCCATGGGATCATCAGATTTCCTTTCCCTTTCATATCTTGTACCATATTGGGGTAGCCATTACCGAAATTCACTATTTTGGCCATATCTTGGTGAGAAATGATGTTATTGAGTCATTTAAGCTGTCGAAATCCACATTTTCAGGGTCAAGGAATACCATGGGATCATCAGATGTCCCTTGCCATTCATATCTTGTACCCTTTTGGGGTAACCATTACCAAAATGCAGTCTTTGCAAATATTAAAGTGGCTAAATCCCCATTTCCAGGGTATGAGAACACAGTGGTGGCATCACTTATGTTCTCTAAGGAATATGTTGCCCATTACATGTCATATGCCTAACAATGACCTCATTGTACTACATCTGTCTGGACTTTCCTGACACACTATTGCATTATTAACGAGATTTATCTGTTTGTTGTAGAGATAGGTATATAGTAATGACTCTTTATGAATCTTAATTAGTTTAAGCATATATTATTGAGAGCCAAAAAGGCTTAGTCCTATAAGGGTGCACTATGGCCTATGTCTTAGCATTAAAGTATTACTGTGACCATCACTATAATTTACAAGCTACTTTATACCTTCATTTCAAATAGGGAACATGTCAGAAACCACTGATTTACAACATAATAATATATGAAATTAATCGGTATACTACTTTTAGTGGGGTTGGGAGTGTAACAATGTACTTTAAGATGAGTTAAGGGGTAGTGCATTAATGAAATAAGAGTGATGCATTGATGATACCAAATATCTATTGCTGCCATGATGATTCAATGTCATCAGAAAACTCTTAATGCTGGTCTCTTGCTGTATGCTGTTGCATAGGAAATGTGGGGTGAGAATATCTGTTTTGGATAGAAGAGCTAAAAAACTTAAACCGTAGCTGATAGACATGGAATTTACTTTGTCTACTAATAAATGCAATCTGGCAAGTCAGACTTTTCCAGTGGATCCAATTTCTGTACTAGAAGAGCTTTCTCCTCCCCTCCACTGGCCTAACTCATGAATAATAAATATATCTGCTGTCTAGTCTGAGTTATATATGTTCAATGCTGTGAGATCTGCAGTTCAACTGTGGTTTCATCAGGGTGTAAGTATAATGTCATCAATAAAGGGTTCAGGGCTATATGGGGAATGATGACATGTGCATGCTGTTCCCATAGTATAACATTTCACAAAAGAAGTAAAATGACGATGCAGGAGGGTTGGGTCTTAAAGATGTGATGATGTAATACTTAAATGGCCGCTAAAGGTACCAGGTGAAAAGAGTTTCAGCAGATGTTGGCATTGAACTCATGCTTCCTTCCTAGAGATCCTAATGTCATAACCACATGACCAATCCACCTCATACTGATTAGAGCTGGTTATCTTGTAAATGTCAATCACTCTAGCTGGGGTATAGGGTGCAGCCATTTTAGATATACACATGTACTCATAATATTCTATGGTTCCCTTCTATTCCCTACATATGATGAAATACTGTATTTGTTAAGAATTGAGGTGCCTTTAAGCCCATACAACAGTGTGTGATTAGTCAGGTGTAATGCATCATAAGACACTGCATCACCCTCCTTCATTCCTATTTAGTCAGGGTCTGTGACATCTAAATATATCAACTATAGTTGATGCCATGGCAGGGTGAGGATCCACTATAGTGATCATAATTATAGAATTCAGCAAAGCCTCGCCCCTAGTCCTTTTCTTGCAAAAACTCTTACCCTCACAGCTAACTACATGTAGTTAGCCCTCACTTTGTCAAATTTGGAAAATGTTCTTACTCATTCTATACTGATATAGCCAAGAATATATTAGTTAACTGACCGTGATTCCAGTAATAATGGATATGTTGTATGGCACCCCAAACCTCGCCAAGTGGCATAAAATTGGTAATTATGGCAATAAATGATGATACCATCAAATTATAGTACGCCCATTTAATATCTCATAGTAGGATGATATAAAGATGAGTTTAATACACAATGATGTATAGATGAGATACAGCAATAAGAGAAACCAATCCTAGAGGTTGTGTACCAAAGTACATAGTCTGGTTGTACACGGTGAACCCTCCTTCCATATATTTCTGTTCACAAACTTTTAGATAACTTTCACATAGAATTATTGTAAAAATTAGACTTTGCCCATCTATTTCTATTCCCAAATACACTCACCTGAGAATATAAGAACTACAACAATAAGACCTACAGCCTAGATACATAACAATCGGTGGATGGTAATGAACAATTTGCAAGGTTTATATTGGACATAATTATGTGTTTATGCATTATATTTTAATGTATCCCTGACTTTCAAGGCCTAAGCCTGTATGGGCTTAAAACTTGTAAACTCTCAATATCCTTTCTATGACTCACTTCGATGCCATAGCTAGGTGGATACCATTATAAACTGATAATCTGTGCTACCCAGGGTATTTTATGTGCTGAAACCCCTCAAATATGAAGCAGCTTTGTAACATTTAAGGCAAGGTCGGAGGAAGAAAACATAATCAATGCCACCACTGTGTTCTCATACCTTGAAAATGTGGGTTTAGCCACTTTGATATTTGCAATACTACAGCATAAACTGTGAATTGTGGTAATGGCTACCCCAACAGAGTACAAGATATGTATGGGAAAGGAAATCTGATACTCCCATAGTATTCCTAGACCCTGAAAATGTGGATTTCGACCGCTTAAATGGCTCAATAACATCATTTCTCGCCAAGATATGGCCAAAATCTTGAATTTCGGTAATGGCTACCCCAATATGGTACAAGATATAAATGGGAAAGGAAATTGGATGATCCCATGGTTTTCCTAGACCCTGAAAATGTGGATTTAGACACCTTAAATGACTCAATAACATCATTTCTCACCAAGATATGGCCAAATTCATGATTTTTGTTAATGGCTGCCTTTATCGGGCCCTATTTCAGAGAAAAATGATTTCTGCGCGTGGCATACACCCTGAACCTGATCAGTATAGGTCATACTTAAAGTCTGGCATGGATGCCACCCTGTAACATTCCGTTCCTCCTAAAGTGATTTCTAGACATCATTTGAAATTCTGCCTCCGGTCTATATGGTGATTTTAGTAATTGTATACATCTAAAAACTCACGTATAAGCTGCACCCCCACTTGGGGCCATTTCTATAAGCCACACTGGCAATCTGACTGACTTACTAGCTGTGGCTTATACGCGGGGTTTTAACACTATTGCCATGAAAAAACACTTTTTCTGATCCATTACTTCGAGTGTGTAGAGTAATCAGAGTTAAACATGTTGGAGCTGTACACCAAATAATTTAATCACCCTTTTGGAGGTATTTAGAGTACTCTGATTGCTGAGGGACAATGTTGACTTACTGGAGAACACCCAAGTGGACCCTCTTAGTGTTATTTGCTCTTTGGTATTACCTTGCGCAGATGTCCTGGTTAAGGGAGTGAGGGGTGACCGCACATCTAGTTCATCTTTACATGTGATAGTTATAGATGCAATCATTACTAATCCCCACAACGTTAATGTATGAGATGAAAGGCAGGCTTGCAGTCTGTCCCAAAGCCCAATGGGTCTAGAAGACCAAATTCGACGTTACCATCCCCCTGGTCGTAAATCTAATTAAAAAGCAATATGCTTGATAGAGGTCCTTCTCCAGCCACTGTTTGTAGTAATCTGACACCTACTTATCAGTAGCCACCACTGACCTAACACCTTTTGGCAGTGCCTGGAAACCCAAAGAAATTGAGGGCTTCATCAGGTTGATGATATTCTTGAATAGCTATGCTATGCATATCATGTGCTTCATATAGATACTTTATTTATGACTCAACTCCTACCAGAAGTAATTATACAAAAACTGAAGTAATGTTATCATGTTATCAGTTTTCATATTACTACTTCTAGTAGGAGTAGACTTAATTAAACCACCTAAATAGAGTACAGCACATACTCAATACAACTGTTTCTAAATATCATCAACTTGATGAATAATTTAATTTAATTCTGTTGTGAGGCATACCAATTTATTTTACAAAACAGCTGTTGGTCATCGAATGTCGGAGGGGACAGATTAATTACCCCCGCCCTACCCCCTCAATCTGATGCCCAGCCTCCCAGCTGAGAGGTTTGCGGTCACAGACATTCCGGTAGATGTCAGATCTGAGTTAGAAAAGTGAATCCATCACACTGGCCTTGGGTAATAAGTTTATTTTGTAGTAGTAAATAAACCTTAGAGGTTGTATTTAATGGTGACAACTGTACATGTGTTATAATTAATACAAGAGTAGATATACTGTAAAATACATGTGTAAAGTATGTACGTATAACACAATTGATTGATTTGATAATACAATAGGTAAGATGAACGCGACTGTTTGATAATGAGACATTGTATTGAGTGGCGACTGAAAGCCTAAGAACGAGGTAGCAGGACCGAATGGGGTGTAAGGGGATATTGGTAGGTGAGAGGGTGAGAGGAGGTATGTAAGGGGTATTGGGAAGGAGAACCTGTGGATAGCAATGATCTTTCACTACACCTTATGGGCAATGCAACTACAAAGTTAATTTAAAACCCTCCCACCGTCAGATTTCTCTGTAGTTTTGCCAAAATTTTGAAAAAAATATAAATATCAAAAAATGAAATGAGATTATAGCATAGTTACTCCTTGAATATTCTTTCTGAACACAAATAGAATATAGGATGTGAAAGAGGATGTCATAAGCTTTAACATGATACCACACAAGGGGTGCTTTGACTAGGATTTGTAGGAAAATATTTTCATCAACTTTGAGTAATATTTTCTTGTTCAGCTCAGTGAATTTGGTGCTCTGGCCGCTGTAGCGGGTAGCCTTAAAGTGACATGGTCACATATTTTTCCATATGAATCATGAGGACCCCGTTGAGAGTCTCAGTCTACTGTATGATGTATGGATACAGCCTGGCGAGTTACTCCCCTAGGCTACATGCATAAAGGGTATAATGCATTAAAGTGCTATGCAGCTCTTAAGGCGAAATCCTAGACTCTCAAAATTGTATATAAACCCCTTGAAACTTCTAACGGGTCATTTACAATATGCTCAACCCAAATATGGAAGTGATTGACCCATCCATATTGATACTACAGCTTTCCACAGAATCTTTACATTGAAAATGACAGAGGTTTGTCCTAAGGCCAAAAAGAAAAAAAAGGTGTGTTTCAGGCAACCCGACCCTAGATTCAAAAAAGGGCCGACCCTAGCATTTTTTTCCCAATTTTGGAGAATTTTTTATTTTTTTAAATTTTTATTGTTTATTTTTCTCAATTTTTACGAATTCTTTCAAGAAAGACAAGCTCCCAGTGACCTCAGAGGCCTGAATGATTGATTAACTTCAGAAAATGGCTTTTAAAGAGTAATATGCAATAACTTCTTGATATTCCTAGGGCCAAAAAAAAAAGGTTTGTTTCCAGTCACCCGACCGGGTCTACCTAAGCAGGATTGGTCTTTTTTTTTTTTTTTTTTTGGCTACATGTCGGGCTTTACGGCTTGTAAATCGGACAATTATTAAGGGTTTATAGCAAAAATTGTAATATACCGTATTCGAGGTAATAAGCGCCCTCCCCCTCATAAGCGCCCCCCCCTTTTTTGGGGCATTTTTAGACTAGAACAAAGGTTCAAATGTCACGATTTTGGTGACAATTAAACTCTTAAGTACTAAAAACGCCATGAAAATAATTTTATAAGCGCCCTGGGCGCTTATTACGTCGAATACGGTAATCAGTTTTCCCCCAAGAAATTGGACGGCCAAAATATTTCATGCACCATTACATTTTTTCATTTCATTTGCTACATGCCCATTTTTATGGTCCGTAGGTGGAATTGTAAAAAAAGAAGAAAAAAAAGAAGTCGCAGTACGATGTTCCAGGTTGGGCCCCCTTAAGGTACAGTGGCCCAGGAGGGTCAAATATTTTGTAAATTTCGAAATTGCAAATTCACTTCAACTTGCAAAAAATCAACTTGAGTTGAAAGTGAAAACTGCAACTTCAACCACTTACTGTCACCTGTCAACAGTAGTATAGTATGTATCGGAACGGGACTATGCTTAAGTACTGTTTATTACTCAATCGATATGCAGCCAATGAGAGGCCTCCCTTTTGGCGGGAAATTCAAAAGCAGCCAATGAGAGGCCTCCCTTTTGGCGGGAAATTCAAATAGGTCACGTGACCGGAAGTGACCTACTTCCCGTCACGTGACCTTTGGGCGGGAAATTCAAATAGGTCACGTGACCGGAAGTGACCTACTTAAGATGGTCACGTGACCAATATTTTGGCGGGAAATTCAAATAGGTCACGTGACTGGAAGTAACCTACTTAAGGGGGTCACGTGACTACTATGTTGGCGCGAATTTCAAATAAGTCACTTGAGATTTTTATAGATAAATAAATTCTAAAAAGAAAAAGCAAGCTGAAAGCTTGCTAAAAAATATTTTAAAAATGTGGCTCTTTTTTTTAGGGGGGGAGGGGAGCACTCTGGGGGGCACTCTTTAAGATGCATAGGGGGGGAGGGGGGGAGGGGGGGAGGGGGGGAGGGGGGGAGGGGGGAGGGGTTTTTAAGAGTAAGACTCGCTCTCTGCCCTCTCTTTTAGAGGGCAGAGAGGCGAGTCTACTGGTTCGTCTACTTACAATGTCAACATTTTTTTTGTTTTGTTTTTGGGCAAACTGAGTTTGCACAAGGAAAAAAAATGCGACTTACTTAGGGCAATAACGTCTAGAAGAGAGAGAACTCTTGCTCTAGGTTGAGCGGGACTACATGATGAGTATACTGAGTGTTAGGACTCTTGCTACACGACCAAAAGATTGAAATGTATCATGATGCGTTTATGATGATGTGCATCATGATGTGACTATCTTACAACCCTATAAGAAATAAGCAAGGTCTCTCTCCTATACATAGGCGTACTTACACTGGCTATTTGTAAACTAATGAATACGACTTCCTCATTAAATGTGTCATCTACAACTCTTTCAATCTTAAGGCTTTTTTTTTTTTGAGTTTATTCTTTTTTTCAAATTTGGTCCCACCTCAAAAGAGGAATAGGACTCTGTAACAATGTCGCTTGCTCATCAGAGCCGGGGTGTAGAAGGCCCCTGCCCTGTCGGGTACGTTCTGAGATAGATCGCACTCTGGTACGTTTTGGTTGGTTTGGAGCTCTCGGACGACTGTCTTATGCACCCGAAAGAACCAGACTTTCGGTGTCTCATGATAAAACTGACGCGTTATACTAAGTGCTGGATTACTTTCTCATTTTTTATTGTTCTATCCGATGCTTATTTAATTTTTGCACTGATAAAAACGGCTAGCTTGTACAAACACATGTTCTATTTAAGCGTTAAGTGTAGAAAATGAACAGAACAGCGCACAGAAAATAGCGCTACCGACTACATTTCGCCCAGTCACTCAGCGGAGAACAAAAGAACTACTGAGGTAGTGTACCCGCTATTCCGACAGTTGGCGCCACCGTTCGAATCTTTATACTTTTCCCGCGTGCGACATGAAGCCCTGGGGTGGGTACTGGCTGTTTGGTTGTAGGTACCGAAACATAAACTACAGCCAGCCCATGCCATGGTGAGACAGCTCTCTTATTCCCCCTTGAGTAGCGTCCGTAGGGCATATGACAAAACCTAGTCCCGTACACTGAGCAGCTTCAGGTCTGAATTCTCATACAGAAAATGTGTGGGTGTGTGTTTGGGTGTGGGTGTGTGGGTGTGTGGGTGTGTGGGTGTGTGGGTGTGTGGGTGTGGGTGTGTGTGTCTGTGTGTGTGTGTCTGTGTGTGTGTGTGTGTGTGTGTGTGTGTCTGTGTGTGTCTGTGTGTGTGTATGTGTGTGTGTGCACGCGTCTTGCACTCCGGAACATGTTCAGACACGTTCGAACTTGTTCGAACCTGCTCGGACGTGACTGGACAGGCCTCACACGCCGACCGTGTCTGAACATGTTTTCACCTTATAGCTGCTGCCGATGCTGCTGCCGCTGCTGCTGATGCTGCTGATGCTGCTGATGTTAGTAGTCGCGTCGACAAAGAATCGTCATTTGTCACACTTAAGCCTCCAGTTGAATGCGCGACGGGTAGTAAGGCTACCAACGCGACGGCCGGATTGTGCAAATGGTGTCCTCGCTTCTGCTCGTGCTCTTGCTTAACACCCGTCCCAAATATGCAAAGTTCCTAACATAGCACGGCACCTCCCACCAGTAGCCAATCAGCGCGCCGAACGCCGGACACACCCCCACCGTGAGAGCCTCTAAGTAGGTCACACGAACCATACTAAGATGCAGACACAGCCAAGAGGTCCGTCCGCGATAGCTGCGAGCGATTACGCGCTGTCAAAATTCACTGCCTTGATTGGCAAGAGGGGGGGCTGATTACCCCTCGTCGGAGGAATTGCGGCGGAACCATAATCAATTTTTTGCTGTTTTAGATAAAAAGAGATCCAGAGCTATCCGCTCGTCCAAGAATTATTTTTCTATCAGCCCGGGATCACCCCCAAATTAAGGCCCAAAGTCCAAAAACCCAAAATTTCTTTCCTATGGGATTCCAAGCCTGAAGCGTTTTTTGTGGCCCCGAGGAGCAGCTCACGGGTTCGAACCCTATAAACACCCTGACGCGCTTTCGTCGCCTTAGGCGACGTGGCTAGACGTTTTGACTAAAACTTAGTGAGGGTTCGAACCCGGAACTTCCATATTAGACGCTTAATTTCTACTAGCCCCGAAAACAAGAGTATCATATCTATATAGGTCACCCATGTTAGCCTTAGTTTAAGTGCGTGCAAAACCGTGTATTGTGCATTTATGCAGCATACAGATATGGAGACATGCTGCTATAGTGTCAAATTGATCGACATTGTATGTAACTGGACATGAAGAAGGATATTTTTACTTAGTTGTTTAAAAGGGCGTAGTTCTCCGTACCCCTCCAGCAGCAGCAGCAGCAGCAGCAGTGGCAGGGGAGTCGGGACAGGTACTTAACCCTATTTATAGGGGCGCTAGGGGTTTGAGATGAACGTGTATTGTCATGAAAAGAGGGTCTTTGTACCTATTGTTATGTAACCCTTTGCGGGGGTCTGAACGTGGACGTCATGGGGGGTGCTTTTTTTGGACACCACTTATTTTTTGTTTAACCTCATCTATGTTGTTATAGCAACAAGACAAGGGGGATCCGCGAAAATCGCGAAAATATGTACAGCGCAAAATATGTTTACAGTAGATGGGGGGTCCCCATGTCGCATGTCGATTTTTAAGAAATGACCATGTCACATGACACTAAGGAAAAAGTCATGTCACTAGTGTCACTAAGGGGAAAATGTAGGGGCACCGTAATTGATACAATTGGACTCTTGGGACCATAGACCCCAGGAATTTTTTTAAAATTTGACTACCCGCAAGGACGGAATTTGAAGGAAGAGTTGGGTAGCCTACTTTACAGTAATTGAGAATTTTTTATTCATGTCACTAAGCCCCATGTCACATGTCGATTTTAAGAATGGCCATGTCACATGTCACTTAAATGGCCTAATGACACAGATAGTACTAAACCTAAAGACCTACCCCCCGTAGAAAAAGGAGTGTAGTTTGTGAACGCCCCCTTAGTCTTTCTATACTGAATCCGGGACCTGCTGGCGAGGCCGACAAAGGGCTTGCCTAATGAGCTCACAGCTGGACTAGATACCCAATGTTTTGGATTGGAGAAATCAGCAGGGCAATATAAAGCGGGGTGGGGCTGGTGTTATTTTTCAAGGGTGTCCACTGTGAGTTGTAAAATTGGTGCTAAATGTGGTAACCAGGAGGATGCTAAGTTTATTGATATTGCCTGTTAATGTTACTTAAGGTGGGTGTTGTCTAAAGTTTAATTGATATTACCAATGTGGACAATAATGACCTCACAGTTGGGGGCCTCGCCAGCAGGTCCCAGATTCAGTATATTCTTTGTTTATTGTGTGGCCCCTAAAGAGGGGCCGACTAACACCGATGAGAGTTAGATGCTGCCGCTGCTGCGCAACATCAGCGTAATTAATTACACCTCATGTTGGGCAGCATGGATCAAGCCTCAAAAGCCTCAAAGCTCAAAGCCCTGTTGGGCAGAGCCGTGTGTGGCATACGAGGACCAGTGGGAGTGATCCGTTGCAGACAGAATACCGATCCGTGAGAGGTTCTGACTATGTATAGCTTTTATATCGCCTTAGATATGGTGTAGTATTTTCATCTCGCTATAGTTCAGTTGATATTTAAAGAAACTGACTCATTCTATCAGAAATACACAACATTGACTTGTTTTTTATATTTAATATATTAGAAGCACACTTTGTTGCTTTATATAGCTCATTATGCGTTAAAATGTTCGCGAGTATCGTGGAAATGTACAAAAATCCTATTGTGGCGCCATCTGACGAAAGAGCGGAGAACTATACTAGCGCGTTCGTTATTCGCATCTTTGACAGGGACTAAGAGCTGCTCAAAGGGTATGGCGAGCTAGACTAGAGCATGTAATCACTAGGCGGCAGAGTGGTCAAAAAGGCAATCTCGTAGTAGTAGGTCTACTTGGATCTTGAGTAGCCGCCCTTGTGGTTATAATTACCTAGACTAGTTGGCTCTGCCAGCCTGGTCAAGTGAAAATTGGTAAGGAGACTATGAACTAGGCTAAGCTTGGATTTTAAAATAGCCTATTAAAGTATAATAAAACTATAGCACCCTCTTAGATTTGATGATTAGACACTGCCTACTAGGTATACACATTTGTACAATGGTATCATTGTGTATAAATGTTCTTTTGGTACATCATGCCGACTCTACACGAGCACCATTTGCAATGACAGATAGTGCTAAACCTAAGACCTACCCACCCCGTAGAAAAAAAATAGGGATGACGTTTGTGAACGGTCCCTTAGTCTTTTTATTCTTTGTTTATTGTGTGGCCCCTAAAGAGGGACCGATCGGTGTTATTAATTACACCTCATGTTAGGCAGCATAGGATCAAACCTCAAAAGCGTCAAGGCTCAAAGTCCTAATGGACAGGAGCCCTGTGTGGCTTTCGAGGACGAATGGTTGAGTGATCCGTTGCAGAATACCGATCCGTGAGAGGTTCTGACTATATATAGCTTTTATATCGCTTTAGATATGGTGTAGTATTTTTATCTCGCTATAGTTTAGTTGATATTTCAAAGAAACTGCCTCATTCTATCAGAAATACACAACATTGACATGTTTTTTATATTCAATATATTAGAAGTGTGCTTTGTTGCTTATTATAGTTCATTATGCGTTTAAAATGTTCGCGAGTATCGTAGAAATGTACAAAAATCCTATTGTGGCGTCATCTGACGAAAAGAGCGGAGAACTATACTAGAGCATGTAATCACCAGGCGGCAGCAGAGTGGTCAAAAGACAATCTCGTAGTAGTAGGTCTACTTGGATGTTGAGTAGCTGCCCTTGTGGTTGTAATTACCTAGACTAGTTGACCCTGCCAGCCTGGTCAAGTGAAATTAGTAAGGAGACTGCACATTAACGCGCTCCACAGTCTTTAGACAGTTAAGACTATAGTACCGTAGATTCTACTGTGTACTCACACTAACTATTTACAGTGCTACATATTCATACCCGAGTTCTAAGTGGGTTTTTTTTAGAAAAAAAAGCGATCTACTCATGTCAGCAAGAGTCCAGCATTGACAGACTGTGGCATAGGGATCCAGCATGGCCAGACTTTCAAGCAAGTTTGCCAAAGTCCAGCCTGTTATTGAATGCCCGGCCTAGCCTGACCCTCAGTAGAATGGCCCTTGACCCATCTATTATAGTCCAGCAGTGCCTGACCCTTGTCTGAGAGCGGTTTAAGCGACATTGGGTGACTCTGATATTTTGCCTCTGTGTAAGATGAGAAAAGGGGGGCTGTCGCTGACCAAATGGCTCTAAAACAGGGGGCTGTTGAAGGACAATATGGTAAAAGGCTGCTGTTACAGTCAAGATACTCATATTTCAAGCCCAGAAAACTGTAATTAGCTTTCCAAGTTGTTTATTTAACAATATCTTGGCCTAGCAAGAAGCTGTCAGATGACATCTAAGAAAAATGTGGGCTGTTAATTGATCAAGAGAGCTACATTGTTACAGAGTCCTATTCCTCTTTTGAGGTGGGACCAAATTTGAAAAAAAGAATAAACTCAAAAAAAAGCCTTAAGATTGAAAGAGTTGTAGATGACACATTTAATGAGGAAGTCGTATTCATTAGTTTACAAATAGCCAGTGTAAGTACGCCTATGTATAGGAGAGAGACCTTGCTTATTTCTTATAGGGTTGTAAGATAGTCACATCATGATGCACATCATCATAAACGCATCATGATACATTTCAATCTTTTGGTCGTGTAGCAAGAGTCCTAATACTCATCATGTAGTCCCGCTCAACCTAGAGCAAGAGTTCTCTCTCTTCTAGACGTTATTGCCCTAAGTAAGTCGTGTTTTTTTTCCTTGATTGATACCTTATTGAGACTTGATCGCATTCATAGAATACATGGAGTGACCTTCAGTGCTTAAAGATACCTGTCACAAGCTGTTTTTCCTGAATTGACACTTGACAGTTGACAGTAAGTGATTGAAGTTGGAGTTTTCACTTGCAACTTTGACATTTACATTGTTTTTGGTTTGATGTAGTGTTGAAAGATAGCAGTCACAAGTTGCTTTACTTGAATTGACAGTTGACAGCTGACAGTAAATGGTTGAAGTTAGAGTTTTCACTTTCAACTCAAGTTGATTTTTTGCAAGTGAATTTGCAATTTCAAAATTTGCAAAAAGATTTGACCCTCCTGGGCCACTGTATTACGGACATGCATAGGATTATTTTTGGGTTTTCGAAAAACACTTCTTTTTTTTTCGGTCAAAAGAATCCTGGGGAAGAATTTTTTTTTTGCAAATTGCCAAAATTTCCATCCATAATGCAAGTTACCAGAATAAAACGGCCCTACCTAGCAATGTTACCCAATTTTGAAAAAAAAAATTAATGTTTCAATAAATTGTTAGGCTATTTCAGATTCAATTTGATAGTCCATAAGTCAACGCTGTTGTTGGCGAGTGGTCGCTTAAATTTGCGAGTCAATTTTTGGCTATTTTTCAGGCCAAAGTAAAATCAAATATATAAAAAAAAAAAAAAGACCTACGGTACCTAGATTTTCCAACAGTGTGACCTAGAACACCTTTATCTTTTGGCCCAAGCTATATCTGAAACCAAATCGCCCTATAACGAGAGCTAGTTACAGGCTTTCTGAGAAAGTGAACAAAAAAGAAAAAAAAAGAAAAATCCGACCGGCAGGGTTTTTGCTCTGGGGTCATGTTACTGGAAACACACCTTTTTTTTGCCTAGTCAATAGAGGAATTATTGAATCATTCTGGTGAGTCGAGAGTCAATTTCTCCATTCGCGACTCATTCCTGGTTTTCTCTATATTAAAAAAAAAAAAAAAAGAAAAAAAAATCCGACCTACCTACCCTAGAAATTCTGACCATGTTGCCTGAAACACACCTTTTTTTTTTGGCCTAATTGCATGACATTTGTTCAGAATGGTCTATGGACTCCTCACCAGACTGAGTCATAGGTTGGGAACATATCCATGCTGTAATATATCAAAATATCAGAGTGAGTTATCATTATAGTTTCTATGATAGCTTAGGAAATGAATAGCCAACATATCATCCAAATGGAAATTCTGTATTATAGTTATGAACCATTGACTATGTCATCAATAGACCATGCTTACCCACTAAGATGTTTTCAATATTTGGTCCTGAATGAACACACCAGGGGGAGTTTCCAAATATGCTGATAATGTCCACCAGGTGGGGCTAGTAGTGAGTTTCCAAAGGTTCTGAACATCTCCATAGGGTCCCACCACTAGTTTCCCTGAATTATCCTTAAAGGGTTAAGGTACTGATGTCAGAAAGATGAAACAGTATCCTTTATGGCTGGCCTGAGAAAGACATCTTGTGACTAATAATAGGTAAAAAGTCAACACAGGCGCTGTGACACGCATGCCCGGGATAGCTCTCCTCGGTGCGCGGACAAATGTTAATGGCGCAATCTTAACACAGAATTAAGATTGTCTTAATTATCTTAAAATTAGTCTTAATCTTATCTTAACCTATCTTAATCTACTCAGTCCATTGTAGGATAGGCTAGTCGACTAGTATGTAATGGGGGGCTCTGCCCCCCCCCCCCCCCCCCAACCCCCGTTCTTTCTGCCTTAGATTAAGACATTTTGAGATGTAAGATTAAGATTGGGCTGTTAACATTGCCCGCGCACCTGGGAGAGCTATCCAATATTTGCCTGTGACACTGGAGGTTGGTTGGTAAATTACTGTATAGGGTAGATTCACCACTTTCGGACGCTCAATTGTAGTTCAAACGTAACCACTTTTCTCTGGGGTACAGCTCAGTCAATATTTTACCTAGAGCTAATATGTTGACATATATAGAGAGAGGAGTGTGGGATCATTATACCAAACCAGTCTGTAACGTGTTTAATGCCTTTTTAAATGTAATATTCCTTATCAAAGTTGGGGAATTTGATGTCTCAATTTCACCTGATGTCGGACACTTTGGATTTCTTGTGTTATTTTCAAGTAATAGTCACTAACTTGTGTTACTATCATAGTAAATATTACATAATTTATCCAGGCTTTGTATATTGCTAAAGATACTTAACATATCTATATCTAGGATTTGATTTTAATGCAATTGAATCTGCGCAATAAAGAAAATCTATAAATACTTTATTTATATTGAGAAAACCTAATATTTTTGTGTCTATTGAATTTGAGGATGTGCATTGGGTAAAAGGGATTGACTTCTTTTCATTGGCTTAGTAATTGTTTTGCTTCCTTCATATATATGGCAATGGGAAAATGCAGTGGACCTTGATGTCCGGCTCATGGTGAAATTCTATCATGATTTAAAAAGGTCTGAAAGAAATAATTCTGGAAGTTATTATGTTATTCTTTTGCCATACTATACTTCAGAATACATATACCTTTCTATCAAGATTTGATTATACTGCCTGGGTGTTGACATAACAGCAATATTCAGCATGACAATACACTGTCCGACATTAGGTATCAGGGAATTCTGCGCATGAGGCATTAGCTCATAACCACCAAACAGGCCTAGTTCAGGACATGGTCAGACACATATAATACTAGTTTATAAATAATCTCTTTTTTTAATTGGTAAGGAGAACACCTCAGGTTCCCATTATACTTACAAATAGCGTATAGAACATACTATATATCATAATTTTTTATGTTAAAGGTGTCCGACTTAAGGTGTGTGTCCGTCTTTGGGTTAATCTACCCTATGCTAATCATGCTTAGTAACCAGAAAACAAATGCTAGAGTGAAAGTCCTGTTCTGAGACTTTTGCCAGATGAATAAGTGCACTGATTACTTTTAGGCAATATTACTATATTCAGGATTACACTGACGTTTTACTACCTATATACTTGTTGGAAAACACCCCATTTTGAACAAGATATATCAAGCTCCTTAAATGTTACACATAGGAGACCATTATCAGGGAAGTTCATCAGCCTTTGCTCTGTGTGCTAATATGTTAATTACACCAGGAATGCTTGCTCCGCAAACTATGATGATACATCCGAGTACCTCGACCCAATTATAGTTTCCTGGTTTTACAGAATGCATGATGGTGTACTGTGATAGGAGCATTGTGACCACCTCAAAGCTCCAGACAACGGAGAGGGTGGGTCCTGATATAATGCATGCTGCAGATATAGCAAGAATGACATTGCCAGCTGAGAACAGGGAATGCCCGAGGACCAGGAGAAACTGGTTGATGTCCATTGAATACACAGGGTCTTCTAGGTAAAACATAAAGGCCACAGAGCCCACTGCGGTCAAAAATGAACCGTAGGTAGCTTTGGGAATTATTTTCACATCCTGAAGGATAACACCATTTACGTCACACATCAGACCTTGGCCAGCGCCTCCTAGGATGCCAAACATGTAACCCGCCAACAAATCTCTGGATGAAATACTCCCCGATTGATGGGTTGAGGAAGTGTCCATGTTGCTGGTTGTAGAATTATCTACAGCCTCAGTCATCTTTGTGAAGATCCAAGATGGCTGCACAGTGAGCACAATACCTACTGTACACACTACAGCTGCTAGTATGACACATTTCTCTATGTCTCTATTGAATAACAATTTGGCCTGCACTACAGCAAAAGCGATCCCTGATATGACAGCGATGCCTTCCAGGTCCCCAAGAGCTAGGTAAGTTGCTCCAGCAAAGAAGCCCACACTGTAGCACAAGAAAACAAAGCCAGAATATATCAACTTGGGAACATGCTCTTGCTTTACCAGGAAGTCGGTTGAAACAATTAGTCCAATAGCAAGGTAGATGACGCCTTGCACAGCGGCTCTTATTGCAGACAGCTGGAAGTCTGGGACGGCTCTCTGTAGGGCCTGGACACAGGTGGCTGAGAACATGCTGGATACCATTGAACAAAGCGCTGCCAGGTACCCCATCAGCAACTGGCGTCCAGACGGTGACCGTCCTCGTCCTGTATCCATAGTTACTGACCAGTACTACAGGGGCGATGTCTGCACTGTTTTCATGGTAGCTGGCACTGCAGTTATGATGACTCTGATGACTTAACCAAAAGAAGTCAGTAACTGAAATAAATATAATAATTTTTATGAGTACAAGTTGAAAATAAAAAGAGAGTGATTATACATTTGGAATTGTGTGAGCGAATGTTTTGAGTTACAATGGTTACAAGACTGGATGACTATTCTAGACCCCTGACCAACAGCATAAAGTTAGCAAAGAGGCTTTCATGACCTCCCTAACTGAAAGAGACCTTGTACCACTAGACCCTATCATGGTCTAATGAAGACTGTAGTAACTGACTTATACATTTAGTGACCAAAAACATGTAAAAAGATAGATAAGAATTAATGATATGTCCAATTTAATAAGAATTAATGATATGTCTAATTTAATTGTACTTAAGTGTAATTTGGAATTAGCATTATGTACCGGTACATAATAAGAATTCAAATTAGTGATATGTTTAATTCGAATTGATGATAAGTCTGATTCTTATTGTATATAAGTCCAATTGAATTAATGATGTGTCTAATTCTAATTGTACTTAAGTGTAATTCGAATTCTTATTATGTACCAGTACATAATAAGTATTCGAATTAGTGGTATGTTTAATTCAAACTGATGATTTGTCTAATTCTAAGTGTACATAAGTCTAATTCCAATTGTACATAAGTCTAATTTGAATTAGCATTATGTGCTGGTACATAATGAGAATTAGAATTAATGATATGTGTAATTCGAATTGATGATATGTGTAATTCAAATTAAACATATGTTTAGTTTGAATTATACATAAGTCTTATTCAAAATGTACATATGTCTAATTCTAATTGTACATAATTGTAATTCTATTTGTACATATGTGGAATTGAACATAAGTGTAATTCTAATTGTTCATGTGTTTAGTTCTAATTGTACATAAGTCTAATTCAAGTTGTACATAAGTCTGATTCAAATTGTACATATGTAAAATTCAATTCCACATATGTACAATTTGAGACTACATAATAGGAATAGAATTATACATATGTTCAATTGAATTTCACTTATGTAAATTAGAGTATTGACAATATGTGTGTAGAAATTATTATATGTACAATTGAATTCTTGATATGTGAAATTTAATTACACATATGTACTATTTAGCTTATGTGCTGCTGTTTTGTACATAAGTATATTTCTAATTCCCATAAGTTAGATTGAATTCCCATTATGTAGTGGGGAATTGGACATAAGTGAAATGAATTTTACACATGTACAATAAATTGGACTTGAGTCCAATTCAGGATTTTAGGAACCAACGGCACCCCATACAGGAACGCTGTCAGTCCACACCAGGCATACATTTCTGTTCCCACGCTCTGCCCGGGGTCTGGGGGGGGGGGGGGGCGGTTAGGATGGGAATAAGTGAGGGGAGGGGAATTAAATATAACACGGAAAATAGACACCCGTCCCCCCACCCCCATTGCCCAAGCCTACTAGAGTCCCAAAGAGTGGGGTGGCGGGGCATGTCGATTTTAAGAAATGGTCATGTCGCCTGTCCCTTAAATCCTCATGTCCCATGTTGCCCTTAAGAACCTCTCATGTCCCATGTCGATTTTAAGAAACACCCCATGTCATGTCATTTATTTTTTTCCTCATGTCACTAAGCCCCATGTCGCATGTCGATTTTAAGAAATGGCCATGTCGCCGTGTCGAATTTAGCCATCCACCCCCATCATAGGGGCCCTTGATGGGGGGGTCCCCATGTCGCATGTCGGTTTTAAGAAATGACCATGTCGCATGTCTATGTCGCTTAAAATGCTCATGTTCCATGTCAATTTTAAGAAATGTCCATGTCCCTTGTCACTAAGCCTCAGGTCGCATGTCACTAGGCCTGATGTCGCATGTCGATTTTAAGAAATGCCCATGTCGCCATATCGAATTTAGGGGTCTAGAGCCATATCATAATCCCAGCCCCCGAATTGGTAGGCCTATAGTTGTTGGGGGATGGCTGGCTGGCGGACATGGGTAGGCCTATAAGTATACTATCCCCACACCCACAATCCCGGCCCCCGAAGGGGCTGGTGTTTATATATAAACCACCCACCACACACCAAACTACCTCGTTTTCAGGGTTACCCTCACACTCCCTGAGCATAAGGCCAAAAAAAGAGATTGGTTTCAGGTCACCCGACCGACCCTATGTAAACAGGGTTGACCCTACGTTTTTTTATGGAATTTTGAAGATTCCAAAAATATCTTTACACTTTTTTTGGGGTCAATTTTAGGTTTTAATAAGTTTTGAACACTTTTTTGGGTAAATGTAAAAAAATGTAAAAAAGAAAGTGAAAAAAATCTGACCTACCGACCCTAGAGTTTCATCCCATGTTACCTGAAACAAACCTTTTTTTGGCCTAAGAAATATGTCGTTTTGGGAAACAGTCATACATTTCCATTGGATGATTTAAAGGGGTATTCAAGTCGCTAAGAATCTGCCTCAAACCTTCCCCAAACTTGCCTGTGTGAGTTAGTTCATGCCCAACACACAAGGTGTCTGTAGTAGAGCTGCAGCTGAAACGACCTGCATGACCTGGTCCTGCACCCCCTGTAGCTGTATAGCTAGTATAATCGACTAGCTCTGGGGAGTGTTACACAAGATAATGTTCCTACATAAACCACATAGACAGAATGTTCTCCCCATATACTGTAAATGTACATATTTTTGCCTGTATACATTTTAGCCATTTTGCTAAAAAAAGGTGCATTTTCGTGAGTATTTAAATTCATGATTTTTGGAAATTGCTAGTAGTATGACTATATTGGATAAATTTTCGCTCTGTAAAAATCGCAAAAATATGTACAGCGTGAAAATATCTAGGTTTACAGTAATCAGCACTAAAGATTACTTTTTGCATAACATATCACACACCTAAATATTGTTAATTACAAATGAATAGACAAAGGTGCACACATTCTTGGTCTGTTGCAGGGTTATTTCACGAGTTGACCCTTGGGCCGTATTTCACGAAGCCGCAGGCCGAGTGAAATGCGCCCCGAGGGCCAACAAGTGAAATAATCCTGCAACAGACCAAAATTGAGTGTGGCTTTCTGTTTATTTTTTACATTTTTTTTCAATTCAAATTACATTTTTAGGGCTAACAGGGGGGGTGGAGGGCCGATATATATATATATATATATATATATATATATATATATATATATATATATATATATATAATTGTAAATAATATGTGTGTGTGTGTCATGTATATAGAAAGACAGATACAGAAAGACAGAGATAGAGACAGAGAGCAGCGGTTTGGATTTGTTTTCCTCAAGTCCTTTCACATGTTTCAAACCCATTGTGCATAGCCAAGTGTGTAACAGGCCCCAGAAAGAGAATTTCAATGTACGCTGATCCCACCTGTATCCCTGTGCAAAGGACCCATAATGTAAGGGCTCAGGTAACCCCATTACTATGTATTACCTAGATATAGAACTAGCTGGGACTAGCAATTTAGCCACCTCTATGATAGTGGTAGAATATGCTATTAAATACAATATGTGAATGCTAATATATCTGGAAAAGCATGAGGTCTGCTCTTTATTAGTAGTCACACAGGTTTTACATGTATTGTATGCCAGTGTTAATTCAGAGACTACCATTTAGGTTACCCCTCATTGCACCTGGGCCCTGAGCCCTACCTCGGTTCTTCACCCATGCTAATAATAAACCACTTGACCTCTCACTCACTGAGGTGGCAGTAGCAGTACCACAAGGGAGCCACATTTGAAAGCAAGCAGCAGAGAGAAGTAGCTGCCTGGGTAAGTATGTCCACATATTACCTTCTATATGGTATGCATTGGTAACTCTTTCTATTTTGATCTAATATGATAGCAGGATATACGACAATAGCATACCCAATACTCTATAGTTCTGTATTGGGTTGATGTAGAAAATGGGGGAGGGGGAGGGTATGGATTTCCCCTCGATTGGCATTTTGGCTGACAAAATGATTGCAAACAACCTCCGCCCCCCCCCCTCTACCAGCATATTTTGTAGAGGAACAATGAGCATCTCTGCCAAAAATGAGTGATTTCGTTTTAGTCCAAATGTTTCAGGCCCCACTCCCTATAGACACTGTAGGAACAGTCAATAGTTAGCTGATCAGTTATGGTGGATGGTTGTGTTTGTAAGCAAAACTACAGGGGGTGATTGCACAGTACCTATAGGGAGTTGAACATTGTAAAGTTATGTGTTGGTGGCCATTGCCATGTATTATATAGTGCACTGATGGTTTTGGGGCATAGTGATCTGTACATAGTGCATGTAAAGCATAACAGAATAAGAGCCAGCTGGATAATTGAGAAGGATCATGTTGCATGTACTAGGCTAACTATAAAGCACTGGGCTAACTCAAAATACAAGTTTGAACAGAAAGAAGCCTACAACCCTTTAGACTCCAGACAATTACATAACATACCGTAAAACCTCGCTTATAAGTCGATTTTTATTTGGAATGTTATTTTGCTTTAAGTCGATTTTTTCCCTCAAAAGTCCAATTCGACCTGTAAGTGAGGTTTGAAAAAATATAAACTTTTTAGGGACCCAAAAATATTAATTAGATAATGTGTGGTCGTTGTCAGTTTGATATTGGCTTAAATGGCCTGTTAAGCTGAAATTTCCTGTTTCTGCGGAAACAATTATATCATATTTTAGGGGCCACTTCAAATGAGAACTATAAAAATTTTTGTTAACAGATTTGAATCAAATCATCCTTTGCTAAAGCTGCATGGAATACCCATTAAAGTGATAATATACAACTTTCATCAGTGATGGTGCAATACCGAAGTAGAATTACCATTAACATGTGCTAGCCTTATATGTTTTCTTATGCATTTTCCAGTAAGATCCATGCTTGTTAGTCCCAAAGAAATGAGGTTTCTTGAGAGACACATTTTTTTATTCCACCTATCTTTAAACCTTTTGCAACTATCATTTATGGCCAAAAAAAACTATTAGTTTTTACTCATATATTGCAAGTAATCAATACTGAATAACAACAAAAAGTTTTGGGAATATCAACATCATTAGTATGTACTTCAATCAGGACCTAAAAACGGCCGTTTTGCGGCCTGCTACGGCCGTTTTTGGGAAATGAAGCACGGCCGTTTGCGGCCGTTTTTGGGGTCTATAGGGATAATATATTATATACCATTTACATGAAAAAAAAGCCACACCGGAGTTCCCTTGTGATTGTAAAGGAACAAAAGGATTAGTTAGCCTAGTTCTTTCTACTTAGTTAGCCTAGTAATTTCTTCTCACAACAGACTGAGTTAGCCTAGTCACATCAACATAGTTAGTCTAGTCTCCAATTTCGATTGCAGGCTGATTTCTCTATTATTGCATTGATGTAATGAGGCTAGGAGCTACCTACATAACCACATATACCTAAACTAAGATTCTACCAACTATCATATAATAATATCAAGTATTTACAGTGTAAATAGACAAAATCTGTTAGCATTGTTAATTCACCAGTTGCCATCATTGATGAGCTAACTATATCCGCCAGGCCCAGTGTTCCTACAGTGTGGGTGGTGGGGCTGCATGCCTACTCAGTGTAGTACTGGACCCACTGAGGCCGCAATAGCAGCCAGAGCACCACCACTCACCTGGGTGGTGGGGCTGGACGCCTACTGGACGCACTGAGGCCGCAATAGCGGCCAGAGCACCACCACTCACCTGGGTGGTGGGGCTGGGACCCGAGGGGCCCACTCCCTATCCTTTCTATAGTCACTATGTGTGAACATGAGCCCAAATTGGATACCCTTACCATTATATACCCTTTTTACAGGGAATTGGGTTTAACATGATGCATTTATTATGGGACACCATGAAAAATATACCCTTACCACGGGTGGCCATATAGATGATATAATAAATCATGGGTGATCACTGAATATGATTGGTAAAAAAGGGGGAAATATCCCTAACAAACTCTAAAGTAGTCTAAAAATGTACCCCTTTCCCTCCAAAATTACCTAAAAAGTACCCCTTATCAAGGGCCCGCCGGGTCCGTGCCTAGGACCCAAAAACTTACCCTTTCCCTTGAAACCGTGTTCACACATGGTATTTGAATGTGGGAAAGTGGCCCCCCGGGGGCTGGGAGCCTCCTGGACGCAGGGAGGGCTCAGTAGCGGCCTGGGTGTTGGGGCATTGCAAAATAAGACTTGGAATCCCTGCAAAGTTCTAGAGCTTGCTCTACACCTTCGAACTGGGAGACATGGGGGGGGGGGGCGCATTCAGGTGTACAGTTTGCAGTTGGGTTTAGCTCTGTCCCCCTGTACTGGGAGACATGGGGAGGGAGGGGGCATTCAGGTAGGTTTAGTTGTGTTCCCCCTCTACTGGGAGACATGGGGAGGGAGGGGGCATTCAGGTGTGTTTGGTTGTGTTCCCCTTGCACTGGGAGACATGGGGAGGGAGGGGGCATTCAGGTAGGTTTAGTTGTGTTCCCCCTCTATTGGGATACATGGGGAGGAAGGGAGGGAGGGAGGTGGCCTTCAGGTGGGTTTAGTTGTGTTCCCCCTCTACTGGGAGACATGGGGAGGGAGGGAGGGAGGGAGGGAGGGAGGGAGGGAGGGAGGAAGGGAGGGAGGGAGGGAGGGAGGGAGGGAGGGAGGGAGGGAGGGAGGGAGGGAGGGAGGGAGGGGGAGGGACGGAGGGAGGAAGGGAGGGAGGAAGGGATGGGGCATTCAGGTGGGTTTAGTTGTTTTCCCCCTGTACTGGGAGACATGGGGAGGGAGGGAGGGAGGGAGGGAGGGATGGGGCATTCAGGTGGGTTTAGTTGTTTTCCCCCTGTACTGGGAGACATGGGGAGGGAGGGAGGGAGGGAGGGAGGGAGGGAGGAAGGGAGGGAGGGAGGGAGGGAGGGAGGGAGGGAGGGAGGGAGGGAGGGAGGGAGGGAGGGGGAGGGACGGAGGGAGGAAGGGAGGGAGGGAGGGATGGGGCATTCAGGTGGGTTTAGTTGTTTTCCCCCTGTACTGGGAGACATGGGGAGGGAGGGAGGGAGGGAGGGAGGGATGGGGCATTCAGGTGGGTTTAGTTGTTTTCCCCCTGTACTGGGAGACATGGGGAGGGAGGGAGGGAGGGAGGGAGGGAGGGAGGGAGGGAGGGAGGGAGGGGGAGGCACGGAGGCAGGAAGGGAGGGAGGGAGGGAGTGGGCATTCAGGTGGGTTTAGTTGTTTTCCCCCTGTACTGGGAGACGTAGGGAGGGAGGGAGGGATGGGGCATTCAGGTGGGTTTAGTTGTTTTCCCCCTGTACTGGGAGACATGGGGAGGGAGGGAGGGAGGGGGCATTCAGGTGGGTTTAGTCGTGTTCCCCCTGTACTGGGAGACATAGGGGGCATTCAGGTGGATTTAGTTGTGTTCCCCCTGTACTGGGAGACATGAGGAGGGAGGGAGGGGGCATTCAGGTGGGTTTAGTTGTGTTCCCCCTGTACTGGGAGACATGGGGAGGGGGGGGAGTGGGCATTCAGGTGGATTTAGTTGTGTTCCCCCTGTACTGGGAGACATGGGGAGGGAGGGAGTGGGCATTCAGGTGGATTTAGTTGTGTTCCCCCTGTACTGGGAGACATGGGGAGGGAGGGAGTGGGCATTCAGGTGGATTTAGTTGTGTTCCCCCTGTACTGGGAGACATGGGGAGGGGGGAGGGGGCATTCAGGTCGGTTTAGTTGTGTTCCCCCTGTACTGGGAGACATGGGGAGGGAGGGAGTGGGCATTCAGGTGGATTTAGTTGTGTTCCCCCTGTACTGGGAGACATGGGGAGGGAGGGAGTGGGCATTCAGGTGGATTTAGTTGTGTTCCCCCTGTACTGGGAGACATGGGGAGGGGGGGAGGGGGCATTCAGGTGGGTTTGGTTGTGTTCCCGCTCTACTGGGAAACATGGGGAGGGAGGGAGGGAGGGAGGGAGGGACGGAGGGAGGGTTGGGGCATTCAGGTGGGTTTAGTGATGTTCCCTCTGTATTGGGAGACATCAGGAGGGAGGGAGGGGGCATTTAGGTGGGTTTAGTTGTGTTCCCCCTGTACAGGGAGAGATGGGGATGGAGGGAGGGAGGGAGGGGGCATTCAGGTGGGTTTAGTTGTGTTTGTGGCCAGTTATGTGATTGGTTTTGTCCTGTTTCTGTTGCCTCTATAATCCTGTTTACCCTATACTGGGAGTCTCAGGATGGGGAAGGGGGGGGGGAATCAAGTGTACTGCTTACAGCCAGTGTTATGCATTTGGTTTGGGGGTCTGCTTTGGGTATTCCCAGCTCACTTTACACTAAGAGACATGAGGGATGAAGGGGATGAGACAGATCATGTGTCCCTGAACTGGGAGGTATTTTGGGTGGAAGAAGAGAAAGAAATCATGTATGCTGTTTACTGCCAGTGTTATGCATTTAGAGTAGGGCACTGTGTGAGTTCTGTCCTGTTCACCCCACACTGTCAAACCACTCTATGCATAATGGGTAGACACCTGAATGTAGTGCCTTGAATTTTGACGGGCAATAACAATTGTGGGAGGGGAGGGTGCATTGTGCAGAAGGAGATGAGGCCTGAAAAAGTACAAGCCTTCCATTTCAGAGTAGTACTCAGTGATACAGCCCAGTTTAGGGTGGGGGGGGGGGGGTTAAGTGTAGTGGCTATTCACAACCTGTAAATATGTACCAGGTATTTGAGATAGGTTTGAGGGCAAGTTGATTGTTATTGTTTTAGGGGGAGAGGTTGGCACGATGATCTATGCATATCATCAACCCCTAGTGATTAGCTACCAGGAATGCACAGAATTGTCAGTGTTTAGAAACCACACAGGTTTGATACACTGATGGGGTGTATGCTGTTCACCCTACTGGGAGACCCAGATGGGGGAGGGAGGTGGGAGGAGGAGAAATCAGTGTTATTTCATATCATACAAATTCAGAATCAAGTGGAGTAGATACAAAATCTTTCTATAAATTATTGGGTGGAGGTAATCAAATCATGTGTTTAGATTCCTTCTATATTTTAACTGTATGCTTTACTAAACAAAAAGAAATGCTGCTTGTTCAAAATTCTAGCTTGTAACTACTATTTATTGATTACAGATTACAGAAGTGACCTCAAGATCTAGGCAGGAATCAGCCTTGGCCATGCCAATGAATGAAGATGACAACAGGATGGACAACAGACGTATACACCATAATGCACCACATCTGTTTTTGCATATACAGTAAAATCTCGTTATAAGGAGCACCTTTTGGCAGAGCATTTTTGCTTGTTGTAACCAACCTTCTTTGTAACCGATTTCGGTTACACCAAACAGATTGGCCCTGATTTTCACCCGTACATTTTTTGAACACCCCCCCCCCCTCCTGCCCTCTTTGAGCCTGTGGCAGGTGGTGAGCGACTAGGAGGTATAGGGCTTCTAACCCGGCCTCCCCCATCCTCTGTGTAGCTGTAGGAGGTGTAGGACTTCTATACCCGACCTCCCCACCCTTTGTGCGGCTGTCGGAGGAGGTGAGTGACTAGGAGGGCCTGCTGGGCTAATCCACAAGGGGATGTAGGATATGTGAGGTTTTACCATAATCTAATAGAAAGTAACTAATCATCTAGTCTCCTCCTTATAATCAATTTTTGGCTAGAAATGCTAGTTCTAATGGGGTTTTTATACTATAGAAATGTATGTAAAAAAATTGTGGCAAAGCAAATGTGCTCCTTATAACCGTCTGCTCCTTATAACCGTCCTCCTTATAACGAGATTTTACTGTAGTAGGAGTTTATTCGCATGTCATATTGGCTTGCCTGCTACCAAAATGCTATATACTCTCTAGATATCTTTTCAAAAGACAATACATGTTCAGTTCTCAGATGAATTTTTGGTAGTTTAAACCTAACTCTTTATATAATATATTCTGATATAAATAATTAATCCAAAGAACTTTTGGTGACAATGCAGCTTTGTTGAATAAAGAATTGTCTTGTGCTGTCATTTCATTTCATTATCTATCCTTGACAAATAACTCAGCAAATTGAAATAATATTGACTTCTTTTCAGTGGCCGAGTTGACTGATGAAAATAATAATGCTCATTCATAACTAAATCCCAATCTAATCCCCTTTGTACCATCCCCACCGTCGTAGTGGGCTGGTAGCGGGGGGGGGGGGTAAGAGCCAGCTGAGCGACTCCTGCCACTGAAGCCCGGGTACCTCCCCACGCACATCAAACACCTATACCTGGTGCGACCTCCCACCCCCCCCCCCGCCACTCCCCACCCAACTCAGCTTTATCACACCCTATTGTTTTAGCACACAGACAGTGGGAAGGATATTGATGTTGAAGGGCCGGGGGGGGGGGGTATTTAGCATGGGTATAGAAACTACTGTTCATAACCATAGGCATTGTTATGTATTGTGAGGGGGGGGGCAGTCTGAGAAGCTCATGCTACACATGGTGTTTCATTTTTGGGGGGAAATATATGCAGAAGATGTACATGTATATCAATCTATTGTCATATTCCCCAGTAAAAGTGGTATTAAACACTTTAAATATATCAGAACACTAATTGATACAGGTACATGCATTTTAATGAAGATTTATACCCTATGCCGAATTTGCATATGACATGCATGCCTTTCCCTTGACTCTCGCTATTGCGGCCACCTCGCTATTGCGGCCACTTTTGGGAAGTCCCAAGGGTGGCCGGATTAGAGGGAGTTGACTGTAATATCATGGGTTTGCATTGCCAAGAAAATCCCCAAATTGCCTAATTTCAAAAATTACCTTTGAATGATAAGCCAAAATAGCTTATTGAGGGTACTCTGATATTGTGTACACAATTAATCATACCATGGCAAGAAAACAGCATTATGATGATGAGCCTAATTTTTTTTGGAAAATACTGAAATTATCCCATTGAGTTCAGAGCACTCCATGCAACATGATCCGACACTGGGGCAATAACAAATGGCATTTTTTGTAGAGTGAGTAAAAATTACCTCCTAGATTATGAGATTTGGACCTTTTCTAATCCAAGAAGAGACTCAATGAAAAAGGGGAGGGGGCTATTAGGGGTGGTTCTTAGGCCAACAAAAAAGAAATTCTGTTTTCGGTCACCCATCCTACCTAGCTAAACAAGGCAGACCCTTATTTTTTTCACCCTAATTCTTTTTTAAATGTTTTTTTAATGAAAACTATGATAGAAATAAACAAATAGAGGCATATTTGCTATCAAATCAAAGCATATATACTGGCAGCAATGCAGTAACTTAGGAATAACTACGACTTTTACAAATTTTGCATATTTTGTGAATGTTAGACCCTAAAAAAGGGCTGCTTTTGGTTTTCCAACCAAAAAACGAAACAAAAAACAGGGGCATGGCAACCGCGGTGATGGGGGGACCACTTTTTACCAACCCCAAAAAAGGTCAAACCAAAAAGGTCAAGTAAAAAGGGGTAATAACACTCTTCTGGGACTGGGTATATGAGCTTACCGTAAAACCTCGTAAACAGACCGCAGCTAGTATGCAAGTCAGATTGCCAGTGCACCTTATAGGATTGGCCCCAAGTGGGGGTGCGGCTTATACCCGAGTTTTTAGGTGTATGGGAACTGATGCTTCTTCACCGTGCTGAGTGACTAAAAATAGGTGCGCTTTGGTAACACCCATGAGTCCTATAGTTCATCTTTGGTGTGAATGCAAATATGCAATTGTGCTAGATGTGCAGATATTTTGTGACTACAGCAATGTGTGACTTTCAGTGGGTTTCCAATAAATAAATATTTCAACTGAAATCTGAGTTGTGTTGCCTTTTGTTTACTAGGTTAATTATAATATATAATCCCATATTCATTACACATATTCTATACATACTATAGTCATATACCAATCATATAGGGGCCTACTGTGTTTGCCCATATATATGTACATGTATATATATATATATATATATATATATATATATATATATATATATATTATATATATATACATACATACATATATATATATATAAATACTATATTTCAGTCCACACAGGATTTTACCAAAATCTAATAGTTTAACTTTATGCAAGTGCTGATATCGAAGTTTGTTTGTTGGTAGAAAATTCCTATTGTCTCTCTGTAATATCCATAATGAATTAATAAGTTCCCTATTTATAAGCAGTCCAAGCTATAGGTAGCATGAGGTCACTTTAATCAATCTGTTGACTTTTGGCACCAGGTACCGCCGCTGTAGCCTACTACTGTGACCCCTGGTGTGTATTCCATGAACAACTCATTTGGTAGTGCTATGAGCCCCCTCTAGGTCTACCTCATCACTAAGCTGTCACTTTAACACTGGCGCATGAAAATACAATTGTTGATGTTATGATTCATACTCCCTATCAGTGTGTGGAATCCAACCCAATACCCTATTAAAATTCAATGCACTACTTTCAGGTGTCTACCCATGATGCATATTGTATTGTATTGTAATTTCTTTTTATACTGAATTTCATGATAGGTCTGAGACCTGTATTCTTCATACTCCAGTCAATGGAATGATCTCCTTACATAGATACAAATGGCTTCGTATGAACAAAAGATTAAATATTAAATATAGCAGATATGATGGAGGGATAGGCTTAGAGCCATGACTTAGCCTAAACGTACAGATATTAGTTTAGGAATCAATATGGTGGGGGTGCCCAGGGGGGCCACTCCGTATCTTTTCTATAGTAACTATGTGTAAAAATCACCTCAAATTTAGGACCCTTATCACGGGAGAAAAATCAACAAAACAGCACCCTTTTCATGGGAAACTGACCAAAAATCATAACTTAATCAAGGGGGCCCGAGAAAAATTTAAAGCATAAGCCCTCAAATGGTAGGCCTTACCCTTGCCCTCTGAATGAATATGTGTCTTTAATATTGAAAATGCTGGATTAAAGTTTTTCCAGTAATTCAGCCATAACATGTACCCCTTTTCCTCCAAAATTGCCTAAAAAGCAACCGTTTTCAGGGGTCCAAAAACATACCCTTTCCCTTGGAATCGTGTTCACACATAGTCATCAATGCTGAGGGAGTGCCCCCCCGGGTGGGGGTGGCTATTGTTATTGCCTGATGGAGGATGTTATCTCCATATGGTTGGACAGGTGTTATTGTCCAGGTTACATGATGGTCAGTCATTTAACAGTAGTCAATGGCAGGTATCAAAACTGGGTATATGTATAGGGAATTGTGAGTGACAAAATACCGGCAAGACTAGACAAGACTAAGTCAGCCATGCAGAGCGTGACCAGTCACTTGCTTTAGGGAGTGATCATTTTTTAACAACAGGGAGGGGGGGTAGTTTTCCGCGGGGAGCGCACAAATTTTTTTTCACCCCCCCCAGTCAATGGGTCGAAATTTCCCCCCCCCTACAGGTTGGAAATCGGCGCGCGCGGGCCCTTTGAAGCATAGTAACGCGCAGGCTTTTTGGCCCAAAACGGGTCAAATTTTTTTGACCCCCCCAAGAGGGGTCCAAATTTTTTACACCCCCCCCGGTCAAGGGGTCCAAATTTGTTTGCCCCCCCCAACCAACCCCCCCTGTTGATAAAAAATGATCAGTCCCTTAGTAGCCTGGACATGTGGGGAGGGGAGCCGTCCACCCCATGCCGTGTTCAGGGTACTCTCGTTCCCAAATCCTTCCGAAGGAAGGCTCTGGTAACAGCCAAATGACCTTGAACTTGCTGGTACCCTGGAACCAGTGGACAGGAACCATAATGTATGATGGTAGTTTTACCATCAGACTTTCTGCTTCCATTTCCTGTTCCTGTCCGCTGGTTCCAAGCTACCAGCAGGGGTTTCCCTTCAAGGATAGCAGGTCAATTACCCCTGGAACACTTGCTCCAAAGACAATGATGATACATCCAAGTACTTTAATCCAGTTTTAGTTCCCTGGTTTGATGGAGTGCATAAGGATGTAGGGGAGACTGGGGCACGTTGAACCGCTTTGACACCTTTTTTTCCCCCCTGACCTTGCTAAAGGGATCTGAACTTTGATTTTGTATCAAGCAGTTACCTTGTATCATTGCGATATAAGAGCACCTATTGTTCTTTCTTGTGGTCTTTTCTTGTATTTTTCTTGTATTAAAAAAAATAAAATCTTAGGGTGGTTCAATGTGCCCCATGCCCGGGATAGGTTGATCCACCCACTGGGGCACCTTGAACCACATGCGTTGAACGATCCAAATAATCACCAATATAGACCCATAATTGAAATTTCGGTTAGAATTAGTTGCTATTGTTACTTTTGCATAGGATTGAATGTAAAAATTACATATTTTATGCACGAAAGTCACTCAACTATAGTTTCTATAGAAATGACTGAGTTTGTACCTTACAGATTTTTCTTAGGGTCAAATTAAACCAGTTTAAGAGTATTCCTGTTATTTGATCACATTCCTCTATAATGTATTGCACTGTTCTGGCTCTGAAAAGTGATAAATCTGGGAATAAAGACACTGTATATATGTTACACAAGATTTTTTTTTCACAAACTGCAAACTATGTATTCTTTCATAATCTTTTTACCAAATTGCATCAAATTTGTTTCCATCATTATCTATATTATCTTCCTTTGATACACTACTAACATTGCATCATTATTCAGTCATTTAATTGTCTTAACACCATTGCCACAGAGCCCACGGGGCTCAAGGTGCTCCAAGCATGCCCCGTTTTTTGTGGCTCAATGTGCCCCATGCTGGTCATCACAGATAAGATTGATGTTATTCAAATTACATAGCACACCCAGCAGTAAAGTTGGGTTTTATTCAAGGGTTCATATGTATACTTCGACCTCCATAGAGATCTTAGGCCAGCAATGTTTTTCAACGACACAAGAACAAAAGTTTAACAATCGCAAATATCTACTTTCAAGGCCATAAACCTTTAATGTTGTCTAACTTTCACATCAGCTTCCTAAAATCATCATGATGTTGCTGATATGAACTGTCTATATAAAGGGGTAATGTGGTAGGCATACTGCCAGGAAATTTCCAAAGGAATAGCAAAGAGAGCGGGCGGCTCAACGTGCCCGGGTGGTCAGCGTGCCCCGGTTTCCCCTACCTCGGCTTGTTGTGCTTCAATTTTTGTTCACCCCGCCTCTAGCTTTTTTTCCCTATATTGCAATGTTCCACACTGAGGGCACTTAAGTCATGCTCCAACTCCCATTCTGTACAATCATGTATCCTTTTACACAAAGCGATGCGAGTACATAGACAAAATTCTATGATCCAGCTTCAACGAGTGATGTATGATGTGCATTTATGTTAATAAGTGGGGTTTTGTGTTTATTACATGGCCCTACTGTCTTAAAATAAAGAAAATCCTCAAATTTGAATGGAGTGCGGAGGTCCCATGGGTTTAGCATAGAGAAGGCCGTACCACCATGTAATAAAAACGCCAACCTCTGTGGGCGGCAACAGAGCAAGCAACACGTGTACAACAAGCCACAAACACAACCCCAAAGTGAGGCTGGTTGCTAGGGAGTAGTGTCCCCTCTATATACCAGGGGGCGCGGCGGTGCCTGCAAGATTCCCTCCACGGTCAGATCAATACATAAAACAAGGCTTGCTTATTTCCCTCCATAATTGCAGCCAAGCAGCAAGGATGGTCCCCTGCTCCCCATTCTGCATGGCTGCTGACCATGAGGCTGATTCAGACAGGATTGATACTGGGGTATTTGATACTACAATATCAACTTTGTTTGCCTAAATCAATCCAAATGGTCAACAAACACGTAAAGGTATTGTTTGCCGTTATAGATTTTAGTTTGAATATTTTCATTTTACCATAGAGATAGGTTACACAAATTCCCTGTGAGTAGAAATCATGGAAACAATCTGAATTCTTAACTGACAGATTGTCATAAAGATTGAATGAAGAATTGGATAAAATGTTAAAATTGTGAACATGCCCTGTGGGGAAACAGGCGAACCAGAGTTACATGCACAATTGTTGGACGCATCTTCTCAACTATTTTACACCAGACAAAAATGTATGTTTAGGGGCCGTCCATAAAGTATGTCACACCCGAGGGGGGGGGGGGTCTTTTTTTTGTGTGACGAAGTGTGACAGGGGGATGGGGTAGTCTTGGACTTGTGTGACTTCACACTTTCTGAATTTTGTAAACAATATAAATACTGTATAAATAAGTGACATCTGCAGGTTAAATACGTATTTGTGGTTGTAGTGGATCTACAACTCCTAGCATCTACAACTCCAAATTCACACAAGTCAAGACCCAGGTGTGAGAAAATTATAACTGTGTGATAGATTGGTTTGTTAATGCAAACTTGGATGCACATTTAAAAGTCACTAATGCCCCAGGTTAGAGTGGATTTAACAGGGGCGAACTAGGATACATTCTCAAGGAAGGACCATGGATCAAGAGCTGGAAAATAAAGAGGTTGCAAAGTATAAAGAAGATGTAGAAGAGATACTACTGTTAGATACAAAGTCTAAGAAATTGTGAGCAACACATGTGTGTGTGAAGGAAAGCCATTATTTCCAGTAGATTGTAAAGTGTCCAGACAAAAAACGTTGCCCAAACCCAAGGAGCACTTATATGATGTTAATCAGGGACAGGTTCTTCCGAGTACCAAAGGCTGTGGTCCACACACAGCCTTTCAGTGAAACTAGATGTGTCAGGGGAATACCCCTCAGTATTTGTTAGCCAGCAGCAACATCCTCCCAAGATCTGCAGACAATTACCCAAAGGGTCTGCCTCATGACTTTGCATGTCTTAGCTGTACAGAATAAGGAATCCAAATGAATCTGCAAGAATTGAAAAATGTGAATTATACCTACCGTAAAACCTTGCGTATAAGCCACTACCAATATTTTTTATAGTACATGAGTCAGATCGGCGGTGCGGCTTATGGGATCGCCCAGGTTCAGGGTGCGGCTTATATGCAAGGATGGATCCAGGTGGGGGACACAGGGGGCATCCCGCCCCTTCTTGCTATAGATTTTAATGTAAATGACAGGATAGCAGTGGCACACCTGTTAATCCTATAAACACTGTCAAGAATTTATGGATCGAGGAAACCTCAGCCACAGAGATCTAGAGTGCCATGAATATTGGTGTGAACATGATACTGTGACTTTGAACAGTTGTAATTAAAATGGGTCTTTTCAATAAATATCCTTTAACATCGGGGCTATGTTTCGGAGATTTTACTGATGTCATACTTTAACACATTGTAGTAGCAATCTAATTGTAATAAGCCTTATAAACAATTACTGGGTTACGATAATGCATATATGTTCTTTATCAAATTATGGGACTAGACTGATATGGGACCTAATTATATGCAAAGGGGTGTCAGCAGATCTGTGACATACTTTTCTTGAAATGTGTGACAACCTGGACTAACTGTCTACCTGTGATTGGTTCAGCCTGCAATACTAGCCTAAAGGGAGTGACACAAGCTGCCTGTTTATGCAGGCAGACCTGTTCTGGTCATGGTCAACAAACACCGCGCCATCATTGATGTATTTATGCAGCACCGTTGTCAATTATGAATCATATCGATCACTAAGGAGGACGACTACGTGTTTCCCGTGTAACTTAAGGCCATATCGACAGCAGACCATAAGAATTTTTTCATTTTATGCACACCTCTGCATGTGTATATTAGATGCCAACCATGTTTACAATAGCTGATTCAGCCCTTAATCTTACCTGTCTTTTCTGCTTTTGCCAAAGTATAAATGGCTAAGATCTCACTTCAGCCACAGCCTTATATATCCATCAGTCTTGTAATATAGTGTATAAGACAAATAGAGAGGGATAAGGAGAAATCTTATAAATGCATAATGTGGGAATATTAATCACAATATTTACTACTTTTCCTGCTATCTGGAAGTGAAAGAGACAGTCACAGTGACAGCCAGAAGCTTCACCTGGTTAAATTACATCAGCACAATCAAATAGTGGTATTTATAGTAAGCAAGGTATTTGAAAAATATGATCATGGAGAACCACACGACACAGAACAATGGAACTTTCAGTAATATCACTGGGAATTATTCATATCACCCTGAAGAAACATTTTCATTCTTAGTCACTCTAATAACAATTTGTGGAATAGGAACAATACTGAATTGTCTCATTATCATTGTGATCCTATACGGCTCCCTCGTAACGACTTCAGTCTTCATGATCCTACTGTTGGCCCTAGCTGTTACAGATATCTTAACATTGCTGACTGATATTTTGATGAATAACAAAGTGTACAGCTTACTTCCCGTAGCTTCTTCAGTGTGGTGCTGCCATTTGATCATATTCACTAACTATACCACTGCCATTGTTTCCTCCTGGTTAATTGTGTTGATTTCAGTTGAACGGACCATTGCTGTATTCTGGCCATTGAGGGTGCACATTTACTGCACAAGGAGGATTACATTCTCTGCTATATCAATTGTTCTCATTGTTATCTGTATTATTGATGTACCATTTTTATTTACTAGCAATATCACTGAGGTTGGCAGTGTGCATAAATGTCATACTTTCAGGGAGACTTCAGTGTCTCAGACTATTTTTATACTTAGCACTGTATTCACATACAGTCTGATACCCTCCTCTATAATTGTAATCCTAAATATTCTGATGATGAAAAAGGTAATGTATCAGCATAGGTTCAGAACCAAACATCAGATCGGTCAGCGGGTGAACTCTTCTGCTAATGCCAAAAGCTTGACCCTTACAATGTTTTCAGTATGTTTTGTTTTCATAGTGACTACTTTCCCAGGAGGGATCCAAACGGTTTGTGAGTCAGTATCAAATCTGCTTGGGTCAGATTTTACTGGTAGGGATTCTCCCTTATTCTTTGTTCTAGACAGAATGTATCTCATAAACCATAGCATTAACTTTGTATTGTACTGTGTGACTGGGTCAGTCTTTAGGGAGACATTGGTCCGTCTCTTCAGATGCAACAATAAGAGTATATCTAGAAGACACAACACAGAACAATGTTCAACAATAGAAGAAAGTGTTTTGTAAAAGTGGATGAGCAAGAAATAACCCAACTAAAATAAACAACTAAGAAGCACATTTTTTATATTTCTCTGGCCATAATATGAGCAGAAATCTGTTGTTGTGATAGTGGAAAGGCGATTTGTAAATGAAACTACTAACTGCGGGGAAAAAAATATTATTTGAAAATGAATTTGAATTTGAAAATGAAAGTTCCTAATTGATAGTGAAAGTGCCATCTTAGCCAGATGTTCTCCCATACCTGACCTGAACATTTACTCGGTGTTATTGGAAAAGGTACAATGCTGTTCTTGTGATTAAATATTGTGTATTAGTTTTGTTTTATTGTATTTAGTAGAATGCTGTGGGAGCAGCCTTTCTACCTGGCTGCTCACATAGAATTTGATTCCCTCCCCATTTAGTCTGTGATGAATGGAAGTATACAGCCACACAGAAACAATGCTTTGTCTATCAATCTGCCCCCCCCCCTCCCCACCACTCCCATGTAGCATCAAGCTGTCAAGGCCAGCGGTGCCCCCCCCCCAGCCCCACAGTCTGCATGGATTCATGCACAGTCATGCACATGGTCAATAAACAGCACACAATGGTCGTGACTATACTTCATTTCCATTAGGCACAAGCATTTTTTTAGTAAATGGGGGTGATTGGTAAATTCTCACATAGTGATGTGATTTGCTTCTGCCTCTCTCCGGTTCAGTGCAGAGCACAACAGCGGCATATCTTTCCCATCTCTTAAGTCAGCCTGTTATAAAACCTACACTGGGGCCCTGTACCTCGCTTTTTCTCAGTGTCCCGGTCACCACAGACGCTCTGGGTATCACAATACACATCCCAGCCTGGGACACTCTAGAGACCGTTGTGCCGCTCTCTAGGTTGAGAATTGTTTAACTCCGAAAAAATAAGCACAAGTGATGAAGCAAGTGGACCACATATATAGCTCTGTCCTCCCCCAGAGTTGATGCCTGTTAAATTCTGTCCAGGCCTCCATCATGGGCTCTTTCTAATTTTGTCCCTTCCTCCATATAGGCCAAGCCCCCCGAGGTGGCAATGAATGACTCATCCCTTACTTCTACCTGTATCTCTCAGACTGTTATGCCAAAGTGTAGACTTGTCAGAAAAGGGTCACCTACAGGCACACTTGTATATCCTCAATCATGGTAAGTAATACAGGACAGATATAGGGTGTATATGTAGTGAGCCAAAAAGCGCATTTACTGTATAGAACTATTGATCGCACCTTTTGCATTTAGCATGCTTAAAACACACTGACAACACATTAGCTGGTATATCTGGATTGGACTATTTGAGGAAAAGAGTCATGGAGAACATAACATTTGCACAGGATAATGAATTCTTCAATAATATCACTGGAAATAATTCTGGTTTCTCATATCACTCAGATGACTCAGTCTTATTTGTCAACATCATACTTCTAACAATCTGTGGAATAGGAATAATACTGAACAGTCTCATCATCATTGTGATAGTGTATGGCTCTCTCATGAGGACTTCAGTCTTCATGATCCTGCTGCTGGTCCTTGCTGTTACAGATACTTTAACATTGCTCACTACTGTGTCATATATTGACACAATGTATAGTTCACTTCCCTTATCATCTTCAGTGTGGTCCTGTCGCATAATCATCTTCATTGAATATACCTTTGGCACTATTTCTTCGTGGTTGATTGTATTGATTTCAATTGAACGGACCATCGCTATAATTTGGCCATTGAGAGCACACTAGTATTTTACTAGGAGGAAGGTTATCTCTGCTATATTAATTGTTAGTGTTGTAATCTGTATTAAAAATATCCCATTTTTTCTCACTAGTAATGTTACAAAGGTTGGGACCATGTATAAATGCAACACGGTTGGGACTTCTTCTGTGGCACCGACTATATTTACAATGAGTAATGTACTTACATACAGTCTGATACCCTCCTCCATAATCTTAATCTCGAATATCATAATGATGAAAAGTCCAAGAAAGTGTTTTGTAAGAACAAAATACAATTTACAATAGGATAGATGACCTGTAATAGATAATACAAGTGTCATACCTACAGTGGCCCAGGAGGGTCAAATCTTTTTGCAAATTTTGAAATTGCAAATTCACTTCAACTTGCAAAAAATCAACTAGAGTTGAAGATGAAAACTCTAACTTCAACCATTTACTGTCACCTGTCAACTGTCAATTCAAGTAAAGCAACTTGTGACTGCTATCTTTCAACACTATATCAAACCAAAAACAATGCAAATGTCAAAGTTGAAAGTGAAAACTCCAACTTCCGTCACTTACTGTCAACTGTCAACTGTCAATTCAGGAACAACAGCTTGTGACAGGTATCTTTAAGCACTGAAGTTCACTCCATGTATCTTGTGAGTGTTATCAAGTCTCAATAAAGTATCAATCAAGTGTCAATCACATCTCAATCAAGTGTCAATCACATCTCAATCAAGTGCCAATCAAGTGCCAATCAAGTGCCCATAAAGGGCTCAATCAAGTGTCAATCAAGTGTCAATCAAGTGCCAACCAAGTGCCAACCAAGTGCCAACCAAGTGCCGGCACTTGACCGGCACTTGACCGGCACTTGACCGGCACTTGACCGGCACTTGACCGATACTTGACCGATACTTGACCGATACTTGACCGGCACTTGACGGACACTTGACGGACACTTGACAGACACTTGACCGGCACTTGACAGGCACTTGACCGGCACTTGACCGGCACTTGACCGGCACTTGACCGGCACTTGACCGGCACTTGACCGGCACTTGACCGACACTTGACCGACACTTGACCGGCACTTGACCGGCACTTGACCGGCACTTGACCGGCACTTGACCGGCACTTGACCGACACTTGACCGACACTTGACCGACACTTGACCGACACTTGACCGACACTTGATCGACACTTGATCGACACTTGATCGACACTTGATCTAGCCCTTGATCGACACTTGATCTACCCCTTGATCGACACTTTATTGGCCCTTGATCGACACTTTATTGGCCCTTGATCGACACTTTTTGGCACTTGATCAACACTTGATGGACACTTGATCTAGCCCTTGATCGACACTTTATTGGCCCTTGATCGACACTTTATTGGCCCTTGATCGACACTTTATCGACACTTTATCGGCACTTTATCGGCACTTGATCGGCACTTGATCGGCACTTGATTGGCACTTGATTGGCACTTGATTGGCACTTGTTTGGCACTTGATAGGCACTTGATTGGCACATGATTGAGCCCTTGATTGGCACTTGATTGGCACTTGATTGACACTCGATTGACACTTGATTGACACCTGATTGAGCCCTTTATGGGCACTTGATAGGCACTTGATTGGCACTTGATTGAGATGTGATTGACACTTGATTGAGATGTGATTGACACTTGATTGATACAAGTGTCGGTGAATTGCCGGTGAATTGCCTGTGAATTGCCTGTCAAGTGCCGATCAAGTGTCGGTCAAGTGTCGGTCAAGTGTCGGTCAAGTGTCGGTCAAGTGTCCGTCAAGTGCCGGTCAAGTGTCCGTCAAGTGTCCGTCAAGTGCCGGTCAAGTGTCGGTCAAGTTCCGGTCAAGTTCCGGTCAAGTGTCCGTCAAGTGCCGGTCAAGTTCCGGTCAAGTTCTGGTCAAGTGCCGGTCAAGTGTCGGTCAAGTGCCGGTCAAGTGTCGGTCAAGTGTCGGTCAAGTGTCGGTCAAGTGTCGGTTAAGTGCCGGTCAAGTGTCCGTCAAGTGTCCGTCAAGTGTCCGTCAAGTGTCCGTCAAGTGTCCGTCAAGTGCCGGTCAAGTGTCGGTCAAGTGTCGGTCAAGTGTCGGTCAAGTGTCGGTCAAGTGCCGGTCAAGTGCCGGCACTTGGTTGGCACTTGGTTGGCACTTGGTTGGCACTTGATTGGCACTTGATTGGCACATGATTGAGCTCTTGATTGGCACTTGTTTGAGCCCTTGATTGAGCCCTTGATTGGCACTTGATTGACACTTGATTGAGCCCTTTATGGGCACTTGATTGGCACTTGATTGGCACTTGATTGAGATGTGAATGACACTTGATTGATACTTTATTGAGACTTGATAACACTCACAAGATACATGGAGTGAACTTCAGTGCTTAAAGATACCTGTCACAAGCTGTTGTTCCTGAATTGACAGTTGACAGTTGACAGTAAGTGACTGAAGTTGGAGTTTTTACTTTCAACTTTGACATTTGCATTGTTTTTGGTTTGATGTAGTGTTGAAAGATAGCAGTCACAAGTTGCTTTACTTGAATTGACAGTTGGCAGGTGACAGTAAATGGTTGAAGTTAGAGTTTTCATCTTCAACTCTAGTTGATTTTTTGCAAGTTGAAGTGAATTTGCAATTTCAAAATTTGCAAAAAGATTTGACCCTCCTGGGCCACTGTACATACCACATCCAATCCCCATGTGGATGAAGTTACATTTAAATGAATGGTTATTGCTAATGTGCACAGGCATACATAAGTACTGGAAAACAATTTAAATGTTGATGTGAGGTATAAAGCTTGCTTTGAATTAGGGAAGGAGTGCGCTGGTCACTGTTTGCTGGAGAATTAGCTACAGAGGATAATGCAATCAATATTGTTCATCAGGTAGTTTTTGTATTTTGTGCATGTCAAATTAGTCCTTCAAAGAATGAAATCTTAAAACAATGTTCCATGAAGACAGAAAGAGACAGTACATGATTTGAGAATATTCCTACATTTGACTCAGCCTATGTGACCCTGCCTCTGCAGAGGCTTTAAAATGTAACAAAGTTGGATTGTTTGTGAGCATGTGCAGATTATTCATCTATGATAGGAAACATTTATGAAATATTTACTGAAAACACAACCTGACCTTTAGATTTGGCATGTCAACTGAACCAGGTATCTCATGAACCATAGCATTAACTTTGTTCTTTACTGTGTGACTGGGTCTGTCTTTAGGCAGACATTGGTCAGATTATTTGCATGTCAAAAAAAGAGCATAACTTCAAGACATAAAACACAGCAATGTCCAACAGTACAAGGAACAACTTTATAAGGTCATGGGAGAACAATCAGGTTGATACCTTGCCAATGACTGACAATGAATGTTAACTTGATGTTATACTGAATCCTGTATGTATGTGTATAAACTTTTTCTTCACTGATGAATATCAAATGAAATCACAGCAGGGAAGATATCTTATTATTTCATATGGAGAAAGATGGCTAAACAATGTTGCCATGCTTCTACATTGGGACATCATCAACATATCTATCAAACCAATCATTTACTGTATTTTTGAAATAGAATTTAGTTAGCCATGTGATATAAATTCAGAGCTACACTCAGAAATATCCAAATTGATAGTTTCTTCACGAGCTTGGCATCAGGCTAATCACACTGGGCTTATATCTTATGTCATATGCCTGATGCAAAACGCATGAAGAAACTGTTGCTTTGGGATATTGCCCGTGAACCTCTGTCAATTTAAATAACTGATGCATGCAGATGAAAATAATCATAAAGAATTTCCCAACCAATCATTTTAAGTACAAAGCTCACACAGGTTTAGGTCGGTACAGTAAGACTTCGATAATCCGATCACACCCGTTTCAGGAAAAAGTTGGCCAGATGGTGAATCTGCTGGATTCTTAAAGCATATTTACATGCTTCTTTATAGAACTGACAAAAAGCAGCGGGATGATAAGGGGTGCCAGATTATTGAAGGATGGATTATCTAGGTCTCACTGTATTGTGGCAAACCAGGAGGCTGTGTGGTTTATATTGTTTGTGAACACAGATGATTTGTTTAACATGGTAACCGTCGTCTGTTAAGAATCAATCAGACCTAAATGTGTGTTATTCGACATGTAGATGGTGGTGCGCATTTAAACAGAAAGGAGGCTGTGCGCGCCTGCACAAGGGGTATCCATTTTGTATGGCTGCTCATCATGATGTTGATTCAAACCCGAGATTGACATTGTGGTATTTGATGCTGAATGTCAAACTTGTCTGACTGCACTAATGTACATGGTCAACAAATAGCCTACATACCACAAAGAGGGATAAACCATCACCTTGACAGCCATCATGGACGAGTCAGCCATTTGATAGTAGATGGGTGGTAATTAGGCAAAATAATTTTAGATTAGACTTGAATGATATTGGAAACTAGTTGATCAACATCGATCAACTATTTGTCAATGTGAATTCGAGTTGCTGTGCCCCCTGGGTCCCTGTGACAAGTTTTGACCCTCCCCAATAAGTGCCGATTCTAAAGGCAGGATCATTTATTGCCACCGCGGGGGGGGGGGGGCTTGGTGAATATGCATGGACTCCATGCTGGGGGTCAAAACTAAATAGAGCCCATTTGAATACTCGCGACCACGTGTGATTACATAGGCATCTATGCAATTTGGGGGGGGGGGGGGGAAAGGGATTGCTATTTTGGGAAAATCCACCCAGGCCCCCCGTAGCTAGTGATAAATGACTCTACAAAAGGGTGTATGCTGGAATTGATGCAAAAAGATAAAGTGGGAAATATAAATTATCTTTAAGCGCCCTCTCAAAGTTAAGATGAGTTCTACACCACCTCCCATCATGAACTCTTTCTGATATTGTCCTCCTGCGTCATATACACCAAGACCCTGCATTGGCAATAAATGACTCACTCACTCCTACCTGTCACTTTCAGCCTGTTTTCCTTAGTGTACACTTATCCGTGAAAGCGTCCAACTCATGGCCGCAGTCAATCTTCTATCTTCCACTGTGGTGACACTGTGTACAACAGAGTGAGGAGGTATAGATAAACACATAGCATGAAAGTGCACTCTTGTATAGAAATATCTGAAGCTATTGGTATCTGGAAATCTCAGCGACTTTTACCTTTCTGAGCACTAGACTGCAACATCAAAAACTGTCAAATATCAATCTGGAATATCGGAATTTCTACCTGGTATATTGTCATACTCTTCCGGCACAGTCTCAAATAAGACTCGCACTAAGGGAAATCTTTTGTAAAAGAAGGAAGGAAAATAGTACTATTTGTCTCTTTGCCTCCGCCCCCCACATACTGCAATAGCCCTACACAAAATATTGTCTTATAATCATCTCAAATATCTACCACAAAAATATGGCCAATATTCCTCTGATTTATAAAAAAATATCATACTTTCTTTTAGATATTTTAAGCGATTCATAATTGTATTTATATGAGTATTTCAGAACCATGATTAGGTAAGTTTTCAGGGTGATCTGCCATTATTTGGTAGAGAAGGAGGTAGTATCCGTAGAAACAAATGGGAGAATCTGCTGATTGATCAATATTGACAGGCCGTAAATTTAAACCATTTTCAAAATTCTGCCATGGAGAACTTTACACCGATAGAGGATAATGCATTTGTCAATAACATCACTGGAAATTATTCTCATTCTTCAATTAAGCCAGAAGAGTCATTGTCATTTGTTGACATTCTCACTCTAACAACATGTTTGATAGGAACAATGCTGAACACTCTCATCATCATTGTGATAGTTTATGGCTCCCTCATGAGGACCACTATAATGATTTTGCTGCTGGCTCTCGCTGTTACAGATATTTTAACATTGCTAACCTCCATCTTCAGAATCAATATAATGTACAATTTACTTCCCTTATCATCTTCAGTGTGGTGCTGCCGTCTAGTCACCTTCATTCTTTACACCTCTGCAACTATTTCCTCTTGGTTAATTGTATTGATATCAATTGAACGAACCATTGCTATATTTTGGCCTTTGAGGGTGTATTTGTATTGTACAAAGAGAAGGGTTATATCTGCTATATTAACAGTAATTGTTGTAATTTCTGCTATTGACATACCAGTATTTCTCATGGGTCATGTATTTGATACTGGTAATTCCCACACATGTTACCCTCTGGGGCTAGGTGCTTCTGTGCCTGAGCTCATATATGTACTGAGCAATGTACTCACATATAGTCTGATACCCTCCTCGATAATTATGATTTTAAATATTCTAATGGTAAAAAAGATTACATCTCAGACAAGGTTCAGAATCAACAATCAAATAGGTCAGCAAGGGAAATCTGCTGCTAACAGAAAAAGCTTAACTGTTACTATGTTTGCAGTATCTGTTGTCTTTATCGTGACCACCTTACCAATTGAGATGTTTATGTTATTTTGGTCAGTATCAAAGCTTCTTGGGAAGGATTCTGTTATTGACTCTCCCCTTTTCATTATATGCTATAAGATGTATCTCATAAACCATAGCATTAACTTTGTACTGTACTGTGTAACTGGGTCAGTTTTTAGGCAGACACTGGTCTGCCTCTTTAGATGTTGCAATAAGAGAAAATCCACAAAAAGACACAGTACACAGCGATGTCAAACAGTACAAGAAAGAGTTTTGTAGAAGATGAAATAGAATATACAAAAAGATAAATATCCTGTAATAAACAAACAGTACAGTGCAAGTTTGATGAGCATTTAAATATAATTATTGTAAGCATCTGTAGGGGTACTATATTATACGTTATATCTGGACCGAGTAACACCTATTGTTTACTCGGCTTTTCTACCTTTTCTACCTTTTCTACCGTGTGACTAAGGCAGGAGGTTATATAAGACCTGGTTGTTAACTCAGGAGGGCAGTCAGTCCAGGCCTGACTGGCAGTGAACTTCACCAGTCCTATTAGTTGGGTAGGAAGCAGGGGGTCCAATGCACCTGAAGACTATATTTTTTTAACTTAGCTTAATTCTCCATAGATTTCCAACCATTTGAGCTACATGCATGAAATTTTTATACAAGGCACATAACTAATCCCACTTTATACACAAACAACCATTTTGACCTAGACCATGGTCAAGGGACCTTGAACTTGATAATTGACCAAATTACATCATTTGACCATGTATCAACTGCTGTTAACACTTTATTAATGGCAATTTCTCCATCATAGGATTCTTGTATGAAGAAGACATCAATATCAAGATATTCAGTTCATTGGAATTAAGATTAGATGAGATATGCCATAGTAACAATGCATTTTCAATTATCAGTATATTTCAGGATTTAGCCGGAGAAAATATGTGATTGCCTCTGGTATGCCAGCTAGTCATGTTTCATAGATTATTTTGGGCACACATATCCATCTCAATAGTAACTGTGAGAATTAGCTGCAACTAACCAAGGTCAAGGTCACTTAATTGACCTAGAATTTGGATAAATCTTCAAATAAGCACCAAAAGAACTCTCAAAGCAATGTTAGAGTGTTGAATATATCACATATGTTCTTTTATTCATTTCTTTTCATTAGACACATTTCATCAACATATCTATGTCATTAAAACATAGTTTATATACATTTTTGCCATGGCAACCATCTGTTCCCATCATAATTCTGCATGGTAACAACCACTTTCCATTATTGGACATGTTGCAATTTTCCCACAATATAACATGTTTTTAGCAATTTCTCAAAGATAGTGGATTCCCATTGCTTATCATTGTTCATCTATTTGGATAATGAATGCTCTGATATATATGACCTTTATCAAGGTCAAGGTCACTTGAAATGACAATAAAGGTGGGGAAATCAATAAATGGGTGCTTATCGCCCTGTGAGAAGGAGCCAAAACGTAGCCTGCTAAGTTAAGAACATTGAACTTTTCACCTTAAATGAGCTCCATAAAGAGATGAATCCACCTGTATCCATCTTTGCTGCAAGTATACGTCCTGGTATATTGGAGGGAGAGCCTTTGGTTATCCTGTGAGCATATCCTCAGCACTCCCAAGAAGCGAGTTGCCGCTGCTGGTGGAGCCTTGGTGTCTGGTAGGGCTCTGGTGGCTGGGACGCCGCCTGGTGGAAACCCCTCGAGGACCGGTGGGGAGTCAGTGTCACCCGTGGTCACGGCCACCGTTCCAGCACAACCACAACTGAAGGGGCCCGGCATGGCCCCCAGGTCGCAGGAGAGGAGAGAAGAAGAAGTCCCCCTCATCGGATGAGAATGAGCGTAGGGACATGCGGGCGTTCACGGTGACCCCCCCCTCCCTTGCAGGTCCATCCTCTTGACCAGCACAGCCTCCCGTAACTGGTGGTGGCACCAGTTCCATGCCCCTGCCCCCTCCTATCCAGCAGCATCCACAGGAGGGCGCTCAGGAATTTATTGCACACCCTCTGGTGACTGGAGTCCTGAACCACATACATGTCCGCTACCTGAACAGCCGGAGGAAGTGACGTCGGTGGTCGCGTCACCCAGCTCCTCTGAGTGTAACACTAACAAAGTGGACCCATCCCTCTCAGAGGGCGATACGGATCCCGCCGACAGGGAGACAGGGACTCTGATCTCCGACCCACACATAGAAGAAGGGGAGGGACAGTCCACCGCAGAACAGTCTGCTGCCGTCCGACCCTTAGGCATTGGGTCCAGGGAGTCCCTGAAGAGAGTGGGGATGGGCTGCAGTGGCAGTTGTCTCCCACTACCCGTGCAACGTGGTGTGTGGAGTGGGGGAAACTGCCAGCTGGCCCCCAGCGCTATCCCAGGTCTTCGTTTCCCCCGCGAAGCTGTAAGTGGTTGCTCACACCTCTCTGGTGAAGGAGGAGAGGACAGCTCCCCTTAGCCCCTGTGCTGTACTGGTGGCCGAGTCCCTGGAAGGGGGAGTTCTGCCCGCATCGCCACCTTGAGCAGTGATTCGGGCAAGGGCGACTTCCATGCTCTTTGCAGAGGGAGAAGGTGTGCAGACAAAGCTATGTAAGAGTGTTACACTGGTTGTTTCTTGTATGGAAATATGATCACTTCTATTCCCTTGTGAATAAAAGTCTGCTGTATTCTGACACTTGGAAACTGTCATTCTTGTTGTTCCTTAACTTAGAATAACTATGAACCACCACACCTCCATATGCAGCAGAAAACAATATATATATATATATATATATATATATATATATATATATATTAATGTAAAGTATGTAGTCTGTTTAATGCCTGTATAAGTTACACTGGAAAATTGCTTGTTTGTAAGTGTAAAATAGAATCCAATATAGGTGTACAGTTTATAGTAGGTAAACAGTAGAATCTACTGTAAAGCTACAGTAGATGCTGTAAGACTACAGTAGATTCTACTGTATACCTAAATTACTGCAGTGGCGTAGGAAAAGGGGGGGCGGGGGGCCCGGGCCCCTCCAATCACTGAGGAGGGGGAGCCTGAATATGTTTGGGCCCCCCCAAAATTTGTCAAGACATGTCCTATGGTACACATAATTTCCAATTCTGACCTTTCCCATAGGGAAATGTGGGTGCAGAAGGGGCTGGACTCCCAAATTTGAACTAAAGGGGGCTCAAAATACTACTTTTCCATACAATCTAATATAAGTGTGTATATGATACATCATGTGTAAAAACCGATACATAAAGTTGGTTGGAGTGGGCCCCCCCAGTGAAGATTTGCCTCCTACGCCCCTGTACTGTTTACAGTGTAGTGCTGGTCGGCTGGTCAGCATTATACATTTAGGGTACCTTAAAGACGGTCATCAGCTAGCTTTGTGTTTTGTTGTTAAAAAAAAGAGATACATCTCTAGTCGATAGATTTATCAACAAACCCCGTTCTGATTGGATATAGATAACACGTTTATTTCAGGAATCCTGCTTACAACATGTACAATTACAACATGTGAATTATTATTCAAGCAAGTTTCAACTGTTTTTCTAACACTGTCTAAGATGAATACAAATTGACAGCCCTATAATGTCTTGATTGCCCTCCAATTAGTCTGTGAGGAACAGCAATAAGTAGCCACCAATAATGGATGTCCTGTCTCGCTGCACCCCACTCAGCATCATTTCTGTATGGATATAAATCACAACGCCAGTTGAGATCGCGAATTGACACTGTGGCATTTGATACTTTTCGTCAACCTCGGCTTACTGCACTAATGCACATGGTCAATAAACACCACAAAATGACACTAACATCTACCTCACACTCACAAGGGACAACCATTTAGTCTTAGAAGGGGTGATCAATATTCTCATGGTTGGGCAAAATTACTGATATCTTAAATGCAACCCCACCCCTTCCCTGTTTCCAAAAATAACCAGGTGGACTACATATAGTTGTGCCCAACAGTTAATTCTCATTAATTTAAGATTTGCCCTGGTTTCCATCAGTGGCTCTTTTCAAATTTACCGTCCCATCCATATAATATACCAAGTCCCCAGAACTGGCAATAAATGACTTTCATCCACTTCTACCTGTGTCTCTCAGGCTGTTTAGCCATGGTGTATGCCTGTCCACATAATGCCTGACACATCACCAAACGCAGAGCAAAGAATGGGCATTTTACTCATCGATCTCTATATTGACTAATTCTCAAAGTCTTCTGAAGTCCCACTGACATCTACCTTCCTGTACACTAAGCTATGGCATTAACAACTGCTCTGACCGCAATATCTAGTTGAAAAGAAAGACAATGGAAAACCAAACACTAGCACAGGACAATGGATTTCTCGAAAATATCACTGAAAATTATTCAAGTTCTTCAGTTCTCTCAGAAGACAGATTCCTATATTTTGACATCATAACTGTAGCCATATCTGGGATAGGCACAATACTGAACAGTCTCATCATCATTGCAATAGTGTATGGCTCCCTGATGAAGACCTCTGTCTTCATGATTCTGCTGCTGGCCCTTGCTGTTACAGATACCTTAGCATTGCTGTCTGGTATTTTGAAAATGAACATCTTGTACAGTTTACTTCCCTTCTCCTCTTCAGTGTGGTGCTGCCATATAATTATTTTCATTGATTATGCCACTGCTATTATCTCCTCCTGGTTAATTGTAATCATTTCAATTGAACGGACTATAGCTATATTCTGGCCGTTGAGTGTGCACCTGTATTGTACTAAGAAGAAGATTATCTGTGTTATTTTAGTTGTTATCATTGTAATTTCTATTTTAAATGTACCATTATTTTTCACTAGTAATATTACTACTGTCGGTACTATGGTTAGCTGCCACATTTTGGGAGATGCTTCAGTGCCACAGACTGTGTTTGCATTCAGCGCTGTACTTACATACAGTCTCATACCCTCCTCTATAATTTTAACGTTAAATATTCTAATGATTAAAAATCTCATTTCCCAGAGAAGGTTCAGAATCGAATATCAAGTAGGTCACCAAAGAAAATCTGCTGGAAATGCCAAAAGCTTGACCCATACAATGTTTGCGGTATGTTTAGTTTTCATACTGACTACTGTACCAGGAGGGATCCTGCTGTTTTGTGAATCTGTATCGAAGCTTTTTGGGACAGACTTTACCAGCTGGGACTCTCCCTTATTCATTATAGTAGCAAGAATGTATCTCATGAACCATAGCATTAACTTTGTGCTATACTGTGTGACTGGGTCAGTCTTTAGGCAGACATTGGTGCATCTCTTCACATGTCACAATAAGAGAATATCTACAAGTCTCAATGCACAGCAATGTCCAACAGTCCAGGAAACTGTTTTATAAAGTCACGGGAGAACATTCGGCACGGAAGATTTCCCTAAATACACAGACAGGGAGTATATATAGTTGATGCTACATCCTACCCTGATGTGAAACTAATCTTTGGTGAAGTTCTTGTCCATGGATAGCAGATTGCGACCTGCTGGCCCGGCTGTGTGGATCTTACTCTGGCCGCATGCGTATAGTAGAAGGTACATGCAGGTGAAGGCTAATCTGTTTTGAGTGCTAGGCTTGGCCAAAATCTGACGCACAGTTCTGGTGTCCAGCTACTGGTGACAAATCATGTAAAACGCAGTGGAAGACAGAGGTGTCACCTGGTAGAAAGGGCCTGACCCTATTAACCTGAACCTGCATGTACCTACTACTACACGCTGGTAGCGAGCATACGTGGAGCTGTGGAGGCCAGAATTGCTACTGGTGTTAGAGGTATAGACCAGGGTTCGGTCAATTCTGATCTACCCACAATTTCTTGAAATCACTTTGGATTATATGAGTTTGATATGTGATGATGTAATAGAAGCAAATAAATCAATACCTCATGGTGCTAGATTTTGATATATTGACATTTGAAGATAGTAAACCCTTTACTATGACAGTGTATGGATAAACCCCAATTATTCTAATGTTTTTAAATTTTTTGAAAGATTGACTCATAATATCTTAACCAAACTTCCTGGATGTTTAGAGGAGATCATATGTAACATAACCAATCCAAATGAGTGGTTATGGGTGAAACCAAAGAGCCATGACCGATAAAAACACAAATTAGAAAAAGTCTATTATCTCTACATTTTGCAACACAGAAAAAAAATAGGCCAACATTTAGTGATTAAAACCTTAGTCATCTGTACATAAGATCAAAAGATACATATTACAACATCAAAAAACGGATTCATTAATGAATAAAGACAGTTTGGGATTTATGCAAATATTTTCTAGTCAGCCGAGATACCTGTGATAGCTTAGGGCATAGCTTTTTGAAGCAGAGGAAAACAGTGACAAGATCAGTGTAGAATGCCATAGTGAGGTATCTCTAGGGTTGATATAGGTGAGATATGTGATGGAAAACCTCCGTGGACCTGTAGAATATGTACCATATTCTACAGGTCCAAGGAGATTTTCTCACTTATACTCCACCCACCATACATAGTAGAGCAAGAAAATGTTATAAATCCATCTCTAAATGAGAAATTTACATTATTTTAGAAATTCCATTCCATGAGATATTGTGGGGTTCAAACCCACACTGGTCCACATTCAACACTGATCTCATTCATAGGCAAAATAAGTTATACAGATTATTGACTGGCTCGCTAGCTCAGTTGGTAACACCGCCGACTTTTAGTCTGAACGTTGTGGGTTCCGGTCTCGACAGAGGAACACTTTTACTGAGCTACCATTTTTAACAAAACGTTTTACTCACTTATACTCCACCCACCATCCATAGTAGAGCAAGAAAATGTTACATATGGATCTCTAAATAGGAAATTTACATGATTTTCGAAATTCCATTCTATGAGATATTAAGGACCTTTAGCAAACCTGACGTAGCTCATTAAATGCAAACGTATCCTATCCTTTGAGCACTGCTACGTCTGCGTTTAATGAGCTTTTACGTGGGTGCTAAAGGTCCCTATGTTGGGTTCTAACCCACACTGGTCCACATTTAACACTGATCACATTCATAGGCATAATACGTTTTACAGTTTGGCTCGCTAGCTCAGTTGGTAACACTGCCGAGTTGTAGTCTGAACATTGTGGGTTCCGGTCCAGACAGAGGCACACTTTTACCGTGCTACCCTTTTTAACAAAACGTTTTGCTAATTCCATCCTCTATCCATTGTAGTACAAGAAAATGTTATATTGCAATGCAGGAATCTCTGTGCTGGCCTGCTTTTTGGAACATAAATATGATGTCTTCTCATGCACCTGACAGGCAGGCCTTGGCAGTGTAGTGGTTACCATCTCAGCCTGTGGGTCAGAAGGTGGTGAGTTCAATTCACCAAAAGGCTGTAACCATTTTTAGATTTGATTTCTTTATGGATAGAACATTAGTTAACAAACCAGTAGTTCATGTGATGTCCTTTACATAGGTCTGCCCCGATGGCTTACCTGTTAGAACAGAGGACTGCGGGCTGGAGGGTTTGTGCTCCTCGGTTCAAATCCCAATACAAGCATGGTTTTAAATGAGAAACTGTTCTCATAACCTCCTGTCAGACTTTACCTAGTTCATATAACCTGCTGAGGAGGTTATACACATAACCTGCTGAGGAGGTTATGTGAACTAGGTCACTCCACCCAGGCTGTTCCAGGTCAGCTGGTGGTCTGAGAGAGGAGAATATGCCATATAACCTACAGTAAGAACAATAGACCAAACACCCAGGCGGAGTATAAAGGGTTGATATAGGTGATATATGCAAAAGGGAGATGCTTTTATCATGGTTTTAAGTAGTTTCACTTTTTTGCCACCAGGTGCCATAAGGCTGTGTCTCACCAACTTGGGCCAATGTTTTCATCTATGACCAGGTGGCGTCTATGACCGGGTGGCCTCTATGACCTTTGATATGTAAGGGATAAAATAAAGAAAATGGCGGTGGTTGCATATCCATATATATCTTCACCTGACCTAGATAAACCCTTTTCTCTCAGGAGGTCATAGACGGCACCCGGTCATAGAAGGCACCCGGTCATAGACGAAAACATTGGCCCAAGTTGGTGAGATACAGCCCTATGCATAGACCCTGGTCTGTACCTTTAAAATTGTATGTAAGACGGGGCGTACTGGGTACAAACGCTACCTTGTGCGACCACACTCTGAAAGACTCCTCCCTGGGTTTCCAACTTTATCCTGTTTACACAGGATCCAAACACCTAGAGAAGGCCCACTGTGGTTGGCCAGAGACTGTCCTGTCCCCTGATTGGCTGAGGGAAGGGCGCCTGCTGGTCACCTGCCTGACCTTCCCTAACACCAGTGGGAAGGTCTGTACAAACCAAATACCAGATTTGGTTTGTGTTGGTTCCTGTCCAAACCACTAGATGGAGTTTGGACTAGTACCCATGGGGGTCCTTGGTAGTAGCAACCTCCTTACCAAGCACAAGCAGCTGGGGAGGTACTCCTCCTCTCCACCAGGTGGCAGCTGGGGTCCTTTTTCAAAAAGACTGAGGATGCAGGCTAAGGATTTTTAGAAAACCCTGTAATGCACGCGCATACAATTGGGTAGGGAACTGGGGTGAAGTCAGTGGGTGGGTGGGTGTCCAGTCTAGGGCACCTGAGTGTGGTTTCGACCCTACTGGGTCTCATCAGGCTGGACTTGCGTTTAGTCCTGGGTCCACCTATCCTGGTGGCCCTACACAGTGCGTGGTGTAAAGGCATCACTGTGAGAATATAACCATGTGGCCTAGAGTCCCCACTACGCTAGTGGGCTCTAACTAGTCTCTCATTATATCCCCTAAAACTAGTAAAAAAGTGGTGTTGGTGCTTGTAAAAAAGAAGCTCACCCTCTAGAGCTGGGTGGGTACTGAAACCTAGAGGAGTCTTTCAGGTAAGTCGGTTGGACCACACAGAGAAAAACCTTAGTTTTGGAAATTCTTGTCTTTCGCCTAAAGAGGCTACTAGAAATTTTTTTTTTACTAGTAGCCTCTTTAGGCGAAAGACAAGAATTTCCAAAACTGTACCTTTAAAATTGTCCAACCCCTTGTGAGCAATGGGATAAAATAGTAGTTCAACACATGAATCGGTGGTGTAGGTTTTATTGAGGATTGATGCGTCTAGCAGGCTCGATTCTCCAAGATGTAAGGGTTTTGATAAATGAAGTACATCTTCTCATGGCATGGGGGCATGGTTCATGACGGTAAATGATGGCCTCTTCCACAAACTAATACTCTCACTGGCAAGAACGCACTCGAAATACGAGCAGTCGTTGGCTCCACGGCATACCGGCTCCCCGATGTAGGTGCAACCTGGAACAGGAATGGAGCAGAATATGTTTGACACTTGACAGCTCTATCTTTAAAATAACTATGCCAGGATAACAATTATCATGATGCTAAGGTTAAGGTGGGTCGCTAGCCTTGGGTCAAAGTCAATGAAAATTAACAGAATCTCGCAATATTTTTTTCCCAGGCACTTTAGATCATATAGAATGGGAAAATGCAAAGAAAACTTAGGGGTCTGAACTACTTTTTTGAATATAGAATTTTGAAAAATTAAAGTATTTTAATTTTTTCTGAAAATAAGAAAAAAAAAGGTGAAAACTTCAATGATTTTTTTTTATATCAACCATTGTGCGCAGAAATGTAAAACATCACATGTGAAACGCCCATATATTCCCTTTTACAGGTAAAATTACTTTACAGTTGTATGCTATGATATTTTGATGAACAACAGAGTGTACACCTTACTTCCCTTTTTAACTCTACCATTAACTTTTGTTGTGACAGTGAGATGGGGAGTTAATGAAACTGTTATCTGCTGAGAAAAACAAATTTTGTAATGAATTTCAAAATGAATATTCCTGTTTTGTACTGAAAATGCCATGCCAACCAGATGTTCTCCCATGCTTTACCCGAAAGTTATATTTGCAATTCATCTTTGCAAAGGGTACGATGGTCCACTTGTGATAGAAAATTGCAATTGTGCATTTGTTAAAACGTGTTGTTTACCTTCTTTTGAGGAATATTTATAACCGTGTCATTCAATCACACAATTCTTTACTGAATCTTGGGAACCCATAACTACTACTCCACTCTCTTTCCACAGTGAAATATGAGGATTCAAGAGATGTGTAGATATCCAAATGTGAATTAGGGGCAGATGTTATTCATTCAATTGGCAATAGCTAAAAAGGCAGGTACTCTTCATGTACTCTTGTGAAACTCAGCCATTATTCTTTTTCATCAATTCAGTATTTTGAATTAGAACAATTGATGCAAATATAATTGAGACAGTATTGATGAAAGTAACAAGGTTGTAAAATCACATTCTAAGCAAAATTACATTTTTACATGCGAATCATACAGGGATTGAACAGAGCCAGAAGTCAGCAAACATGAGGTTGACAACCTGGTATTTGATATTTTATCAATTTGTCAATAATGCACATGGTCAATAAACAGCACACGATGAGCGTGGCATCTACCTCATATCCATTAGGAACAAGCATTTATTATTAGATGGGGTGATTGGTAAATTCTCACATGGTTATGTGATTTGCTTTTGCCTATATCCGGTTCATAGACAATTGATAAATGTTTAACTCCGAAAAAATAAGTATAAGTGCTGATATTCTAAATGCAGCGTCTAGAGCTGTTGTCACAAATGATGAAGCAAGTGGACGATATATAGTTGTATCCTCCCTCAGAGTTCATGCCCATTAAATTCTGTCCATGCCCCAATCATGGGCTCTTTCTAATTTTGTCCCTTCCTCCATATAGGCCAAGCCCCCCGAGTTGGCAATGAATGACTCATCCCTTACTTCTACCTATATCTCTCAGACTGTTATGCCAAAGTGTAGACTGTCAGAAAAGGGTCGCCTACAGTCTCACTTGTATATCCTCAATTATGGTAATAAGTTGTACAAGACAGAAATAGGGTGAATATGTAGTGAGCCAAAACACCCCATTTTGAACAAGGTATATCTAGCTCCTTAAATGTGACACCTGAGAGACCTTTATCAGGGAAGCTCATCAGCCTTTGCTCTGTGTGCTAATATGTTAATGACACCAGGAATGCTTGCTCCGCAAACTATGATGATGCATCCAAGTACCTCGACCCAATTATAGTTTCCCGGTCTGACAGAATGCATGATGGTGTACTGAGATAGCAGCATTGTGACCACCTCAAAGCTCCAGACAACGGAGAGGGTGGGTCCTGATATAATGCATGCTGCAGATATGGCAAGAATGACATTGCCAGCTGAGAACAGCGAGTGCCCGAGCACCAGGAGAAACTGGTTGATGTCCATTGAATACACAGGGTCTTCTAGGTAAAACATAAAGGCCACAGAGCCCACTGCGGTCAAAAATGAACCGTAGGTAGCTTTGGGAATTATTTTCACGTCCTGAAGGATAACACCATTTACGTCGCACATCAGACCTTGGCCAGCGCCTCCTAGGATGCCAAACATGTAACCCGCCAACAAATCTCTGGATGAAATACTCCCCGATTGATGGGTTGAGGAAGTGTCCAAGTGGCTGGTTGTAGAATTATCTACAGCCTCGGTCATCTTTGTGAAGATCCAAGATGGCTGCACAGTGAGCACAATACCCACTGTACACACTACAGCTGCTAGTATGACACATTTCTCTATGTCTCTATTGAATAGCAGAAACAGCCAAGCAGAAACAAACTTGTAGCACAGTGGTGAGACACATTCATGAATGCTCCCTTCTTATCCTTAGCACTGCCATAGGGGGCCAATGCGTATAGTAAAAAGTGCCCCCTGAAAGCCAAGATTTTGTGTTTTCATTGGAAACAATACGCTATTGCAGTGCGCCTCCAGAAAGCACTGGCAGTCCTTAGGATATACGTATATTTAACTTGCCACTGGAGTATCTCTGTGTGATTCCTGCCCCCGGCTCGCCTGGGTTATCCAACTGATAATATCCTCCAAACACCCTCCAGATTATTGTCTATCTTCGTTATAAACCAATAAAATCAGTCACTAAAACCCTTCAACAGTTTTCAAGTTTGTTCAAAATTAAGTTTTCAAGTTTGTTTATAACTAAAATGAAACTAACCTGCAATTATGTATGTTCAATGAGTAGTCAGGAACACTTGGTTACAAGACTACACAGAGGCAAATATCAGAGTCACCCAATGTCGCCTAAACCACTCGCAGACAAGGGTCAGGCACTGCTGGAATATAATAGATGGGTCAAGGGCCATTCTAGTGAGGGTCAGGCTAGGCTGGACATTCAATAACAGGCTGGACTTTGGCAAACTTGCTTGAAAGTCCGGCCATGCTGGATCCTCATGGCATAGTCTGGCAATGCTGGACTCTGGGGAGAGCCTCTTTCAGCCTTCACTGTGTTGTATAATACTGTATTTCCTTGTTCTTTATTATGGCATGTTTTTTCATGTATGCATCATTTAAACCATGCGTATAAGCCTAACTCATGTATAAGCCATCTCATTTACTTAGGAGAATCATATTAGTCTATCAAGGATTGGTTTATGGTGATTTTAGTTCCCCTATATATAAAACGGCATTATTTCATCGCTGGTACCCATCCCATTGAATTAGCCTTGAGGTGCTTGACAGGACGAGATGAACCAAAAGAGGCTAGATCAAAATATGTACTTTTTTCAAAGCTAACTCGATTTTCTTCTCGATTTTACTCCAATTATTATTTTGAATCTTTTGCGTATGCTTATCCATCTTTCTATCAGACTTATTGTCAGAATGTCATTGTTTGTTAAAGAAAATCAACATGAATAGAGTGAAATACAAATACTCTCGCACCGTGGACCTAGCAACAAGAGGCAGCAAATTCCGACAAATTCTGCCATCTTTTCTTGCATCAAAAGGGCAGTAAAATAACTAATCTATCAAATATTTGGGATCAAATGCAATGGCATTTCACAGTAAATACCCCATTCATCTTCACCTATGAGGGTACTAGTATAAACTGTTCAAATAAGCAAGTTAATTAGAACTAAAATTCTGAGCCGAGACCCTCCGTAAGAATCTGTTAGGAGAGTGAGTTGTCGCGCGCCTCTTAGTTGCTAGGGTGATGTAGGGCGGAGGGACGCCAGTCGCTGGTCACTCTCCAAGCAGAGGCTTAGCGTTCCCGCTCTCGCACCACTATGGTGCGGGACTGCAACTGGGGGGGGGGGGGGGTGGGAGTAGATCACCGCCACGGTCCTAGTCTACGTCATTCAGCGTAGTAGTTAAAGGCAGCTACTCTTCTCTCACTCACATGTACATCAATCTATCTGTATTCCGGAATATACTTTATTATAACATCAGTTAGAACAACACATCACGTTTCTAAATCAGTCAGATTTGAAGAAATTAGTTCAGGCTTAGTGGGGGATATTTCTGCGGGACATTTTGCCCCGCATTTTCTCCCCATGGGAACGTGGGGTTTTCCCTGTGGCCCTACTGGAAGGACAGACCAGACACGCCGGCTAGGGGGGGGGGGTGAGGCAAAGACGGGATGTTGGTGAAAATCGTAGTAGGCTATATTTTTTCTTGGAATATACTTTTTTACAATATCCAGTTGCCGAAGGCGCTGGTACTAGTATACATCTAAAAACTCACGTGTAAGCTGCACCCCCACTTGGGGCAATTCCTATTTAAGCCACACTGGCAATCTGACTGACTTACTAGCTGTGGCTTATACATGGGGCTTTAACGCTATTCCCATGAAAAAACACTTTTTTCTGATCCATTACCTAAAGTGTGTAGAGCAATCAGAGTTAATACATGTTGGGGCTATACTCCAACCCAAGTGGACCCCCTTAGTATTATTTGCTCTTTGGGATTACTTTGAGCAGATGTCCTGGTTAAGGGAGTGAGGGGTAGTAGTATAGTATGTATCGGAACGGGACTATAGTTAACTACTGTTTATTACTCAATCGACCTGCAGCCAATCAGAAGCCTCCATTTGACCGGAAGTGACGTCACATGCCCATATAAGGGCATACCGGAAGTGACGTCACGTGACCTTGACCTAGTTAGAGGTCAAGGTCATGACGCAGCCAATCAGAGGCTTCCATTTGACCGGAAGTGACGTCACACGTCCATATAAGGGCATACCGGAAGTGACGTCATGTGACCTTCACATGTCCATATAAGGGCATACCGGAAGTGACGTCACGTGACCTTGACTTAGTAAGAGGCTTCTGATTGGCTGGTACACCGGAAGTGACCCATTATGCAAATGAGGGGACTACTTCCGGTCAAATGGAGACCCCTGATTGGTTGGGTCATGAAGAAATGTGTCTCTTAATTTTTTTTTGTTTAGGAAGTGATCGACTTTAGGACCACGTGACCGGAAGTGACCTGATGAGTCACGTGACTAGAAGTGACGACGACACATGCTTTAATTAGGCGATCAGCAGCGACTGGAGGAAGTGTCACTTTAAGAGGACACGCTAGTTAATTGTTATAATTTTTTTTACTTACTAATAAAAGAAGACGTATGAAAATAAAACACAACAATAATTTTATTTCTTTTTTTATTTTCTTTTTTTCAATTCTAATAAACACGCTATTTTTGAAAAGATGCGCTCAATCAATCAATAACACACTTTTTTTTTCATATTTTTAAAGGACTTGTTGTCACACCGTTAGAATGCACGCAACGCTTATAATACAAGTAGCGCACGTCATCTTTCTCTATGGTGTAAGTGTCCATTTTTGGTTCGTACCACTTTGAAATTTCTATTTACCGCAAGGAGAGTTTTTCGTTTGCGAAAACATCTAAGATGACGACTGGTTCTTTAGGGTTTTGTTACTTCTGTACACTTTTTGCACGCCATCTCTTTTTTTGGGATTTTCTTTCACTGGTGCTGCTGACTCGATCGTAGCAAATGTAAGTCTTAGGGTTGAGACTTAGGATCCCGTCACCTTCCCACGCCGTTTACATAAGCCCCGAAGTTCTCAGATCGTGAAGGTAACGTCTCTCACAACATCCGCCGGGCGGCGGACACCATTTTCGCACTTTTTTCCGTTTTATCTTCACGAAAAGCTCTAAGTGATCGTCACACACCGATGTCGGAATCTGCTTTCGTTTCTTTCTGAAGTATGTCTCTCTCAGGCGAGGTTTGACTACACAGAGGCAAATATCAGAGGCACCCAATAGCGCTAATTCTACTCTCAGACAAGGGTCAGGCACTGCTGGACTATAATAGATGGGTCAAGGGCTATTCTAGTGAGGGTCAGTCTACGCCTGACATTCAATAACAAGCTGGACTTTGGCAAACTTGCTTGAAAGTCTGACCATGCGGGATCCTCATGCCATAGTCTGGCAATGCTGAACTCTTGGGAGAGTATGCTGGACTCTTGCTGACCAGACTTTCAAGCAAATTTGCCAAAGTCCAGCTTGTTATTGAATGTCCGGCGTAGCCTGATCCTCAGTAGAATAGTCCTTGACCCATCTATTATAGTCCAGCAGCGCCTGACCCTTGTATGAGAGTAGTATTGGCGACATTGGCCGACTCTGATATTTACCCGTGTGTACGGTGGGAGGAGGGGGTTCACAGCCACAGCTTGCGCTTATAGAGCGCTACTAGCGGAGGTCTGGATGAGGAGACTACGGCGTTTGTCTTAAAAAAAAATAGCCATGGCACATGTCGATGTCGCTTAATTATGCTCATATCTCATGGCGATTTTAAGAATTGCTCATGTCACCTGTCACTATGTTTTTCAAGCTTCATGTCAAATGTCACTAGGTCTCATGTCGAATGTCGATGCTAAGAAACAGACATGACGTCATCTCGAATTTAGCGGTCTACACTACCGCTGCTGCTGCTGCTGCTGCTTGTGCAGCTCGTGCAGCTGTTGCAGCTGCTGACAGCTGCAGCTGCTGTAGTTGCTGACGCTGTCACGGATGCTGTTGACAGATGCTGCTGCTTGTGCTGCGCGTGCAGCCGCTGCTGCGGCTGCTGACGTTGTCACGGATTCTGCTGACAGATGCTACTGCTTGGGCTGCTTGCGCTGCTCGTGCAGCTGCTGCAGCTGCTGACGATGTCACGGATACTGTTGACAGATGTGGCTGCTTGTGCTGCTTGTGCAGCTGCTGCTGCTGCTGACGATGTCACGGATGCTGCTGACAGATGCTGCTGCTTGTGCTGCACGAGACTGAGTAGCCGCTATTACTAATGCTACTAATACTAGTATGAGAAAATACATTTAGTCAGTTGATTAAATCAAGGAGGTTTTCGGACTTCAGTGGATCGTTTAGCCATCGGCCACGGGCAAAACTTGAAACCATTTTATACATGGGACAATTGGCAGAGTCGAAACGTGTTGGTACGATGGGGTCGATCATGTTCATCATCAGTTCAGGCAAAGGAAGTGTGTCGACAGCACGCGAAAACTTCATGTCTGAATGTTTCAACACAAGACTTTTTATCACACTCACACAGCTGCTTTGAAGAGTGAATCCTTGACCAAACTTGTGCTTTTCCAACACAGCTTTGGCCTCTTTCTGTGCAGTAAGGGATCTCTCTTTCGGGTTCATCTCAGTGCTGTCTAGCATGTCCTCAAAGTCTTTAACATAATGTTCCAACGGGCTACAAATGATGGACTCCAGATCATCGTCCGCATATGTCGTCTCCTCGCACCATATTGTGTCTTCGCCTGTTTCGAATTCCGTCATTTTCTTGACAATCTCCTCCTGAGTGCCTTGCATATATCGAAGCTCCTTCAAGGAGTTGATAACTTGTATGGCGAAGACTGACAAACTTGAAGGAATTTCACCACAGTCAGGCCAAGTATACGGAGCTAAGAAAAATAGCTCTAACAAAATCTTCTCCCTCTGTCCAAATGAAACTACTGTTCCGATGAAGTTGAAGCATGCTTCTATCCATTGCTCCTTGGTGACGTCCTTCCAATGTTTCTTTACCTCACATGCATCATAGGGCACTGTTTCTCTTCTTGCTTCAAGTGGGAGTTGCTTTTTCTTTCTTGGACTCATTTCGAGAGGGTTTCGATGCTCTGTAGCGTCAACACTTTCATAAATAAAGAAAATAGCAGAACTAATCATCGTAACGTGCTGAGCGAGCGTAGAGTGGACGATGCTACGAAGATGAAGGGCGGGTGGAGAAAGTGTGACTGGTGAGAGCGGCGTTTCACTCCTTATGTACCCTGTCCTAGATAAGCCTCTTAAACGGCTGAAAAGACTCTCTCAGTACAGAGCTTCTACCGCAGGTGGGTTTAGACTTAAGCAGCTTAGTTCACACACGTGTCTGTTAGAAAAGCTACTTGCACACCTGCCTTCCCTTTTCACTAGTATTCACCCTCTGCCGACTTATAAGACACCTATACACTCCTTCTCGTGAAATCTATGGAAGATGATGGAAGGACCACCGACTAGATTTTCTTTGATCAGAGCGTGGAGGACGGCGTCGAAGGGAGGGAACGTTGTGAACACAGCTTATAGGTTTTGGAAGAGGACCTGTAAAGTCAAACTGGCGAGAGAGATCTCGTCTTTCAACATGACAATGCTGCGATCTTGGAAAAAATTAGCGTGATTTTTTCAAAAGCTTAATGAAAAGTTTGACGTCTTCGTTGTTGTAGTGGATCAAGTAATCTCTCATAGTTTGCATCTTCTTGTCGTACTAAACTTTCTGACATGTGGCGTAGTCGGATTTCGGCCATTTTGACGCCCGTCAGTTCGCTGTCAAAAGCCGATCTCGGTGGCAGGGTTCTGTTTACCAGTTTCTTGGTATACGTCATCCATTCGTAAGGAAAGCGACTTTTCTCTTCGTTTCTGGTGAAAGCTCGCAAATAATTCGCGTAGCTGTAACCAAGTGCCAAATAGTTGACTACTATGTCCAAGAAAACTGTGTGTAAACCGTCAAGTATTGATTGCTTCTCTTTATGACGCTGAATTGTTGGTTTCTTCGGTCTCCGGAGGCAAAGAACGAGTGAAGGCGTATTTTTGATCAGGTTCAAGTCGTAACGCTCCGTGTTGAAGCTCACGACTGGAGCTTGACGGATGTATCTCAGAAGCTGCTTCTTCAGTTGAACTAACGGTTGTCTGGTGTGAGCTGCAGCGAAGCCGCTTGGAGAAGGGGTGAATGTCGCTTCTTCTAGCAGGAGAGCTTCACCTATCGCCACATGTAACTTCGTTAACGTTGGTCGGTAAAGTTCTAGCACAGCTTTCTCGATGACTTTGGCGTTCTCGTTTATGTGATTTTAAACTCGGTCTAACAAGGGGTCGGAATCTGCGTCGGATTCTCTGAGGTACACCGTCCCCTCCTACCCCGGAAAGTCGGATGTGACGCTAGCCGACAAAGGGACGTGATCCCACAGCAGGGACACGTGTTCAGTCGACGGTTCTCTGCACGGTCTGAAGAAAGCCTCGAAATCGAAGGTAATGTTGTAAGGGTAGATTCTGGAATGTCCGTCGGGAGGAAAAGTTTCACGTGTGGCAGCGGGACAGAACTGACGTAACAAATTTGAAGCGCGCTTGCTGGTGTTGTATAAGTGAAAGGAAATGTGGCGGAAGACGCAGAGGTTGTCCTTGTTGGGAAAATCTAACACAAGGCTTCTCTTTCCAACTCGACCGTCCTGCCTGTTCCTACCGCCTATGGGAAAACCTCCAGGTCCCATGTAAACGCAAATGTTCAAAATTAGTAGGAAAAAGAGCGCACCGCTTGGTGTCAGCGTCGCAAAGTTTCCGTACTTCTTCGCAAGCGACGGTGTTTTCCATCTTTGAGAGGAGCTCTTCCAAAGTTTCTGAATTAGTTATAGTAGGGAGCGGTTGTAATGAGAGTTGCGTTGTTCTGGGAGACGTGAAAGTAGCGCAGTATGTTCTTGTCTTCTCTGTGTTGTAAGAGTAAGCCTACCGAGAAACCCACTTTTTATCATTGTGTGAAGCGGATTGCGACGCATAGTATCTACAGCGTCACTCAACTCGCCGGTTGGTAGTTTGACGTTTGTTACACTCACGCGAGTCCCGTGCATCCTGACACTCGTTCGTATTGCAGGCCAATTCGCCGTGAACGTTTCCTCACCGTTCGGTACAGCGCATGGTACGTCACCTCGTCCAGAGATTCGCGTCGACAGGTGATCTTTTCAGCAATCGACATCGCCGCATAGAGGGCAAAACTTAGGTATTGTTCTTCATTTTTCTACGGGTCACTCGTGATTGTACGGTCTTTTAAAAATTTTGAAACACTTTTCGCAAACGTCCTGCGTCATGTTTTTCTTTTTTTTTGTTTTTTCACTTATTTACCAATTATTAAAAAAAATAAAACGTTATTTATCACTTCGAATACTAGACACCTCTTACCACACGATACTATTAGCATTGTGAAAGGTGACTGTAGTCTAGGATCGAATTCAACAGATGACCATCTTACTGCAGGGATCAGACAAGAGTGGTCAACACTGGAGTGTCACAGCTCACTTTTATGTCTTTGGGTACAGCTGCATACAACCCTTGAACATACATTGCGACGTCGCTGCGACCCATGTCGTCTTGCAACACTTTCATCAGAGCCATAGGCTCAGACGTCTCGTTGTACTTCCAAGCTCTCAGCACTTCATAGACAGGGTTCTTCACAGTCCTGTCAGAAGGCACAGGTTGAGAGATGAAAGCTATTTCATGAGAAGTCAACCCTAAGTAGATCCCTATGGTCTTCCAGTCTCTAGGGCAGAGCTCAGCTAAAAGAGAGAAATATTTCTGCACTTTCCACTCCATGTCTCCACTCTCTAAGCCATCCCACATGTCATGCTTGTCCATGTACTCACGTGAGAATTTGATGAGGTCCATACGGTAAGATTCTTCCAAGGCGGCGGCTAGGTCCTTCCACCTAGTAGTACAACTTTTCTGGTACCAAGTAGTGAACATTTCTCTAGCTTGAGTTATGACACTTGTCTCACAACTGAGATATCCCATATCCTTCAAGTTCACTTCAAGGTATGAACCTAACCGTATGTAATCTGATGTCGGCAACTTACTACTTATTTTCAGTAGCATAGCGTCTGACAAGTATCCTAACGGCTCTGCTTTGAAGTATGATGATACAGGTACTACTGCAGCACAACCAATAACAGGAGCAGCGTCTGCGCTGGTATCCGACGACTCGTTGTCGGAACAGGGCAACCACACGACTTCGTAAGGTGGTGGTGAGGGCAGTCGCCACGGACCGGACGCGCTACCAGTGGAAATGAGGTCGAAAAACGGACTGTGCGCCCGTAGCCCTTCGGGTTCCTCGTACGCCTCGTCGTCAGCGTCGTTCTCTATCTCACCCTGTTGCTTTAGGGCATGTATGTCTACTACGCGCTGCTGGGGCTGAGTGTCCGAATAGCTGTAAGTCTCAGCGCGAGCGGCGTTGATGGCGTCGGTTGATGTAGCGGTGGAGAGGTTCTGTGCAACGTGCTGCGTGTCAGTACTAGTAGCGGCAGTCGCAGCAAGAGGTGTAGCAGCAGCAGCAGCAGCAGGTGCAGCAGTAGCAGGCGCAGCAGTAGCAGGCACAGCAGCAGCAGGCGCAGCAGCCTCAGCAGGCGCAGCAGTAGCAGGCGCAGCAGTAGCAGGCGCAGCAGCAGCAGCAGCAGCAGCAGCACTAGCAGCACGAAGATCACCAGCAGCCGCAGCAGGCGCAGCAGTAGCAGCAGCAGCAGCGTGCTTAGCAGTAACAACCGTCGCGAGTGTAACAACGTCGCTACCACGACGACTACTACTACCACTACTACTGCTGCGTGCGCTCGCTACAGCGGGAGGGTGATAAGACCAAGCGGTTGCGGCGGTAGTCTCAATTTCAGTAGCAAGAGGAGACGCTGACGCTAAACGATCACCGTTCTGCATACTCTTCTTGTTCTTGAACTCCATAAGATCCTTGGACGACACTAGTTGTTGTGTTTTGCTCATGGTGGTGACTGTAGAGAGCAGCAAAAGACTGAGTGAGTGAATGGGTGTTTCCAGCCCCCTTATATACTCCTTCTCGCTTCTAGAGCTAAGCTACTTACGGCTCTGTTCAGCTGCCGCCGGCTGACCAGCGGCCATTCACAAAGAGAAACAAAAAGACTTAAGGTATGACGTTTTCAGCTGGATCCCTTTCCCCCTCCCCTTTGAGAGATCGACTGACATGAGCTAAGCTACTTACTGCCTTGTTCAGCAATTCAACGTGCGTTAGCTGTATAAAGGATTAAGCAGTTGCTGCCGCCGGCTGACCGGCGGACATTCACAAAGAGAAACAAAAGACATAAGTCATGACGTTTTCAGCTGGATCTCTTTCCCCCCTTTTTTGAGAGATCGACTGCCATGAGCGGGCGGTGTACCGACTGTGCTAATTCAACGCGCATTAGCTGTATAAAGGATTAAGCAGTCATGAGCTTAGAGTGTGTATACAAAAAAACTACAGGAGGCGTGTGGTGTGAAGCAGGACCCCCTAAGACGGGTGTGTCTGTCTGTGAGTAGAGTCGTGTGCATGTGGTGAGCGACTTAAGTGTAAAACAAAAAAAATCACCGCCTCCTGCCGTGGTGAGTAGACTGGCCGGCGGCGGCCGGCTAGTTCAATAGGGGTGACAGCTGACTAAGGCTGTGCATGAAAATCCGATTTTCACCTGACCTCTGACGTTTGTTACAATGAATGCCAAAGGGGGAGAGAGTCGTCCTCAGGTAGGGGGTAGGAGGTAAAGCTATGGATAAGGAAAAAACACCATTTTCAGCTGGCTTCCACAGATGGCGATGACATACCCCTCGTCATCTAAGCTCTTAAGAAGCTCTTAAGGAGCGGAGCAGCTGCTAGACAGCTGGGGTGCTGTTGGAAATAGGATTAAACTCCCTCTGTATAAAAGCTCTGATTTCTGTTGGAAAAAAACCATATCAACTCTGACCACAATAACGTATACTACCACCACCACCAGCACCACCGCCGCCGCCACCGCCGCCGCCGCCAGTCACAGCTGATCACCTCATTAAAGCATGTGACGTCGTCACTTCTAGTCACATGCTTCATCAAGTCGCTTCCAGTCACGTGATCCTAAAGACCCTCACTTCCTAAACAAAAAAAAGGAAGAAGCGTGTCTCTCGATTGAAATCTTTTCCTTTCCTTTTTTTCTTAAAAGAGACAAACGCCCCTTAGAGTGCCCCCCTACCCCCCTAGAGTGCCCCCCTCCCCCCTCCCCCCCTCCCCCCCCCCCACCCGCCCCATGCATCCTAAAAGCGCCCCCCTCCCCATGCATCTTAAAGGGGCCCCCCTCCCCTTCCCTCCCCTCCCCTCCCCTCCCCCCCCTTTATACACTCTAAAGAACGCTTCTACCTAGTTCAATAAGTCACTTCAAGTCGCTCGTAAAACAATAAAAAATGAAAAAAAAACAAAAACTTATATCGTAGTGTTTTTTATTAGTTTACCGAAAAAAATAAGAGACTCGCCTCCTTCTCCTCCTCCTCCTCCTCCTCCTCCTCCTCCTCCTCCTCCTCCTCCTCCAAAAAAAAAAGATATCACATTTTAAAGCGCGTGACCCCTTAAAGACGCTCATCTCTTCATTAAGTCGCGTGACGTCACTTCTTCTTCTTCCGGTCACGTGATCAATCAAGTCACTTCCGGTCACGTGATCCTCAATCAGGTCACTCACTTCCGGTTGGCCATTAGGTCATGTGACGTCACTTCCGGTCACGTGACTCATCAGGTCACTTCCGGTCACGTGATCCTAAAGTAGGTCACTTCCGGTCCCCTAAGTAGGTCATATGACGTCACTTCCGGTCCATAAGTAGGTCATATGACCTCACTTCCGGTCACGTGACCAAATGGCGGCCTCTGATTGGCTAACTAGGTCACGTGACGTCACCACTAATCCCCTAAGTAGGTCACTTCCGGTCACGTGACCAAATGGAGGCCTCTGATTGGCTGCAGGTCGATTGAGTAATAAACAGTACTTAACTATAGTCCCGTTCCGATACATACTATACTACTAGGGGTGACCGCACATCTAGTACATCTTTACATGTAATAGTTATAGATGCAATCATTACTAATCCCCACAACGTTAATGTATGAGATGAAAGGCAGGCTTGCAGTCTGTCCCAAAGCCCAATGGGTCTAGAAGACCAAATTCGCTGTTATCATCCCAGCAAATTAGTTCGACTTAGTTTCTGGAACGTGCACTTTGTGTGACTGTTGTCCTATGGAAGTAATTGGCACAATTTGACACCATACCCCATAGGACAAGAAGTGGCAAATACTCACACATATTCACACAAATTCACACATATTCACACAGCATCATGTACCATGGTACAAAAATGTTTCCAACCATATTGTTTCACTTTTTAGATTTTTTGGAAAAAGAAAGGAAAGTCTGTTTAGTTTGTAATACTCATTATATTTAGAAGTTGGCATAGGGCACCATGACAGAAATCTGTTAGTGCACTCCCTGCTGTATATGGGCATACTATCTCATTCAACAAGATTCCTACCATGGTAGTGTAGGCCTGATGAAGTTGTGTACAATTCATGCCAATTATCAGCTGTATACACATGTAACAAAAGGTCAGACCTTTATCCAAACAAGATTACCAGAGGAAAGGTGTCTGTGGTCTGTCCCTCTTAATGCCGCTTTAATCAAATCATATGGTGTGTTTTTCAATCACTAATGTAACTTGATAGAATTAGAGGTGTATAGCTATGTCTAAGTTGCATTTACCACATTTTATTATGGTTATAAACAATGCAAATGGTTCTATTTCACCCATGAGAATAACAAGGAACAACAAAGATGACACCTGGTGTCAAAACCATGCACTATTCCAACCTGACAAAGTGATAATGGTTTTGTTTGAAGATGTGTGAGTGTGTGCCAGAAGGGAAACTAGGTGACAATGCATCACACAAGTACCTGTTATGTGTGACACCAGGTGTCATCAAAGTTGATTATACCCCTTTTCCTGATTGAAGAGAATGGTTTTCTTTAGCTATAAGTATCTAAACAGGGTCCAAATGTATTGTGAATCAGACAATGCACCTGTCCTTCTATTAACATTCATTATGTATATAAATAGATGCCATACCATTTTAATGAAAGCAGCATTAAGAGGTCCAGATGCTAGACACCTTTCCTCTAGTCATCATGTTTGGATAAAGGCCTGGCTATCTCCTGCTGCTCATATGAACTCTAATGTTGATGGTTATAATGGTACATATATTCATCAGCCCTATGTTGAAATGCTAGGAACCTGATCGAATGAGTTTGTACAAACCAGCAGCACACACACCAATAGTGTGCTATGACTATCTATGTCAAATACTGCTGGTTGTAAAAAATATTACAGTATTTCCTATCTTTTAGTAATTCATAATGAAACTAAAAATACATGACTAAACATTTTGGTTTAGGGCATTATATATTTTGTCATTTGGTGTGAATAAGCTTTTTAAAAATCTGTCAGAACTGTGTGAATCTGTTCCATGGAACACTGTGTCAGTGTGTGTGAGTCTGTTACATGGTGTACATGTCACACAAAATGCATGAAATGAGCACACAGTTCCAGGGGTAAAACAGGGTGAAACAATCTGGAACTAATTTGCTGGGATCCCCCTGGTCGTAAATCTAATTAAAAAGCAATATGCGTGACAGAGGTCCTTCTCCAGCCACCGTTTGTAGTAATCTGACACCTACTTATCAGTAGCCACCACTGACCTAACACCTTTTGGCAGTGCCTGGAAACCCAAAGAAATTGAGGGCTTCATCAGGTTGATGATATTCTTGAATAGCTCTGCTATGCATATCATGTGCTTCACATAGATACTTTATTTATGACTCAACTCCTACCAGAAGTAATTATACAAAAACTGTTTGAAGTAATGTTATCATGTTATCAGTTTTCATATTACTACTTCTTGTATGAGTAGAGACTTAATTAAACCACCTAAATAGAGCACAGCACATACTCAATACAACTGTTTCTAAATATCATCAACTTGATGAATAATTTAATTTAATTCTGTTGTCAGGCATACCAATTTATTTTACAAAACAGCTGTTGGTCATCGAATGTCGGAGGGGACAGATTAATTACCCCCACCCTACCCCCTCAATCTGATGACCAGCCTCCCAGCTGAGAGGTTTGCGGTCACAGACATTCCGGTAGATGTCAGATCCGAGTTAGAAAAGTGAATCCATCACACTGGCCTTGGGTAATAAGTTTAATTTGTAGTAGTAAATAAACCTTAGAGGTTGTATTTAATGGTGACAACTGTACATGTGTTATAATTAATACAAGAGTAGATATACTGTAAAATACATGTGTAAAGTATGTATGTATGTAATACAATTGATTGATTTGATAAAACAATAGGTAAGATGAAGGCGACTATTTGATAATGAGACATTGTATTGAGTGGCGACTGAAAGCCTAAGAACGAGGTAGCAGGACCGAATGGGGTGTAAGGGGATATTGGTAGGTGAGAGGGTGAGAGGAGGTATGTAAGGGGGATTGGGAAGGAGAACCTGTGGATTGCAATGATCTTTCACTACACCTTATGGGCAATGAAACTACAAAGTTAATTTAAAACCCTCCCACCGCCAGATTTCTCTGTAGTTTTGCCAAAATTTTGAAAAAAATATAAATATCAAAAAAATGAAATGAGATTTTAGCAGAGTTACTCCTTGAATATTCTTTCTGAACACAAATAGAATGTAGGATGTGAAAGAGGATGTCATAAGCTTTAATATGATACCACACAAGGGGTGTCTAGGATTTGTAGGAAAATATTTTCATCAACTTTGAGTAATATTTTCTTGTTCAGCTCAGTGAATTTGGTGCACTGGCTGCTATAGCGGCCTGCTGGCGGTGAGAGGGTAGCCTTAAAGTGACATGGTCACATATTTTTCCATATGAATCATGAAGACCCCGTTGAGAGTCTCAGTCTACTCTATGATGTATGGATACAGCCTGGCGAGTTACTCCCCTAGGCTGCATGCATAAAGGGTATAATGTATTTAAGTGCTATGCAGCCCTTAAGGCGAAATCCTAGACTCTCAAAATTGTACATAAACCCCTTAATACTTCTCATGGGTCATTTACAATATGCTCAACCAAAATATGGAAGTGATCCATCCATATTGATACTACAGCTTTCCACAGAATCTTTACATTGAAAATGACAGAGGTTTGTCCTAATTGCATGACATTTGTTCAGAATGGTCTATGGACTCCTCACCAGAGTCATAGGTTGGGAACATATCCATGCTGTAATATATCAAAATATCAGAGTGGGTTATCATTATAGTTTCTATGATAGCTTAGGAAATGAATAGCCAACATATCATCCAAATGGAAATTCTATATTATAGTTATGAACCATTGACTATGTCATCAATAGACCATGCTTACCCACTAAGATGTTTTCAATATTTGGTCCTGAATGAACACACCAGGGGGAGTTTCCAAATATGCTGATAATGTCCATCAGGTGGGGCTAGTGAGTTTCCAAAGGTTCTGAACATCTCCATAGGGTCCCACCACTAGTTTCCCTGAATTATCCTTAAAGGGTTATGGTACAGATGTCAGAAAAATAAAACAGTATCCCTTATGGCTGGCCTGGGAAGGACATCTTGTGACTATTAATAGGTAAGTCAACACAGGCGCTGTGACACACACGCCCGGGATAGCTCTCCTCGGTGCGCGGACAAACGTTAATGGCGCAATCTTAAATCACAGAATTAAGATCGTCTTAATTATCTTAAAATTAGTCTTAATCTTATCTTAACCTATCTTGAACTACTCAGTCGATTGTAGGATAGGCTAGTCGACTAGTATGTAATGGGGGGCTCTGCCCTACAACCCCCGTTTTTTCTTTCTTTCTTTCTGCCTTAGATTAAGACATTTTGAGATGTAAGATTAAGATTGGGCTGTTAACATTTGTCCGCGCACCTGGGAGAGCTATCCAATATTTGCCTGTGACACTGGAGGTTGGTTGGTAAATTACTGTATATGCTAATCATGCTTAGTAACCAGAAAACAAATGCAAGAGTGAAAGTCCTGTTCTGAGACTTTTGCCAGATGAATAAGTGCACTGATTACTTTTAGGCAATATTACTATATTCAGCATTAAACTGATGTTTTACTACCTATATACTTGTTGGAAAACACCCCATTTTGAACAAGATATATCTAGCTCCTTAAATGTTACACCTGAGAGACTGTTATCAGGGAAGCTCATCAGCCTTTGCTCTGTGTGCTAATATGTTAATGACACCAGGAATGCTTGCTCCGCAAACTATGATGATGCATCCAAGTACCTCGACCCAGTTATAGTTTCCTGGTTTGACAGAATGCATGATGGTGTACTGAGATAGGAGCATTGTGACCACCTCAAAGCTCCAGACAACGGAGAGGGTGGGTCCTGATATAATGCATGCTGCAGATATAGCAAGAATGACATTGCCAGCTGAGAACAGTGAGTGCCCGAGGACCAGGAGAAACTGGTTGATGTCCACTGAATACACAGGGTCTTCTAGGTAAAACATAAAGGCCACAGAGCCAACTGCGGTCAAAAATGAACCGTAGGTAGCTTTGGGAATTATTTTCACATCCTGAAGGATAACACCATTTACGTCGCACATCAGACCTTGGCCAGCGCCTCCTAGGATGCCAAACATGTAACCCGCCAACAAATCTCTGGATGAAATACTCCCCGATTGATGGGTTGAGGAAGTGTCAAAGTGGCTGGTTGTAGAATTATCTACAGCCTCGGTCATCTTTGTGAAGATCCAAGATGGCTGCACAGTGAGCACAATACCCACTGTACACACTACAGCTGCTAGTATGACACATTTCTCTATGTCTCTATTGAATAACAATTTGGCCTGCACTACAGCAAAAGCGATCCCTGATATGACAGCGATGCCTTCCAGGTCCCCAAGAGCTAGGTAAGTTGCTCCAGCAAAGAAGCCCACACTGTAGCACAAGAAAACAAAGCCAGAATATATCAACTTGGGAACATGCTCTCGCTTCACGAGGAAGTCGGTTGAAACAATTAGTCCAATAGCAAGGTAGATAACGCCTTGCACAGCGGCTCTTATTGCAGACAGCTGGAAGTCTGGGACGGCTCTCTGTAGGGCCTGGACACAGGTGGCAGAGAACATGCTGGATACCATTGAACAAAACGCTGCCAGGTACCCCACCAGCAACTGGCGTCCAGACGGTGACCGTCCTCGTCCCGTCTCCATAGTTACTGACCAGTACTACAGGGTCGATGTCCGCACAGTTTTCATGGTAGCTGGCACTGCAGTTATGATGACTCTGATGACTTAATCAAAAGAAGTCAGTAACTGAAATAAATATTATAATTTTTATGAGTACAAGTTGAAAATAAAAAGAGAGTGATTATACATTTGGAATTGTGTGAGCGAATGTTTTGAGTTACAATGGTTACAAGACTGGATGACTATTCTAGACCCCTGACCAACAGCATAAAGTTAGCAAAGAGGCTTTCATGACCTCCCTAACTGAAAGAGACCTTGTACCACTAGACCCTATCATGGTCTAATGAAGACTGTAGCAACTGACTTATACATTTAGTGACCAAAAAACATGTAAAAAGATAAATAAGAATTAATGATATGTCTAATTTAATAAGAATTAATGATATGTCTAATTTAATTGTACTTAAGTGTAATTCGAATTCTTATTATGTACCAGTACATAATAAGAATTCAAATTAGTGATATGTTTAATTCGAATTGATGATAAGTCTAATTTGAATTGTACATAAGTCCAATTGAATTAATGATATGTCCAAATTAATTGTACTTAAGTGAAATTCGAATTACCATTATGTACCGGTACATAATAAGAATTCAAATTAGTGATATGTTTAATTCGAATTGATGATAAGTCTGATTCTTATTGTATATAAGTCCAATTGAATTAATGATGTGTCTAATTCTAATTGTACTTAAGTGTAATTCAAATTCTTATTATGTACCAGTACATAATAAGTATTCAAATTAGTGGTATGTTTAATTCAAATTGATGATTTGTCTAATTCTAATTGTACATAAGTCTAATTCCAATTGTACATAAGTCTAATTTGAATTAGCATTATGTGCTGGTACATAATGAGAATTAGAATTAATGATATGTGTAATTCGAATTGATGATATGTGTAATTCAAATTAAACATATGTTTAGTTTGAATTAGTCTTATTCAAAGTGTACATATGTCTAATTCTAATTGTACATAATTGTAATTCTATTTGTACATATGTGGAATTGAACATAAGTGTAATTCTAATTGTTCATGTGTTTAGTTCTAATTGTACATAAGTCTAATTCAAGTTGTACATAAGTCTGATTCAAATTGTACATATGTAAAATTCAATTCCACATATGTACAATTTGAGACTACATAATATGAATAGAATTATACATATGTTCAATTGAATTTCACTTATGTAAATTAGAGTATTGACAATATGTGTGTAGAAATTATAATATGTACAATTGAATTCTTGATATGTGAAATTTAATTACACATATGTACTATTTAGCTTATGTGCTGCTGTTTTGTACATAAGTATATTTCTAATTCCCATAAGTTAGATTGAATTCCCATTAGGTAGTGGGGAATTGGACATAAGTGAAATTGAATTTTACACATGTACAATAAATTGGACTTGAGTCCAATTCAGGATTTTAGGAACCAACGGCAGTAGTATAGTATGTATCGGAACGGGACTATAGTTAAGTACTGTTTATTACTCAATCGACCTGCAGCCAATCAGAGGCCTCCCTTTTGGCGGGAAATTCAAAAGCAGCCAATGAGAGGCCTCCCTTTTGGCGGGAAATTCAAATAGGTCACGTGACCGGAAGTGACCTACTTCCGGTCACGTGACCTTTGGGCGGGAAATTCAAATAGGTCACGTGACCGGAAGTGACCTACTTAAGAGGGTCACGTGACCACCATGTTGGCGGGAAATTCAAATAGGTCACGTGACTGGAAGTGACCTACTTAAGGGGGTCACGTGACTACTAGGTTGGCGCGAATTTCAAAATAAGTCACTTGAGATTTTTATGGATAAATAAATTTTAAAAAAGAAAAAAAGCAAGCTGAAAGCTTGCTAAAAAATAATTTAAAAATGTGGTCCTTTTTTTAGGGGGGGGAGGGGCACTCTGGGGGGCACTCTTTAAGATGCATGGGGGGGGGAGGGGGGGAGGGGGGGAGGGGAAGGTTTTTTAAGAGTGAGACTCGCTTCTCTGCCCTCTCTTTTAGAGGGCAGAGAGGCGAGGCTACTGGTTCGTCTACTTACAATGAAATGTATCATGATTGCGTTTATGATGATGTGCATCATGATGTGACTATCTTACAACCCTATAAGAAATAAGCAAGGTCTCTCTCCTATACAATTACAGTTTTCTAGCTTGAAATATAGTCTTTCAACAGCTCCTTTTCTCATCTTACACAGAGGCAAATATCAGAGGCACCCAATGGCACCTAAACCGCTCTCAGACAAGGGTCGGGCACTGCTGGACTATAATAGATGGGTCAAGGACCGTTCTACTGAGGGTCAGGCTAGGTCGGACATTCAATAACGTGACTTTAGCAAACTTGCTTGAAAAGTCTGACCATGCGAGATCCTTATGCCCCAGTCTGTCAATGCTGTCCAGACTTTCAAGCAAGTTTGCCAAAGACCTGCCTGTCATTGAATGTCCGACTTAGCCTGCTTGACCCTCAGTAGAACAGTCCTTGACTCATCTATTATAGTCCAGCAGCGCCTGACCCTTGTATGAGAGTGGTATTGGCACCATTGGCTGACTCTGATAATTCACCTGTGTGCACGGGGGGAGGAGAGGGTTCACAGCTACAGCTCTCTTAAGGCAAAGCTTGCGCTTATAGAGCACTACTAGTGGAGGTTTGGATGAGGAGGCTATGACATATGACGTTTGTCTTAAAAAATAGCCATGGTGCATGTCGATGTCGCTTAATTATGCTCATATCTCATGTCGATTTTAAGAATTGTTCATGTCACCTGTCACTATGTTTTTCAAGCTTCATATCAAATGTCACTAGGCTTCATCTCGAATTTAGTGGTCCACACTGCCGCTGCTGCTGCTGCTGTCGGTGCTGCTGCTTGTGCTGCTTGTGCTGCTCATGCAGCAGCTGCAGCAGCTGCTGGCTGCTTGTGCTGCTGACGATGTCATGGATACTGTTGACAGATGCTGCTGCTGCTGCTGCTGCTGCTGCTGCTGCTGACGATGTCACGGATGCTGCTTGTGCTACTGCTCGTGCAGCAGCTGCTGAAGCAGCTGCAGCAGCTGCTGGCTGCTTGTGCTGCTGACGATGTCATGGGGGATGCTGTTGACAGATGTTGCTGCTGCTGCTGCTGCTGCTGCTGCTGCTGACGATGTCACGGATGCTGTTGACAGATGTTACTGCTTGTGCTGCTCGTGCAGCTGCTGCTGAAGCCGCTGCCAGCTGCTTGTGCTGCACGTGCAGCTGCTGCTGAAGCCGCTGCCAGATGCTGCTGCTTGTGCTGCACGAGACTGAGTAGCCGCTATTCGGCGTTTCACTCCTTATGTACCCTGTCCTAGATAATCCTCTTAAAATAGCTGAAAAGACTCTCTCAGCACAGAGACTCTACTCAATGTAAGAGATCTGTTAAGTAAGTTTTCACATGCCGCCTGACTACTGCGGGAGGGTTTAGACTTAAGCAGCTTAGTGCACACACGTGTCTGTTAGAAAAGCTACCTGCACACCTGCCTTCCTTTTTCACTAGTATTTACCCCCTGCCGACTTATAAGGCGCCTATACACACCTTCTTGCTTCTAGAGCTAAGCTGACTGGCAGCTATTTTAAAAGAGAATACCCGTTACCTGTATAACGGATAAGGGGGTTATGAGATTAGCGTGTGTATACAAAAAAAAACAAAAAAAAGCTACAGGGGGCGCGTGTCTGTCTGTGAGGTAGAGACCGTGTGGTAAGCGACTCAAGTGTAAAACAAAAGCACCTCCTCTTGCCGCAGTGAGTGGTGTGGACGGCAGCTAGCTAGTTGAATTTAAGCGTCAGCTTAAAAGATAATCCGTTCACGGGCTGGCGCGTCACACCTGGCGTTAATCACCCCCTGTAGTCTTTGTATACACAGGTGACTCGGCTTTATCTCTTCACCAGCTATAATCCCATATACATGTAGCGCACGTTACACTCGTTATCTCTCTTTTCATGCTGATGGATTAGGGGTGGAAGGGTTCAGGTGAAAAGCGATTTGATTCTCTCTGGAAGAGGGTGGGGCTCTAGGTGAAAACAAGCTTAGAACATCCAGATTAGCTGCTCTCTCGGCTATATAAAGAGCCTCATTTTTTCTAATCTCTGCCCACTTCGTCTTGTTGTACACTATCAGTCACGAGGCAGACGCTGGAAGTAGCAGATGTTTGCAGTATGGTTTATACAGAGGTTACCTGCTAATAGGATTTTGTCAGAATAGGGTGAGTTGCTATTAAAATGAACATTTTAAATGGGTTGTTAATATGGTATCTGATGTTAATGAGCTAACACCTAACATTGAGGATTATGACCTCCCAGAGGGGCGTCTCGCCAAATTCTCCAGTCTTGACTATAGTCTTAACTGTCTAAAGACTGTGGAGCACGTTAATGGGTGGTCTCCTTACTAATTTCACTTGACCAGGCCGGCAGGGTCAACTAGGCTAGGTAATTACAACCACAAGGGCGGCTACTCAACATGCAAGTAGACCTACTACTACGAGATTGTCTTTTGACCACTCTGCCGCCGCCTGCTGGTCTGGCGATTACATGCTCTAGTATAGTTCTCCGCTCTTTTCGTCAGATGACGCCACAATAGGGTTTTTGTACATTTCCACGATACTCGCGAACATTTTAAACGCATAATGACCTATAATAAGCAACAAAGCACACTTCTAATATATTGAATATAAGAAACATGTCAACGTTGTGTATTTCTGATAGAATGAGGCAGATTCTTTGAAATATCAACTAAACTATAGTGAGATTGAAAATACTACACCATATCTAAAGCGATATAAAAGCTATATAAAGTCAGAACCTCTGACGGATCGGTATTCTGCAACGGATCACTCAACCATTCGTCCTCGAAAGCAACACAGGGTTCCCGTCCAACAGGACTTTGAGCCTTGACGCTTTTGAGGGAGGTTTGATCTCATGCTGCTTAACATGTGGTGTAATTAATCAACACCGCGGCCCCTCTTTAGGGGCCACACAATAAACAAAGAATAAAAAAGGGTAGGACTTAGGTTTAAAGTGAATCTCCCAGGATTTTGGCGAGGTCGACAAAGGGGGAGATAACAGATTAAACTGCAGGAGACTATACGCAAACCTTGATACTCTCAGAGGGGGAGCTCCATATTGCGGACCTGTGGTCAGATCTATCACCTCTAGGAGGCAGGCTGCATGTCGTAAATGTCCACCACAGACATTGGGATATATTGTTAATCCTACTCCAGGGTCTCCATAATTAGACCCTGAATCTGTTGTTAAACGGGTGTGAGGTGATGGTAACTAATACTTATGAGATGGAGCTCTTACGAGACATAAGCACCACCCAGCGCGGGGCTCGCCTTGAGATGGGAAATTCACTACAGTAGGGTGGCCGGAGCATTTTTGAAAATAAACTAGACACACATGTATTATGTATGTCTAGAATGTCTCAATATTCGCATTTAACAAATTAGCACTGTTATATTGATAGAGTAACTAGGTAACTAACTGTAGCTGATTACATATACCTCACTCCTCAAACCTTTCTGACAGATCTGAAGATCTGTATAGAGAAGACATGCCATACCCATGGCTTACTTATAGCCCTGCCATGCTATAGTGGCTATTGGGAGAACTAAGATTTCTCTATCTAACTGTATGACAGAAGGTGTCCTCTAGTGTTATTTATATGATTTTAATACTTGAGATTGGGGTCTGAGGTCCTCATATGACCCCCAGCAGATGCTCTGACGCTGGCTGGCGGTAGATTGTATCATTTCCATTCAAAATGCATTATTTTAACTTGATTTATCTCTATATTCAGTAATTTACCGTAAACTACCAATTAAAGATTTCTATAAAAAAAAAAAATGAGCCCTGAAAATGCGCAATTTAGGTGGCTTATCTCAAAAAAGATAACAATATCCTAAGTAGTTATAGGACCCTCCATGGGATAGCTGCATTCAAGATGCTTCAAACAGAAAAGGAATCTCGTTGATACATGGATTTGCCATCAGCCAGTGCAAATTCTCCCAAAGGTCAGGTTAAAGAGATTTCCCAGTTATGAGCTTAAAGGAGACTCAAAACCTGAGGTCTGTCAACATTGCCCCTGAATTACATTATGTAATACAGTTTATAATGCATTATCCAGCCTGTATAGGATGGACCCATTCAGGATCTGTTGATAACAAATTACTAGAAGTGTCTATCTGCCTTGAATCGAAAATGAGGGCATATCATAAAAGGGTCATTTAACATAGGATCAGATACACACTGGGCCCTCACGCCGACCCTCCGGCCACCCTAACTACAGCATTATCTGTCGTTGAAAATGGTGCTCGTGTAGAGTCGGGATGATGTACCAAAAGAGCGTTTTATACACAATGATACCCTTGTACAAATGCGTATACCTAGTAGGCAGCGTCTTATCATCAAATCTAAGAGGGTGCTATAGTTTTATTATACTTTTATAGACCATTTTTAAAATCCGAGCTTAGCTTAGTTCATAGTCTCCTTACCAGTTTTCACTTGACCAGGCTGGCAGAGCCAACTAGTCTAGGTAATTATAACCACAAAGGCGGCTACTCAAGATCCAAGTAGACCTACTACTACGTGATTGTCTTTTTAGCCCCTCTGCCGCCTAGTTATTACATCCTCCAGTCTAGCTCGCCACACCCTTTGAGCAGCACCATTGCCTCGGTAAAAGTGTAGGGTGTGTGCTTTCCACCTTCAGGCATCCATAGATTCGATCACCATCACCCCCCTTGAAATGACCTCAGCTGTTAATTAGGGCGTAAAGCAGCCCAACAACCAACCAAGTCCCTGTCAAAAGATGTGAATAACGCTGTAGTCTGCCCGTTTCTGTGATCCAATATGAACCCTTCCTAATAGCACCCCCACTGATGCATTGCATAAAAATAGCCCCCCCTGACCTCATTTCTTGAGCTATAAAAAACACAAACCCCTCATTTTAATCACAATATCATGGCAGTCAACATGAATGGAACCATTAGTGGAGAAAGATAAGAGTCTCTGTTTTCTGTAGCCTACAATATTATGGTGACATTCTTCATGTCAAAATGTAATAAATAAATATGAGTTGTTAAAACTTGTTACCATGGGGATGTTGGTAATTGTGTTCTTGAAGACGTATGTGAAATCCGGATGTATGTGCCTCTGCCCAATGATGTCCCTAGCCATTTTAAGTTAACCTGTTCTGTCTGAGTTAGAAGGGTGCCTAGGAGGGCTAGAGCTACAGAACCCCTAACTGCTGTGAAAGTGCCCCTCTCCTGCCTAGATCACAGAAATGGGAAATATGTTCAGTTGCATTCACCATGATATTTCTGGATCTAGGCAGGATAGAAACCCCTGATCTTTTACAGATCTGAAAAGCTCTCATAGGGATCTATACTAATGGAACCAATATGTATTTTTTAACTCATTTTTCAAAAATTTATCAAATTCCCTACCTTAGCGCCCCTATAAATAGGGTTAAGTACCTGTCCGACCCCTCTACCACTGCTGCTGGAGGAGTACCGAGAACTACCCTCTTTTTTAGAAAACTAAGTAAAAATTATCCTTCTTCATGTCCAGTTACAAACAATGTCGATCAATTTGACACTGTAGCAGCCTGTCTCCATATCTGTATGCTGCATAAATGCACAATACACGGTTCTGCACGCACTTAAACCAAGGCTAACATGGTTGACCTATATAGATGTGATACTCTCGTTTTCGGGGCTAGTAGAAATTAGGCGTCTAATACGGACGTTCCGGGTTCGAACCCTCACTAAGTTTTAGTCAAGACGTCTAGCCACGTCGCCTAAGGCGACGAAAGCGCGTCAAGGCGTTTACAGGGTTCGAACCTGTGAGCTGCTCCTTGGGGCCACAAAAAACGCTTAGACCTTGAAATCCCATAGGGAAAATTTTTTGGGTTTTTGGACTTTAGGCCTTAATTTGAGGGTGATCCCGGGCTGATAGAAAAATAATTCTTGGACGAGCGGATAGCTCTGGATCTCTTTTATCTAAAACAGCGAAAAATTGATTATGGTTTCGCCGCAATTCATCCGACGGGGGGTAATCAGCCCCCCCCTCTGCCAATCAAGGCAGTGAATCTAGACGACCGCGCAATCGCTCGCGGCCGTCGCGACGAACCGACTGAAGACCTCGGTATCTTAGTATGATTCGTGTGACCTACTTAGAGGCTCACACGGTGGAGGTGTGTCCGGCGTTCGGCGCGCTGATTGGCTACTGGTGGGAGGCGCTGTGCCGCGTCAGGAACTTCACCTATTTGGGACGGCTGTTAAAGGCGCACTGAGTTGAGGTGCACCTTTAAGCAAGAGCGCGATCTGGCCTAGTCTTGCGGACCCCTGTTTGGAGAGTGTAGCGGGCGGCTATGTCGCGCTCTCCAACCACAGTCTTAACAGTGGTCCGCAAGACTAGAGTGCAAGACGCGTGCACACACAGACCGAACAGACACACACAGACCCACACACCCACACACCCCTATCAGTGAGGCGTCTAGCAGATTTGGGAGAGGTGACCAGGGAGGTACTCTCGGCTAGCGGCCACTAATTGGCTGTTTAGATAAGGCACAGAAACAAGGGTGATGACAGACTATGTGGTCAAGCAGCCAACATGCCCTGACACTTGATAATGGGTGTGGACCACCAAATTCGACATGGCGACATGGCCATTTCTTATAATCGACAAACGACATGAGGCCTAATGACAAGTGACATGAGGCCCAAAAATCATAGTGACAGGCGACATGAGCAATTCTTAAAATCGACATGGGATATGAGCATTATTAAGTGACATTGACATGTGACATGGCCATTTTCTAAGATCGACATTCGACATGGGGACCCCCCATCCAGAGCCCCTTGATAGATGACAGCTGTTGTGTGTAAGAAACGCGTATGCCTCACAATCAAAGATGATAAAAGGCTTCATTAATTTGATGAAATTCTAAAATAGATATATTATTCATGTTCTGTGTTCCACAGAGGTAAATTAATTAAGCCTCAACTCCTTCTAGAAGCAGTAATACAAAAATGTATAACATGATAACGTTGTATCAAACATTTTCTTATATACTGGCTTCTGGTAGGAGTTGAATCATAAATAAAGTACCTATGTGAAGCACATGACATGCATGTCATGCTTATTAAAGAATAACATCAATTCAATCAGGTATTCAAATATTTTGGGTTTGCAGGCACAGTTAGAAGGGGTAAGGTTAGTGGTGGTATCTGACCAGGATGTATCAGATTACTACAAACTGCCCCTGACCCCTTCCACCACCACCACTGGTCACCGGCTGTCTGGGGCTCCCGTGGTCAGTGGATAAATTCTATCCACTCTGAATCTGCTAGACGTCTCTCTGCTATGTAGTGTGGGATGTAAAAGAACCCTTGTCTCGGTAAAAGGGCCATAGATTCGATCACCATCACCGCCCTTGAAATGACCATAGCTGTTAACTAAGGTGTAAAGCAACCCACACACCCACACACCCACACACCCACACATTTTTCTGTATGAGCCTTCAGACCTGAAGCTGCTCAGTGTACGGGACTAGGTTTTGTCATAGGCCCTACGGACGCTACTCAAGGGGGAATAAGAGAGCTGTCTCACCATGACTTTTTAGAACAATTTAACTTTATTAACCAAGAGTAAATCCATATTTTACATGTGTGCTTGAAGTCTGTAAAACACTATTACGTTATTCACATATTTTGAGCGGAGTCACATGGATTTGTAACATTTGTAGAGTGAGAGTTAAATGAATAAAGGTATATATATTTCTATCACAGGTTGGCTTCAGAGGTACCGTAACATTTACTAAATAAGTACGGGTTATAAAGTTTAGGTGATACATCTACAGAGTAGATTATGCTTGTATGCACCTACAAATATGTCACGCTTAGTAATGACTCATGGAAATGAGACTCGGATATTATCACTATTACCGTTAGCTTTACAGGAGAAATGGTAGTATATATTCCGAGTTACTTATTACAGGACAAAACAAAGTCTTTAAATCAGATATACATGGTATATGCGCTAGCGGTGGAGTGTGCTGGTCGAGTAAAGGCAAATTAATACATGTTTCTTGTGTTAATTGGTATTGATCTATCTAACAATTTTTTCATTTCGGTCTTAAACATGGATATGGGCTCTAGGCTCCTGTTGTCTTTCGAGAGTGCATTCCATGCTCTTGCTACTACAACCTCTAGGCTACGTTCATATGAAGCTGTATGTACATTGTCATATTTCAATAGAGGAGCACTATTTAACCTTGTGGCTCTCAATACCGGGACTAGATTACATGCACTTTTAGATACTTTATAGCCTCGGACTCTAGCATGATACAACCTTCTTTCCATCAACATGGGCATTTTAGCAGTCTCATGTACATAATCAGTCGAAGATAAATGAGGTAATTTCAAACAGAATTTTAGGCACCTATTTTGAATATACTGAAGGCCTTGCAAGGATTCATCAGATGCACCAGAGTATAATATGTCAGAATAATCAATTACCGGTAGTGCATAGGTTCTGTATATAAGTAGCATTAAGTCGGTTGGTACATATGACTTAAGTTGACCCAATAAGTAGGTTTTAAAAGCTAAAGCTTTTTTTAGCTGGTTTACATGTGCATTAAAAGTCAGCTCGTAGTCTAGCGTTACACCCAGATACTTAAAGGTAGGTACAAAATGTAGGCGTTCATTATTAACAGTCACACGTAATTCGTGAAACTTTACCTTTTTATAAGTAGGTGCTGCTGCAAAAAACATGAGCTTGGTTTTTTTTTCGTTCATAGTTAACTTGTTATTTGTAGACCATGCACAATAAGTATCTAAGCCTCTTTGTAAATGATTTGACATTGAAACAGCTTCCTTGCCATGTACATACAAGACGGTATCATCCGCATAAAGCAGTGTTTTTACATGTAAATCATTATTTTTTATGTCGTTAACATATATTAAAAAGAATAAAGGACCCAATATACTACCCTGTGGTACACCACAGGATAGATTCAGAGTCTTAGAAGTTATATTGTTAGCCACTACCTGTTGTTGTCTGTTACTCAGATATTCATCTATCCACGCCAAGTTTCTGCCAGAAATACCGTATTTTTTTAATTTATTTAACAAAATGGAGTAATTTACACAATCGAAAGCTTTTTTTGTATCGATGAAAGCAGCTATTGTAGATAGGCCTAAATTTCTATTTCTCAAAATATCGTTTGTTAACGTGCTAATCGTATCTAAAGTTGAACAGTTTTTCCTATAACCCCCTTGAATACTAGCCAAAATGTTATTTACGTCAAGAAATTTAGTGATTTTAGTATGTACTATTCTTTCTAAAATTTTACCAGGAATAGGGAGTTGGCTAATTGGTCTATAATTAGAAACATTCGTTAAATCTCCAGATTTGGGCAAGGGCGTGACTCTTGCAATTTTCCAACTAGAAGGGATTTTTGAGAATTTTATAGATAACGCGAGTATTTTTGTAAGTTTTTCTGGCAAACACTTAACCGAGGCCTTAAACACTTTTGTAGAAATATTATCTACAGACGAGGATTTATTATTGCTTATGTCAGCAGTTATTTTTACAACCTCAGACATATCTATATTAATATCTTCCATTAAATTCACATTTTGTTCGCCTTCAAAATTCCACTCTTGGACATGTAGTCGTTCAAGCTCAGGTCCTATGCCAGCAAAATACCTGTTGACATGATCAGCCACCTCACAAACAGGAACACACTCACCATCGACTTCAAGATTAATTTGCTTTGATTTATTACCTTTACCGGGTACTAAATGTTTCATGGAAGACCAGAATTTCTTGGAATCGTTCCTATTGACCTCTACTTCATCTACTATATACAGTTCTTTGGCATGTTTAACATCAGTTTGGCATTTATTTTTTAACTCGTTCGCTCTAAACCAGTGATATATTGAATCAGTCCTCTTGGCTAACCTTAACGCATTATTTTTCTCAATAATTTTTGAGATTAAATCGGGATTCAACCAGGGTTGTTCATGATATCCCACCTTAAAATTTCTAATAGGACATGAGATATCAAGTATCTCACCAATTATCTCCTTATAAATTGTCCAACATTCTTCAACATCCTGACTGTTATTGAAATTTGTCCAGTCAGCGACTTTGAAATCGTCACAAAAATCATTTTCATCAAAATGCTTATACGATCTACCAACAAAACATTTTTTTGTAATTTTTTCTTTTTTATGTTTTATACACAAATATACCGGTAAATTTGACATGGGCTGGCTGTAGTTTTTTATGTTTCGGTACCTACAACCAAACAGCCAGTACCTACCCAGGGCTTCATGTCGCACGCGGGAAAAGTATAACGGTGGCGCCAACTGTCGGAATAGCGGGTACACTACGTCAGTAGTTCTTTTGTTCTCCGCTGAGTGACTGGGCGAAATGTAGTCGGTAGCTCTATTTTCTGTGCACTGTTCTGTTCATTTTCTACACTTAACACTTAAATAGACCGCGTGTTTGTACAAGCTAGCCGTTTTTATCAGTGCAAAAATTAAATAAGCATCGGATAGAACAATAAAAAAATGAGAAAGTAATCCAGCACTTAGTATAAGGCACCAGTTTTATCATGAGACACCGAAAGTCTGGTTTTTTTAAGGTGGATAAGACAGTCGACTGAGAGCTCCAAACTAACCAAAAACGTACCAGAGGGCGATCTATCTCAGAACGTACCCGACAGGGCAGGGGCCTTCTACACCCCGGCTCTGATGAGCAAGCGAGGGCCTATTCCTCTTTTGAGGTGGGCCCAAAATTGAACAAAAGAATAAACTCAAAAAAAAGCCTTAGGATTGAAAGAGTTGTAGATACTGATTTTAACAAGGAAGTCCCATTCATTAGTTTACAAATAGTCAGTGTAAGTACGCCCATGTATAGGAGAGAGACCTTGCTTATTTCTTATAGGGTTGTAAGATAGTCACATCATGATGCACATCATCATAAACGCAATCATGATACATTTCATTGTAAGTAGACGAACCAGTAGCCTCGCCTCTCTGCCCTCTAAAAGAGAGGGCAGAGAAGCGAGTCTCACTCTTAAAAAACCTTCCCCTCCCCCCCTCCCCCCCTCCCCCCCCCCCCCCATGCATCTTAAAGAGTGCCCCCCAGAGTGCCCCTCCCCCCCTAAAAAAAAGAGCCACATTTTTAAATTATTTTTTAGCAAGCTTTCAGCTTGCTTTTTTTCTTTTTTAAAATTTATTTATCCATAAAAATCTCAAGTGACTTATTTTGAAATTCGCGCCAACCTAGTAGTCACGTGACCCCCTTAAGTAGGTCACTTCCAGTCACGTGACCTATTTGAATTTCCCGCCAACATGGTGGTCACGTGACCCTCTTAAGTAGGTCACTTCCGGTCACGTGACCTATTTGAATTTCCCGCCCAAAGGTCACGTGACCGGAAGTAGGTCACTTCCGGTCACGTGACCTATTTGAATTTCCCGCCAAAAGGGAGGCCTCTCATTGGCTGCTTTTGAATTTCCCGCCAAAAGGGAGGCCTCTGATTGGCTGCAGGTCGATTGAGTAATAAACAGTACTTAACTATAGTCCCGTTCCGATACATACAATACTACTAACGGCACCCCATACAGGAACGCTGTCAGTCCACACCAGGCGTACATTTCTGTTCCCACGCTCTGCCCGGGGTCTGGGGGGGGGGCGGTTAGGATGGGAATAAGTGAGGGGAGGGGAATTAAATATAACACGGAAAATAGACACCCGTCCCCCCACCCCCATTGCCCAAGCCTACTAGAGTCCCAAAGAGTGGGGTGGCGGGGCATGTCGATTTTAAGAAATGGTCATGTCGCCTGTCCCTTAAATCCTCATGTCCCATGTTGCCCTTAAGAACCTCTCATGTCCCATGTCGATTTTAAGAAACACCCCATGTCATGTCATTTATTTTTTTCCTCATGTCACTAAGCCCCATGTCGCATGTCGATTTTAAGAAATGGCCATGTCCCCGTGTCGAATTTAGCCAACCACCCCTATCATAATCCCAGCCCCCGAATTGGTAGGCCTATAGTTGTTGGGGGATGGCTGGCTGGCGGACATGGGTAGGCCTATAAGTATACTATCCCCACACCCACAATCCCGGCCCCCGAAGGGGCTGGTGTTTATATATAAACCACCCACCACACACCAAACTACCTCGTTTTCAGGGTTACCCTCACACTCCCTGAGCATAAGGCCAAAAAAAGAGATTGGTTTCAGGTCACCTGACCGACCCTATGTAAACAGGGCCGACCCTACGTTTTTTATGGAATTTTGAAGATTCCAAAAATATCTTAACACTTTTTTTGGGTCAATTTTAGGTTTTGATAAGTTTTGAACACTTTTTTGGGTAAATGTAAAAAAATGTAAAAGAGAAAGTGAAAAAAATCCGACCTACTGACCCTATAGTTTCATCCCATGTTACCTGAAACAAACCTTTTTTTCTATTTGGCCTAAGAAATATGTCGGTTTGGGAAACAGTCATACATTTCCATTGGATGATTTAAAAGGAGAATGCTTACAAATGAGATGATTCTCATGTACTTTCAGGGAATTATTTCATATTACAGTACAACAGATATTATGTACTAAATAGTTTAATATCGAATGTGAGGTACAAGATGTGGTGAGAGTTCAAAATATTGCCCAGGGGGGGCCACTCCCTATCTTTTCTAAGGTCACAATGTGCGAACATCACCCTAAATTTGGTATCCTTATCAAGGGGCGAAATTTTTAAAAAGCATACCCTTTACAAGGTAAACTTACTAGAAAAACGGACCCTAATCACGAATGACCCTGAAAAATATACCATAATCACAGGGTGGCCCTGAGAAAATATCTGAATGAAGGGTGACCAAGAAATATTGTAGGGAAATAGAGTAAAAAATACCTTTCAAAAAGCCATGAAGGTCTGAAAATGCACCCCTTTCTCCCCAAATTTGCTTAAAAAGGAACCCTTATCAAGGACCCTCGTGGGTCCATGCCTAGAACCCAAAAACAGACCCTTTCCCTTGGAATCATGTTCACACATAGTCAGTAAGGGAGTGCTCATTTATTATTTACAGGGGGGGTGGTGAGATTTCGCGCGGATTTTTTTACGCCCCCCTCTCGAGAGCGCGTGGAACATTTCGCGGCCCCCCTCGGCGAAGGCGGCAAATTTTTTTCACCCCCCCCCTTTGAATTATAGCAACGCGCAGGCTTTTTTGCTAAAAATGGGCTTAACTGTTTACGCCCCCCCTCAAGAGGGGTCGGAAATTTTTACGCCCACCCCCCAGTAACTAATACCACTCCCTAATACTGAGGGAGTGGCACCCCCTCGGGAAATATTGTTAACCGTGCAGATACCAACACAGGCATGGGCCATAACCCCAAATACAAATTACAAGAGGGAGGAGATATGTGCTATAGAAATGCTTGGATAGTTAACCATTAATGAGAGATATACTTACATATTCCTGTGGGCCGTTGACAGCTGTGTTGAAATAAAGTGACGACTGGACAGACTGAAAGCTATCTTTGACTGGGAGGCTAAAATAGGTCAATCCCTGACCAGTCAGGAGGGGGGGGGTACTGACCACACGGTCGTGCTGTTTATTATTAGATGCTTTTGGTTAAATACGGGACCCCATAGGGTGACAGCAGCAGTGCCGTATCAGTCTACTTCCTGTCAAAGGGGCCTATATCAGAGGGCTCGTATCAGGTCCTATCAGGTTGCTTCCGGCCTTAGCACTGGCGCATGAATATACAATTGTTGATGTTATGATTCATACTCCCTATCACTGTGTGTAATCCAACCCAATACCCTATTAAAATTCAAGGCACTACTTTCAGATGTCTACCCATGATGCATATTGTATTGTATTGTAATTTCTTTTATTTATACTGAAATTCATGATAGGTCTGAGCCCTGTATTCTTCATACTCCAGTCAATGGAATGATCTCCTTACATAGATACAAATGGCTTTGTATGCACAAAATATTAAATATCAAATATAGCAGATATGATGGAAAAAAAGGCTTCTAGCCATGACTTAGCCTAAACGTACAGATATTAGTTTAGGAATCAATATGGTGGGGGTGCCCAGGGGGGGGGGCACTCCGTATATTTTCTATAGTAACTATGTGTAAACATCACTTCAAATTTAGGACCCTTATCACGGGAGAAAAATCAACAAAATAGCACCCTTTTCATGGGAAACTGACCAAAAATCATAACTTAATCAAGGGGGCCCGAGAAAAATTTAAAGCATAAACCCTCAAATGGTAGGCCTTACCCTTGCCCTCTGAATGAATATGTGTCTTTAATATTGAAAATGCTGGATTAAAGTTTTTCCAGTAATTCAGCCATAAAATGTACCCCTTTTCCTCCAAAATTGCCTAAAAAGCAACCCTTTTCAAGGGTCCAAAAACATACCCTTTCCCTTGGAATCGTGTTCACACATGGTCATCAATGCTGAGGGAGTGGACCCCCCGGGTGGGGGCGGCTGTTGTCATTGCCTGATGGAGGATGTTATTTCCATATGGTTGGACAGGTGTTATTGTCCAGGTTAGTCATTTAACAGTAGTCAATGGCAGGTTTAGGTATAGGGAATTGTGAGTGACAACATACCGGCCATGGACGTGCATGGTCACTCTGGGAGTGTGGTTATAATTAAATGACCCCCCCCCCACGCTGTTAGATCCCCCGTAAATAGCTCACACACATATATATAGCTAAATTTGTAATTACCTCTAATCCCCTATTGTTGCCTGTACAACAGGACAAGAATAAGTCAGCCATGCAGAGCGTGACCAGTCACTTGCTTTAGGGAGTGATCATTTTTTAACAACAGGGGGGGGGGGGTAGTTTTCCGCGGGGAGCGCACAAATCTTTTTTCACCCCCCCCGTCAATGGGTCGAAGTTTCCCCCCCCCCTACAGGTTGGAAATCGGCGCGCGCGGGCCCTTTGAAGCATAGTAACGCGCAGGCGTTTTGGCCCAAAACAGGTTAAATTTTTTTGACCCCCCCCCCCCAAGAGGGGTCCAAATTTTTTACACCTCCCCGGTCAAGGGGTCCAAATTTTTTTGCCCCCCCCCCAAACCAACCCCCCTGTTGATAAAAAGTGATCAGTCCCTTAGTAGCCTGGACATGTGGGGAGGGGAGCCGTCCATCCCATGCCGTGTTCAGGGTACTCTCGTTGCCAAATCCTTCCGAAGGAAGGCTCTGGTAACAGCCAAACGACCTTGAACTTGCTGGTAGCTTGGAACCAGTGGACAGGAACCAGAATGTATGATGGTAGTTTTGCCATCAGACTTTCTGCTTCCATATCCTGTTCCTGTCCGCTGGTTCCAAGCTACCAGCAGGGTTTCCCTTCAAGGATAGCAGGTCAATTACCCCTGGAACACTTGCTCCAAAGACAATGATGATACATCCAAGTACCTCAATCCAGTTGTAGTTCCCGGGTTTGATGGAGTGCATAAGGATGTAGGGGAGACTGGGGCACGTTGAACCGCTTTGACACCTATATTTTTTTCCTGACCTTGCTAAAGGGATCTGAACTTTGATTTTGTATCAAGCAGTTACCTTGTATCATTGCGATATAAGAGCACCTATTACAAGGCAAATGTGGTCTTTTCTTATATTTTTCTTGAATTTTTAAAGATAAAATCTTAAGGTGGTTCAATGTGCCCCATGCCCAGGGTAGGTTGATCCACCCACTGGGGCACCTTGAACCACATGCGTTGAACGATCCAAATAATCACCAATATAGATCCATGATTGAAATTTCGGTTGGAATTAGTTGCTATTGTTACTTTTGCATAGGCTTGAATGTAAAAATTATATATTTAATGCACGAAAGTCACTCAATTATAGTTTCTATAGAAATGACTGAGTTTGTACCTTAGCCTACAGATTTTTCTTAGGGTCAAATTAAACCAGTTTAAGAGTATTCCTGTTATTTGTTAAGTCTGAATAAATCTTTTATCACATTCCTCTATAATGTATTGCACTGTTCTGGCTCTGAAAAGTGATAAATCTGGGAATAAAGACACTGTAAATATGTTACACAAGATTTTTTTTTCACAAACTGCAAACTATGTATTCTATCATAATTTTATTACCAAATTGCATCAAATTTGTTTATGTCATTATCCATGTTATCTTCCTTTGATACACTTCTAACATTGCATCATTATTCAGTCATTTAATTGTCTTAACACCATTGCCACAGAGCCCCAAAAATTAGTGTGGGGCTCAAGGTGCCCCACAGCTTGGAGCACCTTGAGCCATGCCCCGTTTTTTGTGGCTCAATGTGCCCCATGCTGGTCATCACAGATAAGATTGATGTTATTCAAATTACATAACACACCCAGCAGTAAAGTTGGGTTCTATTCAAGGGTTCATATGTATACTTTGACCTCCATAGAGATCTTAGGCCAGAGCAAGCAATACACAATAAGCCACAAACACAAGCCCATAGTGAGGCTGGTTGCTATGGAGTAGTGTCCCCTCTATTCATCAGGGGGCACGGCGGTGTCCGCAAGGTTCCCTCCACGGTTGAACATTAGATCAATACATGAAACAAGGCTCGTTTATTTCCCTCCATAACTGCAGCCAAGCAGCAGGGCTGGTCCCCTGCTCCCCATGAAGCATTCATTCTGCATGGCTGCTGACCATAATGCTGATTCAGACAGGATTGATACTGGGGTATTTGATACTACAATATCAACTTTGTTTGCCTAAGTCAATCCAAATGGTCAACAAACACGTACAGGTATTGCCTACCCTTATAGATTTTAGTTTGGATATCTTTATTCCACCATAGAGATACATACACAAATTCCATGTGAGTTGAAATCATGGAAGCAATCTAAATTCTTCACTGACAGATTGTCATAAAGATTGAATAAAGAATTGGATAAAATGTTAAAATTGTGAACATGCCCTGTGGGGAAACAGGTGAACCAGAGTTACATGCACAATTGTTGGACGCATCTTCTCAACTAGTTTACACCAGACAACAATGTATGTTTAGGGGCCGTCCATAAAGTATGTCACACCCGAGGGGGGGGTCTTTTTTTTTGTGTGACGAAGTGTGACAGGGGGATGGGGTAGTCTATGGACTTGTGTGACTTCACACTTTCTGAATTTTGTAAACAATATAAATACTGTATAAATAAGTGACATCTGCAGGTTAAAAACCTATTTGTGATTGTAGTAGATCTACAACTCCTAGCACCTACAACTCCAAATTCACACAAGTCAAGACCCAGGTGTGAGAAAATTATAACTGTGTGATAGATCAGTTTGTTAATGCAAATTTGGATGCACATTTGAAAGTCAATAATGCCTCAGGTTAGAGTGTATTTAACAGGGGCGAACTAGGATACCTTCTCAAGGAAGGACCATGGATCAAGAGCTGGAAAATAAAGAGGTTGCAAAGTATAAAGAAGATGCAGAAGAAATACTACTGTTAGATACAAAGTCTAAGAAATTGTGAGCAACACATGTGTGTGTGAAGGAAAGCCATTATTTCCAGTAGATTGTAAAGTGTCCAGACAAAAAACGTTGCCCAAACCCAATGAGCACTTATATGATGTTAATCAGGGACAGGTTCTTCCGAGTACCAAAGGCTGTGGTCCACACACAGCCTTTCAGTGAAACTAGATGAGTTAGGGAAATACCCCTCAGTATTTGTCAGCCAGCAGCAGCATCCTCCCAAGATCTGCAGACAATTACCCAAAGGGTCTGCCTCATGACTTTGCATGTCTTAGCCCAGTGGGCACAGAACATTGAATCAACATTGATAACTGGTTGACAATGTTGATTCAATGTTGATGCAACATTAATTCAACATTAAACTGAGTTTTGTGACCACTGGGAATGTACAGAATAAGCAATCTAAATGAATCTGCAAGAATTGAAAAATGTGAATTATACCTACCGTAAAACCTCCCGTATAAGCCACTACTAATATTTTTTTATAGTACATGAGTCAGATCGGCGGTGCGGCTTATAGGATCGCCCAGGTTCAGGGTGTGGCTTATAGGCAAGGATAGATCCAGGTGGGGGACACAGGGGGCATCCCGGCCCTTCTTGCTATAGATTTTAATGTAAATGACAGGGTAGCAGTGGCACACCTGTTAATCCTGTAAACACTGTCAAGAATTTATGGATCGAGGAAACCTCAGCCACAGAGATCTAGAGTGCCATGATTATTGGTGTGAACTTGATACTGCGACTTTGAACAGTTGTAATTAAAATGGGTCTTTTCAATAAATATCCTTTAACATCGGGGCTATGTTTCGGAGATTTTACTGATATGATACTTTAACACATCGTAGTAGCAATCTAATTGTAATAAGCCTTATAAACAATTACTGGGTTACGATAATGCATATATGTTCTTTATCAAATTATGGGACTAGACTGATATAGGACCTAATTATATGCAAAGGGGTGTCAGCAGATCTGTGACATACTTTTCTTGGGGGTGTCAGAAAAAGTGTGATATGGGGGTGGGGGGTAATTCTTGCATTTCTGAATTATTATGAGTTTAAATCAATATTTTATCTGATGAGACAAACATGGGGCAGACCTTCCCCAGTAAACAAAAAACGTTATACATAATTTTATAACGTTATATAACGTTATATGTCAACGTTTTTCTAAGGCTCTTTAGTATGACATAACGTTATGTAAAATTTAAAACGTTATTTTGACGTAAAATAACGTTTTTTTGTTAGCTGGGTCAGCATTGAAATGTGTGAAAGCCTAGACTAACTCTTTACCTGTGATTGGTTCAGCCTGCCCTTGCATAGTTTTTCATAGCGATACGCTGTTATATATTAATCCATGTACGAGTGAAGGAAGTCATAGCTACCATTTTCAACATGAATACCGTCAAAGAATTATGTATAGATAGTGGTACTGGCGGCAGAAGGGCAATGCGCCCTGGCTAGTTTTGGTGCAAACCAATTTGATCCAATAAATATACTTAAAAAAAATACTAGTCTAGTTTAAAGGGAGTGGCACAAGCTGCTTGTTTATGCAGGCCGTCCAATTCTGGTCACCGTCAACAAACACCGCGGCATCATTGATGTATTTATGCTGCACCGTTGTCAATTATATGAATCACATCGACCACTAAGGAGGACGACTACATGTTTCCTGTGTAACTTAAGGCCATATTGACAGCAGACCATAAGAATCTTTTTCATTTTATGCACACCTCTGCATGTGTATATTAGATGCCGACCATGTTGACAATAGCTGATTCAGCCCTGAATCTTACCTGTCTATTCTGTTTAAATGGCTAAGATCTCACTTCAGCCACAGCCTTATATATCCATTAGTCTTGTAATATAGTGTATGAGAGAAATAGAGAGGGATAAGGAGAAATATTATAAATGTAAAATGTGGGAATATTAATCACAATATTGACTAGTTCTACTGCTATCTAGAAGTGACAGAGACAGTCACAGTGACAGCCAGAAGCTTCATCTGGTTAAATTACATCAGCACAATCACATAGTGGTATTTATAGTAAGCAAGGGACTTGAAAAATATAATCATGGAGAACCACACAACACAGAACAATGAGACTTTCAGTAATATCACTGGGAATTAATCATATCACCCTGAAGAAACATTTTCATTCTTAGTCACTCTAATAACAATTTGTGGAATAGGAACAATACTGAATAGTCTCATTATCATTGTGATCCTATACGGCTCCCTTGCAAAGACTTCAGTCTTCATGATCCTACTGTTGACCCTAGCTGTTACAGATATCTTAACATTGCTGACTGATATTTTGATGAATAACAGAGTTTACAGTTTACTTCCCTTAGCTTCTTCAGTGTGGTGCTGCCATTTGATCATATTCACTAACTATACCACTGCCATTGTTTCCTCCTGGTTAATTGTGTTGATTTCAGTTGAACGGACCATTGCTGTATTCTGGCCATTGAGGGTGCACATTTACTGCACAAGGAGGATTACATTCTCTGCTTTATCAATTGTTCTCATTGTTATCTGTATTATTGATGTACCATTTTTATTTACTAGTAATATCACTGAGGTTCGCAGTGTGCATAAATGTCATACTCTGTAGCACTGTATTCACATACAGTCTGATACCCTCCTCTATAATTGTAATCCTAAATATTCTAATGATGAAAAAGGTAATGTATCAGCATAGGTTCAGAACCAAACATCAGATCGGTCAGCGGGTGAAATCTTCTGCTGATGCCAAAAGCTTGACCCTTACAATGTTTTCAGTATGTTTTGTTTTCATACAACTACTTTCCCAGGAGGGATCCAAACAGTTTGTGAGTCAGTATCAAATCTGCTTGGGACAGATTTTACTGGTAGGGATTCTCCCTCATTCTTTGTTCTAGACAGAATGTATCTCATAAACCATAGCATTAACTTTGTATTGTACTGTGTGACTGGGTCAGTCTTTAGGGAGGCATTGCTCCGTCTCTTCAGATGCCACAATAAGAGTATATCTAGAAGACACAACACAGAACAATGTTCAACAATAGAAGAAAGTGTTTTGTAAAAGTGAATGAGCAAGAAATAACCCAACTAAAATAAACAACTAGGAAGCACATTTTTTATATTTCTCTGGCCATAATATGAGCAGAAATCTGTTGTTGTGATAGTGGGAAGGGGATTTGTTAATTTGTCTATCAATCTGCCCCCCCCCTCCCCACCATTCCCATGTAGCATCAAGCTGTCAAGGCCAGCAGTGCCCCCCCCCCCAGCCCCACAGTCTGCATGGATTCATGCACAGTCATGCACATGGTCAATAAACAGCACACAATGGTCGTAACTATACTTCATTTCCATTAGACACAAGCATTTTTTAGTAAATGGGGGTGATTGGTAAATTCTCACATAGTGATGTGATTTGCTTCTGCCTCTCTCCGGTTCAGTGCAGAGCACAACAGCGGCATATCTTTCCCATCTCTTACGTCAGCCTGTTATAAAACCTACACTGGGGCCCTGTAACTCTCTTTTTCTCAGTGTCCCGGTCACCACAGACGCTCTGGGTATCACAATACACATCCCAGCCTGGGACACTCTAGAGACCATTGTGCCGCTCTCTGGGTTGAGAAATGTTTAACTCCGAAAAATAAGCACAAGTGATGAAGCAAGCGGACCACATATAGCTCTATCCTCCCCCAGAGTTGATGCCTGTTAAATTCTGTCCAGGCCTCCATCATGGGCTCTTTCTAATTTTTGTACCTTCCTCCATATAGGCCAAGCCCCCCGAGTTGGCAATGAATGACTCATCCCTTACTTCTACCTGTATCTCTCAGACTGTTATGCCAAAGTGAAGACTTGTCAGAAAAGGGTCGCCTACAGGCGCACTTGTATATCCTCAATCATGGTAAGTAATAAAGGACAGAAATAGGGTGAATATGTAGTGAGCCAAAAAGCGCATTTACTGTATAGAATTATTGATCGCACCTTTTGCATTTAGTATGCTGAAACCACAGTGACAACACATTAACTGGCATATCTGGATTGGACTATTTGAGGAAAAGAGTCATGGAGAACATAACATTTGCACAGGATAATGAATACTTCAATAATATCACTGGAAATAATTCTGGTTTCTCATATCACTCAGATGACTCAGTCTTATTTGTCAACATCATACTTCTAACAATCTGTGGAATAGGAATAATACTGAACAGTCTCATCATCATTGTGATAGTGTATGGCTCCCTCATGAGGACTTCAGTCTTCATGATCCTGCTGCTGGTCCTTGCTGTTACAGATACTTTAACATTGCTCACTACTGTGTCATATATTGACACAATGTATAGTTCACTTCCCTTATCATCTTCAGTGTGGTCCTGTCGCATAATCATCTTCATTGAATATACCTTTGGCACTATTTCTTCGTGGTTGATTGTATTGATTTCAATTGAACGGACCATCGCTATAATTTGGCCATTGAGAGCACACTTGTATTGTACTAGGAGGAAGGTTATCTCTGCTATATTAATTGTTAGTGTTGTAATCTGTATTAAAGACATACCATTTTTTCTCACTAGTAATGTCACAAAGGTTGGGACCATGTATAAATGCAACACGGTTGGGACTTCTTCTGTGGCACAGACTATATTTACAATGAGTAATGTACTTACATACAGTCTGATACCCTCCTCCATAATCTTAATCTTGAATATCATAATGATGAAAAGGTTAATTTCACAGAGAAGGTTGAGAATCAAACATAAGATAGGTCAACGGGAAAGATCTGCTAATAATACTAATAGTTTGACTCTTACTATGCTTGCAGTATGCTTTGTCTTCATAGTAACTACCTTACCAGGGGAGATCTTGCTTTTTAGTGAGTCTATATCAGAACTTCTTTGGACAGATTTTATTGGTAGAGACTCTCCCTTATTTATTGTTATAGACAAAATGTATATCATAAACCATAGCATTAACTTTGTTCTTTACTGTGTGACTGGGTCTGTCTTTAGGCAGACATTGGTCAGATTATTTGCATGTCAAAAAAAGAGCATACCTTCAAGACATAGAACACAGCAATGTCCAACAGTACAAGGAACAACTTTATAAGGTCATGGGAGAACAATCAGGTTGATACCCTGCCAAAGAATGGCAATGAATGTTAACTTGATGTTCTTCTTCGCGACAGTAAACACGAGGAGGAGACTCTGTGCGTCGTCTGTGCCCTGAAACGTTACGTGCGGGTCACGGAGCCAGTCAGGTTGGACAAGGAAGGGCGAAGGTAACACTCGCTCTTCTTGTCCTTCCGCAAGCCATTTGGCGAGATTGGGCAGGACTCATCAAAGCGATGGGTCCTTGCGGTGCTTTCCGCAGCTGGGGTGGACACCAGGGTATACCGAGCTCACTCCACCAGGGGTGCCAACACCTCTGCGGGAGGGAGACTCGGTGTATCGACTGCTGTTTTGCTTAGGCATGGGTCTTGGAAAGGTGCCAAGACCATGGCTAAGCACTACAGCAAGCCTATCGAGAACCCCAAGCCTCCCAAGACGCTAGCCAGGATTCTCCTGGAGGAAGCAGTCGAGCAGCTGGGAACAAAATTTTCAGATCCTTTTTGGGGGTAAACCTCAAAAGGGGAGAATTTTGGCCCTTTTGCCGTAACGATAGTTTGTATGAACTCTATTGGCTGATCTTAGTCATAAGCCTTTCTAGAGGCAGCAGTTATCTGTATGTGATAAAAACTTTTTCTATGTTGGACAATAACACTGCCACAGCTGTGGTGAACTGTATGGCAGTTATGCCTTCTTTGCTAAATAGCAAAATGTCATGCAACCTATCACAAGGCAATAGAATATCACCTTTAGGTGAAATAAAGTATATAATTTCCTGTTATCCTATATGAGAAGTTACAGTCCTTTATGGGACAGTAACATTATGGGAAATAAGCAGTGAATCTAGCTGAACTTTGAAGTCTACTGTGTCAGCAGAATGTTTTCTGTCGCGAAGAAGAATATAAGATTAATCGAATACTTACCATGTAATATAAGTATGAAGATTAATCGTTGTTCTTCGAGAGACAGATAAACATATCTGCTGAGTACACAGGCCCACCCATCCATCCCCAGGATGAAGAAGATTACTACTAGTGGTATAATCTCTCACCTACTCATGTGGGTGCTATTTAGACAAAGTAAAAAGAGCACTACTGTGTACTATTTCCAGATGTTTTATTTTCAGCAAAAGATTCACTGCATGTAGGCGCTAATCTGACCACCGGAAGTGACGCACCCTTAGTTTCCTCTTTTTCATCGACTCATTGGGAAGGCTCGCCCTAAGGGTTTTGCGATATTAAGAAATGACCTAATTCAAAATCAGGGGTGCGACAGGGAGACGGCTGAATTTTTGCTAGAAAGTTGGTCCACTGGTACACAGAAGGTGTATGAAACATACATGGATCAGTGGGCCACTTTCTGCATTATTCACCGTATCTCCCTGCGCTCCCCTTCCCCTTTTGAGGTTTGTCGTTTCCTCCGCTTGCTTTCGGAAAAGGGCAGGGCTTTTGGCACTGTTAACGCTGCCAGATGTGCGTTGTCGGTTTTAGTGAAAAACCTTGACAACGGGAAGACCATGGGCACCCACTATTGGGTGTGCAGGGCCTTCCGCACCGCCTATAGAAGGAATCCTCCTTCTCCCAGATATAACAAGTTCTGGGATATTAGGCTGGTGTTCAGCATGTTCCAGCGTTGGGGTGCCAATGAAGGCTTGTCCACCCAGTTCTTGGGGTTCAAGCTAACGATGCTGATTCTGCTGGTGTCGGGCCAAAGAGGCCAGGTCATCCCAGCGCTTGATCTCCGCAATCTGACTTGGCTGGATTCGGGGTCTGCACGTTTCGTTCTGAAGGGTCTGATGAAAACAGCGCATACGGGGGAACCCCTCAAAGAACTGGTCCTGGAACCATTCCACGAGGAGGAGACTCTGTGCGTCGTCTGTGCCCTGAAACGTTACGTGCAGGTCACGGAGCCAGTCAGGTTGGACAAGGAAGGGCGAAGGAAACACTTGCTCTTCTTGTCCTTCCGCAAGCCATTTGGCGAGATTGGGCAGGACTCATCAAAGAGATGGGTCCTTGCGGTGCTTTCCGCAGCTGGGGTGGACACCAGGGTATACCGAGCTCACTCCACCAGGGGTGCCAGCACCTCTGCGGGAGGGAGACTCGGTGTATCGACTGCTGTTTTGCTTAGACATGGGTCTTGGAAAGGTGCCAAGACCATGGCTAAGCACTACAACAAGCCTATTGAGAACCCCAAGCCTCCCAAAACGCTAGCCAGGAACGATAGTTTGTATGAACCCTATTGGCTGATCATTGTCATAAGCCTTTCTAGAGGCAGCAGTAATCTGTATGTGATATAAACTTTTCCTATGATGGACAATAACACTGCCACAGCTGTGGTGAACTGTATGGCAGTTATGCCTTCTTTGCTAAATAGCAAAATGTCATGCAACCTAGTCAAAACCATATCACAAGGCAATAGAACATCACCTTTAGGTGAAATAAAGTATATATTTTCTGTTATCCTATATGAGAAGTTACAGTCCTTTATGGGACAGTAACATTATGGGAAATAAGCAGTGAATCTAGCTGAACTTTGAAGTCTCCTGTGTCGACAGAATGTTTACTGTCGCGAAGAAGAATATAAGATTAATCGAATACTTACCATGTAATATAAGTATGATGATTAATCGTTGTTCTTCGAGAGACAGATAAACATATCTGTTGAGTACACAGGCCCACCCATCCATCCCCAGGATGAAGAAGATTACTACTAGCGGTATAATCTCTCACCTACTCATGTGGGTGCTATTTAGACAAAGTAAAAAGAGCACTACTGTCTACTATTTCCAGATGTTTTACTTTCAGCAAAAGATTCACTGCAGGTGGGCGCTAATCTGACTACCGGAAGTGACGCAACCTCTCCTGTGTACTCAACAGATATGTTTATCTGTCTCTCGAAGAACAACGATTAATCATCATACTTATATTACATGGTAAGTATTCGATTAATCTTATATTATACTGAATCCTGTATGTATGTGAATAAACTTTTTCTTCACTGATGAATCACAGCAGGGAAGATATCTTATTATTTCATATGGAGAAAGATGGCTAAACAACGCTGCCATGCCTAAAACTATAACTTTGTCTGCACAGTCAGTGCTCTATTGGTACATCATCGAAATATCTATCAAATCAATCATTAACTGAATCTTTAAAATACAATTTAGCCACATGATATAGATATATATAATGAACTCAAAAATATCCAAATTGATAGTTTCTTCTCGAGCTGGGCATCAGGCGGATCACACTGCTATGTCAATTCAAATCACTGATGCATGCAGATGAAAATGATCATAGATAAAGAATTTTCGAACCAATCTTTTTAAGTGCACATCTCACACAGGTCTAGGTTGGAACAGTTAGACCTTGAAAATCCAACCACCCCCGTTTCAGGAAAAATATGGCTGGATATTGATCTGTCAGATTCTTGAAGCATATTTACATGCTTCTCTATAGAACTGACAAAAAGCAGCCGGGGTGCTGGATTATTGAAGGATGGATTATCTAGGTTTCACTGTATTTTGGCAAAAACAGAAGGCTGTGTGGTTTAAATTGTTTGAGGACAGAGATGACTTATTTAACATGGAAACCGGCAACATCTGTTCCTCCACAGGCAGATGGTGGTGAGCATTCAAACAGAAAGGAGGCTGTGCGCGCCTGCACAAGGGGTATCCTTTTTGTATGGCTGCTCATCATGATGTTGATTCAAACCCGAGATTGACATTGTGGTATTTGATGCTGAATGTCAAACTTGACTGACTGCACTAATGTACATGGTCAACAAATAGCCTACATACCACAAAAAGGGATAAACCATCACCTTGACAGCCATCATGGACGAGTCAGCCATTTGACAGTAGATGGGTGGTAATTAGGCAAAATAATTTTAGATTAGACTTAAATGATATCGGAAACTAGTTGATCAACATTGATCAACTATTTGTCAATGTGAACTCGAGTTGCTGTGCCCCCTGGGTCCCAGTTAGGGATGTCATCGATACCCCCAGAATCGATACACCGACATTTCTAAAATTCCGATTTTCGCATCGACAAACCCATTATATCGATACACCCTTCAGATCACAGGTAGTCCCGGGATTTACCTGTCTAAAAATGCAAAATTTGTTTAAATATTCCATCTAGAAATACCTTATTACTCAGTGTGAAGATGATGTACTTTGTAGACCTAAAATATTCTAGTGAAACTATATTCAGATTATGCTCAAAGTGCTACCAAATCTCCATCCATGTATATTCCAGTATGAGGATGGGAAAAAATAGATGAAGATACCCTTATTTGAAGCAGATAGTCACTGTTTTAGTAATATCAAAATAAATCGATATAATCGAGAAATCGAGACCAAGATAGTGATAATCGAAATCGAAATAAATTGGATACCAATGACATCCCTAGTCCCAGTGATAAGTTTTGACCCCTCCCCAATAAGTGCCAATTCTAAAGGCCGTTCGAATCATTTATTGCCATCTGAGGGGGGGGGGTGGGGTGGGGGGGGGGGGCTTGGTGAAAATGTGGGGACTCTAAAAGCCTCCATGCTGGGGGTTAAAACTAAATAGAGCCCGTTTGAATACTCGTGACCACGTATAATTCCATAGGCATCTATGCAATTCTGGGGGGGGGGGGGGTGGGAAAGGGATTGCCATTTTGGGATAATCCACCAAGGCCCCCCGTAGCTAGTGATAAATGACTCAGCGCCCCTCCCAGCCCTACAAAAGGGTGTATGCTGGAATTGATGCAAAAAGATAAAGTTGGAAGTATAACTTATCTTTAAGCTCCCTCTCAAAGTTAAGATGAGTTTTACACCGCCTCCCATCATGAACTCTTTCTGATATTGTCCTCTTGCTCCGTATCCAGCAAGCCCCCTGAGTTTGCAATAAATGACTCACTCACTTCTACCTGTCACTTTCAGCCTGTTTTTCCTTAGTGTACACTTATCCGTGAAAGTGTCCAACTCATGGCTGCAGTCAATCTTCTATCCTCCACTGTGGTGACACTGTGTACAACAGAGTGAGGAGGTATAGATAAACACATAGCATGAAAGTGCACTCGTGTACAGAAATATCTGAAGCAATTGGTATCCGGAAACAACTTTTACATTCTGATCAAAAACTCTCAAATTTCAATCTGGAATATTGGAGTTTCTACCTGGTATAATTTCAGCGAATATTGTCACACCTTCCAGCACAGTTTCAAAGGCTCTTCAAAACTCTCGGACTAAGGGAAATCTTTTGTTAAAGAAGGGAGGAAAATAATACTATTTGTCTGTTCTCCTCCCTCCTCACATACGACAACACCCTGCACAAAATATTGTTCTTATAATCATCTCAAATCTCTGCCACAAAAATATGGCCAATATTCCTCTAGTTTTTAACAAATGTCATACTTTCCCTTAGATATGTGAAGTGATTCATAATTGTATGAATGAGTATTTCTAAAGCATGATTAGGTAAGTTTTCAGGGTGATCTGCCGTTATTTGGTAGAGAAGGAAGTAGCATCCGTAGAAACAAATAGGAGAATCTGCTGATTGATCAATATTGACAGGCTGTAAATTTAAACCATTTTCAAAATTCTGCCATGGAGAACTTTACACTGATAGAGGATAATGCATTTGTCAATAACATCACTGGAAATTATTCTCATTCTTCAATTAAGCCAGAAGAGTCATTCTCATTTGTTGACATTTTTACTCTAACAACATGTTTGATAGGAACAATGCTGAACACTCTCATCATCATTGTGATAGTTTATGGCTCCCTCATGAGGACCACTATAATGATTTTGCTGCTGGCTCTCGCTGTTACAGATATTTTAACATTGCTAACCTCCATCTTCAGAATCAATATAATGTACAATTTACTTCCCTTATCGTCTACAGTGTGGTGCTGCCGTCTAGTCACCTTTATTCTTTACACCTCTGCAACTATTTCCTCTTGGTTAATTGTATTGATTTCAATTGAACGAACCATTGCTATATTTTGGCCTTTGAGGGTGTATTTGTATTGTACAAAGAGAAGGGTTATATCTGCTATATTAACGGTAATTGTTGTAATTTCTGCTGTTGACATACCAGTATTTCTCATGGGTCATGTCTTTGATACTGGTAATTCCCACACATGTTACCCTCTGGGGCTAGGTGCTTCTGTGCCTGAGCTCATATATGTACTGAGCAATGTACTCACATATAGTCTGATACCTTCCTCGATAATTATGATTTTAAATATTCTAATGGTAAAAAAGATAACATCTCAGACAAGGTTCAGAATCAAACATCAACTAGGTCAGCAAGGGAAATGTGCTGCTAACACAAAAAGCTTAACTCTTACTATGTTTGCAGTATCTGTTGTCTTTATTGTGACCACCTTACCAATTGAGATGTTTATGTTATTTTGGTCAGTATCAAAGCTTCTTGGGACAGATTCTGTTATTGATAATGACTCTCCACTTTTCATTATATGCTATAAGATGTATCTCATGAACCATAGCGTTAACTTTGTACTGTACTGTGTGACTGGGTCAGTTTTTAGGCAGGCATTGGTCCGTCTCTTTAGCTGTTGCAATAAGAGAAACTCCACAAGACACAGTACACAGCGATGTCAAACAGTTCAAGAAAGTGTTTTGTAAAAGATGAAATAGAATATACAATAAGATAAATATCCTGTAATAAACAAACAGTAAGTCCAACCCTCATGTGGATAAACTTACATTTCCAAATGAACATTTAAATATGATTATTGTAAGCATCTGTAGGGGTACTATATTATACGTTATATCTGTACCGAGTAACACCTATTGTTTACTCCGCTTTTCTACCTGGAGTTGGCGCACACAGGGTCCTCTCCGTGTGACCGTGTGCCACTCTCAGGTGGGAGGCCGACCCCCACCTGTCCGTGTGACTAAGGCAGGAGGTTATATAAGACCTGGTTGTTAACTCAGGAGGGCAGTCAGTCCAGGCCTGACTGGCAGTGAACTTCACCAGTCCTATTGTGCGGACAAAGCTATATAAGAGTGTTACACTGGTTGTTTCTTGTATGGCAACATGATCACTTCTATTCCCTTGTGAATAAAAGTCTGTTATATTCTAACACTTGGAAACTGCCATTCTTGTTGTTCCTTAACTGAGAATAACTACGAACCACCACACCTCCATATGCAGCAGAAAACAATATATATATATATATATATATATATATATATATATATATGTATATATATATATATATATATATATATATATATATATATATATATATATTTTCATGTAAAGTATGAAGTCTGCTTAATGTCTGTATAAGTTACACTGTAAAATTGCTTGTTTGTAAGTGTACAGTAGAATCCAATGTAGGTGTACAGTTTATAGTAGGTAAACAATAGAATCTACTGTAAAGCTACAGTAGATGCTGTAAGCAGGCCTGTAGCTAGGGGGTGACTTGGGGTACTCGTCACCCCCCCTCATGGACCCCCAGAGTGAAAAAGGTCCACATTTTGGACCCATAGACACAAGCTTTCTAGAGGTTTTTGCGGTTTGTAAATCGGACAATTATTAAGGATTTTACAGAGTCAATCGTTAAAATGGAATTTTTGAGTACCTGCAAATACTATCCACTCTATAATAGATATTTCATCATATTGGACCCTGTCGATAGTGCGGGACCTTTGGGGTGAACCTTTGGGGGTGACCTAGGTGGGGAACTTCTAGGGAGTGAGGACCATGGATGTTGTGGGACCTTGGGAGGACCTTTGGGGGTGACCTAGGTGGGGAACTTTTAGGGAGTAAGGACTGTCGATAGTGTGGGACCTTTGGGGGGGACCTTTGGGGGTGACCTAGGGCGGGAACTTCTAGGGAGTGAGAATCCTGGATGTTGTGGGACCTAGGGGGCGTACCTTTGGGGGTGACCTAGGTGGGGGAACTTCTAGGGAGTGAGGACTGTCGATAGTGTGGGACCTTTGGAGGGGGGAACCTTTGGAGTGACCTAGGTGGGGATCTTCTAGGGAGTGAAAATCCTGGATGTTGTGGGACCTAGGGGGCGTACCTTTGGGGGTGACCTAGGTGGGGGAATTTCTAGGGAGTGAGGACTGTCGATAGTGTGGGACCTTTTGGGGTGAACCTTTGGGGGTGACCTAGGTGGGGAACTTCTAGGGAGTTAGAGCCATGGATGTTGTGGGACCTGGGGGGACCTTTGGGGGTGACCAAGGTGGGAACTTCTAGGGAGTGAGGACTGTCGATAGTGTGGGACCTTTGGGGGGACCTTTGGGGGTGACCTAGGTCAGGAAATTCTAGGGAGCGAGGACCATAGATGGTGTGGGACCTTGGGGGGGGGGGGGATCTTTGCAGGTGACCTATAGGTAGGGAACTTCTTGGGAGTGAGGACTGTCAATTGATAGATATTGGGAATGAAAGGCACGGAGGGGGTGGGTTATAGCTTAAAAGGGCAAAGGAATGGCAGGGATATGTAGAAGTAGAGTACAGTCAGCCCTCACTTCCTTGAATTTGGAAAATGCAAGGAAAAATGTTTTAGGAAGTAAATCATCCAAGGAATCACTCGTGGTGCCCTCGGCAAAATTATAATCAAATTTCGCCTTACCCTGATAAGTCTCATTCAATTTCACAATTATAATAGAACATATAGGCCTAAGGGCAGTTGCCAGGCAATTCATTGAGGAAGTGAGGGAACTGAAGTAGTAAATGTTAATGGGCAATATTGTATAAATGAGAACACATTAATCTCTCAATTTACTAAAATGCACCATTTGATCTCTAAATTTCAAAATTTTCTCAGCCAGATCTTGCTCCCCCCTCTAGAAACTCCTGGATCCACCCCTGGTCAATCAGTATGCTAGGTGATAATTACACACCTTAGCTGTGGAATATTAGATGCAAGAATGCATCAGAGTGCACCACAGGAAGCCTAGCTATTTCAAGTTTCCCGGGATGGTAATAGGTCCACTTTTGGAGCCAGGTCACCCCCCCCATCTGGAGGTCTGGATGCGGGCCTGCTGTAAGACTACAGTAGATTCTACTGTATACCTAAATTACTGTTTAGCTGGTCAGCATTGTACATTTTGGGTACCTTGAAGACGGTCATCAGCTAGCTTTGTGTTTTGTTGTTTAAAAAAAAAGATACATGTGTAGTCGATAGATTTATTAACAAACCTTTTTCTGCTTGGATATAGATAACACGTTTATTTCTGCTTACAACATGTACCATTACAACATGTGAATTATTTATTCAGGCAAGTTTCCACTGTTTTTTATACAGGCCTTGACATTCCAGGACTTTCTCCACTACAGGTATATTAGACCATTTCTGGTGTTTTACCAGCAAGGGGAGATCCTACGATCCTCCCATACAAAGATTTAAAGGCGCACTGAACCCACGACGTCATTTGCGTACAAAACTCGGAAGGGCTTGGTCCTCAACTCAGTGTGCCTTTAAGGCAGCCTCTTGGTCGGCATCCTGCCTTTATCTCTACAGAGATATTAAAGGGTCGCTGCCAGTCCACACCTCCAAGAGGAATTCTCCCAATGCTGTATCTAGTTAGGGGAGTGAGGGAGGGGGGATGGGGCGCAGGAGGGGACATATAAATATACCTTTCGGCTATATTTTGCCATTTAGATAGTTATAAGACTACTTTACAAGCTCATTCACATATTGTCTACCTGTATATAGATTCATTATTTTCAGCAAATAATGGTAAAATATTAGCAAATTGAATTTTCTGGTTGAACTTGATATAACATGTATATTGACCCAAAATCATGTGGAGAAACCCCTTCACTGTACCTTTCACTGCAAGGTATTAAAGGTATAGGCTTTCCCCAACCTGCCTAAAATGAATACAAATGGACAGCCCTATAATGTCTTGATTGCCCTCCAATTAGGCCACTGAAAAAAAACCTCATCACTGCATGCATCATAAAAATCATGATTTGGAGAAACTCTTTTTTTTTACATTTTTGATGAAAAATATGTTAAGATTGGAAAAATATTGGCAAATTTGGTATTGATGTCAAATTAAAGCTTATGTTGTCAGTAATGCAGTCAGCTAGGAATAAAAATCCCTATGTACTAAATAAAGCCCCGAGTAAAAAAAAAGAAAAAATTAGATAAAAAACACCCTCGTCATATTTTATATCTGCTTGGTGATGAAAAACTTTTTGAGTGGCCTTAGTCTGTGAGGAACAGCAATGGGCAGCCACCAATAACGGATGTCCCATCTCGCTGCACCCCACTCAGCATCATTTCTGTATGGATATAAATCACAACGCCAGTTCAGATCGCGAATTGACACTGTGGCATTTGATACTTTTCGTCAACCTCGACTTACTGCACTAATGCACATGGTCAATAAACACCACACAATGACACTAACACCTACCTCACACTCACAAGGGACAACCATTTAGTCTTAGAAGGGGGTGCTTGATCAATATTCTCATGGTTGGGCAAAATTACTGATGTCTAAATGCAACCCCACCCCTTCCCTGTTTCCAAAAATAACCAGGTGGACTACATATATATGGTTGTGCCAAACAGTTAATTCTCATTAATTTAAGATTTGCCCTGGTTTCCATCAGTGGCTCTTTTCAAATTTACCGTCCCATCCATATAATATACCAAGTCCCCAGAACTGGCAATAAATGACTTTTATCCACTTCTACCTGTGTCTCTCAGGCTGTTTAGCCATGGTTTATGCTTGTCGACATAATGCCTGACAGTAAAACATTACCAAACGCAGAGCAAAGAATGGGCATTTTACTCATCGATCTCTACATTGACTAATTCTCAAAGTCTTCTGAAGTCCCACTGACATTTACCTTCCTGTACACTAAGCTATGGCATTAACAACTGTTCTGACTGCAATATCTAGTTGAAAAGAAAAACAATGGAAAATCAAACACTAGCACAGGACAATGGATTTGTTGAAAATATCACTGAAAATTATTCAAGTTCTTCAGTTCTCTCAGAAAACAGATTCCTATATTTTGACATCATAACTGTAGCCATATCTGGGATAGGCACAATACTGAACAGTCTGATCATCATTGCGATAGTGTATGGCTCCCTGATGAGGACCTCTGTCTTCATGATTCTGCTGCTGGCCCTTGCTGTTACAGATACCTTAGCATTGCTGTCTGGTATTTTGAAAATGAACATCTTGTACAGTTTACTTCCCTTCTCCTCTTCAGTGTGGTGCTGCCATATAATTATTTTCATTGATTATGCCACTGCTATTATCTCCTCCTGGTTAATTGTAATCATTTCAATTGAACGGACTATAGCTATATTCTGGCCGTTGAGTGTGCACCTGTATTGTACAAAGAAGAAGATTATCTGTGTTATTTTAACTGTTATCATTGTAATTTCTATTATAAATGTACCATTATTTTTCACTAGTGATATTACTACTGTTGGCACCGTGGTCAGCTGCAACGTTTTTGGAGCGGCTTCAGTGCCCCAGACTGTGTTTGCATTCAGCGCTGTACTTACATACAGTCTCATACCCTCCTCTATAATTCTAACGTTAAATATTCTAATGATTAAAAATCTCATTTCCCAGAGAAGGTTCAGATTTGAATATCAAGTAGGTCAACAAAGAAAATCTGCTGGAAATGCCAAAAGCTTGACCCATACAATGTTTGCAGTATGTTTAGTTTTCATAGTGACTACTTTACCAGGAGGGATCCTGCTGTTTTGTGAATCTGTATCGAAGCTTAATGGGACAGACTTTATCACCTGGGACTCTCCCTTATTCATTATAGTAGCAAGAATGTATCTCATGAACCATAGCATTAACTTTGTGCTGTACTGTGTGACTGGGTCAGTCTTTAGGCAGACATTGGTGCATCTCTTCACATGTCACAATAAGAGAATATCTACAAGTCCCAGTGCACAGCAATGTCCAACAGTCCAGGAAACTGTTCTATAAAGTCACGGGAGAACATTCGGCACGGAAGATTTCATGCAATACACAGACAGGGAGTATATATAGTTGATGCTACATCCTACCCTGATGTGACATTTTTTTAAATCATTTTTTTTCAAAGTTCTTGTCCATGGGGACCTACTGGCCCGGCTGTGTGGAGCTTACCCTGGCCGCATGCGTATAGTAGAAGGTACACGCAGGTGAAGGCTAATCTGTTTTGAGTGCTAGGCTTGGCCAAAATCTGATGCACAGTTCTGGTGTCCAGCCACACACTGTAAAAAGTTGGCTGCCATTTTTGTAGGTGTACAGTAGATTCTACTGTAGGTGTACAGTTGATTGTAGGTATACAGTATAATCTACTGTAAATATACAGTAGATTGTACTGTTAATCCATTTTATGGTAGATTCTTCTTTATATCTACTGTAGATTCTACTCTGTACCTACACCAACTATTAAAAGTGCAGGTGACAAATTGCATTATGTAAAATGCGGTGGAAGACGGAGGTGTCACCTGGTAGAAAGGGTCTGACCCTATTAACCTGAACCTGCATGTACCTACTACTACACGCTGGTAGCGAGCATACGTGGAGCTAGTGGAGGCCAGAATTGCTACTGGTGTTAGAGGTATAGACCAGGGTTCGGTCAATTCTGATCTACCCACAATTTCTCTAAATCACTTTGGATTATATGAGTTTGATATGTGATGATGTAATAGAAGCAAAGAAATCAATACCCCATGGTGCTAGATTTTGTTATACTGACATTTGAAGATAAGACACCCTTTACTAACTATGACAGCGTATGGATAAACCCCAATTATTGTAATGTTTTTCAATTTTTTGAAAGATTGACCAATAAAAGCTATCTCAACCAAACTTCTCAGATATTTAGAGGAGATCATATGCAACATATTAAATCCATAAAAATGAGTGGTTATGGGTGAAACCAAAGAGCCATGACCAATTAAGAACAAAAACACAAATTTAAAAACGTTTATTATCTCTACATTTTGCAACACAGAAAAAAATAGGCCAACATTTAGTGATTAAACCCTAGCCATCTGTACATAAGATCAAAAGATACATATTACAACAAAAATAGGATTCATTGATGAATAAAGACAGTTTGGGATTTATTCAAATAATTTCTAGTCAGTTGAGATAACTGCGATAGCTTAGGGCATAGCTTTTTGAAGCAGAGGGAAACAGTGACAAGATGTGTAGAAAGCCATAGTGAGGTATCTCTAGGGTTGATATAGTCATATGCAAAAGGAAGATGCTTTTTCATCACAGAGAGAAGAAACAGTGTCAAAAGAGAGTCCAGGTTGCCTCCAGAATAACTCCTCTCCTCAAGGGAGCCCAGGTCCTTATCAGGTTGGGGCCGGGACCATGTTATAAGAATGTACTAAATACTTAGTACACCCTTTACATTGGGTCTGTACCAAGATTATGGTACTGTGCACCATCTTAAGCTGTACCATAGTCTTGGTACACCTGGTGTGTTCACTGGAGAGAAATGAAATTGAAAAGACACTATGCAAAGTAGGATAATTATAATGGAGTTAATTTAAGACGTTTTGGATAGACATTGAACAATTTTTAACAGCAAAAAGCAACCATCTTAGTCAAATTGATAAAATGACCTGTTTTTATCATTTATTCTTCCACGGTTATGTAGGGGAGGTATGATTCAATTAAAATAAAATTAAGTTGCTCAAAATCAATATGTTTTGCCTTTTAAACTTATTACAGAAAATTATTTAAACAATCTAAATTCCAAACTGACAGATTGTCATATTTTATGTTGATATTGTTAATATGAATAAAGAGTTAGATAAAACGTTAAAATTGTAAACCAGAGTTACATGCACAATTGTTAGACCCATCTTCTCAACTAGTTTACACCAGACAACAATGTATGTTTAAAGTAATTCTTGCATTTCTGCATTATTTTGAATCAATATTTTATCCAATGAGACAAATATGGAGCAGACCTTCTGTATTGAAATGTGTGAAAGCCTGCAGTAATTCTCTACCTGTGATTGGTTCAGCCTGCAATACTAGCCTTATATGATGGGAGAGTTTAAAGGGAATGCCTGAATGCACAGGCCGGTGTAACATTTCAGAAGTCGTTCCATGTGAGAATTCCTTGCCGGAAGTTGACTATACTTTATTTGCCAAATAGAGCAGCCTAAAGGCACAAGCTGCCTGTTTATGCAGGCGGACCTGTTCTGGTCGTGGTCAACAAACGCCACGCCATCATGGATGTATTTTTGCAGCACCATTGTCAATTATGAATTATATCGACCGCTAAGGAGAACGACTACATGTCTCCTGTGTAACAGCAGACCATAAGCCTTTTTGCATTTCATGCTCACCGCTGCATATTATGTATACTGGAGGCTCACCATTTTGACAATAATTGATTAAGCTCTTAATTTTACCTGTCTTTTCTGTTTTGCCAAAGTATAAATGGCCAAGATTTCACTTCATCCACAGCCTTATGGCTGTGTCTCACGACCTTGGGCCAATGTTTTTGTCTCTGATCGGGTGCCGTCTCTGACCGGGTGCCGTCTCTGACCGGGTGCCGTCTCTGACCGGGTGCCGTCTCTGACCGGGTGCCGTCTCTGACCGGGTGCCGTCTCTGACCGGGTGCCGTCTCTGACCGGGTGCCGTCTCTGACCGGGTGCCGTCTCTGACCGGGTGCCGTCTCTGACCTGGTGTCAGAAGGAAGTGTTTTTTATTTTTTAACATATACTTATATATATTAGGATTTGTAAAAACGCTATGGCCGTTGATATGTAACTATAATTAGCCTCCTGCTGTTGGTAGAAGCTAACTAAACTCCCGAATGGCATCCGGTCAGAGACGGCACCCGGTCAGAGACGGCACCCAGTCAGAGACAAAAACATTGGCCCAAGGTCGTGAGACACAGCCTTATATCCATCTGTCTTGTATTATAGTGTATAAGAGAAATAGAGAGGAATAAGGAGAAGTATTATAAATGTATAATGTGGGAATATTGATCACAATATTGACTAGTTCTACTGGTATCTGGAAGTGACGGAGACAGTCACAGTGACAACCAGGAGCTTCATCTGGTTAAATTACATCAGGACAATCACATAGTGGTATTATTAATAAGTAAGGTATTTGGGAAATATAATCATGGAGAACCACATCACACAAGACAATGAGACTTTCAATAAAGTCACTGGGAATAATTCAGGTTATTCATATCACCCCGTAGAAACATTATTATTTTTAATCACTCTAATAACAATTCGCATTATGATGATGAAAAAGGTAATGTATCAGCATAGGTTCAGAACCAAACATCAATTAGGTCAGTGGGTGAAATCCAAACGGTTTGTGAGTCAGTATCAAATCTGCTTGGGACAGATTTTACTGGCAGGGATTCTCCCTTATTCTTTGTTCTAGACAGAATGTATCTAATAAACCATAACATTAACTTTTTATTTTTTATCAAATACGACAGCTACATTGATTCAACCAAGGAAGGCCGTATTTAACACCCCCCGTGAAATAACCCATGGCCGTATTTCACGGCCCTGTGACGTCATCAAAATGGCGGTTTGTTTACATTTGAACGGCGTAGGAAAAGGCAATTTCAGCTAAATTAGGCCCTTCCCCCCTACAATAATCAAGTTTGAATCGAAAAAGATAAAAAAATAAACCCAAAGGAACACTCGTTTTAGCCTATTAACAGGGTTATTTCACTTGTTGAAGGTGGGACGGCCCCACCTTCAACTCGTGAAATAACCCTGTCAAGAGGCTAAAACTCGTGCACCTTTGGCTATGTATTGTACTGTGTGACTGGGTCAGTCTTTAGGGAGGCATTGCTCTGTCTCCTCAGATGCCACAATAAGAGTATATCTAGAAGACACAACACAGAACAATTGTTCAACAAAAGAAGAGAGTGTTTTGTAAAGGTGAATGAGCAAGAAATAACCCAACCGAAATAAACAACTAGGAAGCACATTTTTTATATTTCTCTGGCCATAATATGAGCAGAAATCTGTTGTTGTGATAGTGGGAAGGGGATTTGTAAATGAAACTGCTAACTGCGGGGAAAAAAATATTATTTGAAAATGAATTTGAATTTGAAAATGAAAGTTCCTAATTGATAGTGAAAGTACCATCTTAGCCAGATGTTCTCCCATACCTGACCTGAACATTTACTTTGTGTTATTGGAAAAGGTACAATGCTGTTCTTGTGATTAAATATTGTGTATTAGTTTTGTTTTATTGTATTTAGTAGAATGCTGTGGGAGCAGCTTTTTTACCATTCTACCTGGCTGCTCACATAGAATTTGATTCCCTCCCCATTTAGTCTGTGATGAATGGAAGTATGCAGCCACACAGAAACAATGCTTTGTCTATCAATCTGCCCCCCCCCCCCTCCCCACCACTCCCATGTAGCATCAAGCTGTCAACGCCAGCAGTGCCCCCCCCCCAGCCCCACAGTCTGCATGGATTCATGCACAGTCATGCACATGGTCAATAAACAGCCCACAATGGTCGTGACTATACTTCATTTCCATTAGACACAAGCATTTTTTAGTAAATGGGGGTGATTGGTAAATTCTCACATAGTGATGTGATTTGCTTCTGCCTCTCTCCAGTTCAGTGCAGAGCACAACAGTGGCATATCTTTCCCATCTCTTACGTCAGCCTGTTATAAAACCTACACTGGGGCCCTGTACCTCTCTTTTTCTCAGTGTCCCGGTCACCACAGACGCTCTGGGTATCACAATATACATCCCAGCCTGTGACACTCTAGAGACCATTGTGCCGCTCTCTGGGTTGAGAAATGTTTAACTCCGAAAAAATAAGCGCAAGTGATGAAGCAAGTGGACCACATATAGCTCTATCCTCCCCCAGAGTCGATGCCTGTTAAATTCTGTCCAGGCCTCCATCATGGGCTCTTTCTAATTTTGTCCCTTCCTCCATATAGGCCAAGCCCCCCGAGTTGGCAATAAATGACTCATCCCTTACTTCTACCTGTATCTCTCAGACTGTAATGCCAATACTGTATAGAATTATTGATCGCACCTTTTGCATTTAGCATGCTTAAAACACACTGACAACACATTAGCTGGCATATCTGGATTGGACTATTTGAGGAAAAGAGTCATGGAGAACATAACATTTGCACAGGATAATGAATACTTCAATAATATCACTGGAAATAATTCTGGTTTCTCATATCACTCAGATGACTCAGTCTTATTTGTCAACATCATACTTCTAACAATCTGTGGAATAGGAATAATACTGAACAGTCTCATTATCATTGTGACAGTGTATGGCTCCCTCATGAGGACCTCTGTATTCATGATCCTGCTGCTGGCCCTTGCTCTTACAGATACTTTAACATTGCTCACTACTGTGTCATATATTGACCCAATGTATAGTTCACTTCCCTTATCATCTTCAGTGTGGTCCTGTCGCATAATCATCTTCATTGAATATACCTTTGGCACTATTTCTTCGTGGTTGATTGTATTGATTTCAATTGAACGGACCATCGCTATAATTTGGCCATTGAGAGCACACTTGTATTGTACTAGGAGGAAGGTTATCTCTGCTATATTAATTGTTAGTGTTGTAATCTGTATTAAAGACATACCATTTTTTCTCACTAGTAATGTTACAAAGGTTGGGACCATGTATAAATGCAACACGGTTGGGACTTCTTCAGTGGCACAGACTATATTTACAATGAGTAATGTACTTACATACAGTCTGATACCCTCCTCCATAATCTTAATCTTGAATATCATAATGATGAAAAGGCTAATTTCACAGAGAAGGTTCAGAATCAAACATAAGATAGGTCAACGGGAAAGATCTGCTAATAATACTAATAGTTTGACTCTTACTATGCTTGCAGTATGCTTTGTCTTCATAGTAGCTACCTTACCAGGGGAGATCTTGCTTTTTAGTGAGTCTATATCAGAACTTCTTTGGACAGATTTTATCGGTAGAGACTCTCCCTCATTTATTGTTTTAGACAAAATGTATATCATAAACCATAGCATTAACTTTGTTCTTTACTGTGTGACTGGGTCTGTCTTTAGGCAGACATTGGTCAGATTATTTGCATGTAAAAAAAAGACATAGAACACAGCAATGTCCAACAGTACAAGGAACAACTTTATAAGGTCATGGGAGAACAATCAGGTTGATACCCTGCCAAAGAATGGCAATGAATGTTAACTTGATGTTATACTCAATCCTGTATGTATGTGAATAAACTTTTTCTTATGAATCACAGCAGGGAAGATATCTTATTATTTCATATGGAGAAAGACGGCTAAACAATGTTGCCTTGCCTAAAACTATAACTTTGTCTGCACAGTCAGTGCTCCATTGGTACATCATCAAAATATCTATCAAATCAATCATTAACTGTATCTTTGAAATACAATTTAGCCACATGATATAAATGTATATGATGAACTCAAAAATATCCAAATTGACAGTTTCTTCTCGAGCTGGGCATCAGGCGGATCACACTGCTCTGTCAATTTAAATAACTGATGCATGCAGATGGAAATAATCATAGATAGAGAATATTCGAAGCAATCTTTTTAAGTGCACATCTCACACAGGTTTAGGTTGGAACAGTGAGACCTCGATAATCCGACCACCCCCGTTTCCCCGTGGCTGAAATGGCTGGATATCGATCTGTCAGATTCTTGAAGCATATTTATATGCTTCTTTATAGAACTGACAAAAAGCAGCCGGATAATCAAGGGTGCCGGATTATCAAAGGAAGGATTATCGAGGTCTCACTGTATTGTGGCAAAACAGAAGGCTGCGTGGTTTATATTGTTTGAGGACAGAGATGATTTATTGAACATGGACGGCAACGGCAACATCCGTTCCTCCACAGGCAGATGGTGGTGAGCATTCAAACAGAAAGGCTGTGCATGCCTGCACAAGGGGAATCCAGTTTGCATGGCTACTCATCATGATGTTGATTCAAACCCGAGATTGACATTGTGGTATTTGATGCTGAATGTCAAACTTGTCTGACTGCACTAATGTACATGGTCAACAAATAGCCTAGATACCACAAAAAGGGATAAACCATCACCTTGACAGCCATCATGGACGAGTCAGCCATTTGATAGTAGATGGGTGGTAATTAGGCGAAATAATTTTAGATTAGACTTAAATGATATTGGATGCTGGGGGTCAAAACTAAATAGAGCCCATTTGAATACTCGCGACCACGTGTGATTACATAGGCATCTATGCGATATGGGCAGGTGGGTGGGAAACAGGTTGGGGCCGGGACCATGTTATTAGAATGTACTAAATACATAGTACACCCTTTCCATTGGGTCTGTACCAGGATTATGGTACAGTGCACAACCTTTGGCTGTACCATAATCTTGGTACACCTGGTGTGCCCACTGGACCATGACCCCTGCTCATGCAGGTAAATGGGCCAATCACAGCCCAGTACTCATGTACCTTACCTGTGGGCACTGGACTGTGACCCTTATCTGTGCATGTAATTAGTGGGGTCACTGGGGTCATAGGTGGGACTAGGGAAACCACTCTACTATTTTATACTTATATTTACATTATATGGTTTATTTACTACATTATCAAACACCACGAAGTGAAAACAAAAATGTCATTTTGTAGGCCTTAATCAATGATCTCATCCTATGGGTTCATTTTTATTAGCAGATTTAACAAAAAATTAGCAAACTGATTTTACTTAACATTTACTGAAGGAAAATATGTAGATAAAGCCATTTCTTAGATAATATTCCGATTTTAGTTATGAAAAAGGGTGCATACATAAATTATAGACCTCTGCTTCCTATAGTGGCATCAGAATTATGCATTTTGGCATGGAAATATGAGAAAAGTGACAATAAATGAGTGTACCAAGTTCTTGGTACAACCCGTGTTCTGGGGACTGTCATTCAATCTTAGGGCGTACCAAGAAACTGGTCAGTCTCCAACCTGGGAAAGGGATTGCTATTTTGGGCAAATTCACCCAGGCCCCCCGCAGCTAGTGATAAATGACTCAGCGCCCCTCCCAGCCCTACAAAAGGGCATATGCTGGAATTGATGCAAAAAGATTAAGTGGGAAGTATAAATTATCTTTAAGTGCCCTCTCAAAGTTAAGATGAGTCTTACACCGCCTCCCATCATGAACTCTTTCTGATATTGTCCTCTTGCTCCGTATCCACCAAGCCCCCTAAGTTTGCAATAAATGATTCACTCACTTCTACCTGTCACTTTCAGCCTGTTTTTCCTTGGTGTACACTTATCCGTGAAAGCGTCCAACTCATGGCTGCAGTCAATCTTCTATCCTCCACTGTGGTGATACTGTGTACCACTGAGTAAGGAGGTATAGATAAACACATAGCATGAAAGTGCACTCGTGTATAGAAATATCTGAAGAAATTGGTATCCAGAAACGTCTTTTACCTTTCTGAGCAATATACTGCAACATCAAAACTCTCAAATTTCAATCTGGAATATCGGAGTTTCTACCTCGTATAATTTCATCAAATATTGTCACACCTTCCAGCACAGTTTCAAAGGCTCTGCAAAACTCTCGGACTCTTGTAAAGGAAGGGAGACAAATAATACTTTTTGTCTGTTCCCCTCCCTCCTCACATACTACAATATCCCTGCACAAAATACTGTTCTTATAATCATCTCAAATCTAGATCTGCCACAAAAATATGGCCAATATTCCTCTAGTTTTTAACAAATGTCATACTGCCCTTTAAATATGTGAAGTGATTCATAATTGTATGAATGAGTATTTCTAAAGCATGATTAGGTAAGTTTTCAGGGTGATCTGCCATTATTTGGTAGAGAAGGAAGTAGTATCCGTAGAAACAAATGGGAGAATCTGCTGATTGATCAATATTGACAGGCTGTAAATTTAAACCATTTTCAAAATTCTGCCATGGAGAACTTTACACAGATAGAGGATAATGCATTTGTCAATAACATCACTGGAAATTATTCTCATTCTTCAATTAAGCCAGAAGAGTCATTCTCATTTGTTGACATTTTCACTCTAACAACATGTTTGATAGGAACAATGCTGAACACTCTCATCATCATTGTGATAGTTTATGGCTCCCTCATGAGGACCACTATAATGATTTTGCTGCTGGCTCTCGCTGTTACAGATATTTTAACATTGCTTACCTCCATCTTCAGAATCAATATAATGTACAATTTACTTCCCTTATCGTCTTCAGTGTGGTGCTGCCGTCTAGTCACCTTCATTCTTTACACCTCTGCAACTATTTCCTCTTGGTTTATTGTATTGATTTCAATTGAACGAACCATTGCTATATTTTGGCCTTTGAGGGTGTATTTGTATTGTACAAAGAGAAGGGTTATATCTGCTATATTAACGGTAATTGTTGTAATTTCTGCTATTGACATACCAGTATTTCTCATGGGTCATGTATTTGATACTGGTAATTCCCACACATGTTACCCTCTGGGGTTAGGTGCTTCAGTTCCTGAGCTTGTATATGTACTGAGCAATGTACTCACATATAGTCTGATACCTTCCTCGATAATTATGATTTTAAATACTCTAATGGTAAAAAAGATTACATCTCAGACAAGGTTCAGAATCAACAATCAAATAGGTCAGCAAGGGAAATCTGCTGCTATCAGAAAAAGCCTAACTGTCACTATGTTTGCAGTATCTGTTGTCTTTATCGTGACCACCTTACCAATTGAGATGTTTATGTTATTTTGGTCAGTATCAAAGCTTCTTGGGACAGATTCTGTTATTGATAATGACTCTCCATTTTTCATTATATGCTATAAGATGTATCTCATAAACCATAGCATTAACTTTGTACTGTACTGTGTGACTGGGTCAGTTTTCAGGCAGACACTGGTCTGCCTCTTTAGATGTTGCAATAAGAGAAAATCCACAAGACACAGTACACAGCGATGTCAAACAGTACAAGAAAGTGTTTTGTAAAAGATCAAATAGAATATACAATAAGATAAATATCCTGTAATAAACAAACAATACAGTGCAAGTTTGATATCACACCCAACCCTTATGTGGATAAACTTACATTTCCAAATGAACATTTAAATATAATTATTGTAAGCATCTGCACTATATTATACACTATATTATACGTTATATTATACGTTATATCTGGACCGAGTAACACCTATTGTTTACTCAGCTTTTCTAGTTGGCGCACACAGGGTCCTCTCCGGGTGACCTTGTGCCACTCTCAGGTGGGAGGCCGACCCCCACCTGTCCGTGTGACTAAGGCAGGAGGTTATATAAGACCTGGTTGTTAATTCAGGAGGGCAGTCAGTCCAGGCCTGACTGGCAGTGAACTTCACCAGTCCTATTGTGCGGACAAAGCTATATTAGAGTGTTACACTGGTCGTTTCTTGTATGGAAACATGATCACTTCTATTCCCTTGTGAATAAAAGTCTGTTGTATTCTCACACTTGGAAACTGCCATTCTTGTTGTTCCTTAACTTAGAATAACTATGAACCACCACACCTCCATATGCAGCAGAAAACAATATATATATCTTCATGTAAAGTATGAAGTCTGCTTAACGCCTGTATAAGCTACACTGCAAAATTGCTTGTTTGTTAGTGTACAGTAGAATCCAATGTAGGTGTACAGTTTATAGTAGGTAAACAGTAGAATCTACTGTAAAGCAACAGTAGATGCTGTAAGACTACAATAGATTCTACTGTATACCTGAATTACTGTTTACAGTGTAGTGTGGGTCGGCTGGTCAGCATTGTACAATTTGGGTACCTTGAAGACGGTCATCAGCTAGCTTTGTGTTTTGTTGTTTAAAAAAAAGAGATACAAGTGTAGTCGATAGATTTATCAACAAACCTCGTTCTGCTTGGATATAGATAACACGTTTATTTCAGGAATCCTGCTTATAACATGTACAATTACAACATGTGAATTAACATTGATGCAAGTTTCAACTGTTTTTCTAACACTGTCTAAGATGAATACAAATTGACAGCCCTATAATGTCTTGATTGCCCTCCAATTAGTCTGTGAGGAACAGCGATGAGTAGCCACCAATAAAGGATGTCCCATCTCGCTGCACCCCACTCAACATCATTTCTGTATGGATATAAATCACAACGCCAGTTCAGATCGCGAATTGACACTGTGGCATTTGATACTTTTCGTCAACCTCGGCTTACTGCACTAATGCACATGGTCAATAAACACCACACAATGACACTAACACCTACCTGTCACTCACAAGGGACAACCATTTAGTCTTAGAAGGGGGTGCTTGATCAATATTCTCATGGTTGGGCAAAATTACTGATATCTTAAATGCAACCCCACCCCTTCCCTGTTTCCCAAAATAACCAGGTGGAATACATATAGTTGTGCCCAACAGTTAATTCTCATTAATTTAAGATTTGCCCTGGTTTCCATCGGTGGCTCTTTTCAAATTTACCGTCATTTCCCATCCATATAATATACCAATTCCCCAGAACTGGCAATAAATGACTTTCATCCACTTCTACCTGTGTCTCTCAGGCTGTTTAGCCATGGTTTATGCTTGTCCACATAATGCCTGACAGTAAATCATTACCAAACGCAGAGCAAAGAATGGGCATTTTACTCATCGATCTCTACATTGACTACCGTAAATTCTCGCGTAGAAGTCGCGGCTTGTACGCGAGTCAGACTCAGCTTTCTTTTGATACCAAACATGCCTATATAGGGTGCGGCTTATAAGAGAGTTTTTATTAGTATACTACAGTACCAAAATCGCAATATTCAGACCCCCTCTGCGGCTTATATAATTTGTCAAAGTTAGGGGTGCGGCTTATACGCGAGTTAGGCTTATACGCGAGAATTTACGGTAATTCTCAGAGTCTTCTGAAGTCCCACTGACATTTACCTTCCTGTACACTAAGCTATGACATTAACAACTGTTCTGACTGCAATATCTAGTTGAAAAGAAAAACAATGGAAAACCAAACACTAGCACAGGACAATGGATTTCTCGAAAATATCACTGAAAATTATTCAAGTTCTTCAGTTCTCTCAGAAGACAGGTTCCTATATTTTGACATCATAACTGTAGCCATATCTGGGATAGGCACAATACTGAACAGTCTCATCATCATTGCGATAGTGTATGGCTCCCTCATGAGGACCTCTGTCTTCATGATTCTGCTGCTGGCCTTTGCTGTTACAGATACCTTAGCATTGCTGTCTGGTATTTTGAAAATGAACATCTTGTACAGTTTACTTCCCTTCTCCTCTTCAGTGTGGTGCTGCCATATCATTATTTTCATTGATTATGCCACTGCTATTATCTCCTCCTGGTTAATTGTAATCATTTCAATTGAACGGACTATAGCTATATTCTGGCCGTTGAGGGTGCACCTGTATTGTACAAAGAAGAAGATTATCTGTGTTATTTTAACTGTTATCATTGTAATTTCTATTATGAATGTACCATTATTTTTCACTAGTGATATTACTACTGTTGGCACCTTGGTCAGCTGCCACGTTTTTGGAGCGGCTTCAGTGCCCCAGACTGTGTTTGCATTCAGTGCTGTACTTACATACAGTCTCATACCCTCCTCTATAATTTTAACGTTAAATATTCTAATGATTAAAAATCTCATTTCCCAGAGAAGGTTCAGAATCGAATATCAAGTAGGTCACCAAAGAAAATCTGCTGGAAATGCCAAAAGCTTGACCCATACAATGTTTGCGGTATGTTTAGTTTTCATAGTGACTACTTTACCAGGAGGGATCCTGCTGTTTTGTGAATCTGTATCAAAGCTTTTTGGGACAGACTTTATCAGCTGGGACTCTCCTTTATTCATTATAGTAGCAAGAATGTATCTCATGAACCATAGCATTAACTTTGTGCTGTACTGTGTGACTGGGTCAGTCTTTAGGCAGACATTGGTGCATCTCTTCACATGTCACAATAAGAGAATATCTACAAGTCTCAGTGCACAGCAATGTCCAACAGTCCAGGAAACTGTTTTATAAAGTCACGGGAGAACATTCGGCACGGAAGATTTCATGCAATACACAGACAGGGAGTATATATAGTTGATGCCACATCCTCCCTGATGTGAAACAAATCTTTGGTGAAGTTCTTGTCCATGGGTAGCAGATTGTGACCTGCTGGCCCGACTGTGTGGATCTTACTCTGGCCCCATGTGTATAGTAGAAGGTACACGCAGGTGAAGGCTAATCTGTTTTGAGTGCTAGGCTTGGCCAAAATCTGACGCACAGTTCTGGTGTCCAGCTACTGGTGACAAATCATGTAAAACGCAGTGGTGTCACCTGGTAGAAAGGGCCTGAACCTATTAACCTGAACCTGCATGTACCTACTACTACTCGCTGGTAGTGAGCATACGTGGAGCTAGTGGAGGCCGGAATAGCTACTGGTGTTAGAGGTATAGACCAGGGTTAAGTCAATTCTAATCTACCCACAATTTCTCTAAATCATTTTGGATAATATGAGTTTGATATGTGATGATGTAATAGAAGCAAATAAATCAATACCTCATGGTGCTAGATTTTGATATATTGACATTTGAAGATAGTACACCCTTTACTATGACAGTGTATGGATAAACCCCAATTATTTTAATGTTTTTCAATTTTTTGAAAGATTGACTCAAAATATCTCAACCAAACTTCCTGGATGGTTAGAGTAGATCATATGCAACATAACCAATCCAAATGAGTGGTTATGGGTGAAACCAAAGAGCACAAATTAGAAAAAGTCTATTATCTCTACATTTTGCAACACAGAAAAAAAAATAGGCCAACATTTAGTGATTAAAACCTTAGCCAGCTGTACATAAGATCAAAAGATACATATAACAACAACAAAAAACGGATTCATTAATGAATAAAGACAGTTTGGGATTTATGCAAATATTTTCTAGTCAGCCGAGATACCTGTGATAGATTAGGGCATAGCTTTTTGAAGCAGAGGAAAACAGTGACAAGATCAGTGTAGAATGCCATAGTGAGGTATCTCTAGGGTTGATATAGGTGAGATATAGGGTTGATATAGGTGATATATGCCAAAGGGAGATGCTTTTATCATGGTTTTAAGTAGTTTCACTTTTTTGCCACCAGGTGCCATAAGGCTGTGTCTCACCAACTTGGGCCAATGTTTTGATCTATGACCGGGTGGCGTCTATGACTGGGTGGCCTCTATGACCTTTGATATGTAAGGGATAAAATAAAGAAAATGGCGGTGGTTACATATCCATATATATCTTCACCTGCCCTAGATAAACCCTTTTCTCTCAGGAGGTCATAGACGGCACCCGGTCATAGACGGCACCCGGTCATAGACGAAAACATTGACCCAAGTTGGTGAGACACAGCCTTATGCATAGACCCTGGTCGGTACCTTTAAAATTGTCCAACCCCTTGTGAGCAATGGGATAAAATAGTAGTTCAACACATGGATTGGTGGTGTAGGTTTTATTGAGGATCGATGCGTGTAGCAGGCTCGATTCTCCAAGATGCAAGGGTTTTGATAAATGAAGTACATCTTCTCATGGCATGGGGGCTGCTCCCCAGAAAATTGAGGTGGTACCGAACTGGGAAGTGTAGCTGGTTTAGCTATCATTAATAACCAAGAGATAATGACTACAAAGAAGCAAGTACTATGTAATAGGTTTTATTGTATCACTTTTAAACCATACAGAAGCTTGGTATCACTGGGGACACTAGAGCAGTATCAGCAAGCTGGATTACTCATGATGCAAGGGTTTTGATCAATAAAGTACATCTTCTCATGTACCTGTCTGGTAATCTGCGCAGCATGGTCCCTTTTGATCCAACCCACAGCCTTCAACAGAACCTCTGACTCATTGCAAAACTCAGGCAGGACGCCCCGGTTATTAAGACAACCATGGTTCATGACGGTAAATGATGGCCTCTTCCACAAACTAATACTCTCACTGGCAAGAACGCACTCGAAATACGAGCAGTCGTTTGCTCCACGGCATACCGGCTCCCCGATGTAGGTGCAACCTGGAACAGGAATGGAGCAGAATAGGTTTGACACTTGACAGCTCTATCATTAAAATAACTATGCCAGGATAACAATGATCATCATGTTAAGGTTAAGGTGGGTCGCTAGCCTTGGGTCAAAGTCACTGAAAATTAAAACAGAATCTGGCAATATTATTTTCCCAGGCAGTTTAGATCATATCGAATGGGAAAATGCAAAGAAAACTAGGGGGTCTCGAACTACTTTTTTGAATATAGAATTTTGAAAAATTAAAGTGTATTTTTTTTCTGAAAATAAGAATAAATGTGAAAACTTCTTTGTTTTTTTTTCATATCAACCATTGTGCGCAGAAATGTAAAACATCACATGTGAAACGCCCATATGTTTCCTTTTACAGGTAAAATTACTTTACAGTTGTATGCTATGATATTTTGATGAACAACACAGTGTACAGCTTACTTCCCTTTTTAACCATACCATTAACTTTTGTTGTGATAGTGAGATGGGGAGTTAATGAAACTGTTATCTGCTGAGAAAAACAAATTTTGAAATGAATTTCAAAATGAATATTCCTGTTTTGTACTGAAAATGCCATGCCAACCAGATGTTCTCCCATGCTTTACCCGAAAGTTATATTTGCAATTCATCTTTGCAAAGGGTACAATGGTCCTCTTGTGATAAAAAATTGTGCATTTGTTAAAACGTGTTGCTTACTTTCTTTTGAGGAATATTTATAACCGTGTCACCCTCTTTCCACAGTGAAATATGAGGCTTTCAGGAGATGTGTAGATATCCAAATGTGAATTAGGGGCAGATGTTATTCATTCAATTGGCAATAGCTAAAAAGCCAGGTACTCTTCATGTACTCTTGTGAAACTCAGCCATTATTCTTTTTCATCAATTCGGTATTTTGAATTAGAACAATTGATGCAAATATAATTGAGACAGTATTGATGAGAGTAACAAGGTTGTAAAATCACATTCTAAGCAAAATTACATTTTTACATGCGAATCATACAGGGATTGAACAGAGCCACAAGTCAGCAAACATGAGGTTGACACCCTGGTATTTGATATTCTATCAATTTGTCAATAATGCACATGGTCAATAAACAGCACACAATGAGCACGGCATCTACCTCATATCCATTAGGAACAAGCATTTATTATTAGATGGGGTAATTGGTAAATTCTCACATGGTGATGTGATTTGCTTTTGCCTATATCCGGTTCATAGAAATGTTTAACTCCTAAAAAAATAAGTATAAGTGCTGATATTCTAAATGCAGCGTCTACCGCTGTTGTCACAAATGATGAAGCAAGTGGACGATATATAGTTGTATCCTCCCTCAGAGTTCATGCCAATTCTGTCCATGCCCCCATCATGGGCTCTTTCTAATTTTGTCCCTTCCTCCATATAGGCCAAGCCCCCCGAGTTGGCAATGAATGACTCATCCCTTACTTCTACCTGTATCTCTCAGACTGTTATGCCATAGTGTAGACTTGTCAGAAAAGGGTCGCCTACAGGCACACTTGTATATCCTCAATCATGGTAAGTAATAAAGGACAGAAATAGGGTGAATATGTAGTGAGCCAAAAAGCGCATTTACTGGATAGAATTATTGATATTTTGCATTTAGCATGCTTAAAACACACTGACAACACATAAGCTGGCATATCTGGATTGGACTATTTGAGGAAAAGAGTCATGGAGAACATAACATTTGCACAGGATAATGAATACTTCAATAATATCAATGGAAATAATTCTGGTTTCTCATATCACTCAGATGACTCAGTCTTATTTGTCAACATCATACTTCTAACAATCTGTGGAATAGGACTAATACTGAACAGTCTCATCATCATTGTGATAGTGTATGGCTCCCTCATGAGGACTTCAGTCTTCATGATCCTGCTGCTGGTCCTTGCTGTTACAGATACTTTAACATTGCTCACTACTGTGTCATATATTGACACAATGTATAGTTCACTTCCCTTATCATCTTCAGTGTGGTCCTGTCGCATAATCATCTTCATTGAATATACCTTTGGCACTATTTCTTCGTGGTTGATTGTATTGATTTCAATTGAACGGACCATCGCTATGATTTGGCCATTCAGAGCACACCTGTATTGTACTAGGAGGAAGGTTATCTCTGCTATATTAATTGTTAGTGTTGTAATCTGTATTAAAAATGTACCATTTTTTCTCACTAGTAATGTTACAAAGGTTGGGACCATGTATAAATGCAACACGGTTGGGACTTCTTCTGTGGCACAGACTATATTTACAATGAGTAATGTACTTACATACAGTCTGATACCCTCCTCCATAATCTTAATCTTGAATATCATAATGATGAAAAGGTTAATTTCACAGAGAAGGTTCAGAATCAAACATAAGATAGGTCAACGGGAAAGATCTGCTAATAATACTAATAGTTTGACTCTTACTATGCTTGCAGTATGCTTTGTCTTCATAGTAACTACCTTACCAGGGGAGATCTTGCTTTTTAGTGAGTCTATATCAGAACTTCTTTGGACAGATTTTATCGGTAGAGACTCTCCCTTATTTATTGTTATAGACAAAATGTATATCATAAACCATAGCATTAACTTTGTTCTTTACTGTGTGACTGGGTCTGTCTTTAGGCAGACATTGGTCAGATTATTTGCATGTAAAAAAAGACATAGAACACAGCAATGTCCAACAGTACAAGGAACAACTTTATAAGGTCATGAGAGAACAATCAGGTTGATACCCTGCCAAAGAATGGCAATGAATGTTAACTTGATGTTATACTCAATCCTGTATGTATGTTAATAAACTTTTTCTTATGAATCACAGCAGGGAAGATATCTTATTATTTCATATGGAGAAAGACGGCTAAACAATGTTGCCTTGCCTAAAACTATAACTTTGTCTGCACAGTCAGTGCTCCATTGGTACATCATCAAAATATCTATCAAATCAATCATTAACTGTATCTTTGAAATACAATTTAGCCACATGATATAAATGTATATGATGAACTCAAAAATATCCAAATTGATAGTTTCTTCTCGAGCTGGGCATCAGGCGGATCACACTGCTCTGTCAATTTAAATAACTGATGCATGCAGATGAAAATAATCATAGATAGAGAATATTCGAAGCAATCTTTTTAAGTGCACATCTCACACAGGTTTAGGTTGGAACAGTGAGACCTCGATAATCCGACCACCCCCGTTTCCCCGTGGCTGAAATGGCTGGATATCGATCTGTCAGATTCTTGAAGCATATTTATATGCTTCTTTATAGAACTGACAAAAAGCAGCCGGATAATCAAGGGTGCCGGATTATCAAAGGAAGGATTATCGAGGTCTCACTGTATTGTGGCAAAACAGAAGCCTGCGTGGTTTATATTGTTTGAGGACAGAGATGATTTATTGAACATGGACGGCAACGGCAACATCCGTTCCTCCACAGGCAGATGGTGGTGAGCATTCAAACAGAAAGGCTGTGCATGCCTGCACAAGGGGAATCCATTTTGCATGGCTACTCATCATGATGTTGATTCAAACCCGAGATTGACATTGTGGTATTTGATGCTGAATGTCAAACTTGACTGACTGCACTAATGTACATGGTCAACAAATAGCCTACATACCACAAAAAGGGATTAACCATCACCTTGACAGCCATTATGGACGAGTCAGCCATTTGATAGTAGATGGGTGGTAATTAGGCGAAATAATTTTAGATTAGACTTAAATGATATTGGATGCTGGGGGTCAAAACTAAATAGAGCCCATCTGAATACTCGCGACCACATGTGATTACAAAGGCATCTATGCGATTTGGGGGGGTTGGTTGGAAAGGGATTGCTATTTTGGAAAAATCCACCCAGGCCCCCAGTAGCTAGTGATAAACGACTCAGCGCACCTGCCAGCCCTACAAAAGGGCATATGCTGGAATTGATGCAAAAATATAAAGTGGGAAGTATAAATTATCTTTAAGTGCCCTCTCAAAGTTAAGATGAGTTTTACACCGCCTCCCATCATGAACTCTTTCTGATATTGTCCTCTTGCTCCGTATCCAGCAAGCACCCTGAGTTTGCAATAAATGACTCAATCACTTCTACCTGTCACTTTCAGCCTGTTTTTCCTTAGTGTACACTTATCCGTGAAAGCGTCCAACTCATGGCTGCAGTCAATCTTCTATCCTCCACTGTGGTGATACTGTGTACCACAGAGTGAGGAGGTATAGATAAACACATAGCATGAAAGTGCACTCGTGTACAGAAATATCTGAAGCAATTGGTATCCGGAAACAACTTTTACCATTCTGAGCAATATACTGCAACATCAAAAACTCTCAAATTTCAATCTGGGATATCGGAGTTTCTACCTGGTATAATTTCATCGAATATTGTCACACCTTCCAGCACAGTTCCAAAGGCTCTTCAAAACTCTCGGACTAAGGGAAATCTTTTGTTAAAGAAGGGAGGAAAATAATACTATTTGTCTGTTCCCCTCCCTCCTCACATACGACAACACCCTGCACAAAATATTGTTCTTATAATCATCTCAAAATTCTGCCACAAAAATATGGCCAATATTCCTCTAGTTTTCAACAAATGTCATACTTTCCTTTAGATATGTGAAGTGATTCATAATTGTATGAATGAATATTTCTAAAGCATGATTAGGTAAGTTTTCAGGGTGATCTGCCGTTATTTGGTAGAGAAGGAGGTAGTATCCGTAGAAACAAATGGGAGAATCTGCTGATTGATCAATATTGACAGGCTGTAAATTTAAACCATTTTCAAAATTCTGCCATGGAGAACTTTACACCGATAGAGGATAATGCATTTGTCAATAACATCACTGGAAATTATTCTCATTCTTCAATTAAGCCAGAAGAGTCATTCTCATTTGTTGACATTCTCACTCTAACAACCTGTTTGATAGGAACAATGCTGAACACTCTCATCATCATTGTGATAGTTTATGGCTCCCTCATGAGGACCACTATAACGATTTTCCTGCTGGCTCTCGCTGTTACAGATATTTTAACATTGCTAACCTCCATCTTCAGAATCAATATAATGTACAATTTACTTCCCTTATCGTCTTCAGTGTGGTGCTGCCGTCTAGTCACCTTTATTCTTTACACCTCTGCAACTATTTCCTCTTGGTTAATTGTATTGATTTCAATTGAACGAACCATTGCTATATTTTGGCCTTTGAGGGTGTATTTGTATTGTACAAAGAGAAGGGTTATATCTGCTATATTAACGGTAATTGTTGTAATTTCTGCTATTGACATACCAGTATTTCTCATGGGTCATGTATTTGATACTGGTAATTCCCACACATGTTACCCTCTGGGGCTAGGTGCTTCTGTGCCTGAGCTCGTATATGTACTGAGCAATGTACTCACATATAGTCTGATACCTTCCTCGATAATTATGATTTTAAATATTCTAATGGTGAAAAAGATTACATCTCAGACAAGATTTAGAAATAACTATCAATTAGGTCAGCAAGGGAAACCTCCTGCTAACACAAAAAGCTTAACCCTTACTATGTTTGCAGTATGTTTTGTCTTTATAGTGACTACCTTACCAGTAGAAATGTATATGTTAATTTGGTCAGTATCAAAGCTTCTTGGGAAAGATTCTGTTATTGATAATGACTCTCCACTTTTCATTATATGCTATAAGATGTATCTCATAAACCATAGCGTTAACTTTGTACTGTACTGTGTGACTGGGTCAGTCTTTAGGCAGACATTGGTCCGTCTCTTTACATGTCGCAATAAGAGACTATCTGCAAGTCATGGTACACAGCAATGTCCAACAGTACAAGAAAGTATTATGTAAAGACAAAAGAGAATATATAGATGTAAAGTAAAGGATATCTTCAATAGACAGACAGTACAGGTGTTATATCACATCCAACCCCCATGTAGAAGAAAACAATAATTGTTGATGTAAAGTATGAAGTCTGCTTCATGCTCGTTGTGCGGAAGTGAGCAAGCCATAAGCCCAAAATCCAGGGCTGCATGAAGCTGCGTTAAAATGGTATCGCTGCTCTGCCGCGCCTTTTCCGCGTCTGTGCCACCCGCGTTCACTGTGAAACAGTGGTGAAATGAGGGCGGCAGAGGCGAGATACAACGAAATAGCGGCGAAATAGCGGCGAAATAGTGGCGGCAGGGGTGCCATACCGTTTTAACGCAGGATTCTGTCGCCGTGGACTTTGGGCTATAGTCGGCATTGCAGGTACATTGAAGACGCTCATCAGGTAGCTTTTGTGTTTTGTGCATATCAAATTTCTCCTTCAAAAAATGAGAAAACATGTATGAAAATGGTGCACAATGAATATAAAAATAATTATACTCAACATGAACCAACCAATTCCCAACAACCATAGTCCACTACAGCACTGAGTTACAAGAGTAATCAGCAGCTAAAAGTTGAATTGGTATTAACCCAGTTGTTTCAAACTAGAACTTAAAAAACGCAGTTAGAGCTGTACATGAACAGCCAAATATTGGGCAGGTTATGTGATGGGAAACCTCCGTGGAGCTGTAGTATTTGCTGTAAAACCTCCGTGGCTATGCCTCGGAGGTTTTACAGCAAATACTACATGGGTGAATAGTTTGGGAATAACCCCATGTACTAGTCTAGGGGCCTTTAGCATTATACTTATGGCCTAATTCAGTGTCTACAGTCATGGTCCTCTGTGGTACAGTGGTTATCATTTAGAACTCACCATCCAATGATAGTGAGATCGAATCAGCAGATTGCCAGGACGTTTTTCATTTTCTTTTTCAATGTATTTTTTACCATAGCCCCTCCTTGTGCAAGGCAACATCCATGTATTCCTATTCCTCAATTTGAATATCATTTCCCTTGCATCAGGGAGAATAGACAAATTATAGTTGAGAATATTGTATGTGTTCTAACATGCTTCATATAGGTCATCCCCTGTGGCCGAGCTGTTAGGGTGTAGAACTTTAGATTGGAACCTTCATCAATCTAAGTTCGAGTCCCATTAAAAGCAGGGTTTTAAATGGGAAAGAACCCACTAAACCTCCTCAGGAGATTATGTGGAAAAACCTCCGGACAGCATCCACAAAATCTCCGTACAGTACCCACAAAACCTCCGGACAGCACCTCAAAATCCTCCGTTCAAGGTAGCAGAAGGGAAATATGAGAATAAACCTACATTGAGAACAATAGGACAAATACCTGAGCGGAGTATAAGTATGAGTAGTACAATAAGTGCTTAGCTACATGGGTAGCCATTACATCCACACAGTTGCCTATAGTCACCTGATAATCAAACATGTCTAGTTAAGACCATTCTCATAGAATTTCTCAACTCATCCTAGTTCATGAAACCCTACTATCTCGACTTAATACTCTTTACTCTTTTCCTCATTACTTTACTCTTGATCTCTCATTGCAGTGAAATCATGCAAATGATGTGACCAAGTTGGAACAAAAAATGATTTATTTATGATTCATCAAAGATTTACTGAAAGTCTAATCTGACTTTTAGATTTGTACCTGTGTAGGCCATGTTCACACCAGACTATTTCTGCTGTATTAGCACTAAGCAGAAATTTGCATTTTTGCAAATTGAATTTGCACTACTTTCCCAGGAGGGATCCAAACAGTTTTCGAGTCAGTATCAAATCTGCTTGGGACAGATTTTACTGGCAGGGATTCTCCCTTATTCTTTGTTCTAGACAGAATGTATCTAATAAACCATAACATTAACTTTGTATTGTACTGTGTGACTGGGTCAGTCTTTAGGGGGGCATTGCTCTGTCTCCTCAGATGCCACAATAAGAGTATATCTAGAAGACACAACACAGAACAATTGTTCAACAATAGAAGAAAGTGTTTTGTAAAGGTGAATGAGCAAGAAATAACCCAACTGAAATAAACAACTAGGAAGCACATTTTTATATTTCTCTGGCCATAATATGAGCAGAAATCTGTTGTTGTGATAGTGGGAAGGGGATTTGTTAATGAAACTACTAACTGTCAGAAAAAAAAGATTATTTGAAAAAGAATTTGAATTTGAAAATGAAAGTTCCTAATTGATAGTGAAAGTGCCATCTTAGCCAGATGTTCTCCCATACCTGACCTGAGCATTTACTTTGTGTTATTGGAAAAGGTACAATGCTGTTCTTGTGATTAAATATTGTGTATTAGTTTTGTTTTATTGTATTTAGTAGAATGCTGTGGGAGCAGCCTTTCTAGCTGGCTGCTCACATAGAATTTGATTCCCTCCCCATTTAGTCTGTGATGAATGGAAGTATACAGCCACACAGAAACAATGCTTTGTCTATCAATCTGCCCTGGATTCATGCACAGTCATGCACATGGTCAATAAACAGCACACAATGGTCGTAACTATACTTCATTTCCATTAGACACAAGCATTTTTTAGTAAATGGGGGTGATTGGTAAGTTCTCACATAGTGATGTGATTTGCTTCTGCCTCTCTCCGGTCGAGAAATGTTTAACTCCGAAAAAATAAGCGCAAGTGATGAAGCAAGTGGACCACATATAGCTCTTTCCTCCCCCAGAGTTGATGCCTGTTAAATTCTGTCCAGGCCTCCATCATGGGCTCTTTCTAATTTTGTCCCTTCCTCCATATAGCCAAGCCCCCCGAGTTGGCAATGAATGACTCATCCCTTACTTCTACCTGTATCTCTCAGACTGTCATGCCAAAGTGTAGACTTGTCAGAAAAGGGTCGCCTACAGGCACACTTGTATATCCGCAATCATGGTAAGTAATACAGGACAGAAATAGGGTGAATATGTAGTGAGCCAAAAGGCGCATATACTGTATAGAATTATTGATCGCACCTTTTGTATTTAGTATGCTGAAACCACAGTGACAACACATTAGCTGGCATATCTGGACTATTTGAGGAAAAGAGTCATGGAGAACATAACATTTGCACAGGATAATGAATACTTCAATAATATCAATGGAAGAGAGAGAGAGAGGGCGCCACCAGCACCAGCAGTTCACCCCATCACGAGCTCAGGGCTGTATTCACGTTTTTCAATGCTTCAAACAATACTGGAAGCTAAGTTTTGGTCCACCTAGCACAATTAAGATCCAGGATCAAGGAGGAATAGACTGTGATACCTTTTTGTGAGTAGAAACACTGTAAGCAGGTCATTCTACTGGTGTGGTGGGCGATATATGAAGAAACTGGTGTACACAATAACAGTACTGGTTTGACAATTTGACTACAGAAGGCGCCACTGCATGAATAACAATACCACCACAACAGCTAACTCATAAGGAAAACGTTTCTTCAACATCGGTTTATGTGGGGAGCTGTAACTTCTGAACCAGACCATTTAGAGAGTCCCAACACGCGCCATTTGAAAGATAATTGCGATGCGCTCATTTTGAGCCGCAGCTTACCCCGATAGGTCTATCCGTACCGCCGTGAGAGTCGCACAAAGTTGCACATTATACTCGGGAGAGGGCACCACCAAAGACAGAATACAGCTACTTCCACACAAGGTGGCGCCTCTATAAATCGTTTTGGTTGTGCTCAGTAGGACTGAAGTAACCCAGGTTAGACTGCTTAAGTGCACAAAGCCAACTGACAGTGATGTGCAATGTGTGACATGTAGAGGGGGTTGCTCTGTGCTGTGATGGGTGAAAGGAGATCTGAATGCTGAAAGTTCGGGACTGTCAAGGCCTAAGAATGTTATGGTATTAACTATACAGCAGGAAATGAAATTAACATTTGAGTGATCTTTCACCCCGGTGGCCCTATAAACAACAGGAGGTTCGTGGCTTCACTGACTGTGATTTGAACAGACTGTGCTTGGAACAGTAATTAATTTGCTAGAGCAAGATATTCTGAGTCAAGTGGTATTGTCTGAAGACACCTACTCTAACATAGTATAATGTCTGAGCCTATGGACTACCAAAACCCAGAAAAGATTGCAAAGAAGAGGCAGCCAGAGGACACAGAGCCACCGGGGATGACTGAAAGAAAACAACGACTTATTGATGACCCCCACAAGATAATGCCAGCCACACAGACTCAGCCACTTAATGTCAACGGTGAGGAGGCAGGCGCGACGGCCCCTAATGACATAGGGGCTATCCTGGCCCGCATGGAGCAAAGGCTAATAGACGTTGCTAAGACCAGCAAGGAAACCAAAGAATGTGTTACAGGCCTTAAGGAAGGTATGGACAGCATGACCCTCGATATAGAAGAGAATGAAAAGGGAGTTAGAGGTCTAAAACAAGAAATGGCAGAGGTACAGGCAGAGTTGAAAACTACAAAGGATGAACTTCAGAAACTAAAGTGGAGTATAGAAGAGGTCAAAGACTGCAACAACAGGCAAGAAGCAAACAACAGGAAATTGAACCTTCTCCTCGATGGATTGGTGGAAGCAGAAAACGAGACTCCAGGGTCGCTAAAAGCAAGTGTGGGCAAGACGCTCATGTCGGTTGTGGGAGTGGATGCCTCTGGCATAGATGTTACGCATAGGATTGGCCAAATAATGGAACAACAAAGGTCAAGAACAGTGTTGATTAGGTTCAAATTCCATCATGTCCGTAATGCAGTATGGGCAGGTAGAACGAACATTGGCAAAGGCAACAACGATAAGGCGACCCTCTGGCTATCAGAAGATGTTCCGAAAGAACTGAGAATCGAAACTGCTAAGCTCAGGAGAGTATATTGGGCCGCCCGAAACCTGGGTCATTTCCGCTCTGTCAAATGGTCTGGAGCCAACTTGTACATCGATGGCCGGCTATACAATAAACGCAATTGGCACACCCTACCAAAATACCTTCAGCCTGAGGCATTGGCTACAGTTGAGAATGATGAGGCTCTGGCTTTTTACTCAAAAGACAGTCCATTCAGTAACCACCACAAAGTAGACTTCACAGTAGATGGGAAGGACTATACCTCTGCAGAACAGTTCATCGCCGTTCAGAGGTGTCAAGTGGCTATGCGACCTGACTTGGAAGGCCAGGCACGGAAACAGAATGATCCTGTAAAACTTAAAGGGATAATCAGGAAATGCAGAGGACAGCGGCAAGAGGAATGGAACGCCAAGGTCGAAACACTTGTGAAGCGTGGTATCAAGGAAAAAATCATGCAAAACAACTACATTAAAGAGAGACTGATTGCAACTGGAGATAAACGTATTGGAGAGGCATCCACCGACCGGGTCTGGGGCATCGGGATAGGCATCACAAGGAAGAACGTGCTCAACCAGGACCTCTGGGAGGGCAAAAATCTACTGGGGGAAATTCTTCAAGACATCCGCAAAGAAATAACAGAATGACACTCCTAAGATCACCCAGCTCTAACAGCGGAGCAACTTTCTATGCACACCACCACTGGGTGGCATGTATGGAGACAGCTATTATGTGTTCTATGTTTGTGTTTTTATGTCTTACTGTGTGTATCTATGCATGAAAAAAATGGTAGCCAGGTGCTACATACAAATGGAAGGTGCTACTTATCTATTAAAGACACAGGTAAAGGATGAAATGCAGTTTCCCAACAAAGTTGTTGGCTGCAGTTGTGGTGCTAAATGGGATTTTGCAGCAAAAGCAATGAAGCGTGAGCCAATGAAAATGTTGATGTGCAAGATGGGTTGTATACACCTGAGAAGTCACTGGTTAACCTTGCAAAATGTGTAGTGACATTAAACTCTGTTCATTAAATGTTAACGGTCTCCAAGATAATAGTAAGCGGAGAGTCATCTACAAAAAACTAAAAAATGGGAGACATAATGTTATTTTTCTACAAGAAACTCACTGCACTGCCGGTGTCCAAAAGTTATGGCAGTCTGAATGGGGTGGAGACATGATATTTTCGAATGGTAGCTCAAACTCAAGGGGTGTTGCTATTCTCTTTGAGAGGAATTTTGAATACCAGTGTGTAGAAAAAATCATTGACATTGAAGGGAGGTATATTATATTACATATCCGTGTGGATGAGGTGGAGTACCTATTGTGTAACTTGTATGCGCCCACGCAAAATCATGAAACAGAACAGATATCCTTTTTGGACAATATCACAGAAAAGATCAAAGTTTTTGAGATTGATAATATTATTATTGGTGGGGACTTTAATGAAGTACTAGACCCAAGCCTGGATAGGAGACACTGTGGTAATAGCCAACTTAGTGGTCCGCCCCGGCGATATAGGTCAAACATTATGGGGCTGATGGAACTTTTCTCACTATCAGATGTCTGGAGAGATAGACATCCTAAATTAAGGAGGTACACATTCCATAGAAGGGACCAAGCCTCACGTATAGATTACTGGCTCATTTCAGAACATCTCCTAAACTATGCAAAAGCTGTAGATATAGAGGTAGGAACCATGTCAGACCACAGCACCATAAAGGTGAGCTTGATGACTACAAATTTGAAAAGGGGGCCAAATATTTGGAAGATTAACAATACTATTCTCTCCAACCCAACATATGTCCACCAGCTCAAGAGTGCCTTAAAGGAGTGGATCACAAACTATGAGGATCTGAACCCCATAAAGAAGTGGGAAATTATTAAATATGAAATCAGAAAATTTACAATTGACTTTGCAAAAAAAGACAAGTTAGAGGCAAAGAAAGTAGAGGCAGAGCTGTCCACTACCCTAACAAGATTAACAGCTGAGCAGGATGAGGGTGGGGATGTGCAGGAGGAGCTTGAATGTGTCAGGAGGGAACTCAGAGGGATTGAGTTGAGTAGAGCAAGATCCACCATTTTTAGATCTAAATGCAATTGGACACAAATGGGGGAACGCCCTACAAAGTACTTCCTGGGTTTAGAGAAAAGGAATTATATAAACAAGGTTATCACACAACTAAGGACAGACAGGGGAGAAGAGATTAATGGGGAGAGGGAGGTCCTAATGGCCCAGAAAAACTTTTACGAAGAACTTTATACCTCAGATCATTATGAATCCGAAGAGATATGTGATAATTGTCCCTTTATGAATAAAGAGAGTCTCCCAATCTTGACTGACACACAAAGGAACCTAATTGATCAACCACTTACAAAGCAAGTTTTCCTAAAAAGCTTAAAATCACTTAATAACGGTAAATGCCCAGGATCTGATGGTCTAAGTGCAGAATTTTACAAATTTTTCTGGGCGGATATTGGAGATCTAGTCAGTGAGAGTCTACTACATTCCGTAGACTCTGAAATGTTAAGTGTGGAACAAAGGAGGGGAGTTATAACCCTGATCCCCAAAAAAGGCAAAGATAGACTGCAGTTAAGTAACTGGAGGCCCATTAGCCTGCTTAATACAGACTATAAAATCTTTACTAAAGCACTCGCAGAAAGACTCCAACCCCATCTCCCGAATATCATTAATAAGGATCAATCAGGTTTTGTAAAATCCAGGTATATAGGAATGAATATACGCACAGTGGAGGATATAATATCTTACACTACTATGTACAAACATCCCGGGATTCTGATGTCCATAGACTTTGAGAAGGCATTTGACAGAATTCGTTGGGACTTTATCCTTAAGGCCCTAGAGATATTCGGTTTTGGAGACAACTTTATATCATGGGTGAAATTGATCTATACTGATATATCTGCATGTGTGATCAACAATGGCTATACTACCGATTGGTTTAAACTGTCATGTGGAACACGGCAAGGGTGCTGCCTGTCACCATTCCTTTTTGTTATTGCTGTAGAACTTTTAGCACATAATATACGCATGAACATAGGTATAGAAGGAATTAGAATAGGGAATAGAAATGTAAAGATTAGTCAATTTGCAGATGACACAACTTGCTTCCTTCGAACTCCAGCAGCACTGACTGAACTCTTAGACTGTTTAAAACGATTTCGGAGATACTCAGGCTTGAAGATGAATAGGTATAAGACACAGTGCATGGCACTGGGTGGAATAGATGTAACCGGACCAGATATGATGAATATTCCTTGGTGTGAAACAGTTCTTGTCCTTGGTATTAAAATGGGGGTTGATCGAACTGAGTTGCAGAACTATGTATGGAATTATAAAGCTAGGATTGAAAAAATCATGCATATGAGTATGGACTGGAGACATCGGAACATATCCTTGAAGGGTAAAGTCACACTTATAAATAACCTGTTTCTCCCATGTATCCTTTACCCTGCCTCAGTGACTTCTACACCTCCACGAGTTTTAACAGAGTTGAATAGAGTTTTGGACAGATTCCTTTGGGGGTCTAACAAGAACAAAGTGGCACGGCATACTGTATGCGCTCCAATCAAGCAAGGTGGTCTAGCAGTGGCTGACCTAAAATGTAAACTGACCGTTTCAAACATAAATTGGGTTAAAAGGTTATATAATGATACGTGTAGCGTTCCAAGCATCTTTGCAGGAACACTGCTAGGATTTGATTGTATACAGAGCTTTATAAGTACAAAAACAGATGTCAATGTTCAAAAGAGTGTCAGTCCCTTCTACCACCAACTCTTCTCTGACTGGCACACCTTCCACAACATGTCACTAAGAATGGAAGAGGAAGTGCGAAATGAGATTCTCTGGAATAACAAATTCATCACTAGTGAGAGATCTACATTAGTATGGAAAACATGGAGGGATGCTGGAATTGTTAGAATAAATGATATCCTAGAGGGAGGGAAATTCATGTCTGAGACACAAATAACAGAAAAGTATGGTATTAGGTGTAACTTCATGCAGGCCCTGCGGTTACGAATGAGTATACCTGGCAGCTGGCGAGAGGTTATATCAGAAAAGGAGATAGACACTCCTGAGCACTGTATATGGATAATAAACAGACACCCAGACATTGTAAACCTGTTCTCTGTACCCAGCAAAGAGCTCTATCAGATTGTAAGAGAAAGAGCCTCCTCGCTTCGAATCACTAGTCAAAAGAGATGGTCAGAATGCTTCTTGCATGCAGAATTGAATGATACAGCATGGAGTGTACTATACTCATATCCATTTAGGGTAACTAGGGAAACAAAACTACAATCATTTCAATACAAAGTATTCCACAGAATTATAGCCTGTAATAAATATCTTGCCAACATAAGGGTGAAAGATAATCCAGAATGTATTTATTGTGATGGCCAGACAGACTCACTGATACACTTTTTTGTCCGATGCCCACAGGTTTCATATTTCTGGAAGAGCATTATACGATGGATAAATAGAGTGGCGCAGATAAGTGTTGAAAAGTTGGAGGAAAAAGAGTATATTCTTGGAGTATGCAGGCCTGTACCACATGTTGACATAATTAATCTGATCCTTCTCCGGGTCAGGTTTTATATTTACCGCCAAAGACTGTATCATAAATGTCAGTTGAGTATCTTGGATTGGTTATATGAATTCAAACTTAGTCTGTTGTCTGAGGAGTTTATATGCAAGATGGAGGCAAATCCGAAAAAGTTTAGAAAGTGGAAAAAACTGCTGGAAGCAATGTCTTGAATGCAACGATTAATATGTAGTAACATGTGAATGTAAGTCATCATATTATAGTAGTCAGCTGTGTAGTACCTAGTCAGCTATCCATATACCCTACACAAATATATACTATGATACTATCCATTATATTGATAGCCTAGTTCTATGAGTCGTGTTAGATAGATGCACTGTCTTGTCCTGTTTGTCTTGTCTTTGTCCTGTTACGTCTGTCCCCGTCTTATATACAACAAAATCAAAAAAATGAGCATGAACAATACACTATGTAACCTTTTCAGAAATAAAGTGGAGCATGGCTCTTTGTTTTAAAAAAAAAAATAATATCAATGGAAATAATTCTGGTTTTTCATATCACTCAGATGACTCAGTCTTATTTGTCAACATCATACTTCTAACAATCTGTGGAATAGGAATAATACTGAACAGTCTCATCATCATTGTGATAGTGTATGGCTCCCTCATGAGGACCTCTGTCTTCATGATCCTGCTGCTGGTCCTTGCTGTTACAGATACTTTAACATTGCTCACTACTGTGTCATATATTGACACAATGTATAGTTCACTTCCCTTCTCATCTTCAGTGTGGTCCTGTCGCATAATCATCTTCATTGAATATACCTTTGGCACTATTTCTTCGTGGTTGATTGTATTGATTTCAATTGAACGGACCATCGCTATAATTTGGCCATTCAGAGCACACTTGTATTGTACTAGGAGGACGGTTATCTCTGCTATATTAATTGTTAGTGTCGTAATCTGTACTAAAAATATACCATTTTTTCTCACTAGTAATGTTACAAAGGTTGGGACCATGTATAAATGCAACACGATTGGGACTTCTTCTGTGGCACAGACTATATTTACAATGAGTAATGTACTTACATACAGTCTGATACCCTCCTCCATAATCTTAATCTTGAATATCATAATGATGAAAAGGTTAATTTCACAGAGAAGGTTCAGAATCAAACACAAGATAGGTCAACGGGAAAGATCTGCTAATAATACTAATAGTTTGACTCTTACTATGCTTGCAGTATGCTTTGTCTTCATAGTAACTACCTTACCAGGGGAGATCTTGCTTTTTAGTGAGTCTATATCAGAACTTCTTTGGACAGATTTTATCGGTAGAGACTCTCCCTTATTTATTGTTTTAGACAAAATGTATATCATAAACCATAGCATTAACTTTGTTCTTTACTGTGTGACTGGGTCTGTCTTTAGGCAGACATTGGTCAGATTATTTGCACGTCAAAAAAAGAGCATACCTTCAAGACATAGAACACAGCAATGTCCAACAGTACAAGGAACAACTTTATAAGGTCATGGTAGAACAATCAGGTTGATACCCTGCCAAAGAATGGCAATGAATGTTAACTTGATCTTATACTGAATCCTGTATGTATGTGAATAAACTTTTTCTTCACTGATGAATCACAGCAGGGAAGATATCTTATTATTTCAAATTATTCTAGTTCAGAAAATCCCAACATGTGACTGGACATCCGGTTCTACCACACTTGTAAATCTGCTGGACCGGTGGCATTTTAGGAGGACATTGCCACTGTCCTGCAGGTTTTTGCAAAGACTGCATACAATGAACGAAAGCTGAAACTGAACCATCTTTCTTTTTTGTCAATTAGGTATTCTGAATTAGAACAGTTTAACGTGTGTGACTTACCAGTTAGTCAGTCTATCTTTGACAGGGGGAGCCACCATCCTGCTACCTCCCAGGCATAGTTGTCTTCATTGTTAAACCAACTAGACTAGACTAGACCTGGGCCCAGGACCCTCACTTATCCGTAAATCCAATAGTCGTCTTCGTTGAATATATCTTTTCCACTATTTCTTTGTGATTGATTGTATTGGTTTCATTTGAACGTACCAATGCTTTATTTTGGGCATTGAGGGTGCACATGTACTAAATGAAGATTATCTTTGCTATATCAATTATCAGTGTGGTACTCTGTATAAAAAATCTACCTTTTTTTCACTAGTAGTACTACCGTATATAAATGCAACGCTGATGGGGCTTCATCTGTGGCACCGACTATATTTACAACAAGCAATGTACTTACATACAGTCTGATATCCTCCTTCATAATTTAAGTTTTTAATATTATCATGATGAAAAAATTAATTTCACAGAGAAGGTTCAGAATCAAAACATAAGATAGTTTGACAGGGAAGATCTGTTGATAATACTAAGAGTTTGACTCTTACTATGCTTGGGGTATTTTTTTAATCTTCATAGTAACTATTTTACCAGGGAAGATCTTGCTTTTTAGTGAGTCAATATCAAAGCTGTTTGGGCATTTCTTCTTGGTAGAGACTGCCTTTTTTTTAATGTGTTTTATTGGGTAAAAGAAACAAATACAAAAGTAGATGATTCATCCTAGCTTAGGCCCATTGCCTTGCTTCTGCTAGGTCCCCTATCATTTCAATAAATAACTAATATCGGTCAACAAAAGTTGGTTATGACGAGACAAGTTGTACACATATCACAGCTTAGTGTTCAGACATTACAATTTAAAACCATTCACTTATATACAATTCAACAGTAATGATGAGATGAGATGAGATGAGGGAGTGGGGGTCGGTATTACATTGTAGGGGGGCATTCTTCAAGTGATATGTTAGGTTCAATTACATGAAACAGTGATTGTAGTCTTTCTTAATAGCTAACTTAAAAGTATCTAATTGTTCTATTAAAGTATAGAGGGGTTTGAGCTGGTTCCAGCGAACAATAGCTCTATAAAAACAGTACAATGGGTTTTAGTGACCTTGGCACCTTATTCATAATTTTAGACAAAATGTATCTCATAAACCATAGCATTAACTTTGTTCTGTACTGTGTGACTGGGTCAGTCTTTAGGCAGATATTGGTCAGATTATTTGCATGTCATAATAAGAGCATACCTTCAAGACATAGAACACAGCAATGTCCAACAGTACAAGGAACAACTTTATGAGGTCATGGGAGAACAATAGTGTTGATTCCTTGCCAATGACTGACAATGAATGCTAACTTGATGTTACACTGAATCCTGTATGTATGTGAATATACTATTTTATCACTAATAAATATCAAATTAAATCACAGTAGGGAAGATATCTTATAATTTCATATGGAGAAAGATGGCTAAACAATATTGCCATTGCACAGTTGGTTCTCCATTGGTACATCATCAAAATGTCTATCAAATCAATCATTAAATGTATTTTTGAAATAGAATTAGCCACACAATATAGATAAAGAGTTACACTAAAAAATTCAAATTTCTTCACGAGCTAGGCATCAGGCTAATCATACTGTGCGTCTCATTTCATATGCTTGATGCACAACGCGTGAAAAAACTGTCGATTTGGGAAATTTCCTGTGAACCTCTGAATTGAAATTCTCCCCCCTGCTCCATATCCACCAAACCCCCAGAGAACTGTTCTTGATAAAAGCAGCCAGATACTCTAGGGTGCCAAACTATTGAAGGATGGATTATTGAGGTCTCCCTGTATTGTAGTAAAACAAAAGGGTGTGTGGTTTCTATGATTTATTTAACATGGAAACTGTCAACATCTGTTCCTCCACATATAGATGGTGGTGAGCATTCAAACAGAAAGGAGGCTGTGCGCGCCTGCACAAGGGGTATCCTTTTTGTATAGCTGCTCATCATGATGTTGATTCAAACCCGAGATTGACATTGTGGTATTTGATGCTGAATGTCAAACTTGACTGACTGCACTAATGTACATGGTCAACAAATAGCCTACATACCACAAAGAGGGATAAACCATCACCTTGGCAGCCATCATGGACGAGTCAGCCATTTGATAGTAGATGGGTGGTAATTAGGCGAAATAATTTTAGATTAGACTTAAATGATATTGGATGCTGGGGGTCAAAACTAAATAGAGCCCATTTGAATACTCGCGACCACGTGTAATTACATAGGCATCTATACGATTTGGGCAGGTGGGTGGGAAAGGGATTGCTATTTTGGGCAAATCCACCGAGGCCCCCTGTAGCTAGTGACTCAGCGCCCCTCCCAGCCCTACAAAAGGGCATATGCTGGAATTGATGCAAAAAGATAAAGTGGGAAGTATAAATTATCTTTAAGTGCCCTCTCAAAGTTAAGATGAGTTTTACACCGCCTCCCATCATGAACTCTTTCTAATATTGTCGTCTTGCTCTGTATACACCAAGCCCCCTGAGTTGGCAATAAATGACTCACTCACTTCTACCTGTCACTTTCAGCCTGTTTTTCCTTAATGTACACTTATCCGTGAAAGCGTCCAACTCATGGCTGCAGTCAATCTTCTATCCTCCACTGTGGTGACACTGTGTACAACAGAGTGAGGAGGTATAGATAAACACATAGCATGAAAGTGCACTCGTGTATAGAAATATCTGAAGCAATTGGTATCCGGAAACGACTTTTACCTTTCTGAGCAGTATACTGCAACATCAAAAACTCTCAAATTTCAATCTGGAATATCGGAGTTTCTACCTGGTATAATTTCATCGAATATTGTCACACCTTCCAGCACAGTTTCAAAGGCTCTTCAAAACTCTCGGACTAAGGGAAATCTTTTGTTAAAGAAGGGAGGAAAATAATACTATTTGTCTGTTCCCCTCCCTCCTCACATACGACAACACCCTGCACAAAATATTGTTCTTATAATCATCTCAAATCTCTGCCACAAAAATATGGCCAATATTCCTCTAGTTTTTAACAAATGTCATACTTTCCTTTAGATATGTGAAGTGATTCATAATTGTATGAATGAATATTTCTAAAGCATGATTAGATAAGTTTTCAGGGTGATCTGCCGTTATTTGGTAGAGAAGGAGGTAGTATCCGTAGAAACAAATGGGAGAATCTGCTGATTGATCAATATTGAAAGGCTGTAAATTTAAACCATTTTCAAAATTCTGCCATGGAGAACTTAACACCGATAGAGGATAATGCATTTGTCAATAACATCACTGGAAATTATTCTCATTCTTCAATTAAGCCAGAAGAGTCATTCTCATTTGTTGACATTCTCACTCTAACAACCTGTTTGATAGGAACAATGCTGAACACTCTCATCATCATTGTGATAGTTTATGGCTCCCTCATGAGGACCACTATAATGATTTTCCTGCTGGCTCTCGCTGTTACAGATATTTTAACATTGCTAACCTCCATCTTCAGAATCAATATAATGTACAATTTACTTCCCTTATCATCTTCAGTGTGGTGCTGCCGTCTAGTCACCTTTATTCTTTACACCTCTGCAACTATTTCCTCTTGGTTAATTGTATTGATTTCAATTGAACGAACCATTGCTATATTTTGGCCTTTGAGGGTGTATTTGTATTGTACAAAGAGAAGGGTTATATCTGCTATATTAACGGTAATTGTTGTAATTTCTGCTATTGACATACCAGTTTTTCTCATGGGTCACGTATTCGATACTGGTAATTCCGACACATGTTACCCTCTGGGGCTAGGTGCTTCTGTGCCTGAGCTCATATATGTACTGAGCAATGTACTCACATATAGTCTGATACCTTCCTCGATAATTATGATTTTAAATATTCTAATGGTAAAAAAGATTACATCTCAGACAAGGTTCAGAATCAACAATCAAATAGGTCAGCAAGGGAAATCTGCTGCTAACAGAAAAAGCTTAACTGTTACTATGTTTGCAGTATCTGTTGTCTTTATCGTGACCACCTTACCAATTGAGATGTTTATGTTATTTTGGTCAGTATCAAAGCTTCTTGGGACAGATTCTGTTATTGATAATGACTCTCCACTTTTTATTATATGCTATAAGATGTATCTCATAAACCATAGCGTTAACTTTGTACTGTACTGTGTGACTGGGTCAGTCTTTAGGCAGACACTGGTCCGCCTCTTTAGATGTCGCAGTAAGAGAAACTCCACAAGACACAGTACACAGGGATGTCAAACAGTACAAGAAAGTGTTTTGTAAAAGATGAAATAGAATATACAATAAGATAAATATCCTGTAATAAACAAACAGTACAGTGCAAGTTTGATATCACACCCAACCCTCATGTGGATAAACTTACATTTCCAAATGAACATTTGAATATAATTATTGTAAGCATCTGTAGGGGTACTATATTATACGTTATATCTGGACCGAGTAACACTTATTGTTTACTCGGCTTTTCTACCTGGAGTTGGCGCACACAGGGTCCTCTCCGGGTGACCGTGTGCCACTCTCAGGTGGGAGGCCTACCCCCACCTGTCCGTGTGACTAAGGCAGGAGGTTATATAAGACCTAGTTGTTAACTCAGGAGGGCAGTTAGTCCAGGCCTGACTGGCAGTGAACTTCACCAGTCCTATTGTGCGGACAAAGCTATATTAGAGTGTTACGCTGGTTGTTTCTTGTATGGAAACATGATCACTTCTATTCACTTGTGAATAAAAGTGTTGTATTCTCACACTTGAAAACTGCTATTCCTGTTGTTCCTTAACTTAGAATAACTACCAACCACCACACCTCCATATGCAGCAGAAAACAATATATATATATATATATATATATATATATATATTCATGTAAAGTATGAAGTCTGCTTAATGCCTGTATAAGTTACACTGCAAAATTGCTTGTTTGTAAGTGTACAGTGGGGCCCTTGATGGGGGGGTCCCCATGTCGCATGTCAGTTTTAAGAAATGGCCATGTCGCATGTCTATGTCGCTAAAAAATGCTCATGTCCCATGTCGATTTTAAGAACTGTCCATGTCCCATGTCACTATGATTTTAAGCCTCATGTCGCATGTCACTAGGCCTCATGTCGCATGTCGAATTTAAGAAATGGCCATGTCGCCATGTCGAATTTAGGGGTCTAGGGCCATTACAGTAGAATCCAATGTAGGTGTACAGTTTATAGTAGGTAAACAGTAGAATCTACTGTTAAGCTACAGTAGATGCTGTAAGACTACAGTAGATTCTACTGTATACCTAAATTACTGTTTACAGTGTAGTGCGGGTCGGCTGGTCAGCATTGTACATTTTGGGTACCTTGAAGACGGTCACCAGCTAGCTTTGTGTTTTGTTGTTTAAAAAAAAGAGATACATGTGTAGTCGATAGATTTATCAACAAACCTCGTTCTGCTTGGATATAGATAACACGTTTATTTCAGGAATCCTGCTTACAACATGTACAATTACAACATGTGAATTAATATTCATGCAAGTTTCAACTGTTTTTCTAACACTGTCTAAGATGAATACAAATTGACAGCCCTATAATGTCTTGATTGCCCTCCAAATAGTCTGTGAGGAACAGCAATGAGTAGCCACCAATAAAGGATGTCCCATCTCGCTGCACCCCACTCAGCATCATTCCTGTATGGATATAAATCACAACGCCGGTTCAGATCGCGAATTGACACTGTGGCATTTGATACTTTTCGTCATCCTCGGCTTACTGCACTAATGCACATGGTCAATAAACACCACACAATGACACTAACACCTACCTGTCACTCACAAGGGACAACCATTTAGTCTAAGAAGGGGGTGCTTGACCAATATTCTCATGGTTGGGCAAAATTAGTTGCTGCTTCAACCCCCCCCTCTAACTTTGCAAAATGGCCCATTCCCAAAAACATATCATGAATACTGATATCTTAAACGCAGCCCGACCCTTCCCTGTTTCCAAAATAATCAGGTGGACTACATACAGTTGTTCCCAACAGTAAATTCTCATTAATTTAAGATTTGCCCTGGTTTCCATCAGGGGTTCTTTTCAAATCTACCCCCATCTCCCATCCATATAATATACCAAGTCCCCAGAACTGGCAATAAATGACTTTTATCTACTTCTACCTGTGTCTCTCAGGCTGTTTAACCATGGTTTATGCTTGTCCACATAATGCCTGACACATCACCAAACGCAGAGCAAAGAATGGGCATTTTACTCATCGATCTCTACATTGACTAATTCTCAAAGTCTTCTGAATTCCCACTGACATTTACCTTCGTGCACACTAAGCTATGGCATTAACAACTGTTCTGACTGCAATATCTAGTTGAAAAGAAAAATAATGGAAAACCAAACACTAGCACAGGACAATGGATTTGTTGAAAATATCACACAAAATTATTCAAGTTCTTCAGTTCTCTCAGAAAACAGATTCCTATATTTTGACATCATAACTGTAGCCATATCTGGGATAGGCACAATACTGAACAGTCTGATCATCATTGCGATAGTGTATGGCTCCCTGATGAGGACCTCTGTCTTCATGATTCTGCTGCTGGCCCTTGCTGTTACAGATACCTTAGCATTGCTGTCTGGTATTTTGAAAATGAACATCTTGTACAGTTTACTTCCCTTCTCCTCTTCAGTGTGGTGCTGCCATATAATTATTTTCATTGATTATGCCACTGCTATTATCTCCTCCTGGTTAATTGTAATCATTTCAATTGAACGGACTATAGCTATATTCTGGCCATTGAGAGTGCACCTGTATTGTACAAAGAAGAAGATTATCTGTGTTATTTTAACTGTTATCATTGTAATTTCTTTTATAAATGTACCATTATTTTTCACTAGTGATATTACTACTGTTGGCACCGTGGTCAGCTGCCACGTTTTTGGAGCGGCTTCAGTGCCACAGACTGTGTTTGCATTCAGCACTGTACTTACATACAGTCTCATACCCTCCTCTATAATTTTAACGTTAAATATTCTAATGATTAAAAATCTCATTTCCCAGAGAAGGTTCAGATTCGAATATCAAGTAGGTCACCGAAGAAAATCTGCTGGAAATGCCAAAAGCTTGACCCGTACAATGTTTGCAGTATGTTTAGTTTTCATAGTGACTACTCTACCAGGAGGGACACTGCTGTTTTGTGAATCTGTATCAAAGCTTCATGGGACAGACTTTACTAGCTGGGACTCTCCCTTATTCATTATAGTAGCAAGAATGTATCGCATGAACCATAGCATTAACTTTGTGCTGTACTGTGTGACTTGGTCAGTCTTTAGGCAGACATTGGTCCGTCTCTTTACATGTCGCAATAAGAGAATATCTACAAGTCTCAATGCACAGCAATGTCCAACAGTCCAGGAAACTGTTTTATAAAGTCACGGGAGAACATTCGGCACGGAAGATTTCATGCAATACACAGACAGGGAGTATATATATATAGTTGATGCTACATCCTCCCTGATGTGAAATCTTTGGTGAAGTTCTTGTCCATGGGTAGCAGATTGCGACCTGCTGGCCCGGCTGTGTGGATCTTACTCTGGCCCGCATGCGTATAGTAGAAAGTACATGCAGGTGAAGGCTAATCTGTTTTGAGTGCTAGGCTTGGCCAAAATCTGACACACAGTTCTGGTGTCCAGCTACTGGTGACAAATTATGTAAAACGCAGTGGAAGACAGAGGTGTCACCTGGTAGAAAGGGTCTGAACCTATTAACCTGAACCTGCATGTACCTACTACTACACGCTGGTAGCGGGCATACGTGGAGCTAGAGGAGGCCAGAATTGCTACTGGTGTTAGAGGTATAGACCAGGGTTCGGTCAATTCTGATCTACCCACAATTTCTCTAAATCACTTTGGATTATATGAGTTAGATATGTGATGATGTAATAGAAGCAAATAAATCAATACCTCATGGTGCTAGATTTTGATATATTGACATTTGAAGATAGTACACCCTTTACTATGACAGTGTATGGATAAACCCGAATTATTTCAATGTTTTTCAATATTTTGAAAGATTGACTCATAATATCTCAACAAAACTTCCTGGATGTTTAGAGGAGATCATATGCAACATAACCAATCCATAAAAATGAGTGGTTATGGGTGAAACCAAAGAGCCATGACCGATTAAAAACACAAATTAGAAAAAGTCTATAATCTCTACATTTTGCAACACAGAAAAAAAATAGGCCAACATTTAGTGATTAAAACCTTAGCCATCTGTACAGAAGATCAAAAGATACAAATTACAACAACAAAAAACGGATTCATTCATGAATAAAGACAGTTTGGGATAAATATTTTCTAGTCAGCCGAGATACCTGTGATAGCTTAGGGCATAGCTTTTTGAAGCAGAGGAAAACAGTGACAAGATCAGTGTAGAATGCCATAGTGAGGTATCTCTAGGGTTGATATAGGTGAGATGTAGGGTTGATATACCGTATTTGACGTAATAAGCGCCCTAGGCGCTTAAAATATTATTTTAAGTGGAAAAATCGACCCCAAATATTCATTTTAATAAGCGCCCCCCATGGCTGTATTTTTTCTACCTCAGTAGCCTCTACAAGGCTTTTACTAAGCCCTATGCCTTCACACCTGGCTTTGCCTTAACACCTGCATAGGTGTGAAGTGTTTCAAGTCATACAAAGTGTGAAGAACAGTAACAAAATCGGAGGAACCTGTTAAAATATCTGGGGACAAAATCTGAAAAAGGGGGGGGGCGCTTATTAGGGGGAGGGCGCTTATTAGGTCGAATACGGTAGGTGATATATACAAAAGGGAGACCAGGTGGCCTATATGACCTTTAATATGTAAGGGATGAAATAAAGAAAATGGCGGTGGTTACATATCCATTTATATCTTCACCTGCCCTAGATAAACCCTTTTCTCTCAGGAGGTCATAGACGGCACCCGGTCATAGACGGCACCCGGTCATAAACGAAAACATTGGCCCAAGTTGGTGAGACACAGCCCTATGCCTAGACCCTGGTCTGTACCTTTAAAATTGTCCAACCCCTTGTGAGCAATGGGATAAAATAGTAGTTCAACACATGGATCGGTGGTGTAGATTTTATTGAGGAATGATGCGTCTAGCAGGCTCGATTCTCCAAGATGTAAGGGTTTTGATAAATGAAGTACATCTTCTCATGGCATGGGGGCTGCTCCCCAGAAAATTGAGGTGGTACCGAACTGGGAAGTGTAGCTGGTTTAGCTATAATTAATAACCAAGAGATAATGACTACAAAGAAGCAAGTACTATGTAATAGGTTTTATTGTATCACTTTTAAACCATACAGAAGCTTGGTATCACTGGGGACACTAGAGCAGTATCAGCAAGCTGGATTACTCATGATGCAAGGGTTTTGATCAATAAAGTACATCTTCTCATGTACCTGTCTTGTAATCTGCGCAGCATGGTCCCTTTTGATCCAACCCACAGCCTTCAACAGAACCTCAGACTCATTGCAAAACTCAGGAAGGACGCCCCGGTTATTAAGACAACCATGGTTCATGACGGTAAATGATGGCCTCTTCCACAAACTAATACTCTCACTGGCAAGAACGCACTCGAAATACGAGCAGTCGTTAACTCCACGGCATACCGGCTCCCCGATGTAGGTGCAACCTGGAATAGGAATGGAGCAGAATAGGTTTGACACTTGACAGCTCTATCCCAGGATTACAATTATCATCATGCTAAGGTTAAGTATGTACGACTTGACTAACAAAGGGACAACAAAGGGAAAATAGTATGAATCTAATATGGAAACCTACTATACTGCGCTTATAAAGCATTGAGATATGACATATACCCAAGACACATATTGATTCAAACCTTGGATTAATATAATACAATTGGGAATCGGTACATGATAAAGAGATGCAAACATTACCAATATTTCTTCTATTATACACAACATTAAAGTACTCACCATCTTTGCTAACATATGGAATCTGAATGGGAACAATCTTATTTCTTTGGTCTGAATTGTGAAAGCCATGATTGCCATAGCTCGGTGTTGCATGTTTTCCCTGTGGTTGTCCACTGCCATGGCCATAGTTACCACTGCCATGGCCATAGTTACCGCTGCCATGCCCATAGTTACTGCTGCCATGGTCATAGTTACTGCTGCCATGGCCATAGTTACCGCTGCCATGCCCATAGTGACCGCTGCCATGCCCATAGTTACTGCTGCCATGGCCATAGTTACCGCTGCCATGGCCATAGTTACTGCTGCCATGGCCATAGTTACCGCTGCCATGCCCATAGTTACTGCTGCCATGGCCATAGCTACCGCTGCCATGCCCATAGTTACCACTGCCATGCCCATAGTTATTGCTGCCATATTTACCTCTGCCATGTCCATGGTTACCACTGCCATGACCATGGTTACCACTGCCATGACCATGGTTACCACTGCCATGACCATGGTTACCACTGCCATGACCATGGTTACCACTGCTATGGCCATAGTTACCACTGCCATCTCCATAGTTACCACTCCCATGACCATAGTTACCACTGCCATGGCCATAGTTAAAGTTGCCACTATGTCCCCTGCTGTCCTTATCTGAATAAAAGTCATCAACACGTAGCTTTCGGCTATAACCATGGTTTAGAGTTCCAGGAAAGAAGTCCCAGTCATACTGGAAACCAGATCCAACAGATTTCCCACCAGGTAACCTCATGCTGATTACAGCCTTGGGTTGTGGGCTCTGTGCTTTGGTGGAGACAGTATCTTCCAGCTTCTTGATAAAACTTGAATTACTTGCAGTCGATAGTTCATCACCTTTGACCAGGTAGTGTCGAAGAACTGAAAAAAAAACCATTATAAAACTATGTACGAACATGGTTTGAACGGACCATTTGATATCCACCATTCAATGAATTTGCTTTATAATATATTGCTTTATAATATACTCCCTTTTGCCTGGTGCAAAAGGGAGTATATTATGTGTTTAGTGTTATTTCAAGTTTCGCTGATTATGAGTCAGAAAGAAAGAAAGAAAAAATCAACCCACCACAACACAAAACCCCTCAGTCTTGGACATCGGCATAGGGTAATGACAAAATGCAGGAAATTTGCACCAACATATTTAATTGTTTAGATATTACTATAGGCCTAAATTGCAACATATATTCTTATAAAGTATACTTCTGTTGTTATTACATCTGAACATAAACAATTTGTCACAAGAAAACATGCAATAAGCAACAGGTTCCTGAATTGCAGAAACTTCTAAAATAGAAACCGCTGAAACTGCATCAGGGAATCTGAGCCCTACCGGTATGTGCCTTACCGTTAATTCTATTTAATAGAATCACCGATCAGAAAATGGCAACATTTGTTCACTAACAGTAGAATATAAAAACATGCAGGTATTGAGATAAATATGAAGATAGTGACATGTAATTAAGTGGCCCAAATCGTTTAAACCATGGTTGTATAGTGTAACGGGAACACTGCTAAAAATAATTTTCTTATTTCAAGAAACTAAGATAAATTAACTCAACCGCCGGAAAAATGACTACTTTTAACAAATCTTTTTTTTTGAATTAGTCATTTGTCCCACAGGCGAGTGTATTTGTCTTAGTTTCTTGAAATGAGAACATACACAAGATGGCACTACCTCTTTGTGGACTTTATTGGAACCTGCAAAGATGGATATCCAGTTGCACACCTTCCCATGATACCCTATTTCTGCTCACTCACTAAGCCGGGATCTTGTTAAAACCGCTGGCTAATACAGACTAAGCCTGACTGGAGCATAAAGATTTTCAGTGCAGCTATCAAAGTAGACCAATGCAGCAAGAAAGGAGGACCTTTCAGAAAGTTGTTGATAAAGTTTTTGAACATATATGAAGAATGACCAACAAATACAGAAACATTACTTCAAAACCCTGCATTCTAACATGTATCATTTGAAAGATAATTGTCCTGTGAATCTACTATTATGATATGTTTGCAAACATAGCCCTTACAGACAATGTTATAAGGGTTGTGCTAAAATCAAGGAAAAGGTCAGCCTTTCTTGCTGCATCGGTCTATAAATGCTATAGTATTAGTACAGTAAGAGCAATAGCCACGTAAGGAGCTCGCAAAGTTATTGATCAATCGAGGAATATACAGTTGACACTAGATACCTACCTAAGAATGAGAGAAGGACTTGGATGATATCAGCCATGGTGAACAGCTGATATGTTCAAAATAATGATCCCAATGATGCCTCACTGGTGGTGGGATTTTAAGATGTGATCCGAAGGCACAGGATCCTCCCAGGCCTTTGCTCCAGATGCTGGTATGCCTCACTAAGGCTGAGACGTTGTGGATATATGCATGTTGGTGTCACTGTGTATTGTCTGAAGGAGGAAACCCCTAAAGGCATACCTAAATCACACATTTACAGGTGGGTGCTTCTATTGACCATGGTCATTGAAATGTGATTTTGAGGGATTAGTATTCATTATGCAGCCTCTGTCTAGGGCTGAGTATATGAATGTCCTACATAATGACTTCTGAGGGAACAGCTACAGAAATATATTTATACATTATATATATATATATATATATATATATATATATATATATATATATATATATATATATATATATATATATAGAGAGAGAGAGAGAGAGAGAGAGAGAGAGAGAGAGAGACAGACAGACAGAGACAGACAGACAGACAGACAGAGAGACAGAGACAGACAGACAGAGACAGACAGAGACAGACAGCCCGACAGACCGACAGACAGACAGACAGACAGACAGACAGAGACCGAGACAGAGAGAGACAGAGAGGCAGAGAGATAGAGAGACAGACAGACCGACAGACAGACAGACAGACAGACATACAGACAGACAGAGACACAGAGATAGATGGATAGATATAGAGAGAGAGAGGGAGAGAGAGAGAGAGAGAGAGAGAGAGAGAGAGAGAGAGAGAGAGTGAGAGAGAGAGAGAGAAATAGTCCGCGATTTAGAGATGATAAGGCAAAAGTGGTGGTAAAATCCTGTGGACATTTTTAGAACTTTAGAAGCTCACCAACTCTACCTGAAAAAAAAAGAAAAAAAAGAATAAGTTATCCCATGAAAGCTTTGAACCCACTACCCTCAGATTTATAAGCAGGCTTTCTACCAACTTAAGGTGTTATGGCACGAATAGCCGATTCTTGGTTCTTACCCTATTTCTTTCGTTCAAATGGGCAAAAGGTTGGGTTCTTTTGAGGGTGCAGGAATGAATGACCCCTTAAATTAAAGCTTAACACACATGTATGCGATTTTATTTGTCGACTTTTCAACATATTTTTTATTAAAAACCTTTTTTTTTTAAAGAAGTTTTCCCCCTAATCATTATTTTCATGATGCGCGTGGTAATGAGAAACCAGTTTATGTTTTTGAGTGGCCTTGTTAGCTGTAATTCATTGTCAACTGACCTACAGGTGAGAAATATCATATGTTTTCCATTTTGAGATACTACTGTGTAAATCCTGATTCTTATTTTGCAACAGACATTGGTGTATCATGACAACAAAGGTCGCCATTCTAATAGCTACATGTTATCATTAAACACCACACTCAGAGTCTCTACACTAAATGTCTAATTGATATTCTCCAGGAAGGCTTTTCACCGTATGTTGATATAAAAAACAACATACGGCCGAAAGATGCGGTCAAGATGCAGACAAAATATCACCAAAGCAAATTTTCCGTTTCTTTTCACCCTCGCATACCCTCCGTATCTTTTTTTACAAAATATCAAAATACAGCATCCAACATACGGCCCTCTCAAGATACGGACATTGTCACCTGTCCCTTTTAGAAAAATATGCAAAAACCAGTCTACATTCCGGGAAAGCCCTAGGGAATTCCCTCTGTGACGTCATAATATGTAGCAACATACAGAGGTAGGCTGGGGAGGGTATATATAGGGTCCGTATGTTGGGGGAAGAGACAGGGGAGGGACAGGAGAGGTTTGGGAAGGGACAGGAAAGGTAGGGAAAGAGATAGAAAAGGTCGGGAAAGGCACCTCTGTACTCTGATAGCTATTGTCTGTTTAAACACAAGGAGTCTGTGGGCAAAGTTTCAGCTCTGTAGGGCCATTATTTACCGAGGTACAGAAGAAAAGACATTTTTGGGTATAATTTTGTTGAAAATCAATTTTTTAAATTTATCTTTTTTTAATTATAAAGGTAGAAGTTGGACTTTACTTATCTAGTCATTAAAACAATCCTAGAGACATTTTTTTTACATATATATGTGCACTTTAAAAAGGGAGAAGGGAGGTGGGGGACTGTACTAGCTTACAGAATAATGGTTTAGGTCCACATGACCTCCAACAAATTGTGGTCTATTATGTTATCTCATATAGAGCTGTACTTAGATGAACACTGTCCTGTGAAAAATATAACTTTCAAAGATCACAATAAACCTTGGTTAAGTAATGACATATTAGAGCTAATTTATGAACGTAATCAGGTGATGTACGAATACTGTCTTAATAAGGTCCACAATAAGCCCCTCTTAACGAGGGCCCAGCAATTACGTAATAGTATAAACAGGCATTGTGACTATGCTAAGAATCAATATTTCCATGAAAAACTGGACGAATATTCGTCGAATCCCACAAAATTCTGGAGACAGATCAATATCCTACTGGGCAACATTGACCAAGCCAAACCCAACATTGTATATGATCACCATACTAATGGGACGGAAATAAGGGGTGACGATGTCCCTAGCTATGTAAACTCCTACTTTTCTGAAATTGGTCGCAACTTATTCAATAGCTTGGGTGATATACCAAATGTCGCTCCATTTAACCCTCCACCTCGCCAGTACGCTGACGTTGTATCCAACAAAGATGACATGGTGTCCTTTGACGAGGTGTTATCAACCATTCGGGATATACAAACCCACAAGTCCAGTGGTGTGGAGCATGTCTCTGCCTCTGTCTTAAAGGATGCCCTACTAATTATGGCACCTCAACTATCCAAACTAATAAATATCTGTCTGGAAAAGGTGGCTTTTCCAGGCTCCTGGTCCTGTGCTAAGGTGGTTCCCCTTCCAAAGTCAGGTAATCTCCGGGAAATCGGGAACTGGCGCCCCATTTCACTATTGCCCGTCCCCAGCAAAATTATGGAGCGAATTGTGTATGGCAGGGTATACGGATGGCTGGAATTAAATAATAAATTGTCCCCACATCAATTTGGCTTCCGATCGTCCAGGGGGACGGCGGATGCAGTCTTCTCAGTGGTCAGTGACCTTTATGGTGCACGTGACAGGGGGGAGACTGTAGCCGCCTGCTTCCTGGACGTGAAGAAAGCCTTTGATTCAATACATCATGGTGAGTTAATAGCACGCCTAGTTGACCTTGGAATCCCGAAAATATACACGAACTGGTTCCAATCCTATTTAGAAAACCGTAGCCAACATGTCTTCTGTAATAACCACCTTTCTGAAAACAGAAAGATCTCCTTCGGAGTACCACAGGGTTCCATCCTGGGACCCCTCTTATTTATCTGTTTTATCAATAGCTTGCCATCCGTCCTAAAACACTGTTCTATTGCCATGTATGCGGACGACGTTGTATTTTACGTGAGTCATAAATCCTCAGTAGTAGCTGAAAATCTGTTACAATATGATGCACATAGAATCTATAGTTGGTTCAGCAGGAGCGGCCTCTGTATAAACACTAAGAAAACGGAAATCGTAATGTTTAATTCTAACAGCCAGGTCCCTCCTGTGATTACCATGGGAGGGCATGCCTTAAGTGTAAAAACCCAATATGAATACCTAGGCGTTATCATAGACAATAAGTTAAACTTCATAAGTAGTGTAAATAAAACTGTAAGCACTGCATGTCATCGTATATTCCTGCTGTGTAAGATCCGTAAAATGATGCCCCAAAAAACTGCCATCATGATCTACAAACAGACAGTATTACCTGTAATTGAATATTGCGGGTTGCTGTACAATGGACTGTCTGGTGTCATTATGAAAAAACTACAGCACGTCCAAAACAGGGGCCTACGTGCCTGTCTAAAAGCTAACATGAAGTATCCGGTTGCGGAGCTTCATAAAACGTGTAATGTTGATTATGTTGATGTGAGGTTTGATATACAGCTCCTGATGTTGGTCCACAAATACCTACACTTGGAGGATTTGTGCGCTGACCGAATGAGCCTGATGATCAAACCTGCGACCGGTAGGGTTACTAGATCTGTTAATACACTAGAACTGATCTACCCACCGGATAACAAAATGAGCTACAGGAAGAGCCCATTGTATAGAGCAGTTGAACTCTGGAACACTCTTCCGCACACATGTCGTTTAAATATGAATAAAATAGCCTTCAAATCTGAAGCTATTAAGATATTAAGAGCTAAAAGCGAGGCTAAACGTAGTGGCACCAGATAGACCATTATCCATTTGTTTATTTATTTATCTCACCTTATTCACCCTTGCCCGAACATGCACAGTTTGTCACAGCCCCTCCCACCTGCACCCTTCATTAATTATATGTAATGAACCTACATGTAGTAAAACTGATGCAGTCATATGAGTAATTCACTGCCTGCCATTGTATACATGTAACAATGTACCAGGCTAAGAACCCTTTTCATAAAGGCATCATGTGGTGCCAAGTCTGTCAAATCCTCAAACAGAGGATTGTGATGTGTCCGTAGGGCGTGAGTCAAGGAATCAAGAATTCATGTTAGTATTCTGCATACATAATTGCACCGAGTCATTCATAAAACATATATTATCATGTATCAATATGATACCAATCGCATACTAATAAGCATATAATATGGATAACATTGTTCTCCCATCTTGTATAAGCAATAAGTGAAGGGCACTAGTCCCTATACACTGTGACAAATTGGATATGTACGCCATATAGTTCACATGTAATTTTTGATTGTTGTATTTTGAAAATCATCGGATGAATAAATACGCATTACAAAATCAAAAAACAATTGGCTTGCGATCTCCATTCCCTTATATATATATATGAGAGGAGTTGAGGCCAGCTTGACTTAGCCTCTAGGTGGCAGCACCAACACAGGCCGGAATTTGCAGTCAATGGCTATACTAATGCTGCACATATGGGTGTAACGGTACAATGGCCTGTTTGGTCAGTAAAACATGGATCCACACAGGGGAGAAACCTCTCTTGTGTTGCCTACCATGTCTGTTAAGTCCCCCTTTTTAATGTGCTATATATATGTAATAAAATGGCCCTAGAATTATTTTAACGATTAATTGAGTTAAGTCCAACTTCTACCTTCATGATAAAAAAATAAAAAATTATATGGATTTTGGGAGAAATTACATGAAAAAGGGTCTTTTCTTCCATAACTCGGTAAATAATGGCCCTACAGAGCTGAAACTTTGCCCACAGACTCCTTGTGTATAAACGGTGGTAGACAACAGAGTACAGAGCTGGCTGTAGTGGTGACGAAATAGTAGTAGTGGCTCCTACCATTTCCTCATGGCCCCCGACCATTTTCTCACGGCCCCTACCATCTCCTCATGGCCCCTACCATCTCCTCACGGCCCCTACCATCTCCTCACGGCCCCTACCATCTCCTCACGGCCCCTACCATCTCCTCACGGCCCCTACCATCTCCTCACAGCCCCTACCATCTCCTCACGGCCCCTACCATCCCCATCTCTTTATCACCATTACAATCTGAAGTGATATGACACATACAGAGCAAAAATACCACATACGGCACACAAAAGACACATACAGCCCTAAAAAACAGGGTATATGTGCATAATTTGACATAGCACCCCCCCCCCCTACCCCTCCGTATATCTTGTACTAAATACGCCAAAGATGCGGAATTTTTGTGCTCCGCATGTTGAGCTGAAACGCAATTTTCGCCGTATGTACATACGGCCGGCCGTATGTACATACGGCGGCCTTATCTTTTTCCGTAAGATGCGGACATGTTGAGCTGAAACGCAAAAATGAACTGAAACGCAAAAAAGACACATACGGCCCCTCCGTATGATACGGTGAAACGCCTTCCTGGTAATGTTAACGCAAACATACATTTCATTCCTTTGTGATACGGCAGTCTAGCCCACTATGCATAAGTAATCCATATGTTCAAATCTTTTGGTACAAGATGTTTATTTACCCTGGCAACATAAACAACATATATATATATATATATACATGTCAGCTTGAAAAAATGTATATCACCAGCAAAAAAAAACCCAATAGAAATGTCCATGTCTCCTGTCATTGAACTTTTTATGCCTCCGGTCAAATGTCACTATGCCCCATGCCCCGTGTTAATTCTAAGAAACGACGATGTCGCCGTGTCAAGGTTTAAGGTCGTTGGGGTTGTGTCTGTATCTGTATGTGTCTGTAGTCTGTAGTCTGGAGTTGTGTCTGTACGTGTTCACGTCAGCTGTCTATGTACATGCACACAGAGAAGAAACAGCGTCAAAAGGGAGTCCAGGTTGCCTCCAGAATGACCCCCTCTCTAGTCCAGGTCGCCTAAGGAAGCCTATGTGACTCTCTGGCAGACCTAAGGGAATTACCTGGGGAATCATATAGCTCTGTGGGTCATATGACTCCCCCAGGTGACTCCCTTAGGTCTGCCAGAGAGTCACCTAGGCTCCCTTCCTTGTAAGTGTGGATTTACAGCAAATACATGTGAGCGTATCTAAGATGAGATTCGTCCATAGATTTAACATTGTGAAGGTCCATCCGATCCGACGGATTAACCTCAGTGAATTCACCCTTTAATGAAAACAAACGGCCTAGATTTAATTGATTTTGGTAGAATGAAAGTTAGTACATCCGATCATTGGGGCTCTAAAATGAATTTTCTTTAAAATGAGGCAGGATTTTCACTGATAACATGCCCTCTTCTTATCAATTCCATTGCCCCTCATTACCTATCATTTTTGCAAAAACTTGATTTTGTTGCCCAATACATGGTAACTTTGGAAGAAATTTGTATGGGATTCGAAAATACACTTGAAAAGCATTGTAGACATACTAATAAAGCCAATGGCTTGGCCACATGGGATCCCTTTTGCACCTATAACTAGGCCTACACATGGATGACATTTGAGAGATCTGAAGATGATGATACAAACGTTACACAAGGATTTTGGATATCTAGATTTCAGAAATTACTTTGAAATTAATCCTCCCCTAGCCATGTTTATGTTAAACCCCGGAGGAAGTCAGGATGACTAAGGTGAGAGGCAGACATGATGGGGATGTCCGGTCATTTTATGAGTTAAGTAAATATGTTATTCATGAATAAAGATAATTAATCAAGGGTCTATAAAAGTTATACTACATCCCGTCAATACCATCTCATGCATGGGGACTTCACGTGAGCAGGCTGCTAATCAACTTGTTTGCAGAATTAATTTGAGGCTGATTGATTGGGTTTGACATCCCGGCGCACATTAAGTACCTGAAGCAACTGCCTCAAGTTAGCGAAGAGTCATCCACAAATAGTGGTAGTCTGAGACATCTGTTACCACAATAAATATATGGTGTAAAAGAAATAACGATTCCTATGCTATGCAAGTACACAGAATATCTAGAAGCCCCATCCCTTAGTCTATAGTGGCTATCCCAGGTTGGTCTAAGGATCATTGGTCAGGCATGACCAAGTGCTATTTATAAATGATTGAGGCAAAACAACCTATGACTATATCATAATGCCTTACTCAAAATGACTCAGCCTAAAATGGAAAGACTATAAGGTGAGTTGGTCAGTGCTGACCAACCTGACAATATTAACTTACCTAGGTTGGTTAGGCACTATAGTGACTGAAATATTGGTTGTGTAGGGAGCCAAAGAATATCAATGTAGGCAATGTTGCTGTTTAATTTTTATTGAACACTTGTATAGTCCTACTAGTCATCCCTCCAAACAGGACCCTGCAATTGAACATTTGCACTTGGAGCAAATCTGGGGAATTAACCAAAACACCAGAAAAGAGACTGATCTTATGAATATATTGTGCCTTTTCTGGTTTTCAGGTAACTTCCCCAGATTTGCCCCTGTCGTGAATTTTCAATTAAAGAGTCTATCTGGACGTATCACTAAGACTATCTTTTACATGTCTATGCTTATACTTCCTATCATGTATGACTGTATGCTTGCTGTGAGGAATGGCAAAGGCTACATCTCGTTTTGATTTCCATACTCATATTTTGGCCCGATATTGTGCCTTTCATCAGTTTTCAAATAAGGTGCTCAAATTGGCGAATTTACTCCTTTATTTAACGCTTATATGGAGGAATACACATGAAAATTAATGTTTTTCATCGCATTGCATATGTGTTTGCACATCATGAATGATTTTAACGTAGTGGCAAAAATCGGTCACGTTCTCTCATGTAGAAATATGTTTTCATCCTATGACTCTTTTGTGAGGCCCTCACCCCCGTATCCAATAGGCTTGACCAGAGAGGCCAGCACAGGCAAAAGGCTGACCAGATTGGGCCAATGTGAACGTCTTTGACCAGGTGTCATCTTTGGCTGGGTGCCATCTTTGACCTCCTGACAAAAAACAGTTTATCTAGGGCAGGTGAATTGATCAACATATAAATATAACCACTGCGATTTCTTCCCTTTATCCCTTACATAAAAAGGACTATTTTTTCATTCTCTTTGTATAGTGGCTGTCAAAGATGGCACCCGGTCAAAGACATTCACATTGGCCCAATCTGGTGAGACACGGCCACGGCCAGGCACCTTATGGAGATCAAACAATGCACTGTACATGCCGCAGCACACTGGTAAATCCAAAGCATCTAAAGCTGTCACATAGTTGTCTTATAAGAAGACCTTTGGGTATATTTAGGGACTGTCATGAAATTGACAAGTTAATGGTTGTCCTTGTGAGGACGTACCAGGTTATCATCCCACAAGGCCACACTAGACTCATCCTACTGACAATGTTAGCTCAGACATTGGCCCACTCCAATTGATACCTTTAGGGTCATCAAATTCACAATCCTGGAAAACAGCTTCATACTTCTATAAATGTGCTTTACACATTTTGTCAGCATGAGGAATGAATGTAGCCCTGGCAAGTGTATTTGCCGAGCCTGCATTCATACATCATGCTGACCCATTGGGAATTGTAGAGTTGGTGCAGTGCCAAGTCTGGAGCTGGTAAACGGGTTTAACTTTTTCAGTGCAGCTACCAGGTGTCGGGGTACACAGCAATAGCCACAGGCAGAAGCTATATACCACGCTGATGTGTTACACTGAACTACATTACATTGTAATATGAATATGTTAACAATCTTTTTACACGGTCTGGCTCATGAGCAGATTCAATTATCAAGCCGATCAAAATTCCCAGGACAGTGGCCTACAGGATACTACCCATGCAGATTAGCCCTTTAAGGCCGGCATGTCACTAAAAGATGACATTTGTCATCATGATATCGATGCAGCCACTGCGAGTAACTCACTGGTGCTGCATTGGTGCATCATGCCGATCCTTCGGGAAGGTCCCAATCCCATGGGGTCGGCATGATGCTTGAATGCAGTACTGGTGAGTTTCTCGCCTGCACCGCATTCAGGCATCATGATGACCAAGGGGATGATGCATCATTAAATGCATTATGCCGTCCTTAAAGGGTTAACAACCTTGCCTGAAGGCTTTACATGCAGTCAATGCATCCTTCGGCTGTTCAAGGCTATTCATAATTTTGCATAAATTATGCAAAACTCCACTGCCCTGTACACTGATATTCTTTGGCTCCCTATACGACCAATTTCTCAGTCACTATAGTGTCTAATCAAATTGGTCATTTTTTGGCTCCCTTTAGGACCAACTTAGGTGATACAACTAGTATGATTTCTTTCTCTATTTAATCAGTGTGTACTGCTTTCTATCAGATCCTTCTCTGCAGAAGGTGACTTGGCTGTTGAATGAAAAACTTTATGAATTCTATGAAGATTTTTCGGCCAATAAATATATCAATCAATCAATCAAGTAATATTGTCAAGTTGCTCAGTACTGACCAACTCACCTTAGTCTTTCCATTTTTGGCCTTTTTAGTAAGGCATTAGTCATATGTTGTTTTCCCTCCGGCATTCTTGAATATCACTTTGTCCAGCCTCAGCAATGTCCCTATGACTAACCTAGGATAGCCACTACAGATTAAGGTACGAGCTTTTAGATTATGTGTGTAGTGGTGGTATAGGTGACCTTCTGAGGACCACTTTGCAGGACACTGCAGTAGAGTCTACATCCCCCATACCAAGATGCTGAGCACTGCGTTAACCTGTTTGGGTGAGTCATGTTGAATCATTGATGTGTATTTATTTCATCGATTCAAAATTATCTCATACCTAGAAAAAAAAAGATTTGCTAATGGGCTAATTTCTAAAGGAGGCATAATGCAGTGTGGAGTGCCTCAAGATTCAATTTTGGGCCCTACCCTATTTTTGGCGTATATAAATGACCTAAAAAATGTGATGAAAAATTGTACTTCATATTTCTACGCTGACAATATGGGTCTATTACGGATCAGAATGTAGACGGATGAGAATCTGGACAAACTGACAAATAAGATGCAAGGCGATCTAGCTCTCCTCAGTACATGGTTTAGGAGAAATAAGCTAATAAAAATGCAAAAAAGGACTAATCATTTCATTTTTGGATCAAAATAAAATATCTCTGTGAAGTACCTAGGCATGACAATTGATCAGGTATTGAGTAATTTTGAATGATTGACGTGCACTTTTTTATATATCATTTTCATGACAGCATATTTCAAAAAGTTACATGTGTTTTCCAATTAATATGATATCAATACATTAAGAGTATATTCTAATGCAATATGGCCTGAGGGCCGACCATTGTATCCAGTGTTAGATCACATATAAGCAATTGCAGATAGCTAGGTATTATCTTAAGGCACTAAAGAGCTAAGAGGTTCATTGACACAAATATACAGTGACACCAGTAAGTGATGTATTGAAATGACGGCATGGCCATTGAGGCCTTGCCCGATGCTTTAAGCCAGCTTTGATCGGTTAGATGGTTGGTTGTTGGGTTGCTTTACACCCTAATTAACAGTTGAGGTCATTTGAAGGGCGGTGATTGAATCTATAGCTGGGGCTCCACTATCCGATTTTCTCATCTGATCAGACCTATTCTCACATATCGGATCCAAGCAGAAGTAAATATGAAGAACCTATGCTTCAGGGTTTGTTTATATTCACATATGTTTGGGTCCGATTTGTGAGAATAGATCCGATCAGATGAGAAAATCGGGTAGTGGAGTCTCAGCTTAAGGATGAATGAAGGTAGAAAGCATGCCCTTACACTTTTACTGAGGCAATGGTTCTTTTACATCCCACACTACACAGTGTGAGATGGACAGGCCTTTGGTATGCTGTATGTCTACCAGAATAGGGGGGAGGTTGCAGCTCAATCAGCAGGGTGCTGCTGGGTCTTATATGCTGGGACTCCACTACCCAATTTTTTGGGCAATTCTCACGATCCGATCATATGATTCTGCACAGTTTGCTGAGGGGTAAGCAGAGGCATATTTTCTCTATAAATTGAGCTTACATTGGCCGATTAGAGCCATGTGGAGAGTAGGGCACCAGATGAACAGAAATCAAACAAGTTTGATGTGAAATTGGGAGTCAAAATCGACCTCAGATGCAAAATTGGGACCTAAATCGGGACCTCAATTATGTTACATAGCCTTGGCAGTTCAATTTCTCACACTGTTTATAAACAAAAACATTATTTGTAAACATAGATCTTCTCTACTGAATATCATTGTCATGGTATATAAATGAGTCAGATTCGTGAGAATAGCCCCGATCTGTGAACAAAATCGGTTAGTGGAGCCCCACCTTAACCCACAACCTGTGAGTGCAAGACGAATGCTCTACCTCAGAGACACGTCCGACCCCTTTCATCGGTTAGAGTCATTGCTTGTAATTGACTGACATTATTAGTGATGTTGTTACCCTGACTATTTATCCACAATATGGGATGATAGAAAGGGAAAAAGTACTGGGTCAGATAATCAACAGAGCGCATATACAGACAACCTGGGGAGCTCTCGAATCAGGTTCTGAACCACCCCGTGCTTAAGAACATGTATAAAACCTCACTGATAAACCAACATTTTATTTATTTTTATTCATTTGTTTATTTGTATTTTTATTTTTCTTATTCTTTTTTTTTTGGGGGGGGGGGCGGAGTTTAGGATTGATTTCATGATGACTAATTCATTTTACAAAACAAAATGGGACCAAGCAAATCTGTTGACCAAAATGAATTGTAAGGAACTTTGTTGTAATGTACTTAAATGAAATAATCACTGTCTCCTCAATATTTTGCAGTTCTGAACCAGCTTCTAGCCACGGCGGAGGCATACACATCAAATGCTTTCAACAACTTTGGCAGAAGAACTGCCCATTATCAAGGTAGTAGTTTATACAAAAACAACCAAGGTGTCCTCCAGAACAGCCCACAGGGTAAATCCGGTCATTCTGATCATGGCCGTCACAACCATGTCGTCCCTGTGCAAATCCCGTATATCAGTGCAAACGGTGAGTGTCAAACCCAAATGTTGTACTTTAAAAATAACAAGGGATATTGCTATTCTTGGTAGGGCCAAAAGAAGAGGTGTTTTTCAGGTTACATAGTCTGAAAATCTAGGAAGGGCAGGTCGGACTTTTTTCTTTTTAAACTCGCAAAGTTCAGTGCCGACTCGCTGACAACAGTGGCAACTCATGGACTATCAAATTGACTCTGAAATAGCCTAAAAATTTCTTGAAATTTTTTTTTCTCCAAAATTGGATAAAACTTTCTAGGGTCAGCCCTGTTTTCCTAGGTAGGGTCGGGTAACCTGAAACATGCCTTTTTTGGAGCTCAGATCCCGACAATTATAAAATGTAGTAGACACAGTACCATGCATCAACATTAACAAGACTGACAAAATCAAAGCATCTTAAGTTGTCAAATAGTCATTTTATATGACTTCAGAAGTTATTCTTAGTGATTGTCACAAAATAAATAAGTTAATGATTGTCCATCTGAGGACCTACCAGGTTGTAATCCATCCCACAAGAGGACACTAGGCCTATCTGACTGGCAATGTTAGCCCAGTCAGTGACCCACTCTAAGTGACAAGTCTAGGGTCATCAAATTCACGATCCTGGATAACCCTTTAACAGCCACATACTACTTTAAATATGCTTTATAGCTTTTGTCAGCATGATGTATGAATATAGCCCTGAGGAGTCTATTAGCCGAGCCTGCATTCAAACATCATGCTGACCCTTTGAAAATCCTAGGGCTAGCGCAGTGTCGAGGCTGTGGCTGGCAAACGTCGGGTTTTGGGCTGGTAAATACCAGATGGGTCTTCTATCTGACAACTCCAGCTAGAAGACCTGCTTCCTTGTCACTTAAAAGAGTGTGCGGACGGGTTTACTTTTACAGTGAAGACTGCTCATGTTCCATGTCTAACTCATTTTGATTGTAAGAAATGGTCATGTCCCCTGCCACTAACTTTTTAAACATCTGTCACATGTCGCTAGGCCTCATGTTGCATGTCAATTTTAAAGGGTCATTCTCACCAATCGCACTTAACCATATATTAGACTAGTACAGTACTAGAAGTGTTAGTCGGATATGCTTGGTGATTATGCCACTTTAAGAAATGGCTATGTCATTGTGTCAAATTTAGGCATCCACTCCTATATGTTACTTTTATGTTTCTCCTGATTACCGGCTAAAATCCCTGCAAATACAAATGTATATACAAATTTCCTATTGTATATACATGTACAATATTATATCCAGTATTTTAGAACGTTTTTAGAACATTTTTTAATGTTTTTGGAAATTTTCCTGTGTCATATTCTCTGTCATTTCTTGTAGTGAGACTTGTGAAATACAGGTCTTCATACTACTTGTAAAATTTCTGGTTATTTGCACAAGTAAAACTCAGGAAATACACATCACCATTGAACATGTTACTAGGAACCTTCACGATTCTATAGAATCTGCCGTGTCTATCTTGTGTAGGCAGCTTGTGCTTTTCCTGGGAATTACATATGTTTCCAGTCTTTGCCAAATCCTGCCGGACAGTGGCAATGTCCGCCTAAAGTGGCTCTGGTCCGGCAGAATGACTGCTGTTGCAGGACCAGATGTCCTGCAGATTCTGGGCTTTCCAAAACTGAAAGAATTTTTCAAATATTCCAACTAGAACTGAAGTTACAAGTTCTAGAATACACTCTAATATTCTAGGCAAATTAGAGCAAGTTTTTGTTATTATTTTCTTTTATAAATGCTATACTATTCTAAATGATATAAATAGACAGAGCTGCACGCTAAAGTGACTGAGTCAGTGGTTATTGCATGAGTGGTGATTGGGCCGTATTGCACGATGGCCGTAGGCCGAGTGCAATACGGCCCAATCACCACGAACGAGTGCAATAAACACTGATGAGGGCACTTTTGAGTGCTGCTCTGTGTTTATTTCAGGGTGTTTCAATCTAAAATAGATATCCAGTCAATGTTTTTTTACTTCGATGGTGTTTGTTAACTTCAGCGGCCGCCATTTTGAAATCTGCGCAGGTCACGTGACCCTCGGTAGCTTGGCAACACCATGGTGACAAACCATGGCAACCCCATGGCGACCCCTAGCAGCGTGAAATATGGCCACAGCGTGAAATACGACATAGGGTTATTTCACGCTTAAATCGCATACGGCACTTCCATAGGTTTAACCTTGATAGATCGTATTCACCATGATATAAATAGACAAATGCCAACGCCCATTGATACTGTCTTTTATGTATTTCACGAGTGGGGGCTGAGGCAGTATCCCACGAAGCTGCATTTGTGTTTATTTTTTTATTTGAAGCCATTTAATGAAGGAAAGCCATTTTTTCTTAGCCCATTGAATACGGCCACATTGTATTCAATGGGGGGGGGGGGGGGGTGAATACGGAGCTTCATATAGTTAAGCATAGTAAAACTTGTATTTCAAACAAATAAATCACAATAATATGGTTTATATTTCTTGGTAAAAATAGGATAAACCGGCCATACAAGTGGAAATATTTTAGATCCATTGTGGTCAGTGTATGGTCATGGTAGACCAAAAAATAGTTCCGTATTGGGAACTGATTTTTACCCCAAATTTCTTTTTTTTTAAATAATAAACTAATAAATCACAATATCACATGTTGTTGTTTCAGGCTGTAGAGAGGTTGGTGATGTAGTGTGTCGTTACAATGCGGATGGAACCGTTAACCCCTGTACCTATAGGCAGTGCCTTCTGGGTAGTCAAGGCAACAACCTGTGGAAGAGACCCACTCTAGTTGCCGTAGCAACGCCTTGTCTAGATGATGTGTCAGTTTTTCCTGAATTTTGCAACGAGGGTGAGAGAGTTCTTCGAGGGATGTTGTGGATAAAGAAGAAACCAGTGGGTAACCATGGCAACCACCATCACGTTAAGAAGTTTGTACCGCGCAGAAACCCATGCGTGTTGAGAGATCCTGTACTTTGTTAGGGTGTTTAATACATAGGCCGCACACATGAGTACCAAGGTGTAGCACTGTGTGGGCACACTGAAAAATAAACTTGTCTCCAGACTCTTCCAAGTGACTGTCATAAAACGAGTTAAAGTGACAAGGAAGCAGGTCTTCTAGCTGGAGATCAAAGACCCACTTGGGATGTGCCAGTCGAAACCCAACATTTGCCAGGTCCAGATTTTATTAGTAGGCTGGCAACCTGATAAGTTAGACAACTTTTGACTTGTTTATTTTATGACAGTCACTTTGACAAGTCTGGAGACAAGTTTACTTTTTCAGTGCAGGCTGTGTGTGGCACATAGAGTTTCAGTGGGAGTAGTATGCACCACCTCAGTCAATGCCATGTCAGGACGAGGCGATATATATGTCACATATTCCTTAATAAAAAAGCCAATGCAGGATCATTCTAAGGATATATGGGTACATCCCATTGAATGAACATTTTCACTAGTCCCACTAGTTAAATATCTATTGTGAAAACCATATTTCCAAAGGGCTCATCAAAACGTAGAAATATTCAATTTACCAGAAATGTTCATATGATCCTTAATAGCAAGGCTATTTAATATTGGTAAATTTCCCATGTCTAATAGTGCCTCTTTCTGGGATTAAAATATTGTCATAAGATATTGGCATGCACAAGCACCTGATAAACTTGCTCTAGATGTTAGATAACACAAACTGATAACCAAGTAGCCCTAGACTACTACATTGAGATGCACAAGCACTCACATATACTGCAATAGGACAGCGTCACCCGCCTAGGCCAAATTAAAAAAAAGGGTTCGTTTCAGGTCACCCGACCGACCCTATCAAAACAGGGCCGACCCTACGTTTTTTTTATGAATTTTGAAGAAATGTTTCTATTTTTACCCCTTTTTGGTCAATTTTGGGGTCTTCGGAGAGGCTGGGTAGTACTTTTAAAAATATATATAAAAAAGAAATCCGACCTACCGACCCTACATTTTCTTGCCTTGTTACCTGAAACAAACCTTCTTTTTTTTGGGCCCTATATCTCAATCAAAAATCGTCAGTAGCATAACTGATGACCCGGGGATAGTATAATATAACAGCACACATATCATAACATGTCTGAATATCATGTAACTCGTGACGTCTTGACAATAAACAATCTTCGAACAAACTTAAGAAAGGTTGTGGTTACATTTACATTATTTGTCTCTGGCACATACGTAATATGCACTAAAAGGCACGGACTCATATAATATGTTGGTAGAATAAGTAAATTTCTAGTCTATATGCACACTGATATATATTTAATTAGCTGCATGCAGAGTGGTTACTCACCACCCTGCATGGCCCACTGTAGTCCGTTTCTCACCACTTTGGGCCAATATGAACATCTTTGACCGGGTGCCATCTTTGACCTCCTGACCAAAAAAAAGGTTTATTTAGGGCAGGTGAAGATATAAATGGAGATATAACCGCCACCATTTTTTTTATTTTATCCCTTACATATCAAAGAAGAATTTTCTTTTTAAATATTATCTTTTTGGTGGTCGGTCAAAGATGCATCTGGTCAAAGATGGCACCCGGTAAAAGACGTTCACATTGGTCCAAAATGGTGAGACAAAGCCTGTACCGTCTGTATGGGTACCTCCAGCCGTATAGTCTATATATAGACTGGCAGGGGTACATATCTGGGAGCTTTATCAACTTGCGATGGCTCTAACACATTTCTCCCTAAAGATATTATTATTCTGTTTTTCACATTCGATTAGTACACATCTTCTCTATAAGATCCACTTTTTTAGATATTATGTAAGACATTGCATTAATCTACAATGGAACACCCTAACTTTGTGTTTGATAAAATAAAGTTACCTTGATTCTGAAGTTTGCAGCGATCCTAGTGTTTATTTCCTGTATAGCGTTTTTCCAAGTGCTGAATCGCTTATGAAGTGGAAACATCATTTTCGAGAAGCGCTTCTACTTCTAAATTGGCGTTGAAAATAAAAAGTATCAATTAATTAATTAAGGCCTAAGATATATGCATAATGGACAAAAACACATGATTCCCTGCAGGAAAAAATCTGAATGTTGACACACACATCCCTGAGACCATGAAAATATATTATAAAGACAGATCTATTGCAAATATAGACTGTAGCCGTTATGGCAGCCATATCTAAAGATGGCCACTGCTGGATATTTCTAAATTATCTATCTCCTTTACTAATCAACTTAGAATCATGATTCCAAAAGCTAAATATACATTTCTAAGGTCAAGGAATACAATGATATAACTTCTGAGGAGATTGGTGGCAGCCATCTGGGATTTTGGTGATGTCATCCTTTGAAAATCTATCGATCAGCTGATTTTCCATGTTAAGTCCTTTTCATTATTACGGATCATCATTCTGCCAACTGCATTGATAAAAAAAAGTATGGAGCCCTCTATTACCTTTGATGATATCGATGTTTAAGATATGACAGCCATCTTGATTTCTTTTGGTTGCACTGTACTAAGTACCAGTATGTGGCAGTTGCAGCCTTTCTGCTAGCTTATATTGGCCTACATTGAATGAGCCTATTGGAATACACAAATAGAAAAAGGAAGGAGTCAACTGTGTCTCCCACGTGGCTCTGGTCAAAATGGAGTGTCAAACAGCTAATGACTTTCTATACAGGAAGGGTTAACTTGGGTTGACACTGATAGCACAGAGTCAACTCAAGTTGACCTACTCTCGTTCCCAAATCCTTCCGAAGGAAGGCTCTGGTAACAGCCATATGACCTTGACCTTGGGATTTTGCTGGTTCTGGGCAACCCCTGCTGGTAGCCTGGAACCAGTGGACAGGAACCAGAATGCATGATGGTAGTTTTACTGTTTTTTAGCATCAGACTTTCTAGTTCCATTTCCTGTTCCTGTCCGCTGGTTCCAGGCTACCAGTAGGGGTTGCCCAGAACCAGCAAAATCCTAAGGTCAAGGTCATTTGGCTGTTACCAGAGCCTTCCTTCAGAAGGATTTGGGAACGAGAGTAAAGTTGACCCTTCATATAACTTATAAGAAGAGTCATCAGCTACGTGAGAGACACAATTGACACCTTTACATTTCTATATACATATATGGGCCAAGAGTAACAATAACGAGAAATGTTACATTGGCTTTTGATTGTTCGATGGGTATGGCTAATTGATTTGAACGTTCAACATATACGGCTCACATTGCCCCAAGGGGTGGGTCAGCCTAGAACTTGAGGAGCATATATCGAATGTCTTATGAATAATAACCAGACAGGTAATGGATTAATAACTGATCTCTAGGCCACTCCAAATAATATCCTTGTTTCTCATCAGGCCAAATAAAAAAAAGTTTTGTTTCAGGTAACATGGGAAGAAACTCTAGGGTCGGTAGGCTTTTATTTTTTAACCTCCCCTCTGAAATTGACCCAAAAAAGTGTAAAAATGGGGGAGATTTTTTCCAAAATTTTGTAAACCTAAAATTGACCCCGAAAAAGTATAAAAATATAAAAATGTCTTCAAGATTGCATAAAAATGCATACCGTCGGCCCTGTTTAGATAGGGTCGGTCGGGTGACCTGAAACAAAAGCCATGAGAAATATGACGAGGACGCTTTTTTCTTCCGATTTTTTTTTTGCTGAAAGGTAGGGAAATCTAGGCTCTTGCTAAACTAAATTCACATTTGATTTATAAAAAGAAAAATAATCCATGCAAGTTGTGGATATGTATGTTTCCTCTATCTCATTGCATATGCAGCATTCTAAGCTTCAATTTGATATAAAATGTGCCGATATTTGACCATCATTATCATGTTTTTGGTTGTTGTTGTTTTTGTTTTTTTTATTTAAATTTGCATTTCTTTTCTTCAAAACACAATTTTGGCCAAGGATACACGCGGTGATGAGAAACAAGGATATCATTTCCAGTGGCCATATCAGGCCTTTATTTCACGAGGGTCCTATTTCTGCCATGTCATATCGGGCTTCATATTTTATCCATTTCCTCCATGATAATAACATAATTAATCGCGGCTGCATACCATGGAGCCCCAACCCACATTCATCCCCGTTTAGAACACCTGCCCCCCGGGCACATGGCTGAAGTTACTCTTTGCATTGTTGCCTTAGGCCAAATAGAAAAAAAGGTTTGTTTCAGGTAACCCGACCGACCCTAGAAAAACAGGGCGACTCTACGTGGTTTTTTTTTCAAAGAAAATTTCATGTTTTGGCTAGTACTTTCATGTTTAAAATAAAAATAAAAATAAAAATAGATATCCGACCTACCGACCCTATCTTTTCTTCCCATGTTACCTGAAACATCTTTTTTTTTTGGCCTTACGCTAGTCTGCCCTGAAGCTATATTGAATGGCCACTATACATTCTGAGTTCATCCCTTGAGTGTACTCGTATAAAGTATTCACGTATGCAGTTGATATCCAGCTGTTCACGGTGGAGACTACAATTCTCAAGGCTCACAACATGCTCCTGACCATTCTTACACCCCTTCTATGTAAGTACAAAGTCCTATAATATCCTGTCCTGTCAATATGACCCTAGTGAGAGCCAAGCAAACAGCGTATCTCTGTGTCTGTATTTGAAACATACTTCTAGAAGTTGATAGCGTCTATATATATATGTATGTATTAAAGGTGAATTGTAATTAGAAACCATAATTTAATCTACTGAAATGCAAAGAATTATGTTTTATATATAACTGTTTGAAGTATTTCCATTGCCGGTAGATTTATATGTTTAATGTGCCTCTGTTACGGTAATACTCATGAAACCTCCAGGCTAGACCCATGTAGCTACCCATACAGTAAAACCTCGCTTATAAGTCGACCTCACTTATAGGTCGATTTGGAATTTTGAGGGGAAAAATCGACTTATAGGAAAAAGCTTTCACTTTTTGGAAAACCTCACTTATAGGTCGAATTGGAGTTTGAGATTTTCTGAGGGGGCCACACCCAAACCCAGACCCCCCATGACCACCCTTTTCCTATAGCCAAAGTGAGTAATAGTCATGACATTTTGTCCTAAAGACGACCCCCAACATGTGGTGTGATGAAATCAGCCTAACATGGAAAAACAATGCCCTAAAAGTGTGTATTTTACAGCATTAAAATTAACCTATTTTGGGTCCCTAAATAATTTTACTTTTTTCCAAAACCTCACCTATAGGTCGAATTGGACTTTAGAGGTGAAAATTCGACCTATAGCAAAAATAAATTCCAAATAAAAATCGACCTATAAGCGAGGTTTTACGGTACATTGTTGTTTCTACCTCACCCACCGTAATCTGACATGTACTAACTGCATGCAATACACGGTATTTTGTGATAACCATCTTTGAATGTATCTCATCAACTTGGCCTTTCTTTCAGGACTATACTTGTATAGGATATTGAGGCAATAAACATTACTCAACTAAACTGAACATTGGCTGTAACAACGGCACCATACAGGGCCCTTTATCAGTGGGTGGATGTAGCCTACAGTACGCCTCATTGTTAAGACATTCCGAGGTCAATTATTGTACTATGGTAACAAAGTGTATACTGAGTAGGTCCTAATGAGATGAAAAATAAGAAATCTTGGAAAATAGTTTGGGGATTTCATTTCACTATCCCTAAACTATATTTTTATCAGATTTTTGTCCCCATTTTCAAAATGGCGCTGATATCGTTTTGTATCCAAACTCTTCATGCTATATTGGTATGCACTCTAAGAAACGTATGCTACGCCTACACAGAGAAAAGGTAAAGGTGTCAACTCCCACATGGCTCTGGTAAAATAGAGAGTCAAACCGCTAATGACTTGGCTTATATGAAGGGTCGACTTGAGTTGAGTCTGTACTATCAGTGTCAACTCAAGTTGACCCTTGATATAAGCAGTGTCAGTAATTGTTTGACACTCTATTTTGCCGGAGCCACGTGGGAGACACAGTTGACTCTTTTTACTTTTCAGTGCACACCCGTATACAGTTTTTAACACACTTTTTTTGCAGCAACACCTTTTGTTTTTAAATACACAACACAATTTTGTCAAAGGTGTGTTGATTTCATTATAAGTAGCTGGTTGCTTTTCAGGAAAAATTGGAGGGGAGTTGAGAAAAACTTATTAAGCGTGCAATATATCAAAGTGTGTTGAAAATACACGTTATACTTATAGTCTTGTTGCATGCTCCCACTACATGGGTTTCTTAAAATGTGGTATTATATTCTTATTTTGGTGATACCATGCTTCAGTGTTTCATTGAATATAAGGCACACACGGATGCAGTAATACATTGACTAGATTAATGACAATTGAAGAGTTCGGATGCAAAACGACATAAATCCCAGATTTGAAGCATGTAGTACTTTTGTATCAACACTCTTGAATCAATTAGGCCTAAAAAGAAGGAAAGGTGTGTCTCAAGTATACTTTTAAAAGCTGGTTGCCCCTTTTGCAGGTACACAGTCAGCCTCGAGCCCTCCAGGGCCATTACAGCCGTCAGACTGTAATGGGCCTGGACAATTTTGTATATAATAACTGTGACCTACTTAGAAAATGATCCAGGATCCTGGATCATTTCTTAATGAGATAGCCCAACCACTGATTGGTTAGCCTTGGTCACATGATCATGAATTACATAGATGTGTTGTGTATGGCCTCATGGGTTCGAATCCCACCATAGGTTCGTTTTTTTACATTCGTTATTTGGCCTATTTGAAGCATAAATACACCCATACTGGCATAGTAATATTACATATTACATATTTGGATAGGGATAATAGTGTAATAGAGGTGCATTATAGAGATATCAAAAGTCCTACCAACTGTGCCAAGGTGGGACTTGAACCCATGATGTCCAGATTGGTGATATCCAGTACAAGTCAGTACATAAGGACTCTCCCAGACTGTATACATACAGTCGGAGCCCGAGACTGGTATACAGTAGAATCTACTGTAGGCCAGAAATAGTTTTTCCCAACAATTGGATAACAATTTCTAGGGCCGGCCTTGTTTTGCTAGGTGGGGTAACCTGAAGCACACTTTGTTTAGCATCATAGTATTTTAGTAACAGATTGTTTACCGAAAAGGTGCTAATTTCTTAGGAAATTTGTTTGAGGATTATATCTAATAGTCCTATATGAATGACTGACCTAGCTTACAGACAAACGTTTTGAGTCTTACCCCAACCTTAATAAACTCTGAACCAGAACGACTTAATAACTATAGTTGCCCCCTCCCCATCCCTGTTTTTCTTTCCCTTTATTCTCTGCTTTAGTAATGGCGGAACCCAAGTTAAATACCCTTTTAAGATTTCTTAAGACATATTTAAGACTACATTTGAACTGTGCCATGGTAAATTGTAAGACTAACCCAACTTTCTGTCTCATGTTTTCCAGTTATATGCTATCTAGCTCAAAATGTGAACGCACAATCATCATTCAAACATTATGGGTCAAGACACCCAGATGGGCAGCGCTATGGGAGTGGATATGGTCGAAACAACCACGGCTACAGAAATAAAAATGGAGGGTTTGATGGCCATATAAACTATGGACACGGGTATAAAACAAATACTGTTCGTAAACCAGTTCCCATTGCAATTCCATATATTGATGGTAATGGTAAGTATAATCAATTTTGATATCATATTTTTATAAAGGAAATGATGTATTAACTCATTGTTGTATATACTCTATAATTATTATTGGTTATCTTCTCTGGTTAATATGGTAAAATATACAGTATTGTGCTGGCGGAGGTTCTGGTTTTTATCAAAGGGTTTCATTTGAATGCATTCTTAGAGTATGCTGAATCTATCCAAAGTCTACAGAGTTTTCGAAGTACCGGGGATTCTCCCGTAGAAGCCTTGCCTTGCACAAGCATCATCTTTAGCTTTGAAGGGCGTGGCAAGCAGTTTCAAAATAGAGGGAACAAGGGGGTTCTAACCCCTTTTCACCCCTTTTCTCTTGACCTTTTAGGTTTGACCGTTTTTTGGGGGTTGGCCAAGAGTGGGGGAGGGGTGTGGGTGGGGGAGGGGTTGCCACGCCCCTGGCTTTCATTTAACACCAGATATGCCAGATATAGACTGCTGCTTATACAATAGATTCTCAATACAGTGATACAGTTTCAATAATCAGAACCAGTGTGAGACTATAACTAACCTACCCCTGCTTGGGCATTTTTGGCTGAAAAGTCCTTGTTTTGAAGAGGAAAAACACAAAATGTATCATGAATGAGTAATTTCACCGAGAAATTTTAACCGTGTCCACAAAAAAACTTCAGCAAAAAATAGGCAAATATGGGACATTTTGGTGAAAAAGTGACCCTTGCTAGGGACATTTCGTTGAAACTAAACCCTTGCTAGGGACGTTTTTTCTCTGAAACAGGACCCTTGCTAGGGACATTTTGTTAAAAAAGTACCCTTGCCAGCCGCACACCTGTGTATACAAAATATACCAAGTGCCCACCCCCCTCGGGATTTATCAATATTACCTTTTTGATATCCATACATTATAATGACCACTCCGTAAGTTCCTTTTCTGTTACCACCAGGTTGTTCCGAGCTTGGAGACCCTGTCTGCAGCCGTAACGCGGCAGGAGTACCCACCGACTGTCAGTTTAATGTCTGTGTGTTTGGTGACGACGCCATCAACCTCTGGAAGAAGCCCTCCTTCCAAGTGGTAGTGCAGGCGTGCAACAATAACCGTAATTTTATACCTGAATTCTGTAATGACAACAGGAGGATCCTGAAGGCTGCAGGATGGATAAGGAAAAGGGACACCCATTCAGACCCGAAGCAAAAGCGTCATCCGCAGTATTGGTACATTGAAAGGAACCCATGTTATATGTTTGATGCTGTTACTTGTTGATGGCTGTGTTGAGCTTTCATGAAAAATAAAGTTTGTGGGGTAGACATAGCTCACAATTTCAAAGTATGTGGCCTTTGGTCTGTTATTCAGTTCAATCCTTTTGTTATTGTAGAGGGATGTTGTATGTGAGTGTTTTCTTTAATAGGGGTAGAGGTATGACCCGGAGAACTTAATAACTACTGTGAATATGTAGTTTTGAGTTTAATTATTTATATGGTTTCTTCACAGCTTTTAAGCAAAACCAAAGTTTAAATAGAACAATCGAGTGAGTTGTTCTGATAGTAAGAATAAACCTGATATACAATTCATAGCTCATGATTCTGTGTCCAGTCTGTAGGGTGGGGTGGACAGCCTTCAGTGTCCGTTGATTCATATCACAATAAAGACAACTTTACTCAATAGAATTTACTACTTATAAGTCGGTTTTGGTTAGTTTTGTTACTATACATGAGAATTTATTTGATAGCTCATAGACAGCCAGTCATTGGATGGTGTGGTCTAGGTCTTTCCAAAGTTCTAGACCCCGACTAAGGGAGCTCATGGAGAAAATCAGCTTCTCGAGGACATTTCAGGTGGACTTTGAGATTATCACGGAGACCCAGGGTTTTGACCAATCACATGGTCAGGGATCCTGGATCGTTTGTACATATAGGACAGCAGTTGTCGGTCCCTTGTGGATTGTAAGAAAAATACGTGATGACCCTGGTGTAGGCCTATGGCAAATACGGGATAGCTCTCCCAGGTGAGAGGACAAACGTTTAGAGCGTTATCTTAATCTTAAGTCTTAATCAAGTGTCTTAAAATCTTGCAGGGCTGTTTTGTTTTGACACACTGTCATCCACCTAGTGCCACCTACCCAAAATATGCTACCTGAGGTTTGCCTTTATAGTATACCCTACACCCAGATCAGACAACATATACATCTAAAAGAAAAGAAAAAAAAACAGGGGTTGGGGGGCAGAGCCCCCCATTACATACTAATAACTAGTCAATCACACAGTGGGCTTACTGATATATGATCTATATGAGGAAAGGTGGCGCCCTCTGTTTTGAAATTGAGATACCAAAGTTAAGACAATTTAGACATCTTAATAGGGTGCGTAAGCCTACCCGTTTACTTTTAGTTGTGCGGGTGATGAAAACCCTCGAATCAGGACAGGAAGTCACGGCGCGGTACGTATTAGGTATTGGGGCTCACAGAAACTTACAGATTTCTTCCTCCAGAAGCATCCCTTTTGTACCAAATTTATGGTGCCGCAGGGGGGAAGTCTGACATACAACCGTATGAAAGCATTTCCAGTAGAGATCTATATTTGCTGAGAATTAATATTTTTTCCAAAAACTCCCATAGCGTGACATCGCTTCCTGTCATGATCCGAGGTTATTTCAAACCCGTTTTTTCCGTCGTATCGGGTTACTTACACACCCTATAATGTAATTAAGATAATGCTCTAAACGTTTGTCCTCTCACCTGGGAGAGCTATCCCTGGCGTGCAGGTCTATCTGACATCCTGGGCATGCCTAACTGCCTCGCAGCCCCCGAGGCAGTATCAGGGCTGTGAAATGCCAAAAACAGTTTCATGTGAAGAGCACTATGCGTCTCCGGGCAGCAATACAATTAATGCTGTTTGGCAATTAAGGTTGCTCAATCACTTAAAACATATCTTGTATTCATAGATACATTCAAATTATACATTTAGATACAAAAACTTAAAAAGATTCTGAAAATTCAGAGAGTACAAAAATAGTCCATAACACCACCCCCTTTATAAATGGCTTTTCATTTTCTCAACGGATTTAGACGAATCACAGGAATGATCCTCAAGAGTATAGAAAATGCGGAATTCCGCAAATATTCTGAAATTTCACAGCCCAGGCTGGGGGGGGGGGGGGGGGGGGCGCTTATTAGGTCGAATAGGGTATCCCTTTTAGTTATATGGCATGAACTACCATTGTGCCATGAATTAGAATAGGGGTCTTAAATATGTGTCTCAGTGTTTTTTCTTAAAATCTAGGCCATTTTTGTATCTTAAATAAAACGATAGTTGCATGAGTTTAAGTCTCTTGACATTGGGAGTTTATATGTTGACGATGGACGTATTTTACGAGGCCATAGGCTGAGTGAAATGCGGTCTACGGTCAACATGAAAAACTATAACCACGTCAGACCTAGAAATTGATTAAGACTACAGGACATTTTTTTTAAATTACAGATAATATGTTGGCGTCTAGTCACTTGGTCAGTTCGTCCCTTGTTACCTCCAGTTCAGGCTAATCATGCTCACTATTTACTCCCTCTAGTTCATTCTCAATAGTGACACTTGGTCAGTTTGTCCCCAGGTGCGAACTAGAGGGACTATATAGTGAGCATAAAGTTGGCACACTTTAATATGATCTTTCTAAATTTGTCCAAAATGATAACCCATGGTAACATTTCATGTCAAGTAAATTATTAATAGGGGGCCTTTTTGGTTATACAATATAGATACGGTAGTAATACAAGGGTCTATAAGACCTATGTATATATTTCTGATAATAATAAAAATACCAAAATATAAAGAAATTAGATCGCCATATTATTGCATTAATTGAAGCACTACTGATTGGAAAGAGAAGTTAAACTCAGGAATCACATAAACATAATGTTTTATTGATCTGAATCTTTTTACAATAAGGCCTACATTTGTACAATTTACATGCTATATACAAATACCACATTACATGAAGGCATGACCATGTTTGCATAGTGTATTATACAAATATTATTTGGGTAATTGACCAAAGGAGGTACTGTAAGCATTTTCCTTATAAGGCGCTTTAACTAAACGATTACGTTGCACTTTCTAGAGATCTTCCTCATAATATTATTCATATGTACTTCCATTAACATACACAAGCATACACACATACATCAGTTATCATGTTTTAGCAATGAAAATGAATTCAGAATTTTATAGCAGAAATTAAAGTTCAAATATTAAAAGTTAAATAAAAGATGATACAATTCTGCCTTCATGAAGACAATGGACGGTTTTCATTTCTTCTCCACATGGACGCCATGTTCAGTTTGATATTTGCTTTATTGTTTGTTCTCCTTGATGCAAAACAACATATCGGCGAATGGACCTATGCAGAAAAAGGGACGGATGAACGAGTCTAAATCGTGCAGGACGGACAAAATAAGGGCCTTGGTCGTGGAGCAGGGAGTAGCGGACAGTCGCTACGTGCCCCGCGTGCCACTCGATGGATCGGATCTCTGAGGGGGCTTCCTCTTGTATACGTTAGATACAAGAGGAAGGCTGGGGGCGGGTAGATGGGGACGGTTCTGGCTCTATTCTACTTTCTGCACAACATTGATTCGTGGATCGGCTTCTAATAGGGATGGCTTCCGTCAGAGATATGCGCAAATTTTTCTTCTTTGCGCATCGACTGAATTCACATGAATAGCACTCACACTCACAACACTTTCATTAGGTTAAATTATTCCAAATATCTATGTTTTATACAAGTTTGATGTATGGCTATGCATAATAAATACAACTTTGATATATATTACAGAAGAATATTAATGTCATAAAAATGATATAGTTATTTCTGGTGTAAAAGCTTGACAACAAAGCATTTTGAAACTAGCACAGTTTTTATACACACATTAGATGATGCCAATAACTGAGTTTAATACAAGGACATTTATACATCCAATAACATATTCATCATAAAAATATTCTCGGATATATATTTACCATACACTTCACCAAACAACGTTCTCACAGATGCTGAATATCTTTTATATTACAAATAATTTTCCATGGTCTTGTAGGATGATCTTCCGAAGGCAACAATGTTAAAGGACACAATGGTTTTCTCCTGACCCAAAATAGGTTTAGTTTTGGAGTATGTAATTTCCTTAAAGCTTGGTCCCAGAGAACCGGCCTTTGGTGTGTATCTAGTACCATATTGGTTATTAGGCATCTTCCTGTGTTCCAGTATATTTACTGTTCTTCATAACTAATCACACTAAGGCTAATAAATACAACAGTAGTCATCTTGACAAATATCACAGTCCTGGGTAGTTGAAAGTTATGTACCTCAACTCAAAATTATAGTATATATATGGCTCATACACATCTGGATTTATCTATACACAAATCAATCACTTCCAATATCATAATAAGAGTTGTAAATACATTTGGTTTCTTTAAATACTAATTTCAGTATTCAAATCTCTATCACAATGCACAGACATAGAAATAAACAGGGCAGTCGATAGATTTACTTTCCTTTCTTCTTGCCCGCTGATTTCTTGCCCGGTGACTTCCGGCCCTTGGGGGAGACGGCCTTCTCCAGGTCGGCCCTCGAGGCGGCCTCGGCTGATGCCACCTCCTCCAGTCGCCGTCGTTCTGCCTGCAGGAAGCGCTGTCTGAACGCCTCCCGGGGCTGGTTGATGGTGTCACGTGCACTGTCCAGGGAGGCCTGGGGAGCAAGGGGAGCACACGGGGTAACTACAGGTGCTAATATGGTGCTGAAACCCAGCACGGGCTGTACAGGGATTTAAGGCCAAAATTTAAGAAAGTTATGTTCCAGCATCCCGACCGACTGACCCTACATTTTTGAGGCCAAACCAAATTTTTAAGACATTTTTATCATTTTAGATAACATTTATGACATTTTTGGCATCTTTGCTACTAAATTAGTTGTTTTTTTAAACTTAAAAAAAATGGTAAAAAAAAAAGAGAAAAAGATTTGCCAATCGATCCTATTTATTTTTGACTATGTAACTGGAACACAACTTCTTTTTTTAGGCCTAATGTGCTTTGTCATCATGATGTGTGAATAGGAATCTACTCCCCAGACTCCTGCATTTTTGGAGTGCATCAACCCTATTACATCATGATGCTTGAATGTAGCAATGGCGAGTTAATCGCCAAGGCTGCATTTATGGGAGGACTGTGGTGTAGGACAGGGAGTAACACTGGGTAAATGTATGCTGTGCTTCAAAACATTTTTAAAAATCAATCATTCAAACAAACAGAAAAAGAGGAGAGAAATGTTGAAGGAAAGGGGTCAGATGAGCAGGGTCATAAATGCAACAAAAAGGGGTAGAAAGTCTAGGATTGGTGCTTGTCAAGGATACTTACAACAAAAAAATCCCTGGCTTGCTCGGTGACAAAACATACTACAGGTACTAATTCATCATACCGACCCTTTTTTTGAAAATGTTTTATTTGGGTAGATGTCAATGCAATATTACATCTTCACCTGGTTCGGCTGGCCGTTCTGCCACCGGGGCCCTTCATTGGTGTATCAACCCTATAGGGTTAGCATGATGCTTGAATGCAGTACTGGCCAGTTACTTGCCAGAGCTGCATTCACGTATAACTCACTGATTACTCTACTATGCTCACATATTTCTCTACACTATTCACACTGGACTCAACCCTAAGCATGTTGGTAATGTGTAATAAAAAAAATTTAATATTCAGGTGGGGATCACTTCAAACGCAACAATCAAGGACTACGTAACCACACTCGTCTTGGAGCTAACTTCACTGGGAGGCTTTGGTGGTGGGGATATTACGGGGCCTGCGGTTATAAAACTGGAACCCATTAAACCTTCACTGGCATTACTGAGTGTGAGGGAACTGCCCTGACTGAGGGAGAGAACAGACCGCAGTGTGTCGTCCAACGGGTTCTCTAAGGAGACGGAGGAGTGGGACCTAGTGCTGGGGGGAGGGGACTCATGCGTAGGGGTGAATATACCCGCTAGGTGCCGCCATAGGCGGTCTGTGTCGGAACGCTGGTCATCCAGATTAGCCTGATGCATTAGGACGGAGGAGAATAAAGAGTTATGATTTAAAGTGGAAGAAAGAAATTTCTGTTGTATTTAAATGGAAAGATAAAACAGGTAATGAATGTGTATGAGCTTGCAAAAGATGCTGATGAGCAGTGAGAATGAAAAGAGAAATTATGAAAGGTTTTCATGCTTCTCCACTGATTAAACATGAATAAAGGATCTTTAAGTTTGAGAGCCACATATTTATACACTCACTCATTCAATATAAAACTGTACACAGCCTATTCATATATCTGAAATTTTCTTTTTTGAGAAACATGGATTTTAGCATTGTACCAAAAAAGGTTTAAGACCATTTAACTGAGAAAATGTATCTGATGAATAGTTTTAAGTTAGAAAATGTCGTACTATAGTATGTATAAATCAGCAAATATACTTTTAAACTACAGTAAAACCTTGGAAATAAGACAATAATTATGTATTTTGTTCCACACTTTTGTCCCTAAATTCAGATTTGGGTCATAGGTTTTTAATCCTTTTCTAATAGGACAAAGAGGTCAGCTTAGAACTAAAATTTTACAGTCAATGCAATCTATTAAAAATATACATTATAATCATAATTCCCCCTGTGTGCGTTACCTGTAGTAGCTCCGCGACCTCCAGTTGGTGGACCTTGGCGTGGTTCCGGTTCTGCCGGTCCTGTTCCCGCTGAGTCTCCACACTCTCCCGGTACGCTCGGTACTCCGCGATCTCCTTCTGCTTCTCCTCCAGCTGTCTCTCGATCTCTGCCTCATCCCTAAGGCGCGGACGACCTCCCTTTGACCTAGATACACAAATAGGAAACAGAAAATAAGTTGTAAGTAATATGTCTTCATCTTACATCACAGTTGGCTGAGAGAAGAAAAGAAATGGCCTGACTGTATATTACATAGATGGCTGAATGTTGATGCGGTCCATTGAGAAGCCTCTCCTACTGAGGGTGTGAGTCCGATCCGATATGCCTGAATATCTACTACATATCCATTGCCATTTTCCTTACACTGATTCATTTCTTAAACCCTTAAAGGCTGAAGAGTGCTCGCATGTGTTATGTCATTGGTCATTATGTTGTAGGAGGGCAGATTGATTTTGATTCAACAAATTGTTAATTAATTGATGGCAAATGAAGCATTGCTCTTTGATTTATGAATATCAAAACTTGAAATTTTGCAAAATCCTTTTCCTCATATCCTTTTCTTTCTGCATGGGTATATTCTTTGAAGGGTCACTTTACCTAATGAAGGGTGTGAGGTCAATCTCCTGGAGGATCTCCTTGGGTTGTGGAGGTGGTGGTGGCTCTAGGAGGAGGGGTTCGTTGTCCAGGCCGTCCAGTGTCGGTGACACACCGCCGTCTGCGGGAACCTCCAGGGTGTCCTGGGGCTCCTCCTCCTCCTCTGTCTGCAGCTGGGGGAGGAGGATGAAAAAGTAACAGGACAGTTACGATAAACACAAAGTGATCAATGGCGATGTTCCAGGGCAAGTCAAAATATCATGCCCCTTGGTAAAGCCATTTAATTCTGATGGCTCAGATTTTAGACAAATTGCAAGAAATTATTATTATATTTTATTTTCATTTTCTGTTAGAACTGCAAGATTTCTCAAAAATAACGAAAAAAATATGTGGCTGCCAAATAATTGAGTTGATGACATGGCCAAAGGTTGCACTTGCATCCATTGGGGAAGGTGATGGGTAAGATGCCTGTTGATAAAAAAAGGAACCCTGCCTGGCTTTTTTACCCTCTTAAACCCGCAGATCTCGGTACCCCTCCACCGACAGTCAGGGCGCAGTCGGGACAGGTACTCAGCCCTATTTATAGGAGAGCTGGGCCTTTAAAGTGAGGGTTGGGCTTACAGGTGGGTCCGGCTTATAGATGGGATATTACAGTATTGTACTGCTTCAACCCACCTTGACCATGTGTGTCTTGAGGTACTGGAGGCGGGACTGCATGGCCTTGGCGGCACGGCCCGGCTCGGCATCCTCCCACGCCTTCTTCATGGCTCGGATCTCATCCGCACGCTCCGTGTCCTTCCGCACTTCTATCTCCTCCTACAAACATACAGTGGGAATGGTGAATAAGGACAGCTGCATACATTTAAACAGGGGATGAAAATGTCAAACTTCAAAAGGCTGAGATGTTGAAATGCAGGTCTTGAAATAGAGTAGCTCTATATGTAATTACAAGTTTTTGCAACAGGAAAAGAATCTAGGATAAATATGTGAAATTAATTACACTGTATAAATCAATATTTCACCAAGCATTATAAGTGCTTGATGTGCGTCTAAAATTTAAACCTGAATTAGGAAGGGATGAATCTACCAATACAGTGTTCACTGTACAGGTTATGAAAGTGGAATTATAATCAAAGTGGCGAAAGATTTTGAATCTTAAATGTTTCCTACAAAAGGCAAAGAAAATGGCTGGGGGATGGGGGCAGGGCACTTATAAGGGGAGGACAGTTATTGTTTCAATTACGGTAATAGTAGAAGCAGTTGGAAAAAGCACTTACAGCAGCAGTTGCGTCGCTCACAAGCCGTAACGTCCAGTTAGGCTTTGTGAAGTCAAACTGCTGTGAAGGAGGGCGGGAGCCTCGGTCGTTCTTATCCTTGGCACCCTTGTCCTTGCCCTTGCCTCCCTTGTCCTTCTCCTTGCCCTTGTTGGAGGCTGCAGAGGTCATCTTCTCACTACGGGGGGCAGGCCCACCCGTCTCAGCAGGCGCAGCATCCTTGAAGGTCACTGGAAGGGTGAATGGATCTCATGTTAATGCGAAATCACCAAAATTTAATAAAATTTTGTATCAAAACCCTAAAATTATGTTAGCAGTTTAGTCCTGTGCTGGGAGAGCAACTGACCTTTTATTTGAGTCTTTAAGGTGGTTAGAAGTAAAGATAGACAGTTTTCCAGTTTACTTCTAATGCTTCGCCTGTAACCCGCACCCAGACCTCAGGCATATCCCACAACCTGCACACTTATAACAAAACGGTTATATACAGGAATTTAAGTGCAGCTCTTTCAATGACTCACCTTTGAGCTCACTCTTCTCCAGGTCCTTGAGAACCTGTACAAAGTTCCAGGCACTCTCCGATATGGGCCACGAGTTACGCAGAACCATCGCTTGTACAATGTACTTATGCGGCTGAAAAATTTAAAGTAATTCCTTTATACATTTGTAAACAGTTTCCTTTGTGTCTTAGTTACCTGTTTATATGAATCTTACATCTGAGCTTAGAGAATATATCTTATCAAGGCTTCACAGAGAAGCATTTTCCTCTCATGTCTTACCAACTTAACACAACCTGATGTTTTTTTTTTACACAACCTTGTGCTAAATGTACTCCTTTTAAGGTTCCTGGAGAGGGCAGGGTTTAACATTTTATGGTTATAGTGAGTAGTTCATTATACCACTGATTGAATAAGATATCTATGCATGCGTCAACTAATTTTCTAGGTACTACTGCTAATGGTTGTATTCGACTGAAGTAACCATGATCCAATATGGTTGCTAAAATAAGACTACTCCAGTTGACGGATTAGCGACAGAATTTACAAATGGAAATAAGCGTTGAACCAAGGGATATTTGATAGATTTGATCCAGATACAAATATTATCTTATGAGAAACTTGATCAGAACATAGTTAACTTTGTCGAACACACTATACCAAATGAATAGATATTCTACTTCTAATAAGACGGCGGGAATTCCTAATGAATAGACCTTAACTACCCTGTATGATTAAACACTACCTATACCAAATCACAGTACATTGATAAACAAAGATGGATTGTGTGATATACATCACAAGTGACCCAGGGCTTCTAGTGGAAATATTTAAAAATGGTTTACACAACAGGATAGGTATCATAAATATTGATCTATTGATACAGTGGGCTATGTCAAAAACCAGAGGAACTTGGCAGACCAAAACAAAAAAAAAGACTCTACCACCACCCTAACCCACACACGGGCATTAACTTAAGCGTTTTCAACATGCCTGTGCTGTAAGTTGTGTGCACTACACGCAAAAACATGCGCGAAAGTTGATGCCCGTGGGTTCCGAGGGCACCCTTATGGAAGGCTCTAAATGACCATAAAGCGTCTCATAAAAACGTCTCACCTGCTCTTCACCATTGCAGGTATAGGAAGTCTGTGTGAACGTGACTCTTTTAAAGTCAGGATTCAAGGTCACTGGCCTATCTTCAGCATTAGTTCACACAGACTTGATTTCAGGGGTATTTTTTGACTTTTTTTCAAGAGCGTTTTTCTACTACAAATATTATTTTCTTTACAAAATAAATATAAGGTGGAGATACACTTTGTTCCAATCTATCGCCATGTCTTTATTTAAATCAGATATATGAGATAAGGAAGGCAGCAGAGCCTTTTAAACTCAGCTGACCAATCTGCATTTTTGGCTGGAAAACCGTCTCACAGAGACCCAGGTACCCTGGGTCAATTAGTGTTACAGTTACAGGTTTTGCAATAACAGTTTTATATACCCTAAAATCGTGTATCTATATGAAACATGTGGACAGTTTTTCTTCTATGAGATCCCTCCCCTATGAGATCCCTCCAGGATCTGTGCAATATCCCACATTTCTGAAATAATGTGGATCTAATAAATTACAAAAATGAGTATGCAGAATCTGATGTATAATACATGACAAGGCCAGTGCACTGACAATGTCGCTGATTATTCATCCGTTCTGTGAACCAGAGTTAAAATCCTAATCCATTCAATGACAGGAATGGATTAAACAGAAATGTGGATAACCGGTCTCTACCTGTGCATTGATAAATTCAATACTGATGCATACAGTATTGAACCATATTAAAAATTGTTAACTCAATGTATATACCTTAGAGGAATACACTTTCCATAACCCTTCATTCTGATGCCGATAATGAGACAAATAGAAAATATTTTCATAACCAGAAATGCAAAATACATTCATAACCGTTGATAAATATTGCGGTAAATGATAAACAAGAAGATGCAAAATCTTTCAAGAGATTGTGTGTAACAATAAATAATGTGCAAGAAAAATGTGATGGTTCTGTAAATACCTTGAAAGATTGTAAGTGAGACTCTATATTCAGGATAGTGCTAGTCACCCTCTCATAAAACCTAACAGACACTGTGCGGATCGATGAATATGTGAGAAAAATACAACAGCTCGAAAATACCCCCGTAAGGAACGAACAGATTGCTGGTAATGCGTACAGATGATTTTGATATACAGACACAGAGTGCATATTTCACATGATGTGAGATATAAAAAGTTTATAAAGATAATAGAAATGGCTACAATGTTCCATGCCATAGATAAATAAAGGATTTCTACTAACAGGCATGGGACTGCCTAGACTCTAATATCCTAGTCTAAAGTTATGGCATTCGGCGGTTCACTGCCATTATGTAGGTCCATGGGGTGCAGCGCCATACTGGATTACCGGTGTGAATATTACAAGATATATGTAACCTTGGCTGCTTCAATCAATTGACATCACTTTCAGAGACTTCCTGTAACTGACATCATTTCATCCAAGATGGTGCTGGACCTACCCCCTTGCTGAGAGTCCATAGCAGGAATACATTCACTAAAACCCTTCCTCTTCTCAATAGCTGTGTGAGGAACATAGGGGGGTCTCATTTCTGGCCCTAAACAACTTACAAATCCAGAAAAAAATGTGGATAAGTCCCATGCCTGTTACCAGCTATGAAGCACCATGCTAAATGAGAACTTGCAGTGGTGAGAAACTGGTTGTGCCTTTTCCTCTTCTGCAAAAAGTGACATGATATTGTGCATTGTAGAAGTAGGTCTAGCTTGTGGGTGCAGGTATATGAGGGTACCGGGTACCTGGATCAGAACCCCTTCATGGTAATAGGGCTCTCGCTGCCAGTAGGACAGGTCGTCCACCTCGCTGTAGGGGGTGCATGTATACTACAACAAGACAGCAGCGCCAACAGCCGACGATTATCATTTTGTTGCAACTGTTAATAACGATGTACTGTAAAATCTACCTCAAGCCGAGTGCTCTCAGAAGCCAGCTGAATAGTTTGAGGGAAAGTTATGAGCAAAAGTAGAGCCTAAATTCTAAATGTTGGCAGAGATTTCCTGGCAAACACTCCAGCCCCCTGTTTCTCCCTTATTTAGATAATCTAGCTTGCACAAAGCCATATATATACAATCCCTCTCATTTCACTAGGCACATATCAATTCCCTGCACCAATACACACACTAGGTTGAAACATTTTTTGGGGAGGGTGGTCGGCACAAAGCACAGTCACAACTGTTCCTCTTTTTTATACCATACAGATCAACTTTTCTTCGGTCACGAAGTTCAATGCTCTGCGTCTCACATGAATTCTCGGTTGTTTAGTGAAGAGACAAATATTTCCAAATATACATCACTGATTTGGATTACATGCATTTAAAACCTGAAACCAACACACTTGTCTAATACCAATTATGTGGAAGATAAATCTTGCTTATGTAGGGCTTACAGTGAAAAGCGATGATTTCAATCACTACCATAACACATAAATATCATACGTTTCATTGTGAACCAATATCAACATGATCGTTATCGATTAAATCAATGATTGGTGATAGAAAAGTGTGTGAATATACAAGTCACTTATAATGTTTTTCCTTTTTCTTACGCTTAGATATACTTAAAAAGAAAGAAGCCTACCCGTAAGCTTCAACCATAGCCAATCATTCCCCTTAAGTTTTGCTTTTCTTGACTTCATAAGTGGACATATTACATGAGCAATGACTTGTTTGAAGTATCATGTCAACTGATGTGAGACCTTCTCAATTTATACATGTTCAAAATGAGAAGTACAAATATCTTATATCAATTACATAAGTCTGCACTGAACTAAAACCTAGAGGTATGAGGTACAAAACCATACACCACTTTTCCAAAGTTCCCATACTAAGATGCTACACCTAAGAGGTCTTAGATTATTCAGAGTGTACTTGCCACTAGCACAGCTTAATGCAATTGCAAATAATCTAGTACATTATATGCTGTACAGGGGATGGTAAATTATAGTGATAGATGTGTTATTTAATAGGAATATCAAAAGTAGAATTTACTATGAGTAGAAATATAGAACTGGATATGGACAGCTAGTAGGAGTAGTTTCATGTTTACTTGGTATCACACAGAGTATTATTTTACCATGTAATAAATGCAAGAAGGAACAACCCCTCAAGCCGTGCCTCTACATTTGCAAATAGTGCGTACACTGAATATGCAAAAGGTGCGTATTCTTAAGAAGTGTTCCTGTCTTACTTGGGCGCCAACTATCGATTCTAAAGGATACTAGAATGTTTTTGGTTTTTTATGTTAAAGTTTCTAACCTGACTGAATTTTAGAAGACAGAATAGATAAAACAGAAAAAAATGGGGGTTGGGGTAGGGCTCAACCATGACATTTAAACTAACATGGTTATTCTGCAGACAGCAGAGTATTTGGTGGTGCCATAAAGAGGCATAACTACAGGGAACAAGGCATAACTACAGGGAACAAGGTGTCAGTATGTGCACTTTTTGCATTTTAAGTATACACACATTTGCAAATGTAGAGACACAGCTTGGGGAATCGTCTCAACGAGCGTAAGAAATGCCTTGTAGACGAGTTATCCGTGTATTATACAGTTCAACTGTGAACAGAACTTGTAGAACAAGAACAACTAACAGAGTTGCAGTGATGACAAAGCAACTTTATAAAGTGTAATAACAAGAATAGTGTTGGTAGAGAGATTTAAATAATTGAGCTATGGAAATCGAGGTTTTTGTGTACGAGAATATTTTTACCCGTTCTCTTTCTTCATCCTCAATGCTGGCCACAGAAACTTTGCTGCTCGCTCGCTGAATTGTTTGTTAAATTAAAATAATTTTATCAGGATTTATATTATTAACAAAAATGCTTAAAATTCTACTTCAAAACTATTGTGAAAATGTATTGCGTGTGTCAAGTTTGTTTTTGGATGTTATTTTCTTACTTTAGCAAAATATCTACCGATAGTTGAAATTGTTTTGCTTGGAAAAACTTCCAACATTAAAATTGTTAAAAATGAGATATTCAGAATTATGAATGTGGAATCTCTGGACTAGAGAGACATTTAATCTATCTATGAGTCATGATTACTCTATCCAGAATACAGTAAAAACATGTTTATCAAAAGTACTGCTAAAGATATTTGTATTAGAAAGCATGTGATGATCATGAAATCTTGGTGCACATGTTAAAATTCTTGATATGAAATGGTAAATTTGAAAATGTTAAGTAGGCTCTACTGAAAAATTAGGGTTTGTTTTGTATGATTTGATTATAAAAGTTGAACAAAAAGTGTAGATATAGCAGGCTTGTGTGGAGCAAGTGTATTATATTTGTGGAAAGCATTCATAAATAATATAACATCAATGTGACATTGTATATCTACATGATAAAATCTTATTACTGTATATAAATAGTATTTACATATTGGCTTATCTAGTACTTATGTATAAATTCCCACTTTTTGTACTTAAATATATTCGGAATATTTGGGGATAAGTCTTGAGTCAATCGGCAACTGACTATATTTTACCTCATTTTACCTATGTTTTTACCAGAAAGGTCCAATAACTGAGTTAATAGAAATAATCAAAAAATTTCTCATCTGTATTGTTTCACAAACTATCAAATATTGATGATCTCTTTCTAACTCCCTAGTTATCTAAATGTGATACTCAGATGGTGTGCTAAAGTGAATAGTATCACTCTCTATACCATTCACAATTGAGTACTCAGTTATTAAGCTAACTTCAACAAACAGTGGTAAAGTGAAATCAAACATCATCTGATTTCAGGCCACACTTTGAAGCATTCTCTATGACCTTTGGAGTGCACCATCACACTGTGTTTCATCCAAAACATGTTAATCACAACCTCACAATATTCGGAGAGTCCACTGAAACCAAGCCTCCAATAGCAAACCCTAAATATATGTTTGACCGCCTTATGTTAAAACAGGATGGGACAATGTACATCCAAATTCAAACTTATCATAAATAGCCTTTCCCAACAGCACATATTCTTTGATAGTGGCTCGCTGCAATATGCCGCGGAGTAATACCGTTAAAAGAAATGTTCCCGACCGATGTTGGTTGTGTTGGGTTGATCAGCGCATGCAGTTATAGGTAGGGAATATGTGACTTTTTCTTTCAATTTGTACATGGTATTCACTTATATTTAAATTAAAGGGCTTGTATCTATCATATTGTATATACAATAGTTTGTACATCAGTCTCATCTAAGAGACTTTCTGGTGTTTTTAATAATACTAATCATAACAGAGATGCCACTACCTATTCACAAAGAATATTAAAATTGAAGTTTTTCTCAATTCTCTATGGGATATTTTGAAAATACCAATCCCAATAAAAAGAAATTCTGAAGAAGAGAAAGAGAAAATGTGGCATGTCTGTTATATCTAGCCGGCTAAGTCAGGTAGGTGAGTGGGTAGGTAGGTGCAGGTGGCTGAAGCCAGGTGGCGCTACTAGCGACTACTAGTTAGTGCTTCTAGTGTACACTAGGTGGCCTCGCGGCACGATGGCCGCCCCTACTCACAGAGCCCCTTCCTTCCTGACTGGCTGCCGAGCTGACCCTCTTATTGCGCGACTGACTCACCTTCGCGCCTCGAACAGCTGCAAGGAAATAAACAAGGAATAGTTTAGATGATGTACCAAGTTATCTTCTTGAAAATCATATTCTATAAAGATTTGTGTTCAAATACAAATTACTATCAATTTTCATGATATTTGACAGATTACCATACCTAATGTTTTGGCTCCAGTTGGCCTCTGCCAATGACATTTAGATTATATATTCTGTATGTATTTTGTTATTTCATACATTGATTCTACTCATTGTCTAAGGTGTACTAGTGGTATCCCCCAACGTTATATTGGGGAAGGATTTTTTCCTCTACCGGTAATTTATCCCTCACCTTTTTTTCCCAGGGGGGTTGACTTATTTCTCAAAGTGGGAGATCGACTCAAGTAAGAAGGAATGATGTCATGAGCCTTGCCTAGACATGACAAACCATGCATAGTCTTACAATGTAATTGGTGCGTAGTCTTAGCAATATTCTGCCTGTAGGCATGGTTTATAAATGTCTAGGTATGGCTCGTGAGGTCATCCCAACGAGCTCGACATATTGGTTAGGACCCCTTGGGGCGCAGTAAGGTTTTCACAATGGTATTTTGCCAACTGCAGCAGTGTACTTACAAGTTCTAGAGCTAGACCTCTTGGGTTCCTCCTCGGTGCCCGGGTCCTTGAGGAAGATGAAGGCGGGCAGCACCACGTGACCCTTCCCCACTGTGGACATGAGCTCCTTGTCGTTGTCAAGGATCGACAGCTTCACGTACACATCGCTCTTGGATGTCGTCATCTGGAGTGACGCCACATGGTCCTCTGTCACACGCACTGAGTACCTGAAATAGTAGTGAAATAAATGTTTAAATACTTGTTAAATAACTTCCATATTTGAATGATAAGATCATACCATGATAAAGTTTATCAAGAAGCTGTTGGTATTTTCAATCAAGCCTTTAGTCTCTACTCATGTGATTTCATTGGGTTGCTGGCAATAGTTTTGATATCTTTGAAATAATAGGATCAGGGCTGAGTATTATGTTATGTAGTATCAACCCTTTATATTCTTTATATTGCATGAAAATATTTCACCAAGTTATGTGGTAAAATTTAGTTCTCAAAAAGAAAGATGGTTTGTAGCTGCCTGGACCCTGGTAATTTGTTCTTCGAGAACAAGTGGAGTTACATAGTAAACATGTGGTAGTGAAGTAGTAAAAAACTAAGTGAGTGAGTAAGTAATGGTCGTTTAACACAGCTAAGGTCATATTTATGGTGAGAAAGTTACATAAATACACGTGTCTATGTCTGCGCATATGGGCACCACACAAAAAAGGGACAGTAAAGAGGAGTCAAAGACCCTTTTAAGATGTGCTAGGGGAAGCCCCCGAAACTAAATTCATCCAACCCACCTGAAGATGATGTTCTTGTCGTTGGGCAGGTAGTAGTCGCGGAGCTCTCTACTGTGGAAGGAGGAGTTGACCTCGGGTCTGCTGGGTGCCGGCAGGGGGCTGAGGGAACCAATCAGACGCATCTTCCAGCGACCCGCCTGCAGGGGCTGGTCTAAGGTACGCGCCTCGGCCATGAAGGTGTAGCCTCTCTGTAGCAGACAAAGGAGGGCAATGAGGTTAAATACTGAATATGTTAAGATGCTGAAATGATATTGTTCAAATACTGAAATTAGGTTGATCAAATACACCGTTTTCATTGATATTACCGTAAAACACTGCCTATAAGCCGACCCCGCCTATAAGCTGAAAGTGAGTTTAAGGAAAAAAAATTCAGCTTATATGATATCATTTTAACATTTAAGAGAACCCCGCTTATAAGCCAAATGTGACTTTTGGTTTTTTGGGGACCCCCTGACCCCCAACCTGACCCTACCAACTAAGTGTTTTAAACTTCCCCAATACCCACCTACATTCATATTACAGCACCCAGCGTGTCAGAACTACTTGCACAAAAAAAGGTGCCAGTGACGACGCTCGGGAACAGAGGTCACGGTGGGGCCAGCTTCAGACTCACCTTGTTCCTCTTGTAGACATGTGGCGCCACCTTCTGGAAGACGCGGGGGATCTCCTCCCCGGTGTCGTTGTTCACGACCCGCAGCATGCAGGTGGGGCCGGGCCCGAAGGTCAGCTTGGGGACACACAACATCTCCTCTGCCACGTGGAACACCTCTCTGTGGGAACAGGGGGATGAAGTTTTGAGACTCATTTTGAAATAGACAAGGAGAGGTATCATTTGCTGTTTGGGTTACATTTGCATGTCTTTCAGTGGTAACGTTTTTCTTGTAGCATTTCATGCTAATGACTCTTTATCAGGCAAAAAAAAATTGAGTTTGAGTTTGAAATTCTTTCATTTATTTATACAAGAATATATTGTATTTTAAAAATAGATCAAGGACTTGTTTTCCGCATAAAGCCTTATGCAAAATTATTTACTATTGAGCTGGATAAGATAAAATTCCAAAAAAGAATTAAGTTTGAAATTATAGGCTGAATTTTTCTGTAATCATGTATGTTAACAATGGCTATCAGTATGTTGTTGGATTATTGTTGTAAGGTTGTATCTACTTCAACATTTTAAGTTCTATCATATTGTAAAATTCATGAACTTGAACTTGGAGTTGAAGTTGAAGATTAAGAGAGGAATAGAAGGGCTGTTGCTGGTGTTGATGTTGTAAGAGGGGTTTAATCTTTATTGTAATCAAAATTTGGTAAGTCACCTTACAATTTAATAATTGCTCAGCAAATAAAAGTAGTAAAATATGTTATTCCTTTTATTTTCTAAGCGAAAGTATCTATTTATACAAAAATTCCATGTAATGTCACTCACCGGAAGACGACAAACCATGAGTTTGGTGGCTGGTCTGGGAAGGCACCCTGGTGGTCAGAGAAGGCAACCTTGTTCCACTCATCATCATAGAAAGGGTACTTTGGCATCAGCTCAGGGTTGGTCTTGAAGATTTGCCTATTCAAATATAAAACAGACAAAATATAAATATGTAAAATATACAGTATATAACAGACAAGGTATAAATCATGGTTTAAAAAATTTGCATTTGTCGAATCTACCGGAAAAATCTGTCTTGCTTAAGCATGTCTTACACCAATGTCGCTCGGCCAAAAAATGTGTCATCTGATAAAAGTCTATTATTCTAACTTATGCGCCAATCTTGTCAGACCAACGGAAACACGGCCGATTCAGTTAGTGGAATACTCTCTTTACTAACGCAAAAGCCAGTCTTGCATCCCCCACTGAATGTATTAAAGGTACCGTACCGTCGCGATTAAGCGCCGGGGCGCTCTTCAATTTGGCGGCCCTGTTACCCAGGCGCTTATACAAGACAGGCGCTTATTCAAGGTCATGAATTTAGTGCTTAAGAAACATTTGGAGTCCCCAATACCCCCGGCGCTTATTCAAGACCGGCGCTCTTTCAAGACCAGGCGCTTTATCGCGACGGTACGGTATTAAAGGTGTTGTCGCATGAGCAGAGGTTGGTCAAATCCCCAACATTAAGCCATTTTGAAATAAATTACCTTCTCTAATATAGGCACATTTTGTATTGCTTGATAATCAATTATGTGGGCACTGGAAAGTTACTTGCTAGGGCTGCATTCATAGAGCACACTCTATTAAAGTACTACACAGCCCGTAAAGGGTTAAAGGCCTGACCTGAAGACAGCGAGTCCCACAGCCTCCATCTGAGGTTCCAGCACGGCCCACGCCTTCTGCAGCTGTTCCTGAGCGCGCGTGTTCTCATCCGTGCCTGGGGGGAGGAAAAGTGTTAGGTTAAGGGTCCTGTGTATTGGCTGGTTGGCACCACTGGTCCTACTGCTGTAACCTAATGGGAGACGCCCAGGTCACCCTAGTATATGTCAATCAACAATTATCTCAACATGACAAGCACTCATCCATGCACCCTTCCTTGACCCTCCCGACCTCTAACAGGGCATCATGCATACTGCAGGCTCGCCCACATAGGCCTACTCCCATACAACACTTCCTGTAAACGACTTCTATGCTGTTAGTAAGGTGGAGAGATGTGTGTGTAGGGGCAGGGGGGCAGCATATCAAGTGTTCAGTGAGCTGTAGCTGCCCTACCATCTACACACCTGACCTAAGGCCCAATGCATGTGGAGAAGGCGAGACAAATAGGCTGGGTATGTCATGCTCATAGAAGTACGACCATGGATAATCCACTGCATCCTATTAGGCTCTAACACGTTAAGGGGTGGTGCCACCTGGTGGCACACAGCAGATCTAAATGGTAGGACAAGATGGCACTGAGCCTCTTTGTATAGTCTACTTGGGACACTTCTTACTGTGTATTTATGATTAATTAATTTGTGGTTTATGCATACATGAAAACTGTATATCATCCTGTATGCATCTACCGACTCATTTTTTAAAATTTCTTAGCATAGAAATGAAATGAATAAGAATTAAAAAACTAAATTATGCTTGGAGAGTGACCAAATAACTGTATGGAGAGTGAAACCATACAGGTAGGACAGAGCCAGTGAGTCTAGCCTCATTGTTGGTAGTACACTGATTGGGTGCTGTTACTACAGACAGGGTGGGCATTTATCAGGTGTGGTCACTCAGGAGGACCCCTAAAACAATGGCCATCCCATTAACACTTGGGCCCAGAGGTGTGTACAGTGGTCAGCTGCTGGTAGGTGTGAGGGCTCTACACACACACCTCTACCCTCCCCCATGCTAAGAAAGCTGTGAAATCTCGCCAAAGGAGCGAGAAATCTTGCCAAAGGAGCGAGATTTCATGTCCTACAAGATGGCGGCCTCCATCCAGAGGCTCCACTGGGGCATCGTGTTAGAGCCTAATACTAAAGGGGAGATTCAAGTTATAGACGACACTTAATAATAGGAATTGAGGGGGAGGAAACAAATGCTATGTACGTGGGTGATATTTTTATATCTCACCCAGGTATAATCAATACACACATTATAACGAATATAGATATAGACATTTCTTTCTAAATAAGGTTGATACTGTCTTAGGCCCCAAAAAAGGTTTGTTTCAGGTAACATGGCAAGAAAACATAGGCTCGGTAGGTCGGATTTTTTTTTTTTGCCTTGCTTTTTAAACATGAAAGTACTAGTGAGCCTCTCCAAAGACCCTGAAACTGACCAAACAAAGGATAGAAATACAAAAGTTTCTTCAAAATTGGTTTTAAAAATGTAGGGTCGGCCCTGTTTTGATAGGGTCGTCCGGATGACATGAAACAAACCTTTTTTTGTTGGCCTTATACATGATCCATACGTTATTCATAGTGAAAACAACAGACTGCTACATCCTTGGTATACTATGATAAAATACAGCAAGGGCTACTATCATGGTCAATCTATCCAACCATGTGGTTGCCTGTGTTCTATATATAGCTAGAGCGCACATACCCCCCCCCCGCCACACACACACACACACATGTCTTCACCATACGCTAGAAGTCGTTTCAGGTGGTAGAATACTTGGACCACCTCCATAGCTCACAGTACTACATGTAGCCTATAATACAGCACAGCCAGTAGACCCTACAGTCAGCACCCCATATAGCCACGTTTCTACTAGTCATAATGACCCTCATACACTCGCCCCAGTCATACCTGTACACCACCTGCTGGGTGTGCGGGGGGGGGGGGCACTCTCTAAACTTTGGTTACATTGTATGAACACAATTCCAATGAAAAGGGTTCGTTCTTGGACCTCAGACGTTTAGGCAATTTTAGAGGAATACTACCACTATCTATTGTTTGCCTCTAGTAATAAGGGGCCTGAATTTGTGAGATAATATACACACATCATGGGTACTTCCTATCTTTTCCCTTACAGCTATAGCTATAGAAAAGATAGGGAGTACCCACCCCCAATCAGAGACTGCTTCAGCCGGGCTATTTGGGAAGTGTATAGGGGTACTCACGTTGTCAATGCATAATACAGTGCACCATACAAAGGTCACTTGGAACGACCTAGTCTTGCCTATTTTGCATACCATGACCTGTAGTAACCTGTGGGCGGGATCTACTATGCTGTAGGCGGGATCTGCTATGCAAAACAGGGTCAAAGGTAACCTAAAACGGCCAGCAATGGCGGACAAACCCACGTATATACTGTCCCTTTAAGGTCACCCATTTATATATAGTATAAGGCATAAAGTTGGTACATAACATAAAACCATGGTTATTTAATTGAATCTTTTTCATTGAATGATAGCTTCCCAGTGCACCATGTTTTTCATGAGCATGTGTTTTTCAGGCATGGGATTGGGTTTTAAAGAAAAATCAAAGAAGTAGCCAGAAGACGTTTTCTGGGGGTATTTTGTATAATTTTCCCTATAGAGACTAGAGACTAAAACTTTATGTTCCTAGTTTATGTATGATAAAAGAAGGAAGGTGTTTACCCTTTGGTACAGCAACTACAAAAGTGCCCTTGAATCTGCTGGAATTTACTTGCTAGATTTATTATCAAATTCCCACCCTGTGTTCTCTTTTATGTTACTAGTGTGAATTCAGTTGAATGAAGTAACAATACATACCAGGTGTCCGGGCAGCTTTTATTTTCCGGATAAGGAAACCGCGCATCATCTTCTGAATCTTGACAATGGCAATAAGCTCCTCAGTTGAGGCCTCCCTGAAACATAGAGTACACACTTAATACATTTAAGGTTCATTATGGCACATCTAAATATGATTTCCATAACATTTTTCCAGTAAATGTACATCCATGCATCTAGTTTGCAGCCACTCAAATTATGAGCTGTTAACATATAGATTTAACAGGCTTCTTACATTGAGTACCTTTACACCTTTGAAATAGTACAAACTGCATGAACCATCAGCTTCAACCAACTTTGATTAATGGCCTTCTTTAAGCTACTTTGGTCTGTAAAAATAATTTGAGTTGGTCAAAGTTGCTTAGGAAGGTCATCAATCAACGATGATTTTTTGCTTAAAATTGCTTAAATTGTTAGGTTCATGTAGTGACAAGGACAGTATTATCTATGCTTCATCGTAGAAAACTGGCTTTTATAAAGAAAGCGATTGACGCTTTTCCACAATTACATACCTGTTGGCCCAAACGTCAGGTGCCTTTGCCTCTGCTTGTTCCCCTGTAGAATGCAAATACACATTAATTCATCATTAAAAAAAGCTCCAGGAAACTTTTCTTGCAAAGACTGACACACAGAGCTTTCTGAAAAACCACATCCTAAGTTCTACAAGATGTTCAGAGTACTGGTGCAACTCAGATAAAGGTGGATAGGTACTAGAACACCAGAAACCTCTTTGTAACCTCCTCAACCACTTCAATCTTCAGGAAAAGGGATGAGGAGAGATGCATACCATGCCATTACAGTGGTTTGCCAACACACCCCTACACCTCCAGTGCTGCACGCGGTAATATACAACTTCATTTGTGAAAACTTTACTATAAATGTAGTTTCACCATTTAGTAATAATACTGGAGCTCAAATACTAATCTTATCTTTCACCATGCAGAAAGTGTCTTTGTTTTTTCCTCTATAAACCTTATATAGTGAAAGGGTCAAAAAGTTCATAAATCAAAATCAGTTGGTAGTCAACAGGCATGCATTTAATTAATGAGTTACAAGACACAAAATTTCAAAAGAAAACCATTTAGCAAGGAATTTCTATTTCATTCACAAAGTACATGCTTTAAATAGCTGGTTTCCTAAGCAAAAATATAATGAAGCAAATAACATGCTTTCTGTAAAAATGATTGATCATACAACGATCAAACACAGAATATACATCAGAAAAATCAGAAAATTTCCATTCATCAAAGTCAAGAAAAGAGAAAAAGATAAAGTCAGCAGCAGAAGAAAAGCTTGGTTAAGATCATGGAAGAGACGAATGCTCTTGAAAATCAGTGAATCATGTGACTGGTTTACCATTCAAATTGCTTCGCTTGATGGCAGCGCCACACATAATCTGAGAAATTGAGTTGTGAAATGAATCGAGAAGTGGAAAAGTGAGGTAAAGCCTAAAAGTTCCCCAAAATGGACACAAAGGGTGAGAGACGGAAGCCGGTAGGGATAATGCTACACATACCACCTAGTTCTGTGGGCGCGGGTTCTGTAATGGAGAACGGGGATGGAAGGGAAACGGTTTGTATTATAAGGCGTATGTATATGATTAATAGTGGTAGATAACTATGTGAGTGGTTGGGTAAAACTGGTGACTGAAAGTTGGCTGGACTGGAGATCCTGTATTAAAATGAAGAGGATGAGGATGACTTATGCTAACATATGTATGTTTCTTCTCAATTCCCTATTAGTGTTTTCTTAGGGAATTAAACCACTGTAAATTAGATGTATTAAACATACCCTGCATTATAACTTTATATGGTGAACTGAGTCACTTGTACCATCAATGAATCTGTTACTTATTAAATGTCTCAACACTTCTACTAGGAAAAAATGTACCCATCCTATTTGACCAAATTTAATTTCCATTATAAGAAAAACAATTCTAGGCCCTCTTTAGGGCAAGACAACAATTATAAAACTAAAATTTTTCTAATAGTTGTCTAAAATTTGAACATAAATGATTTTTCATGAAGAATTGTCCCTGTACACTTTAATTGTTGAAGGATGTGCTGTAGTGTAAATTGACTACTGATTGTGCACTATACAGACGGTTGCAAAAGTGTCAAAGGTTTTCCACAACACAGATGAGACGGTTCGGGTGTCGAGTTTCAAAAACAGATACTACAGCTAACACATCAAGATAACATAGAGGTAGGGTTCAGAATAACAGCAATATCTGTTTTTGGCTCACCAAATACTGCAGATGGGGCCATATTGCACATCTTAGATTTAACCCTTTAAGGATGGCATGATGCATTAATGCATCATGCCCTTGGTTGTCATGATACATGTATGCAGTCCCGGCAAGTAACTTGCCAGTGCTGCATTCAAGCTTCATGCCGATCCTACAGGCTTGAGACACTACTTAAGCCTTTTACGATGCACCAATGCAGCACAGGCAAATTACTCGCTGGGACTGCAGTAGTGCATTATGACGACAAATGTCATATTTTAGCGACATGCAGTCCTTAAAGGGTTAATGGATTTGAAATATTATGGTTACCGCTGCTTACTGAAAGCTCTGAGAGTCTGAGGCAGCGTAATCCTTATCCAGCTTGTCCAATTAAGGAATTACCGTAAACAAAGCTAGCTTCAATGCTAGCAACTGGCAGAGAGCTGGTCTACATCATATATTTACAATACATAACAAGCATTACTCGTTACTACATGGGTCAATCGTTGCTTTTAGAACTGATAAAACACTGGCCCTGCATGGCTTTATTCTTTTCATCAGTAAATATTAATTTCTCGAAATAAGAAAACAGACGCCGCATTTAGCCGGGAATCACTGCATCTTTCTAAGTGACAATAGTTCAGGGTGCACACTATGCAAGATGCTATGTCTGTTTGACATAGAGAAACCAGTGAGACCTGGTATGGTGAAAAGAGAGGCTTTAGATTAGTAGGTTATAACAACTGCTTCAGATGATGTACCACGCATGGAAAGGTAAAATACTGACAGCTGACAATGTTTGTCATATAAACGGTTACGCTTTTTAATCACCAGATAAAAGTGTAAAGAATTTAATGTCACAACATCCTTCCACTTCATATCTATTAAATTTAGTGAAAATAGTATAGAAAGTGCAAACTCTGTTTTATGTTTGTTTCCAATATTAGTTATTGTATGTCATATTTCCTCTGGGAGAACAGCCCTAAAATTTCTCGGGGCAACATTATCTGCAAAATATGTCGACAGTATTCAGTGACTCCCATGAGGTTATATATCTTCTACAGTTGTATTTGTCTTGACTTAAGTATATTTATATCGGGCATGGGAAGCAAGCATCTTATCCAATACATACTTGTTCCTGGGTTGGGTCCACGGGACTGGGATTCGTCTACAAATAATTTACAATGGCTGTCACTCTTCGCACTCGGTTAGTTCATTGATAAACCTTCTGCAACTCCAGCACTGCATTTATTACAACCAATACCATAGACAGACACTAACATATAGATTAAAATTAAAACTTCACAGGCCTATGGCTATTACTAAAGCAAAATGTACAGAGCTCTTCTGGAAAGGCAAAATTAACTTAATGGTGTAGAAAAGCATTCTCAAACAACAAAACATATTTATCAGAATTAGTTGCTTTATAAAAAAATCATCAATTAAATATATATGTATATTCATCACTTCAAAGTCAAAATGGGCTTACATCCGGGAAAAGAACTTTTATTAGGTCCATAAAACTGACAAAACAATGCATCGGTTATTTGGAAATGTATTCTGGTCGATGCAAATGATATCCATAGTATCAAAAATGGGATGCACTCAAATAAAGCTCATGGAAAGGTGTTTGGAAATGTAAATCTATACCCAAGTCAGTTACAAAGTCAAATTCATTCATTTTGGATGTAAATGTATATTTCATTATAAATGCAATACAATTTATCTAAGACTATCTTATCAAATTGTACTTGAAAAAAATAGTATATCATCTCAGAAATATGCCATGTTTCCAATTTTTTGAGAGCGGAATGAAAAAAAATCACTAGGTAAGACTTAAATCAACGTTATCTGATGTGAACGAATGCCTTCTCTTAACATGAATCAAGTACTTATTATTTCCATGAGTTTATGTAGGGAGGGAACACAATGCACTACAATCATAACCTCACAAGCTACCACCACCCTATCATTACACCTAGCTGGACAACACTCACTCTACACCAGTGCAGTGATGTGTTAAATTAGCACACTTAATATCTTGACATCTATAAGTCATGAGCAAGGCTTCCCCAGCCAACTTACGCCGCTTATTTGTAGCTTTGCCCTTTGCCGATCCTCTGTCGCTGGTGACTCCGGTCGCTGTAATGAATTGTGTTCAGTTCTTGAATTTGAAAATAAGAGTGAGAGAAACTCGCAATCCACTGATAACATGTGGTTGTATTTTAGTTTAATGAAAATAGATTTTTGCCATGAGGGTGAGTTCCACTGACATAATCAACTGTGATTCCTACGGTCGAACGAGGTTCTTCCATAAGTCTAACATTGTGATCTTTCATCCCCTACTACTGATTCATGTAAGTAGAATACATCCTATAGACACAGGGAGTAATATTGAAAGATTGTTTGGATATCAGCATGTTGCATATATGCTGCAACGATGGAAAGGTTGGATTGGTTTCTGATTTGCAGTTCTGACAATTTCACCATCCTACCATCTGTTTGATTGTTATCACTTTTTAAATTTTACCATTTCATTTAAAACTCATTGGCTCATACACTTGCTTTTCCCCCAAAAATATTTCCTATCGAAAGGAAGCTCTGTAAAACACATTAATATTACATCTTGCTATTGCCAAAACCGTGCTACCCAAACTTGCCAAATAATGACATACAACCCGGTTATCAGTGGATGACGACTAAAATTGTTCATGCCTCATCTCGCTGAAACGCTGTGGCGCATGGTGAATACTTCAAAGGTTCTTATGCATACAAGTAAAGGCAACTGTAAACTTGTAAATGAATAAAAAAGTGACTTAAGGTGATGTAAAAGGACTCACAGGTACAGGTGAGGTAAGATAAATATTTTTATAAAAATTAAAAATTAAAAAACACCAAAAACTTACCTGGGCGACTGCCATGGGAGATTCCCAGAATGTTCTTGGTTGTGCCATCGAAGAAGAGGGCACGCCAGGCAGAAGCCATCTCAGGGGTCAGCAGCTGAGGCTCGGCCAATGTCTTACGAAGTTGAGCATAAAGCGCTTCATTAAAGACCTGAAATGAGAATGGAATACTGTGAAAGGACTTATATGCACGGGTGTAAATTTTTGCTGAGGTGGCAAAAAAGACTAATTCGCGGGTATTTATTCCATACTGTAGTATATAAGAATTTCGCGGATTTTTCATTTCCGTGAATATAGCGAAAATATATACCCAGTGAAATAAAGTACGACCACAGTAAGGAAATTCTGCTCAATATAAATTCCTAACAAGGTCAATCAGCCAAAGTAGTGGTTGCCGTCTCCCCTCTGCTAAATATGAGGTGAACCTGTTGTAGGTATGTAGTCTGACTTGGCACATTGACTCGTGTACGTAGCTATTGATTCCCCATGAGTGCAAGGATTACTGAATGAATATGAGAGAATGATCCTATTGGGCAACAGGTCATCCCACTAGCTGTCAGTAGCTGCCTGTATTTGAGAATAGGCAGGTAGAGAGAAGATCCAACAAATCATGATAATCTATGGTATTTCAATTTCCATGGAACTTAAACCTTACAATATCTTACTACATCAAGGTAAAATATTTCACCAAATTATGACAGCTTAGTCATAGTCTAGTAACTATAGTTTTGTAAGATTTCATCAATGGTTTATAATATAGCAGGCTGTAGCATTTGCAGCATTGGATGCCCTACTTACACCAAAGTGATAGGTTTTGTTCATTGACCGATCGTTGCGGTATGGACAGTGAGCGTCACAGAACTCGTCATATGACATCTTGAAGGCCTCTGCATCGTGGAAGTTGGTGATGGATTTTCCAAGTCCTACCATCACTTGCGTTGCATTATCAATGAACCGGCAACTTTCCTGAAAATGACAAGGATAGACACAATTTCATCATATCTTTTATGAAGTAAACATACCGGTAAGTCAACTATTCTTCCTAGATTCCTTATTGAATTTATATCAACAAAGATTTAGTCTCTACAAGTTGTGGGCACAAATATGGAGTTGGTTGTCAGTTTATATCCTGAAAGTTCCTAGATGTTCAATGCTGTAAGCACTTGAAGTGCAACATGGAAGCTGTTCAAAACCTGGTTATATTGAATATATACTGCTACTTTGAATTATCAATACTGAAATTTAATAAATTCTCTTACCTCGGTCAGTTTTGTCATCACAGAGTCTTCATCACCGAAGACAAATTTGACAGTGGAACAGAAGTGAACGTGGTAGCCGAGGAGTGCTTGCATGTGGAAGCGCAGCAGATGACGGCTGGAAGAGATATATGAAATTGTCTGTGAATAAGTCATTCAATTTTCCCGTAATACCTCTGATACGCCAACTTTTTTTCAGAGATTTTAGACCTGGTTCAGTTCATATTTTCTTTATGGTATTATGCAGATGTGACCCTAAGGGGTGGCAAGAAGGTTTAATTCAAGGTGTGGCATGTATCAGGAATGAAAGTGACAATTGTCTAAATAACTGGATAAAGGTTCTCTACAGTTAAGAACAGATCTTCACAACATAAACAAACTTGAAGATCTTCATTCCTGAGAAAGGTCTGACACAGAGCTGTGCCACAAAGGTGTGAGAGGAAGGTGTGGGACAAAACTGTGAGACAAAAACATATAGACAAATGCCAATGCCCATTGATACCCCACTAATGAAATATGTCAAGAGACGGTATCAATGTCGTTGGCAAATGTGTTATTGTTTTAATCTGAAACTAATAACCGTATTCGACGTAATAAGCGAACACCCCCTAATAAGCGTACACCCCTCATTTTTGGCCGATTTTTAGACTACAAATAACCAAAAATATCTCAATTTTCGACCCCAATTAAACTCTTAACTACTAAAAGGTGTCCATAATCATTTATTAAGCGCACTGTGTGCTTATTACATCGAATATGGTAATGCAGATTCAATGGAGGGCATTGAATATAGCACCTCCTATACTGAAGCATGATAAATCTTGTACGTAAAAAAAACCACAAAGACAAAGGTGTGAGATGAGTGTGTAACTGACCCGGCAGGAAGACTGAGGACAGCAGCTCTAGAGGCGGTGCTGCGGAGGCGCAGGATGGGTTGTCCTGTCACCAGCGACTTCCAGGAGTAGGGCTCAGCCACCAGTAACCCGGGCTGCACCGGCTCCTGGGAACGCGGCTCAGGCGCACCTGCAACAAGAGTAAGCTGCATGAATGTTTGCATTTGATTAAATTAAATATGCTTAAAAAAAACTTTAAGCATATTTACTCGAAGTAAATTCCATTTAAATGTACTTAAATCTATGCTGTGTATTTCTCCGGAATAACACAAGTTGTATACACAAGATGGATACGGGAGATTCTTGAGAATAATGAACATTCCTAGTGCCATGTTTCATGGTGATATGTATTTCCAGAATTTTTACTCATGCAAATAATGACAATTTTCTAAGTATATCCTGCAAGAAGATTTCTTGTGTACCTCTGGAGAAAATATGTCTACAAATAGAATGATCATGTATATTTCTCGGCTTGCACTCGTTCAGATCAGAAGAAATTCCCTGGAATATGACACAAGAAAATGTCTTGTTTACTTCTTTGGAAAAACTGTCCTTATTTTCTCGTTCTAGATTTTCTCTAGCAAAATTTTAAGCAGCACAAATTCTGCCTGAGATCTTGTATGCAGGGGAAACTCACCGTCGATGACACTGACGCTCTCGGCAGTGAGGGCCTCAGCCTTGGAGTCCCTGTCCTTGTCTTTCTTCATGTTGAGTTTGGACTCCTCCTTGGTCGGTGCTGCTGGCGGCTCGTTCCAGCGGCACAGTGCCGAGAAGGACACTACTATTTCTGTCGGCTTCAGATTGTCGACAACTGACATAGGTCAAGGAGAAAACTGTGTACCAGTATATCTCAAATTAACTTTTTTTTGTAATTAGGTTTAGGAGGAACTCATACATGTATTTAGACCCTGGTATTTGAATTGACTAGTGGTACTGCTGGATTTAAGGGTGTCTTTATCCCATAGACCTAGAATATTTCCAACTTGGGAAAACACATAAGCTTTTTCAAAATGTTATCTCAAAATGTTATCTGATGCCTCAATGCTTGTTTATTACTGCCTTGATGCACTGCACTTGGTATTGCATTGATGTGTTACTCACAGATTGTGCGTTCACGCATCATACCAAGCAAATGTTCATAGGGCCACACCAAAAAAGAAAGTTGATCTACAGATCTTGTTTTCCCAAATTAGGTGCGGTAGGGCGATTTTTATTCATTTTTTTCAATTTTTTCTTTTGTCTACGGATTTCAACCTTGAATCAATGGCCCAGGCAAATTTTAATTTTTAGTTTTTAGCAAAATTGTCCTCTTTTTTTTTCACACCCAAATTTACTGGCACCCGATCAGAGAAAAAGCCACCAAAAACAATTTAATGAATTTTTTTTGCAGTTTTCCAAAAAAATGGTGTGGGCGCCGTCCGTAGACACTTTTATTTTCAAAAAGGAAAAAAATCGAATTTTGGAAAATATGGTGCGGGAAATCTGTAGACCAAATTTTTATTTTGGTGTGGCCTAGTACTAGTACACTAAAGCACAAGGCTATGGTAGGCCCTGGATTACATTCTGATGTGTTATAGATAAAGTAGAAAGGATACACAGGTAGTGGGAAGTCCTCTCATCTGGGGGTCCCTGTAAACATGAAATAGGTATTTAAAAAAAAGTGAAGACAAAAACACAAAATGTGCATGAATACATGTGTAAATTTGGCAAAACTGATGTATAACAATGATACGAATGATAAGAACTTGATTTGGTACAAAAGATATGTCATAATTACTTTAAACACTAATTCATCCACATGTTATGAATTATATATTTGTGTTTTTGACTGTCTAATATTCCTTGATAGTGACCTCCCATAAGTTAATGTGCACATATTAATCCCTTTATTCTTCCAAATATTGGTTAAATATGTACTAAGACATTTATTCCATATGAGTATGAATATCACAAACGAGACTAAGTTACACCGATTCATATTACTGTGCAATATTATTTCTCAACATTAATGGCCTGCCTACTTTTACCCATCCATTTAACTACTTGTTATGTATTATAATCTGTTATCAATTGCTTATCTAATCTCAGTAAAAGTAGATGGCATTGACTTTGTCAATATCATGCTGCCTTGCTGAAGTGAAACTGGCAGATGCGCAAGAGCTCCCCTAAACAAAAAATGCCACATTTCTTATTTTAAGACCATTATTTCATTAAAAGATTTACTCTATTTCATCTTGAATTCTGAACTACATTGTTGTTACTGATAATCTTTATTGCATGAGAAATCTAATAGAATAAAATAAACCCTGTGGCTCTGAAAAATAGGGAATTCTTGATGTGCGATCAGTTGTGACGGCTTAACTCTATAACATACAACCCCATAACATACGTGATTACGTATATTCATAAAAGTCCTCCAGATAAGAGCCTGCAACAATTGGGTGGGCATGGGGCCAACACTTAGCATGGTGGAGCATGGTTAGATACAAGCAAAACAAGCATGCAGTTATAAACTAAAATAGCAGCAACAAACATGTTAGACAGATCCATTGTTTCATAATCAGAAAAAAAAGTTTTCCAATTTCAACTTTTCCTAATTCTAATATGTACACATTTATGCCATAGTCAAATCCCATACACACATTATTTCTTAATATTTTTTTCCTTTCTAAAGAGTAGTTGATCATAGTATTGAATTAAATTTTAATGTAAGAACAACATATCATGCATAAATTAGATATGTACACTGTGCGGTCAATATATCTTGAAATCAAAATGTTTGTTAAAACACGAGCAAGCGGGGTTATATGTACATAGGATTTACAGTTGGATTCAAGCCTGCTATCTAATTATACATATTACCCCCGGTAGGGATAAAATGAGAAAGGGGAAAGTTATGTACATACTGGCGTGTTTGTCAATCGGGGTCTGATATTGTCATCGCTATTGTATTATACACAACACTACATAGTAATAGGAGTGTAATAATTTTACCTTCGGGTTCTCTCATTACTCAGATTGTGATGCTGTTTTATGTATATTGAAGCTATTTAACAGTACCGGACTTGGTGGCACAGGCATGTACAATATACATTCTTGTGATCCGATGAAAGTCACAATTTGATTTCAAAATATGATCATCAAATCAATTTTGAGGGTAAATTAGAATTTTGATGTTTCAGATGTATTTTAGCGAGGCCTAAATGTCGGGCATAACTTCCATTGGGGAAGTTATTCCCATATTAGTGTACATACCAGTGCCACCTAGTGCCTCCCTCCGGCACCAGCCGTGGAACTCTTCTCCAAGGGAGGGGAGGTACCAGCAGCAAGCAAGCAGGCAGCAAGGCCAGCAGCAGGCCAGCAGAGACTTTGGTTTTGAATTCGGTCAAAATTCGGTCAAAATGACGGTCTGCTTTTGCGGAACAGAGTACCATGGCAACAGGAATTCCTGCCCCAAATGCAATGCCCCAAACCCGGACAAGGGCACCCCCAGGAAGGTGTTGCAGGGGCAGGACCAGCCTGCACCGGCACAGGACGACCATGGCGGCTCCCAGGGCCGGCAGGAGACCGGCCAAGGCAGCTCAGCCTCGCCGGCACCCCCGGGAGATACGGCCCGCCAACACAGCGAACAGGCCGCGGAATACGCCGCAGCCCGTGAGGGAGAGCTCCAGGAGGCCTTGGACAGGATCGAAGCACTGACCATCAAAGAGAGGGCCAGGGAAGAGGACCTAAAGAGGACTCAGCGATTAAAAGAGGCCGAAATGGAACTGGCAGGTTTAAGAGCAGCAAATAATCGGATAGAAAGAGATACGAACCTCGCAGAGGCCGCATTCCGCGGTGTTGTTGATACCATTCAAAGCAAAGACGGATTGCAGCGGCCCGCGGGCGCCCGCGGAACAGCCTTATACTACGCGGACCAGGGCACCAGCGGCCACAACCTGTCCGCATTACCCGGGGAAGACGTCGACCGAAGTTTTCCGTCTCTGTCCGCGAAGCAGCAGCTCGGCGCGCATGCGCCGACCAAAATGGCGGATCACAACATCCGCCCAGACGAAAACAGAGAGGAGGGGACCACTTTTTCGCAGTTTTTGGCCGAACGGAGGCGAATTAAGACTCAAAACCTGTCGCAAACGAAAGAGCATGGTCATTTACCCCCATCCCAACCCTCAAAGCCGTCGCAAATGTCGCAGGAAGGTTGGTTGGGAGACTTTTGTGCGACCGTCGGTGAGAATGGCCAGCCTCCACACACCTCGGCGGCGGCCTTGTCTACAAACGCGGGTGGTGCGCTTCATCCCAGGGTGCCGGGAGGCTCCACGCTTCATCACGGACACCCGGGGAGCTTCACGCTTCATCATGGTACAGGTCAGTCTGGCAGTTTTAAGCAATCAGGGGGTGTGTGTAGGTCTGCTGGGGCCACAACATCCTCTCAACTGTCTGATCCTACCAATGAGGGGAAGCATGGACACACCCAACAGGAGCTGTATCAACAGCAGGTGTTGGGGCAGCATCAACAGCAGCAGCAGCAACAGCAGGAGGATGCAGACCCCTCCTATGCAGAATTTCTGCTGTGGAGACAGCAGCAACAGTGGGCTGGGTTGGCAGGGGATGTGACCCCTTCTGCCCAGTCTACTCAACAAACTCAGCAAACACTACAGCAACATCTACAGCAGCAGCGGGGCCAACACGGGTCCAATCGGCATCAACAGCAGCAACCCTACACTTCAGGCCAACCCCTCTCCGCGACACCCCCGCCAGGTTTCTCTAGTCTGCCATCGGCAGGTGGGCTAGGCATAAATCTGGGGGCGAGCCACACCCTGCACACTGGGCTAGCTACGGCGGGGTTGGGCTTCGGCAACATGGGCCTACAGTCGGGTGATGTTGATGGCCTCTTCAGAAACGTCGCTTCAGGTAAGTCAGCTGTGGAGGGTGATATCCTGGCCTCTTTACATGCAGCTAATGAGGCTAGCATGAGGAAAAGGTCCAAGCTGTGGATCAGGCCAGACTACCACCTCCCAGCTGACAAAGACTACAGCGAAATGTCATATAGGGAGTTAATTTACGGGATGATCAATGTCACGCAGGCCCTGATCATAGCCGATCATCCCGACTTGAGCCCCTTGTCATACCTAGATCACATGAAATTCATCGCCCTGAAGGAGATAAAACCCACCTATTGCATGAAGGCCATATGCCAGTATGATAGAGAGGTGACCGACAAGGTGCTGAAAAAGCAGATCCCCAAGTTTGCCGCGGCTGACCACGGCGCGATGGCAAACAACATGGGGATGGACAAAACTCTGGCCTACGTAAAGATGCAACAGGAGATGGCAAAGCAAATGTCTCTGCTAAACAAGGCCCCGGGCAAGCCACCAGCTAGGCCGTCAAGTCAGGGAAAATTTAGGATCGACTGCCCTGACCACCTGTGCAAGCGGTTCAACTTTACGGCGTGCGATTGGCCGTTATGCAGGAAGCAACACTCGTGTGCGGTCTGCGGTGGCCCGCACGGGGCTCGGGGATGTGCACACAACCCCTACAACCAAGGGGGGCAGCCTCAGAGCCAGGGTAGTTTCCAGGGTCAGCAGCATCCATACTATGGCCAGCAAACCCAGAACTACGGCCAACAGGGGGGCCAGCAGCGTAACGCGTGAGGCACGGACGAGCACGACTCCGCGGGCTACGAGGCGGATGTCGGCACCTCATGTATAGAAGACATTCACTCTCATACATGTGAAGAGCTAATATGCACAAGTAGTATAGATGCCCTGCTAGACATTTATAAAGGTTATATCCCTCTATGGGACATTAGCTGCAGACACAGGGTTCAGGGGGTCATGTCGCAGTTGAAGCCAGCAGGCTGGAGGGACATGTTGTTGAGGCACGGTGACATAGATGAGGATTGTCACTTTATATTAGATGGTGTCCTACATGGGTTCAAGATGGTTGACCCTCATGCACGGGTAGACAGTTATGAGGTAAAAAATTATTCGTCAGCTTCGGTAGATAATTTTGACTTTATTGATAAGCTCTTGAAAGAGGAGCTGGGCTGCGGGAAACTCAGCGTGTCGCGAGAGAAACCGACATGTGTGCACGCCTTGGGTGCTGTTCCCAAGGCTACCGGGGGTTTCAGGCCCATCACCGATGCGAGCAGGCCCGACGGACTGTCCATTAATTCCCATATGTATTCCACTTTTCAACACTTTAAGTTTGCTCGTATAGACGACGTGTGCGAGATTCTCCGTCCGTCGTACTACATGGCGGTGACTGATATTGCTTCAGCGTACCGCTCGGTACTCATCAGACCCGAGGACCGGAACTATCAGGGATTGAAGTGGAAGTTGGACGGGTCTGACACCTACATGGTGGACAATTGTATTTGTTTTGGCACGAGAGCAGCTCCTTTTATTTTTAATAGACTCACGGATGCCGTTACCAGGTACATGCGCCGTCAGGGCCACATGTGTTTCAATTACCTGGATGATTTCCTATTATTAGCCGCTAGCGAGAGGCAATGCACGGAATCCCAACGTGTCCTCCATGAGCTACTCAGGCAATTAGGATTTTACATAGCTTACAAGAAGGTGTCTTCCCCGTCGAGGATACAGCGATACTTGGGCATAGAAATAGACAGTATCGATATGAAGCTGAGACTGCCGAGGGATAAGCTGCAACGGTTGGAGCAAGAGCTATCGTTCTTTCACGGTCGCCGTCAGGCAACACGGAAGCAACTGCAAAAACTGTGTGGCATTCTGTCCCATTGTTCATCTGTCGTTAAAGGCGGCAGGACGTTCTCTCAGCGGGTGATCAAGATGCTGAGTGGTTTCCCAGCGAACAAGAGGTACATAACTCTAAGTAAAGGTTTCAAGAAAGACTTGGTATGGTGGCAGGGCTTCTCCAGATGGTTCAACGGGGAGGCTCGCATCATCGACCCAGATAGCAAGAAGGAGTTAACTCTAGCTATGGATGCCTCAGGCAGAGGCTATGGGGTTGTGTTCGAACAAGACTGGCTCGCGGGTGCCTGGGAAGGTCCTCTTAGTAGCAGGGAGGACAGGCACGGCCACTTTTGTTCCGAGCCGGACATGAAGATCCCCGCAAATATTAATATACAGGAGTTCTACCCCCTTATAGAAGCTCTGTGGAGGTGGGGCCCCTCCATGACAGACAGCAGAGTAGTTGTGTTCTCAGATAACACACAGGTGGTCGCCGCGATTAACACGGGCCGTAGCGAGAATGACACAACGATGGTTATCCTTAGAAGGGTCTTTTGGCTATCTGTCATTTATAATTGTCATATCACAGCAACTCATATTCCGGGCCACGTTAATGTGGTCGCAGACGCCCTATCCAGATTATTATTCGATAACAGCAAATTCCCTGATTCCCTGTGTTGCAGGGGCAAACCAGAGATGCATGCTCCTGGACCGGATGGCGGCAGAGGCGAGGGCCCACGTCTGGTCCCCCGCCACCTGGCGCACCAAAGCATCGCAGTGGAAGCGCTTCATAACATTCTGCACCTGGCTCGGGATCAAGGTGCTACCAACGGATAGCCGTACCATGTCACGCTACATAATGTTTCTCTCGGACAGCCTCAAATTTAGCACTATAGACAACTATGTTAGCGGTGTCATCAGTCTGAACAAATATTTTGGGTACGATGTGCAATTTATTAGGCAGGACTTTGCCTTTAGTGCAACGCTGAGGGGACTCCGCCGGATGCTGGGCGACCCGACACCGACCAGGGTGACGGTCACGGTGTCCGATCTACTCGCCATGTACCGCCTAGTAAACTTCAAAAATCATAATGACTGTGTAATGTGGGCTTGTCTGGTCACCAGCTTTCGCTCACTACTGCGGAAGAGCAACCTCGTACCAGCGACCTTCAAGGACATAACCGGCCACTTCATGCGACGAAGCTCGGTCAGGTTTTACCCCTGGGGGGTGATGCTGCGCATTAGCAGTTCAAAGACTATACAGTTTGGCCAGCGGGAGCACCTGGTGCCCATCACCTACACCGCCGACTCTCCACTGTGCGCCGCCTCCTTGTTAAGGCATCACCTCTCGGACTCTCCGGCTGACCCCTCCGCTCCCCTCTTCCTGGTTAGGAGAGGCTCCCACCAAGTACCGCTGACGTACCCCCCGTTGCTCAAGTTCCTCAAGGGGCTGATTGAGGGCATCGGGATGAACCCGGAACGTGCGGGGGTACACAGCATGCGGAGAGCGGGGGCGGCTTTCTTCCACCAGTCGGGCATCCCCCTGGAGGACATAAGGCAGGTGGGCGACTGGGCCTCCCTAACCGCACTCATATACCTCGCCAAGCCAATGTCAGCGAGGATAGCCATGGACAGGAAAATTACGGATGCGCTTATCGCAGCAAGCAACTACTAAGACTTAGACATACACCTACCCCCCTCTCTTACAACTTCACTCCAGTTTGGGTGTGCCGGGTCACGGTTGTGACAAACGGTTAAGCGCCAATGCCCCTCGTCGTTAACCTTTAACCTAAACTGTAGTCAATGGTAATGTCGGGCATAACTTCCATTGGGGAAGTTATTCCCATATTAGTGTACATACCAGTGCCACCTAGTGCCTCCCTCCGGCACCAGCCGTGGAACTCTTCTCCAAGGGAGGGGAGGTACCAGCAGCAAGCAAGCAGGCAGCAAGGCCAGCAGCAGGCCAGCAGAGACTTTGTTTTTTTTTTTCTTTTTGTTATTTCTAATAAATAGGCCGGGTCACGGTTGTGACAAACGGTTAAGCGCCAATGCCCCTCGTCGTTAACCTTTAACCTAAACTGTAGTCAACGGTAATGATGTGCAATATCAGTATTTTGTAATTTTCAAAATTAGTTTTTTATAATTTTTAGAATCAATACTTTGTAATTCTCCATTCCTCTAATGTTTACCATCTCCCTAACCCACTATTCAGTCAGAGTGAAAACTTTCACCTCACAAGACATTTGGCACTGAGATAAATCCACTTTTCAAATCACAAATCTATTTTTTTAAACTCTCTATTCCCTTTTTAATGGCACCTGATGTATCTCTTTTTGTTAAATAGAAATAGTAGAGAAATTATATCAAATACAATGACAAAACATTAACTTCAAAATCCCTTTATTTGGCCAAATGACAAATATGGGATCCTTCAGCCAGAACCTTCGTCTGATTAAAATAGCCTAATTTCTGACTGTTTTGAAAATTATTTTTGATCATGAAAGTTCTTCAGGTATAAAATACTCCCAATGCCCAATGTCTTTTGTGGGTTTGATTGCAGCTATGGTGGTTTTTACTCTGACTGAAACTGACTGGTCAGATCAGTCATAGAAACGGTGAAGATTACAACCCAATTTATCGTATAAAATACTCTAAAAGTCAAGCATACCAAACTCATATAATTTTGAGAATCGTATGGTTTTGGGCTAGTTTCTATTCAAAGCACTATGCCAGACTACAATTTTTGGTCCCAATTTTTCCCTATAAAATCGGCTTGTAATTTTCTTGCTTCCACAACTGGTCTGACTGGGCCTTGAGGGTACTACTCTAGGCGGGGATGGGGGTTACTACAAGGGCGGGGGTAACTACGGGGCGGGGTGTGTCAGTACTCACGCCAGGGGGAGGAGCGTTAGGGTGCCCACCACGCGGGGTGGAGGCTAGAGTGGTGGCTGAGGAGGAGCTAGTGACATTTACCGCAGCGGTGTTGGGCGCCGACTTCTTTTCTTTGGTGGCGGGTGCGGCGCTCTGCAAACCACACAATGCAGCAACAACTCTACTATAGCGGTGACACACGGGGTGCATGGTGCTACACACTATGTGCTGAGTCAGCACTAGTACAGGTGTGTAGTGGCTACTGCAGTACAGGGCCAAAAGGCATCTGGCAGTTGGACCAGGACTCCTTAATCCTGAATTGATGGATGAAAGGGTCCTGGTTCAAGGACTCCTTGTTTACAGGGTGCCGGTACCAATGGCCTTGGTTCAGGCGGCCACTATCCGAAGGTTCTTCTATTTCACGGGTCCTAGTTTAGGAGGCTCCCAGATCTCAAGGGTCCTGGGTCAGATGGCCCCTATTCCAGCCCTGGTTCAGGAGACTCCTTCCCCAAGAGTCCCTGGTTCAGGAGGCTCCTATCCAAATGGTTATGGTTCAAAATGTCCTTCTCCCAAGGGGACTGGTTTAGGAGGCTCCTATTCCAAGAGTCCCTGGTTCAGGAGGCCCCTGTCCCAAGGGCCCTGGTTCAGGAGGCCCCTATTCCAAGGGCCCTGGTTCAGGAGGCCCCTATTCCAAGGGCCCTGGTTCAGGAGGCCCCTATTCCAAGGGCCCTGGTTCAGGAGGCTCCTGTCCCAAGGGCCCTGGTTCAGGAGGCTCCTGTCCCAAGGGCCCTGGTTCAGGAGGCTCCTATCCAAATGGCCCTGGTTCAGGAGGCCCCTGTCCCAAGGGCCCTTGTTCAGGAGGCCCCTGTCCCAAGGGCCCTCGTTCAGGAGGCTCCTGTCCCAAGGGCCCTAATTCAGGGGGTTCTGTCAATTGTTCTGGTTCAGGCTGTCTGCCACAAATAGTCCTGGTACAGAGGATCCATACCAAGATATCCTTAAGGCCCGATACTGCATAAGATATGTGATACACACATGTGATAAAACAATGGTGCATCATAAAACAATGGTTTGAAAGATTTTGTTACATGATTTTGATAAAAAATGGCTTCTCTGAAGCATTCAAAATAAAATACTTTTACAGCAAACCCAACCTTCCTGTAACTTCCAACAAATTGAAAATGCCATCTTTTGCTTCCTCCAATTTTGAATGAATCTTCATGAATCTTGATTGATTAACTACTTTCAAGAAATGGAGATAGGGAATATGTTAAAATAAATTGAACTGAAGGAAAATGACTTTGGAGGAATTGATATAGACTGTAGAAGGAAAGGTGTGGGTTTCCAGTCTTTCCCATGTTGGTGTGCAATTCTACATGCATTCAGCCAATTATAATGAAAGTACAAAAGAAACTCAAAACTTGCACAACTGGGCAATCACATCAAAGCAGAAGGATGTATTGCAAGGCTTTAAGCAAAGCTGTGTTCCTGAAGCCAATAGCCAAAAAGCATTATCTAGCACCTTCTCCTATTTTCTTTGTTTTTCAGATACAGTTTGTGTAATTTAAATTCCTCACATTTAAGTGTGTAGGGATAAATGTATCTACCAAATTTTGATTCCATAAGTTGTTTTTGCCCAGTTTTGTTGTGCAAAGATATGAGCTTCTTTGATCATTTATTGTGTAAGCTTACTGCAACTTTCAGCACTCCCTTTAATTGTGTGATAAAATGCAACAAATATACAAGTGCAGTAAGCATGAGGTTGTTTTAGTCATCATTTTGTGACTCTGCTTGTCAAACATAAATGCACAAATACAAGTTTATATATCAAGTGATTTATAAAAGATCACCCAAAGAGGACTACTGTGAGGTCAACTATTGAAATGATATTGTGCACAAATATTTGGAACTGATAAGAGTTATTTAGATGAAAATAGCACACTGCTAACTACTATATTAGATATTGTGATATTTATACAATACATAAGACATGTTAAAAGTGTAATAGGTTGTCCCCCCCCACCTTAAATCTTTTGTCAAAAAAGAGTATGGTGCATGTAAGTTCTCCGAAGCCACCCAAATGCAATACATACTGACACTATTTATTTTCTTTGAAAGCAAAATGTGAAATAAATTTTCTAGTGCTGAAGCTTAAAGCCCACTCAGACAAGTGTAGAAATGTCCATGATTTTCAGCCATAGTAACCATATTGCTAGCAAAACTATGACTACGAACCATACACATGTTTGCATTTTTACGACTTGTCATGCAGCAGGGCAAAATGCACCAATTAAATCAAATTTCCTTTTGTACATATCAACCACTGAACCCAAGGGATGATGAGGTAAAGTAGGTTTCTTATACTAAATAGGATGAAGTGTGGGCTAGTCTACCACTTACTGGAGTTTGGATCTGTCAACAAGAAAATTAGGGATCAACAAATATTGCTAAATAATATTTGCAAATAAAATGTACAAAAGAGGTGCAATTAAAAGAGCATGGGGATTTGAGATATTTTAGTGTAATATCTCTGGTGCGAACTAAAAATGCAGCGTTTGCTACTTTGCTACTTTAATTTTAGCATAATAAACTTTTCATAACTGGGTAGAACAAGAACTGGTAACTACTAATTAACTACTACAACTATAGCATATGAAGTTAATAACTACAGTACTGTATTTACATTGGTTGAGACTAGGTGCATAGTAACAAACTACACCAACTAGATGCATATTCAGGGAATTTCATCAACTGAATGAATCCCAGGATCTACCCAGTAGTCATCTCCTGTTTTACATGCTCTATAGAATGAGCATAGGACCTCAGACTGCTAGGTGATCATCCTTTTATAGCCACTGGTAAATGGCTCAGGGGTAGGGAATGCAGTGCATGGTGCTATATGCTAGGTAGTGTGGGGACCGTGTAGAAGCGTCCTGTTTCCTCAGCGGAAACTACCACTATGAATAGTTTACCTCTAAAAATGTAGACAGAAAGGCCTGAGGCTATGACCATGCTTTGGTTTCCTGACAATAAGAGTTGCGTCCTACCTTGAGGTCGGAGTACTTGGTTGTACACGGGTATGTGTGCGGCTTGTGGTAGATGTACAACGTCCTGTCAGAGCGGAAAAGATAAATATACGAGGCCAATTTATGGTGATGTCATTCAACTTAATGTAAAAAACGACACTAGGACCATAAAAAGGTATGTTTTTGGCAACATGGCCTAAAAAATTAGGTAAAGATTTCTTTTTTCATTTTAAATACCGCCAGGAATAAGACGCAAATTGCCACACCAACTCACAGCTTATCAGGATGACTCACTGATTTTTCCAGTAACTAGATGTATTACCATTTTTTAAAAGCAATTTTCTAAGGTCATATAGATAATTAGGCCACTGAAATTAGTGAGACCGTGTCCTCCTGACCGAAGAAAAAAAGTAAAAATCTGGAAAATGGGTATATTGAAAAAGAAAGATACCCAAAAGTGAAGCTATCATAGAAAAAGGTTAAAATCTAGAAAATGTGTATATTGAAAAAGAAAGACACCCAAAAGTGAAGCTATCATTTTACTATATTAAATGAAAATTTAAAAACAAACTTACTTGAAGCACTTGCAGAAGTCCTCAAAGTCCATCCAGATGTTCTGTACCTTGATGGCCTGGTTGGCGGGGGTGGCCGGGCTGCGCTCAGCCTCGTTCTGAGACCTGTCTCCCTCCTCCGGGGGCTGGGCGCTGTCGCTGGTCGGGGTGGGCTGAACCCCGTCTACAGCCGCCGGGGAAGCTCCTCCAGCGGGTGGTGCAGGCTCTGCAGGTACAGGATATAGCAAAGTGAGCTAGTACTGTAAACCCTCGCATATAAGCCTAACTCGCCTGTAGGCTGCCCCCCCTAACTTAGAGGAATCATATAAGCCTGAATGGGGGTCTGGAAAATCTTATTTTAGTACTGTACTATCAGAGCAAAAACTTGCAAATAAGCTGCAACCCGACCCTGGGCCAATCCTATAAGCCACACCAGCAATCTGACTCAGGTACTAGGTGCGGCTTCTATGCGAGGTTTTATGGTAATAGACTATCAGACATCCAAACTCTGAAGAGGAAAATTGGAAATCTAGACTTGAAATAGTGCATTCTGCTGCACTTTGGCCAAAAATATATTACAACTCAGATCAGTATTATCCAGCCTCTATGATTGGGGTCTTATCTTTTTTGAGGAAAGGATTTGGGAAGATTTGACAATCAGACCTGAAATGGTACATTCTGGCCAGAATTGTATCAAAGCTAAGATCTGTATTAGCCAGCCTTTTATTTATGATTGGGGTTGGAACTTTGCTTTTTGGATGGAAAGGTCTTAGAAAATTCTGAAATTCTTGACTTCAAATGGTGCAATCTGATGCATTTTGGCACATCTGGCATGTCTACCCCCATCTTAAACCAGCACTAAAATAGTTATGTGTTGATTTGCCACTCACAGGTCACATTAGTACTAGGGGGGTTTGGGGGCATGCCCCCCAAGAAAATTTTGAAAACCAAGAAGGGAAATGATGATATTTGATGCATTTTGATCTTCTTGTCTGATGAAATTACAAGTCCCCCCCCCCCCCCCATATAAAGGTAAACAGAGTTCTCATTGGATCTGGACGAATCACAAGAATGATCAATTTGGAGAAAGAAAAATCTGAGAAATCTGAGAAATCTGAGGAGTTTGCATGCCTGAATAGTTTATAGTAGCCTTTGTTATAATAAAAGTGTCTGAAATTGGTTTTCACTGTATTCCTATGTAATAATTATATCAAACCTCATCTATAAGCATTTCTGGGTTAAAAGCCAAGATATGAGCCCAATGCTAGTTTGGGGTTAAATTCAGCTTATAGCAAATTAAAATGCCCAAAAATTTAAACTAAAACCGAGCTTATGCTGTAGTGAAAGTGAAATGGTATATACACATCAACTTACTTCCTTTCAGGTCAGCAGAGCTGCGCGAGTCGAGGCGGTCCCGGGAGTTGGCGCTCTTCTTGCGGTCCTTAGGAGTACTGGATCGCTTCTCCCCCTCGTTGCCCTTGTTTGGCGAGGCCGACAAACGCTTCCGGGATTTGCTTGGCGTTGGGGGCTTCTCTCCCTGGCCCGGCTGTTACAAAAGAGTACCCGATGAATAAAAATACATTTTGCTTTTCTGATGTCATTTATATTTTAAGATAATGCAGGTCAGATAATAGTGATTGGCATATATGTATTTAGTTGTTAGAACTAAGCTACAAGTTTTTCACTCTACATATGTTATTTGTTAGAATAATTAAGAAAATATATTAGATCTCAGGTCCTTCGTTAGGCTTTATATTTGAAAAAAGTGGTCGAAGATAAAGTTGAACCTTAATTTCTTTGCCTCAGTGCCAAAAGGGTTGTAACCCACACACTTAGACTACAGTTAAAGCCTTTTTAGCATTGAGGCAATAAATTGTAGGGAAAAAATTGAAAGTAATATGCAACAAAATGGGGGTATGTAAAAGGTGCATGTATTGTGAACCTATGGTTGAAAATACCCTAATCCTGTGCATAGGTGGGAAAAACACATTCAAAATGCACACCATCAAAAACCTGCTGCAAAAACAAAATTCAGGAGGTGTTACTTAAAGGAAAGGAATTTTAGAGAAAAATGGGTCTATGCTTTTAAATTTCTAAGGATTGTCTATTTGGGAATTGGTTCTGTCGGTCCATGCAATGAGATTCTGTGCTGTCACTCCTAGTTCTTTCTTTTTGATACTATCACTTGATGGTTTTGGGGAGTAGGATTCACACATTGGATGCTCCAAGATGATACGTTGGTTGGTATGTAGGTACTATGTACGGGCACTCCTCTACGGCTATTACCAATCTTTCCATATCAATTTCACCTTTTTGCTCTTCTTCTTTGTGAGAGACTTTTTCCGTGCAGACGACCTTGGTCGTGACGAAGCGACCGATGACCGAGAGGAAACAGACTCTGTGTCTGAATCGGAGGACGGTGGCCGTAAGTGGATACCTTGGGAGTTCCTGCGGCTACGAGTAGTATTACCTCCTTCTGGGGACACGGTCGGCATTAGTAGATTAATCTTATCCACCCCTTGCACTGTGGTTGTGTTTTTCAAAAGCGCTTCCTCGGTTAGCCCATCAGTTTTCTTCCGTACGCTTTTTCTCCGTTTCAATGGTTTGTTGGCGGAGGGCTCTATATCGGGACCACCCACAGATGAGGTGTTTGAGGACCGCCGTAATTTGGATCGGTTTGTTGCCGCGCCGTCGTTAGAGGATTTGGCTGACGCCCTACTTCGTACACTTCTCATGCTCCTGCCACTCCTTGCGCTCATTACACTCTCCGTATCACTATCTTGCCCTAAGAGGGATTTCCGACGACTGATGTTGGAATCTCGCCTGCGACTCACATCACTGTGCCCAGATTTGGGTCTACCTTTATCTTTTCCTTGGTCAGTGACTGCCAAATTTGATTTTCGGCGAGGTAACTTAGGTGACACATCCTTGGTGACACTTAACACAGCACGGTGAGAGGTCCTGAGGCCTGGTCCCTTGACTGCCGCCTTGGCAATGTGACTACTTCTGCGTATGTACCGGGGGACTTTCAATGTTATTGCAGACTGTAAGGAACATAGGGGCAAGCCGTTGCCATGGTTACAACCAGGGATGTGTACAGAGGTCACCCAAGCCATGTCTATGCATCACTGCATAAATATTGACATTTAAGCAAACCTTTTATTGCTTAAAGTCACTCTTTAGGAAGCTTTAATTTCAGTAAATGTTATGTTAATGCAACGAAATTTGCCTGATTGAAGGTTTATCAACTAAACCGAAACGTCGCCAACAACTAAACTGCCCTCCACCATCTTGATGTACTTTTACCCCGGAATAAAAGTCAAACACTGAATGGAACTAAACTTGTCTGGTTTTCTGTGAAATTCTCCAAAGAAATACAATGTCATAATGACAGTTAAGTAGCTTTAAGTGGCATTTACTGGGACTAAAGCTGTCTAAAGTGTAACTTTCTGCAGTTCAATATATACTTAAATGCCAACTTGTATGCAGTGCATGTGAAAAATATCATAAGGATACCCAAGCCACTTGAGTAGAGCTTACAATAAAGTAAAAAGTGTCTTGACTGTACACCACATAAATCTATATGAATCCAAAATTACAAGGACATACTTAAAACATGACCTTGTGTTTAGCATAGATCTATGATTATGAGGGAAAAATAGAAGTCCCAAAACCATGATGTAAAAAACTAGCAAAATATTCTTACGACGGTTAGTACGTTGGAACTATTGTGTACAAACTGTGGTAAAGATGTGAACGAATCAAATATTATTTGATACACTAGTTACGTATATTTCAATGGTTTCATTAGCTTTACACCATTAGTGTGCAATTATACTTTTGTATCTAAGTATCAACAAATAAGTTTTAATCTAATGCCACATTAAGAAAACATATATGCGAGAAATATTTGTGAATGATTCAGAATTCGTTAATAAGTCTATGGAAAGTAATTACTGACTGAATTGGAATACACTGTTAATGGGGAAAATAGGTTTATAACTAAATGCCCAAAACTGTTTGCTTTAGACTTTCTCTCTCTATTATTGGCAAACAGAAATTCAGTTCATGATAATTTCTGAGCATCAAGACTGCATATGTTGTTGGAAAGATTATTGATTAGTTTGAACTTACTGCCTCCTCTTGGGATTTGTCTTGTCTTGCCGAATCCTCCTTAGCGGCTTCAATTTCAATTTCTGCCACATTCTCATCAGTTTCCTCGATGGCCATTACATTAGCTGTTGGAGGGCGAGTACCGCCTCGCTCCAGAGAAGACTTGGGGCGGTGTCTGGTTTTAAAACGTAGACATTCATCAGTGCCAAAGTTAAGATACCGTAAAACCCCGGCTTAAAGACAGATTTTATTTGGGATTTATTTTTTGCACAAGACGGATGTTTCCACAAAGTTAGGGGGTTGTCTTACAGGCGGGGCTTTCCAAAATTTGAGTTTAAAAAGATTTGGTAAAAAGAGTTTGTATGAACGGAAGCAAAAACAATTCTTTTTTTAAGGCCGAAAGGCCCCGGAGGGGCCCTGATGGTGAGCTTGCGAATTACCAGGTTGAGGCATTATATTGTTTTCATTTGACAGCAAGTCAGTACGGGTGCCGCCATTTTGTTTTAAGGGGTGCCGCCATTTTGTTTTAAGGTGTCACAACACAAATTTATGCATACAATGATAAAATTAATATTAATCAACCTTCCATCCTGAGGTTGATCATAAGCATACCCTTACCCCCTAACATTGACCCAAGGAATTCAATGGTTCTATTGGTTTGTTGCTAAGACAGCTGGTTGCCTAGCAACAGCTATTCTAATTGTTTATCTGCCTAGCAACACCCGTTTCCATGCTCCTGAGGTTGAGTATAATCGTACCTACCCCCCCTAACATGGACCCAAGGAATTCAATGGTTCTATTAGTTTGTTCCTAAGACAGCTGGTTGCCTAGCAACAGCTATTCTAATTGTTTATCTGCCTAGCAACACCCATTTCCATGCTCCTGAGGTTGATTATAATCGTACCTACCCCCCTAACATGTACCCAAGGAATTCAATGGTTATATTGGTTTGTTGCTAAGACAGCTGGATGCCTAGCAACAGCTATTCTAATTGTTTATCTGCCTAGCAACACCCATTTCCATGCTCCTGAGGTTGATTATAATTATACCTACCCCTCCTAACAAGGACCTAAGGAATTCAATGGTTCCATTAGTTTGTTCCTAAGACAGCTGGTTGCCTAGCAACAGCTATTCTAATTGTTTATCTGCCTAGCAACACCCATTTCCATGCTCCTGAGGTTGATTATAATCGTACCTACCCCCCCTAACATGGACCCAAGGAATTCAATGGTTCTATTGGTTTGTTGCTAAGACAGCTGGATGCCTAGCAACAGCTATTCTAATTGTTTATCTGCCTAGCAACACCCATTTCCATGCTCCTGAGGTTGATTATAATTATACCTACCCCTCCTAACATGGACCTAAGGAATTCAATGGTTCCATTAGTTTGTTCCTAAGACAGCTGGTTGCCTAGCAACAGCTATTCTAATTGTTTATCTGCCTAGCAACACCCATTTCCATGCTCCTGAGGTTGATTATAATCGTACCTACCCCCCCTAACACGGACCCAAGGAATTCAATGGTTCTATTGGTTTGTTGCTAAGACAGCTGGATGCCTAGCAACAGCTATTCTAATTGTTTATCTGCCTAGCAACACCCATTTCCATGCTTCTGAGGTTGAATATAATCGTACCTACCCCCCCCCTAACACGGACCCAAGGAATTCAATGGTTCTATTGCTTTATTGCTTAGACAGCTGGATGCCTAGCAACAGCTATTCTAATTGTTTATCTGCCTAGCAACACCCATTTCCATGCTCCTGAGGTTGATTATAATGGTACCTACCCCCCCCCCCCCCCTAACATGGACCCAAGGAATTCAATGGTTCTATTGGTTTGTTGCTAAGACAGCTGGATGCCTAGCAACAGCTATTCTAATTGTTTATCTGCCTAGCAACACCCATTTCCATGCTCCTGAGGTTGATCATAATCCTACCTACCCCCCTAACATGGACTAAAGGAATTCAATGTTTCTATTAGTTTGTTCCTAAGACAGCTGGTTGCCTAGCAACAGCTATTCTAATTGTTTATCTGCCTAGCAACACCCATTTCCATGCTCCTGAGGTTGATTATAATCGTACCTACCCCCCCTAACATGTACCCAAGGAATTCAATGGTGGCCACCTAGTGGCTGTATATTACACTAAATCTCTGTAATTGCACGTTTTCCCCTGTTGTGTCACATCTGTCAGTTATATCATCCTTCTGCCCTGTGTCTTGAATGGGTCCCCTACAAAAATATCAACCATGTAGACATTATGTTCCTTCAAATGCAAGAATTGCGGTTGTTGCCGCGTATAAAAATGCCTGAGGCATTTTTTTACGCGGCAACAACCGCAATTCTTGTTAAGTGTTGTATTTGGGTAAATATACAATTACAATAGAAACGGATTGGAAGGGTGGGTTCTGGTGAGGTATTTAGCTTCACCACCGCTGCTTTTAACTAGAAAAGATGATTAGAAAGGGGGTCTGGGAAGGGTTTCTGAGTCCCCAAAAATTTTGGTTTTGCAAAATGTCATAAATCTTTTGAACAAGACAGATTTTTATCTAAAGTTGGGGGGTCGTCTTAAAGCCGAGGTCGTCTTAAAGCCGGGGTTTTACGGTAGTTAAAATCTTTGCCACATATCAGGCTGACATCTTTTCCATTTTGCTAGACTGACTTCATTTCTACTAGACCTGAGAGAATTCACATGCTATCACATTTGATGGGTAGTTTTTTTCATGGGCACTAAGGAGTGGAGATCTGCCCGAGCCCCGAGAACTCCCCAGGTTTGTGGGTTTCATGGCTGATAGGGGTTAGGGATAGGGTAGGGTAGAGTAACATGTTAGTAAGGATTATGTGGGAGCCACAAAATTTTTTGCGGAAAGCCACTCAACTCCATAAGAGAGGGCTTGATGCATGGCCCCCCCGGTACATGGTACCACACAGGGGAGGTCAGACATTAGGCTTGGGAGAGTGAGAAATTTTCACCAAAAAATAATACCCAATGTTAGTAAGGATTGGTAAGCTGTTGTTTATAGACCAAAGTAATGATAATAAAATTATTGGGCCAAATGAAATTACCCTTGTAAATAACTTACAAAATATTGTTTACATTAATTTTTTCTGCATTTGTGTAACTGATGTACTAATACATATTAAAGTTGATAGTGTTCTTAAACCGTTTGACCGAAAGCTGCAAAACCTTTCTTTATCACCTAACTTTCAATCATCAAAATTGTCTCAATGGTTTTGTGGCATGTCTGAGGAAAAGGTCATTGTGTCTATTTCTTGGTAAAAATGAAAACTGGCCCTAAATATAGACACTTTTTTGGTCTACTGTAGTTAGTGTTGGTCACAGTTGACCAAAAAATGCAAATACGGGATGGCTCTCCAAGGTGAGAGGACAAACGCTTAGAGCATTATCTTAATCTTAAACCTTAATATCCAAATTCAGTGTCTTAAAATCAGGCAGTAATACTTTTAAGATAGTCTAAGATAAGTCTTAAGATGGGATTAAAATAGTTTAAGAGAGGATTGAAATAGAAGAAAAGAATTAAGATAGTTTAAGATAGAAGAAAAATAATGGGGGTTGGGGGGCAAAGCCCCCCATTACATACTAGATAGTAATAGTAATACTTTTAAGATAGTCTAACTTTATAAATCTAAAAAAGTTAAGACAAGTAAGATCATGTTAATAGTCTGATTGAGATAACGCTCTAAGCGTTTGTCCTCTCACCTGGGAGAGCTATCCCGTACGTGCCCAAAAAATAGTCCAATATAGGGTGCATATATTTTTACCAAAAAGGTCTACTGGCTATAGAAACATGATTGAAATAGAAGGGTACTGGGTATCATTTTTTGGTGAAAATTTCTCAAATTCCCAAGCCTAATGTCTGACCTTCTGTGATGGTACCGGGTACCAAGGGAGCCATGCATCAAGCCCTCTCTCTGGAGTTGAGTGGCTTTCCGCAAAAAAAAAAAGTTTAAATAGAAGGGTAGCTTCCTTACGTGTCGGTGGGGATGGGGACGGCGCTGACTCTGTAGTTGATGAAGGGAGACGTGATCTCCACACACTGAATCGGCTTCTCCTTAGCAGGCTCTGAAATTGCCGGGAAAAATATCAAGTCCAAGTTCAAGGGTTTTTATTGCGTACGTTCAAATTCATGATCTTCAGTCACAATATTGGGTCGACCAATTAAAATAATTAATGTAGAAACTTAATGACCTAGTTCTTTAAAGAGATGTTTCTATCCCTTTGCTATAAATAAAAAGTGAAATAATATTTCTTTAAAAAGATTTTTCTCCCACTTTTGTGATGGACAGTTCACTGTGCGCCATGACTATTCTCATCACCTTTTCTTTTTACAATTTTCAAATTGATATGTTTCCCGTTCTTTCATTACTTTCAAATTGGTGTGATCCCTTTTCTGACACTACTTTTAATTCAAGAGAGACCCTAATTTGCAGCTTATTGATGTAAGACTAAGACTTCATATAGATATGAATTTCCAAGGTTTAATCTCTGTCTCTCCGGTATTAATGTGATATTCTTGTAATATAAGAAAAATGTACTACCGGAACCAAGGATAACTATTGTTTTAAAATCTATACGTACCAATTGGTTCATCCGAGGGTGTAGTCTTCTTTTTCTTGGGGCGGATGAGTTTCCATGCTGGCACCTTCTCTGGAGGTGGTGGGGGTTCTAGTGGGCATGCGCGAGTCATCTTTAGTAGCACTGGGTGGGGATACATGTGGGAGAGCCCGGACTGACGCAGACGCTCACTCGCATCGGCCTACAATAGTAGTCAAATGATCAAGGATGTATTATTGTTCATATATTCATTTTCGTTCTCGGCACAAATCTATTTGAAACCAAACAGGTCTGACCCAAACATTTTCAAACGTATCATACTTTTCTGACATAAAAACCAGTCTGCAACCGAGAAATAAATCGATCCAACTTGCCCTAGCACTATTATTACTAACTTGTATTCAATTTTGACCCATCAAAAAGAGATACTTCAACACCTGTCAGCATATATAAAAGCTACTGTATGGCAATAGTTGGCTGTAGGCCAAGACTTCAGTCAAGTTCACAGTCTACTTCTAGACTCTCCCATCAAAGATGAATAGAGCAGTACTAGATCACTTCTGCAGGGTGTAATTTATATTTGCATAACTATAAAAAATATATGGCACCTATTCATATCTTCTATTATACTATTGAATGCAGCATATGTAACACATAGCTAAACTAGGAAATGTGCTACTCTATATCCTAGTGGCTTGTCTTAGCCCACCTGTGCTTATATTCTGACTCTTGGCTTACCCCCAGTAGTTGAAGGCCTTAGACTCCCTATTATATATCACAGACGGTACCGTATGACTCTTTGTTTGGTCACCACTGCTGTGGTATTAGGTATGGGTGAAGGCGACAACAACCACAACCAAAACTGTACAACTGTAACATGGAAAGATGCATTCTAAACAAGGAATAACTCATATGTTGATAAGGGACACAGTTTCTTTGATAAGGCGTTACTCGGAGACACCAGGACTCGAACCTGGGGCCTCCAACTCCAAAGCGGGCTTCATGTTACTCAATTGGTTCATTGCATGGAGGAGGGTAATAAAGGAGGAATTACCCCCTACAATGATAAGAACAATCATGCTACCCATACTCACCATTTCCCCGAGGAGTGAGACCCGTGCGGGGTACTTGGGTGGTCCGCTGTACGCCGCAAACACTACAATCTCAGGATGATCAGGGATGGGCATGTCCTCAAGGATAACACTCTTCTCCTCTGCAAACAAAAAGAAATTATTTTCTTTAATATATTTGAATTTCTTATTTCTTCCCTGTGGTGTGCTCTTTATTGATCAACATCAACAAATAAGTTTGTATCATCCATAGATAATAATTCTACTCTGTATTAAATGTTAATGACATACTAATAAAGGTTAGTAAACTTCTATATGATTATCAATTAAAAATGGTTAAATGAAATAAATATATCATTAATGATAGTATTAAGTGCATGTTGGAATAGTAAATTCAAATGTACGAGAAGTAAATATGCATATTTATTAAAAGCTAGTGAAGTATTATGTGGATCGCAATATGTAAAGAGATCGCAATGAAGTAATGTGTTTGCACCACCGGCCTAAGGGTCAGTTGGCAGAAATATGAAAAGGTATTAAACAGTGTTAAGCTTAACATGTTGAGAAAGAGCACAGTATACATATGGAGTAGAGAAAAGAGGTAGTGACAAGTATGTAACAAAAGAAAATGCTAAATCAGATTTTGCTATAGAGGTACACATTTCCCTCATAAGGCACATGATGTTATATCATGATGAACAGGAAATGCTTTCAAATGTAATATCATACTAGGCCCAGTCACTGTCTTGTAGACGTTCTTCAAAAGTCAACTTCTTAACAAGTTAGTTTACCTGTATTCCAAGTTAATTCTACATGCAATGGTAACAATTTTTTACACAATTTCAATCTTCAATTAATAACACTATTTAAATATTCACTGTCACTATTAACATGTTCTTTAGACCATAGAATAAAATACATCAAAATATATAGTTTGAAGAGTACCATAGATAAAGCCAATATTGACTTTGTGTCTAGGGACGGCATCATGCACCAACATGTTTTACACCATTGCATCGGTGCATCATGATGACATTAGCTCATCATGCATTAAAACATTAGACTGCCCTTAAAAGATTAATAGCAGCAGTTTGCTTTTATAGATGAACAGGAAAGACAAGTAGATTAGCTAACCTACTCAGAGGAACAGCAGAACAGAAGGAAGTATTTTAGAAGTGAAAATACATCAATTTCAAACCCATTTCTACATCAGGTTTGGGTTTTAAGACCTATCCTAGTTACACAGCACCTGCTCTGTTCAGACAACAAGAAGTAAACCATTCACCAAATAGTACACCTAAGTACTGTATCTTTATTTATCGGCTACATAATGTTGTTGGTAGAAATTTACACATTGGGACTGGGATAAACAGAGCTATAATAAGCTAAAAGAGGAGCATCCACCATAGAAACTATATCTGTATGAAAAAAACAAAGAAAGACACAGAAACCTTAAATCTATCCAGAGAGTATCGCAACTAATTATTATACGTTTGTCTCCATCCTTACCTCGCCTGCACGGAGGCTGGGGGGACCGGGGGGAGCGGGCACTAAGGAGTGGAGATCTGCCCGAGCCCCGAGAACTCCCCAGATTTGTGGGTTTCATGGCTGATAGGGGTTAGGGATAGGGTAGGGTAGAGTAAAATGTTAGTAAGGATAGGTAAGCTGTTGTTTATAGACCAGAGTAACGATTTATTTTAAATGGGCCAAATAATATTACCCCTATAAACAACTTATAAAACATTATAAGTTGTAGGTAAGAATTCAATCAAGCTCAAAAGAGTGCCCTATTAACATGAACACTAGAATCCAATATCCAAGGTTATTTCCATCCATTTTTCCCTTTATTCTTTGCAGAATCATTCCAGAATATATATATTTATACATTTCAATATAAAATCCCCTGAAAAAATATAAAAAATGTTTCTATTATACTCCCATTTTATATTCTAAAAAGATGGAAAATTTGCTGATAAATATTAAATGGAGAATGCTCCATAATCTTGTAAGTAGTCTGCTCACTACTTACTGTCTAGACCCGAGAGTCGGCCATGCCGGGCGGAGTTAAGTCGGTTAGCTAGTTGAGGCAGAGAGCACACTTCTGTCAACATGGGAAATTAAGTAAATTGTTCACTATTTGTTATTAATAGGAAAACATTGCTGATGAGAGAGAAAAATTGCCTGTAGACAGAAGTGTTTGACAGTTGGTTTGGAACCTTTGCAAGCAAGAACCCGTTGTTAAGCTACACCTTTTATAGCTTCATGCGTAAACAAATGAAACTAGTTTCTTCAGCCAATGTATCCTCAGTCTATCATTCTATATATATGATGATTCGTTTTAAAACCCAATTAGTAGCGTTGGACAAGCGCACAATACCGTTTATATGCTACGCCAAATCCATATATGATAATATATATATTATCGGTATGTCCCCTCTCCTTGTTAGACTAGTAGAGAAGAGATGTGGGAAGAAATGTCGTTGTGGATACCAAAAATATGGTCCAAATGGAGGGAAATATTGGTATACAGTGGTCTTGTACTGGTGCAAAAGAAAGCACAGTAAATATATTATCTGATATAAAAAGATTCTGTATTTGTATATTTATAGTTGTGTGTGCATCCCTGTGCATTGAGTTGGGACCTTATTAGCAATGTAGAGAATATTGCGGTTGCGGAGGACACAATAGGAAAGTGTAAGGCGGATATATATCAAAGATATTTTTATGCCATCCGTCTCCTCTTAAAGCGTGTTAAGCGAGGCTTAAATTGGAGGAGATGGAGATCTATGTTTGACTTACTAATCTTACTAAACTCTGGCTCTTCTATTCGGATTCCTTTAAAAGCCGACTTTAACCGCCCGGCTCTCCCCATGTGTGGAGCTTATAACATGCAAGGGTACAAATGTGTGAACATCTTCAATACAACTGTGGTATGATTTGGTTATTTTCCCAGCTAAATATGTTCAGTAAGAGATGATATCCACAGTTTTTCCTCTCCTGTATAGTGGATATCAAAAGTCTTCATCAATTATTAAGGCGAATTGATATCAATTTTGCTTTTAGATTTTAAAGCATCAGGTGCAAAGCTTTCGCATTTCTGCTCTAATTATTCAGAAATCTTTACTTTATAAACTAACATGTTCTCACTGTGGAGAGGTTTGTCTAATTGCACTTCCATTTTTTTTTTTGAATGTAATGTTTTATCTGGAGGTATCAGGTTGGGCTCCTTATATAAAAAAGTTTGGTGCCCATATTCTCCTGGCTCCAGATCATACTTTATACTATCATGTTTTGCACTGCATGAAATATCAGGCTTAAGCAACTTTAAGCAAGTCGAGTAACTGCCTTTTTTTAGCTGCTCGAAGCAACCTAATGCAACTTTTTTCCTTTAGATTTTTAGATCTAAAGAAAAATTAAGGTTGCTTCATAAAGAAGGCCTTTAATCCACTTATATTTTTGCTTAAAGTTGCTTAAATCTGATGAATCATGCTGTGTTGGGTGTACATCGAGGTGATAGTTGTCACGTCACTTACTCGTAGCGTCATTATCGTGAATACGACCACGCATGGCTGACTGAAGCCGTGACCTTGAACCTGGGCCGCATGCAAATCATATCACCATTATAAAAAATTCATATTATACGAAACAAGATATGGGTTCCAGGTTTCAAATTGAAGTAAAAAGCTTTCACAAATAACTTTTCAAAATTGCCCCCAGAAATAATTTATTTTCGATATGTTTAAAATAAATGAGTTGCTATATATTTGGTAAAGTGTAACATATTCTCACAAAGTTCAGTAAATAAGTTGTCCAAGTGTTTACCCAGAACCTTTGTTCATTTTCTATCCATCAGTAGCCATATAAGAATTGAAAACAACCTTGGAAGCAAAATATCTATATTTCTTCAAATCCAAATCTTTTTCGACATTGGCTGGTACATTTGTGCAACTGACAAGTAATATTTGTTGGTCTCCTACAAGGATCAATGTATTTACTTTTACAGGGCTAAACCTAATTTACTTTGACTGTCCAAACTTACTATGATGCTCTACACCGTCGTCTTCCCCTCCGCTGGTTCTATGTCCATGTCCATGCTCCACCGACAGTCGGACACCTTCCCATTGGATATTATATCATACTAGCTAATTCGGTGACCATTTTAAATATCTAGATACATGTGCTGTTATATTTACGTGGTGGTTACACTTTACCTGTGTCCCTACACATCTCTAGGTGGAGCAAGAATCTAATATGGTGTATTATATATAATTCCCCATTTTGCATTGAAAACCCTTTGTGTTGTTATAATTCACGAGGATTTACTTTCCTTGACAACAACCAAAACTAAGAAATAAGAATAATCCAAACATAAGAATTTTCTTTTCACAATGTCCAGCTCAGACAAACAAATGAATGACCATGAGGATATTATTGTTGTGGGTGGACTGTGCCTCATTTAAACAACAGTGGCAGTGCTGCACTCAATACTCCTGTGTAACATTTCCTTGGTACCCTTTAAGGATGGCACAATGTATTAATGCATCATAACTATGGTCATCATGATGCATGAATGCAGCTCTGGTGAGTAAATTGCACTCCAGAAGGGTCAGCTCACCGGGGCTGCATTGGTGTATCATGACGACAAATGTCATCTTTTAGCGACATGCCATCCTTAAAAGCTTAACATCATCTGCAGTTGTTGGCATTCTCGTATGATGGTGAGACACTTGTGTGTGGAACACACCAAACATTCATGAGCAACTTATATAAATGACAATCAATGTCACCTCCTTTTGCTTTGGCAATACTGGAACTCAGTTCTTTTGAAAAGTTCAAAAGAGGAAAAAGTTCAAAAATCATGAAAATTTCAAATCATCAAAACCGTCATAAACAAATACATTTCAAAATTTAACAGAAAAACAGCTCTAATGGCAAAATTGTGGAGTTTAAAACATCAAAAGACAGAAATGTTAAGCAGAAGTTTTCCTGTAATGAAAAATTGTCAATTCTCTTGAAGGTATCATTTGAATCATCAAAACTACAGATCTCTCTAGTATGTATAAAATTAATACACCAACCTCTAAAATTAGACTGGTAAGCTTCACAAAAAAAACCTCTATGTTCTAATTATCTCAATTGCAAGATTGATTAATTAGCCTCAAAACATTTGTTCAATAGTCACTTCTTGATTTGATACAAAATATGAACAACATATCGTTGTCACAGGGGAGCATGATAAGGCTTCAAAAGGCAGAGGGCAGAGGACAGGGTAAGGACAGTGAAACTGTTGCACCATCAATGTTAGAAAAAAAGTTTTCAGATCATTCTATAATCACACTCAAAGAAATTTTTCTGTATGTATTTCTCAAGCTCATAAAACTATCATTTAGATGATACACATTGAATTTTTGTGCGTCTAATTTTTCAAGGAGTTCTTGCCGCAGAAATGCCGGAAGATTTATGCCAATATTGTTATGATAACAAAAACCTCACTATCCTTCCCTTCTTTCAACGCTTTCAGCAATCAGGTGATGAGGGAAAACACTTCAATTTCAATTCTTAGTTGGCAGTGCGGTGTTGGGTCATTTCATTGGAAACCCTAGCACACACGTCTGAATGGCCCAACTTACGACTGCCTTGGTTTACGCCTCTCCCCATGCTCATACTTTGATTCAGATCGTGATCCGTGAGACGTTGTCCCCTCCCTGCTCCGTATGCTGCTGTTCATTACGTATCGTGAAGTGTATATATATATATGTTACATGCTTGTTCTGATTATTTACACAAAAGATTAAAACTGTTATCTATATATGAGGCATGAGGTATCAGGGCCTTCAAGGCTGTCCATATATAGGTGTCCTCAGAAAAAGAAATTTCAGCACAGATGTCACTGCCCCTTAACAGAAATGATTAAAATAACTGATATGATGGACTGAAAGCGATTTTCAATTTTCTAGTGACTGCTGAAAGTGGTGGCTGAGACCTATAAATTCTTATGATGATAAGAAAAAATACCAAAAAAATACCAAAGAAATAATACTATATAAAGCAGCACCTGTAGGCTTTATTTCATGTCAGATACGAGCATCACTATGCTTAAGTACTAGAATCCTCGTATCCCATGCCCCCCATGGGATACAATGTCCCCGTATCTCATGGCCTGTGACGTCATCATGGTTTATGGTCTGTTTACATTTCTATGGCCAAATTAAGTGCTTTTTAACACAATTTAACATGTTTTGACATGAAATAAAGGCAAAGGCCCATGGCTAGACAATATTTTGGTATTGTTCCCCCCTCGGTGAGGCTGGGGCCGCATCCCACTCAGCCTGCGGCTTTGTGGGATACGGCCCCAGCCTCACCTCGGGGGGAACGATACCAAAATATCTACTAGCCATGGGCCTTTGTCTATATATTGGATGACCAATGCCCATTGCATCAGGGCTTGTCATCTGACCTCTCAAGTACTTTTCGATGTATCCAGAAGTGACTGAGACAAACCGTACATAACAAAAGTGATATCTTGTTACACGTGAGAGTTGGTAAAGCATTAGTTCATGTTTTTCACTGGTTAATTCTAGTTAGTTGAGGGCACACTGTTAACTGCAAAGACAATATATATACATGTGGTAGATCAACTAACTTTTGTTCCAGAAAAGTTTGGTAGCTTAACAAACTTTTCTAGAACAATTTCTCCTACATTTTTTGCTGAAATAAACTTTTAAAGCTATTTAACAAACTGTGTCCATACTCACTTGTTTTGTCATCCTTTTTGTCCTTGCCTTTATCCTTCTTGTCATCTTTTCCCTTTTCTGTAATAAAGAATATTCATAGCATTTAGAAATATTCTTGAGCTTGATAAGTTATTTTTGCATGTTTGTACATTAAATGTATATGTAACCTTCCGGATCTTGAACATTGTGAAATTCACTGATATCTCAACAAATTATACACGCTTGAGATTTGGCAAACCCTCTATTTCCTTACTCATATAAGAAACATTGTCAGGGAATGGTCATCTTTTTAACCAGAGTGGGGTTAATAGCATTGGGGGAGGAGGGGGAGAAATTTGGAGCCATTGAGAGAGAGGGGGAACCAAACATTTTGACCACTCAATAGCTATAGTTCCAGCGCATTACTGTAGGTCAATGGGGTTGGCTGTGGGAAGAACTACAAAACCAGCGCACTTCCGCGAAAATCTACCAACCCCCACCTCCCCCCGTTGTTAACAAATGACCACTGCCTTAGAAGAATATCACTGCTGAAAATTACTCACCCTTCTCCTTGCCCTTGTCCTTGCCATCCTTGGACTTCTGGTCAGGTTTTTGTGAAGTGCTCTCCTTGTCTGTCTTGTCATCATTGAGATCCTGTTAATAAAAATAATATTCAATATATGAGAGTGGCATAATTATGACATATGAGCAGTTAGATAGTGAAAAAGAATAACCCAACTAGCTCAAATAACAATTTATTTTCATTTATTTGTATGACTCAGGTTTAGAAGATATTCCCCCAAACTCCCCTTGTCTAAATAGTTTTCCCAACGATAAATGAATTAACTGAGAATAGAGTTCTGAATTTTAAGCAACCGACATGTATCGGCCTTTGCAGCTCTTTGTCAAGATTGACATTTATTTGTATATAATACCACTATATTATGAATACCATTTTCAAAATACGATACTGCATTCACAGCTATCACTAATGATAAAATGCAGCTCCATAAATTCCCACTCAGAAGGTGCCCCTCAGCTGACTTCAGGGCACGTCTTTAATGGCTTTTAGCTGTCGCTCCTTGATACTTGCGACATGATAAAAAGACTGCATTATCAAACCGGTGATTTTAGCGACAGGAATTTCTTTGATTTGGTCGGCAACAAAAACTAAATGGGCCACCTGTGAATTTGGATCTTTGTTTTCCTCCTCGCCTTCTTTTTTCTCGGCCGGCAACTCGGGTAGTTTCCACTCGGGTAGTGAGGTCTGTAGAAGCTTCCAGATCTCATGAAGATGTCCGTACCTAGGGAGCAACAGGTAAAGGGAGCATTTAGAAATACATCTAATTAAAAATTTGGTTTATTCTTCTGAGAAATACATTGGTTTGAATCAAGACTAATTGATGGCTTTCTGGAGCAGAAACCTGCAAAACAACCTCGAAAACAGAAAATGCAATAAGAGTTACATTTAGTTACTCACTCGACACTGTGACACCAGAAACAATGTTAATATCATCTGGTCATGCACAAGGCGTATAAGGGACAGAAGGGTCAATCAGAGGGCTCTTCAGGGAGGGTGGTAACAAAAGGGTTCAATAAATTTCAGGGCTCGACAAATCGTTTCACAACATGTGTGTCCACTGGGCACAGAAACCAAAATTGTTCGTGTCCAGTAGATGGTATCGGTGCCCGTCTGGGTAGTAAAAAATTAGACGGTCAACGGTGTAAAGCACTATGTTATTAGCTCATGGAAATATGGCCCAAATTCTACTCAGTTTGAGTTGTGTCTACTGGGCACAGCCTTCAATTTTTTCTGTGTCCAGTGGAATTTTTCTGTGTCACGGGCACTGCGCACAGTGATTTGTCGAGCCCTGTGGTCATACTTTGATGACAAAGAAATATGTACCTGCTGACAATTTCATACTTTGGACTGATAAAACTCTGAGTAACCTTCCTGAACTTAGTCTCATCATTATGTCATTGTATCACTGAGACCACTTGGACATAACATGTATCATCCTGTAACCTGGATCAATTAGTCGTTTGAATACGTATCAATTCATTTTAATTTCCGCCCTCCCAATGTTGAACAAAAACTGAAATATTTGGGTAGGAAATTTATTGATTGCATTAATATAGTTATTTATGGATGTAGATAAAGCTGATAGATTCGATATTGGCAACCTGGGGTAGATTCTCATCATATGTGATTTATATCAACTTTTAATTCATGCATGAATGTAGTATAAAAGTTCCTGCTTTCAAATGTTTTAGGCAGTTGATAAAAGGACGAGAGATATGACAAATAAATTAGACAATTCAACATCACTGTAAAACCTCGCCTATAAGCATAACTCGCTTATATAAGCCACACCCTGACTTTGGACCCATCCAATAAGCCGCACTGGCCATCTGATTATGGTGACTTTTGTTCTGTACTTTAGGAGCAAAGACTTGTGTATAAGCCACACCTGGACTCTGTGCCGATCCTATAAGCCACACCAGCAATCTGACTCGTGTACTAGCCGTGGCTTATACGCGAGGTTTTACAGAGAAAAAAAAACAGACTTATGGATGGAAAGCTGAACATCATTCCAAATAGCCCATTAGCGGGAGCTGCCAATTGAATATTTCAGCGACTCTTGGCTTTGAGCAGCTGATATTTATCAGATAGTCACTTAATACAACACATACTTCCTCTTTGCCAAATGGATTGCCACTGTTGACTTAAATATTTCATGATTTCAAGTGAATGTACACATTAGTATTGTACAAAAAGGTGCTAGCTGATATAGTAAAGAAGTTCTATAGACACATCTCTATTGATTTTAATTGTTTCATCATCCGTGGTAGTTCCTCTGTCAACTCTTTGCACTTAACCTTGGTGTCTCAAACTCTCATAAACAATTAACAATTCATGCATCTAACCATGGCCACAGTGCATTAAGGACAGCATCCTGCCCTAATGCATCATATCCTTGGTCTTTAAGATGCATGAATGCAGCCCTGATGAATAATTTGCCTGTGCTGCATTCAAGAATCATGCCAACCCTACAGGGTTGATACCCTCCTGAAGGGTCGGCATGATGCACCAATGCAGCACCGGCGAGTTACTCAGAGTGCTGCATTGGTGCATCATGACGACAAATGTCATCTTTTAGCGACATCTGTCCTTAAATTGTTAGAGCAGTATGCAGCTCTTAGAGCATTAATACTACTGTATATCCCCACGCACAAAAAAGTCTTTATTGTGCGGGTTATGCAGGGGTCTTTATAACCATAGAACAATACTAAATAAGACATTTCCAGATCCCTGGTGCGGGTTATAGCATTCTCCTGAGTTGGGGCTATCTGTCATATGCAAGATGCGGGATATATGCTGGTATTTATGGCAGGTGGGAATTGTGTATCAGTAATATTAGTCAATGGGATCCATCTTGGTTCTGTCATTCAATACTTCTGCCAGTATCCACGTGTATAAAGGGCGAAGGCGGATCTCATCGATATTGAATAGGAGAGAATTCAACCCATCGTATTTGGGGACATGATCATGGTAGAGTATGTGAGCTGACTTTTTGTAACTGCCGATGTTTTGCTTGTCCCGTTTATGTCTTATAACTTTGTAACCCGAGACTGGACGGGGGTCTCGCACAATCCGGAATCCACCTTTATACACTCTTTTTGACATATCGTCATCTTCCGACCCCCAACCAAAGTAGCGATTTGAAAAACCATTCAGTTTTTCAAAGGTGCTAGGCTGGAAAGCAGTCACAGCCCCGAATATTCTCGGGTATTTTAGCCGATACTTGTGTTTATCGTGAAAGGCCCCAAGATGGAGAGGGTTGTCACGGCATGTGTAAAAATGACGACCATCTTCCGGGATATGATCCACATCATGAAACACAACGCAATCAGGTTCATGGGTCTGAGCGGCATAGACATAGCCAATATTCATAATGGCTGCTTTATTGAAGACCTTTGGTAGGCTCTGCTCTACTACAAAAATAGTGTAATTCAGCCGTTGTCCCTGGAGGATGGGGTGGAGGTAGCGGAGGAGGACTCGTAAGTGGTAAGACCGATTAAGGAATGGGATGATGATTACGACATTATAACGCGGTGTACAATGTTGTGGTTCCCAATGTCCACCAGCCTTCACTTCTGGGTTTTCAGCCATGGTTACATTGAATGATACATCATCAAACACCACCTTCCTTGCATTCAACAAAGTCTTCGGGACACAGTCGCAGAGCGGCTTTTGGCCACTTTGAAGTAATGCCTTTTTTATCGAGTCCTTTTCGCATATCTCCTCATGCTGTGCAAGGTATTGCCGTATTTCAAGATTCCACTCAATTTGATTACTTTGCATTGCTTTTCTAATATTGTTCCCTAGCTTATCCAAAGTTTGATGACTATCAAATGTGGTGTCAGATTTGGATGTTCCAATCCTTTGAACTGATGGCAATCTGCTGTCAGCTTCAAATGTTACAAAGCTTTTATTAACTTTCACAGATTCCTTAGAGCTCATTCCAGAAGTACTGTCATGTACTTTCCACCCACCTAACACAGGGAGCTTGCCTACATAGATAGTGATGTGTAATGCAGTCATGACAGCACATACTACAAAGACCAGGCGTATCAGACGGTTGGATCTTGGACGCAAAAACATCTCCTTAGTGAAAACCACATAATGGTAACCGAACGTCAATTTCAAAATTAAAGTTTTTACGGTTATTAAATACATCCAATAAGGTGGCAGGATAATATATTATCCAAGTCAAGCTGTCTCTTTCCTACAAATGTCACTGGGCATATGACAATACGGTAGATAGAAATACATCAGAATCCTCCTTCGATAATGAATATAGAGATATAATCCATGATCACTGGTATCTAAAGCAGAGAGATCCAGGACCACAATACAGTCTTTACAAGATGAGTAATATTCTGAAGGAGCTTATTCCCCTTGAGTCCTGGTACATCCTGCCATTAGGTGAAACAGATTGTAACAAGGTTTGGTTAACCTATTAAGTCCAGCTCCTACCAGAGCGATGCCTGTGGCAATACACGGACACACCTTGTACATACACACCTTCTGGGCAGACCTGGACTAACACATGGTTATAGGGGAGTCTGCATTTTTAACAACGGGGGGGGGGGGGGGTGGAGGGGGGGGGGGGGCTTAGTCTATTTTGATATGAGCAGGTCCCCTCCCCCCGAGAGGGGTGGGTATTTTTTTTCGTCCCCCCCCTCCCTAGTTTGAAATTATATGCGGCCAACGCCTTCAATCCATATTCAAATTGTGTGCTTTTTCGTGTGCTTTTTCGGAAAAAAATATGTGCACATTTTTTGGTTCCCCCCAAAATCCACCTCCCTTTGTTAGAAAATGACCACTCCTTAAGGCACAGAGGCTGCATCGCTCATTGCTATACCAGAACTCGTGAGTGACTTGCCAGAGGTGCATTCTTGCATCATGCCAAACTTATGGGTTGATACACTGTAAAATCCTGCCTTTAAGACACCGTAAAACCTCGCCATTAAGACGTACGGATTTTTTTTTTGTCTTAAAGGTGGGATTGTTATACATATGAATATAGTGAAATCTATATAGTGAAATTTTCAAACGTTTTTGTAGAAGACAATTTACCAAAAGTAGGGGGTCGTCTTAAAGGAGGGGTTTTACGGTACTCCGTAAAAGTTAAGTATGATACAATCATACATCATGACGAGATAAAACCAACATGAATATATACAAAGGTATAGCGTATTAAAGCACTAGGCGGCCCTAAGAGGGTTAATACATTATGCATGCTGAGACATTGGCTGCTGACTGTGTTACTTCCGACAGCAAAAACATGCTGATAAATGCATGAGTATTCTGTGTACAATTAATAACCACCCCGTGCCAAAAGCAAATACTATATACCAGTCCCTTCCGTCTGCATCGGTACGCCGCCAGACGAGTTAAAACCCCTCATGCATCTTCCATGAGATACATTTGGACCACACCCTCAGAAAAGTGAGAGTCATTGTCGCTAAAACTACCCTCAACTGAGAGTCAGTCAGTGCCTGACCCTCAGGTGAGGGTAGTTTTAGCGACAATGACTCTCACTTTTCTGTGTGTGCAGGCATAATGCATGGATGGATATGCATTTACTACCTGAAATAACTTCCTCCTAAAGAATGTTTCTGCATGACTGTTCACATTTTTACACCATTATTATTTCAACCATAGTTCTTCTTTTATGAAATAGTTTTTATAAGGGGTGTATCCAAACGGAAAGGTTGATCAGCGTGGTCCTTTGCAGAGTTTCCTATCTACATCACTTCTCGCTGATCCCCATATTACTCCCATGCATTGATGCGACCTACCTCCTTTTCATAAATCTCCAGCGTTGTTTTACTTACTTTATTTTATTGTATTTCTTATAGCAAGGTACCTCTGGCCAGTGTGAGAAGGTACCCACTTTGTGATTCATTTATTTCATGGCGGATACAATGATCACTATGCTTAAGTACTAGAAATCCCGTATCCCATGCCCCCCATGGGATACAATGTTCCTGTATCACATGGCCTATGACATCATCATTTGTTCAAATTCTTATGGCCATTTATATGCAATCTAACATATTTTTAAGGTTAAAAACCATGAAACAAAGGCAAAGGCCCATGGTCAGAGAATTTTTGGTATCGTTCTCCCCTCGGTGGGGCTGATACCAAAATATCCTCTGGCCATGGGCCTTTGTCTATGTATCAACCCCTGATGAGACACCCCTTACCGTAAAACCACATGTACAAGCCTAACTCGCATATAAGGCACACCCCGACTTTGGGCAAATCCTATAAGCCGCACCAGCGATCTGATTATGGTGATTCTGATTATTGTACCATAGTGGCAAAAAGTCCCATATAAGCCGCACCCCAACCCTGGGCCGATCCTATAAGCCGCACCTACTAGCCGCGGCTTCTACGCGAGGTTTTACGGTACTGCTCGCCAATCGCCTCCCAGGCACTCCCCCTGCTCTCAGTAATACCCCATTATCCCTCCAGGGGCCGCATTGTGCTTTAATGCATAATACCTTTCATGATATAATGCTTGAATGCAGCCCTGATGAGTAACTCCCCATGGCTGCATTCATGCACCATGCTGACCCTACGAGGTTCATACACTCTTTCAGCATCGACACGGTGCTTTGATGCAGCCCTCGGCTGCATCCATACATCACAATTAATGACCAAGGGCATACCATTTTAACAATTTTAAGGAGAGTATAATGCATTATGCCCTTTGTCATCATGATGTATCGATGCAGCCCCCGGCAAGTAACTCGCCAGGGCTGCATTAAAGCATCATGCCGACCCTATGGTGTTGAGACACTCCCAAAGGGTCGTCATGATGCACCAATGCAGCACCGGTGAGTTACCCGCCTGTGCTGTACTGGTGCATCATGACAACAAATGTCATCTTTTAGCGACATGCGTCCTTAAAGGGTTAAGCAGTACGCGGCCCTGAAAGGGTGATTGACAGAAACAGGTAGACCACACCTGAGTGATGTGGATTGCAGGGAAACCGCAAACGGATATTTAGGGCTAATGATATCCAGTGCAAAAAATGCCTTGAAAAAGAAACAGCCTTCCCACCCCCCCCTTAATGAAGGACAGATTGATCTGATTAACTCTGATAGTACTGTAAACCCATAGAGAAAATAAGTAGATCACTTTGACCCCCGACTTGATCAATGAGGTAACTCTACCCAGGACTCTAAAGTGATTCCCTAACATTAGCAAGACTCTATAATAACTCTGTAATGATTATTATTCTAAGACTCCCTAATGATTGGGATTCGTGGGGAGAGATACCTCAGTGATCGAGTCCAGACTCCCATTTGGGAGTCACCGTGATTCTACTACTTTTCTCTGTGCATTGTCAATCTATGCTCCCACATAAACCTCAGCTATTTGCCATTATATTAGTATTTCAGTTAGTTTTCCTCTATACCCATCTAGATTGTTTATGCCAATCCAGGGGTAGTGCTGATGGGTTACATTGTACAACGGAAAGGTCTTGAGGCAAATTGGCAACCAGTTCGGTGCTAGTTCTAGACGCATGAACCAGGGGGCTTAGGTAGTCTGTTTTGTCTCTTTGTTTAGTTTACTTTGGAAGTACTTTATTCCGCTGGGTATATATTTTAACGATTTTCGCGGAAATGAAAAATCCGTGAAATTTTTATATGCTTAAGTATAAAATAAATACCCGCGAATTTGTCGATTTTCACTCATCCGCAAATTTTTAACCCGTGAAAATAAGTACTTTCACAGTAGAGCATTAACACCTCTGCATGGTGACCACATGTCTATCCATATATGTCAGTCAGAGTGTAATCAATGCATTGTCTCCTAATCAGGCTAAGTCCCTGACCTCACACCTGTACTTAGACAATGGGTGGTGATTAAGGTGACCAAGAAAGGGGTGGGATACCACCTATCGGCCTTATTAGTCTTATCTGTGGCCATTGTTGCTAGGCTGCTCTGGAGTCAGCGGTCAGTTTAAAAATGGCGACTCCCAACCCTGCCTTATATCAGCTGGTCCAATCTGACAGCACCTAATTCTATACCATTTCACGGTGACACACCATTCAGGGGGGTGCTTCATTTCAATAGGCAGGGGAGTGACTTGACAGATTAATGTCTGTGTTGGAGAGTCGCACGCGCTGCTTGGCATTTTGCTTCGTGGTAACTTTAGACCCAATTAGGGCCACCTTGTGTGCGCTTAACCACTTGAGGACAGCATGCATATGGTGCTTTATTTATTAGCCATTTTGTTTTCATGATTCATGAATACAGCCCTGGTGAGTAATTCACCAGTGCTGCGTTTATGCATCATACCGACCCTATCTGGTTGATACACTCCCGAACAGTCAGAATGATGCATCAACGGAGTGAAAGCGTGTTACCTGCCTGCGTTGCATTTTTGCTTCATGACGACAAATGTTGGTTTAAGTTAGACTTGGGAAATAATAAGCCCCCTTAAAGAGTTAAAGACTTGGTGAAGGGAGTTGGGCGGAGATTGGCACCTGGACCGGGGTAGTTTTTACCAGCCTTCTTTGAGCTGTCACTCAGTGACTGTGGTAAAATGGTGGGTGGTCGCTCAGCGGGTGTTCATCTTCACTAAATGGTGGTGTAAGTCGAGAAGGTATGCGTGACGGTATCATTAAACATGTTCTTACAATGTCTAGGACATTACAGCTTTGAGAATTGAATAACTGAGTGTTCATTTATGAATAACACGGGGGTGGGATTTCATTATCCCCCCCCCCCCGAGCGAGTGTGGAATAATATGTGCCCCCTCCCTCGCCAAAGACGCTGAAAATTGAACCATAGTAACACGCTAGCTTTTTTTTTTGCTAAAAAGGGGCCTAATTTTTTAAGCCCACCCCCACCACCCCCCCGTAACTAATAGAGGAACACTCCCTAATTGAGACAGTGGTAATTGCTTGGAAAAGGCAGGTATCCTTGAATATTGAATTAGATAAAATTAACTCATTTGGTTTGCTACTGCCACACTATTTAGAAAATAAATGATATGGCAAGATATATCCTCTAGACTTAAATTTCTAGTGTCATGTAGTCTCTGCAGAAAGAACAGCTCCGGTACTCCTCTAAATATTGTCTGAAAATAATCATATATTGTAGGGCAAAAGTTTAGATCAAAATACCCAACTTTCAACAGCTAACATTGAACTCAAACAGCAAGGAACTTGTCCAAAAAGCTCAAGAAACTGAAACGAAAAAAAGAAAACTGGAAACGAAGGAACATTATTTCCAGAAGAGCGTCTCTAACCCTGTAATGCTGGGTACATCTTCATCCTGACCCGGGGTCAGCGGGTCGTGACCCGGGGTCAGCGGGTCGTGACCCGGGGTCAGCGGGTCGTGACCCGGGGTCAGCGGGTCACAGGTCACCGACCTCGGGTTGGGTTCCGAGGGCCTCCAGAGCGACTCGTGATCCAAGTCGTCGGCCCCGCTGGAGAAGCTGGAGTCGTGGTCGGGGAAGGTGAGGTCTGTGTCTAGAAGAGAGGGGCTGGGGCTGCAGGGGTAGGGGCAGCAACAGGAGGAGGACGGTATGGAGGAACGCCTGGAGGAGGCAGCCTGCGCCGCCAGGTACGTCCGGTATATAGACCTATATCACACAGGAAGGTCAACCTTAAGGCGACTTTAAAAAAAGTTTCTTAACACCAACCTGGGGTTTACAACACAAGGGATGACGGGGACCTTCGGTATAAAGTCAGTGTACCGTATTCAACCTAATAAGCGCCCCCCCCCCTTTTTGGGGCATTTTAAGACTAGAACAAAAGGTCAGATGTCACGATTTTGGTGACAATTAAACTCTTAAGTACTAAAAACGCCATGAAAATAATTGTATAAGCGCCCAGGGCGCTTATTACGTCGAATACGGTATAGGCTAGGTTATATGACATTAGATTATAGCAAAAACTATTTTGGCATTTTTCTCAGGAGCGTCGGCTTCAATATAGGCAGGATAAGCTAATTATGACGGCTTTATGGTAACAGATACTGCTACAGTAGTATAAAAACAATTCTGCTTCTTAGATGCGTGGCTTTATGAAAAAAAAAAAGAGTCGCCATGGTGCATAAATAAAGCCCTGGCGAGTAACTCACCAGTACTGCATTTATGCATCATGTCAACCGGAACCTACAGGGTTGATACACTCCTGAATGGTCAGCATCATGCATGAATGCAGCCCTGGTGAGTACTCGCCTGGACTGCATTTAAGCATCATGACAACAAGACACATTAAACTTTTAAGGACGGATGCTGCTAAAAGATGACATTTGTCGTCATGATCCTCAATGCAGCCCCGGCGAGTAACTCAAGCACTGGCAAGTCACTCACTGCATTCATGCATCATGACGACCAAGGGCATGATGCATTAAGGTATCATGCCGTCCTTAAAGGGTTAAAGCACTCTGCGGCCCTTAAAGGGTTAACAACGTTAGGTAGTGCTGATAATTGACAATTGATGATTGAGGCAGCAAAAGAAGCGGATAACGCAGCATGCTATCAGTTATTGCTAATAACACCTTCTGCCAGCCTTCATTTTCTCCATCAAGGAATCATTGTTTTTTTGTTGAGTGTGGGTGGTAATGCAATAGCTCGTCCTTAGACTCTTTCAGGTACCTCCACTCAAAACTCAAATAGACCACCGTATTATATTACTGCCTATACTGAAGATCACTACCGTATTCAACATAAACAGTGCAACCCCCTAATAAGCACACACACTTCCTTTTTGGCTGTATTCTAGTCGATGAATAATAAAAAATACCTCAATTATATAAGCCCAATTAACCCCTAAACTACAAAAAGAAAAGTTCATAATATTTGTTAGGTCCACTGTGTGCTAATGATAATGAATACAGTATGTAAAATTCATGTCACTATAAAAAGTGCTAGGGTAAAGCCTGATGGACCGATATGACAGCTCTACATGTTAATACTGGTACATTGTATCAAGCTTTGGCAGACGGTAAAGTAGCCGTTGCAATTTCTGTATAATTAGCAATCATAAGCCTGTTCATGATGTGTTATTCTTTATAAGATTTCATCTCAATTGCATTATTGGTTGTGTTGATATGGTTAATTTCTGACCAAGGAAAAGACATGCGATGTGAGATATTAAAGGCAAATTAGATTATCTCTGCATAATTAGTTTCGCTGAACAGGAATGGGAAGCAGGTTTCTCTATTGGTGTCCATGTACTATCAGGCAAATACCTGACAGGAGCACCATTTCTGTATTTGATGTGTTATCTTTCACTGACCATAAATACTCTATAAAATATGTGGCAGAGTAAATGTTTCATTCTTGCGGATTTTATAAATAGATTTTATAAAATTCTATTTCCCATTTCCCTTCACTTCCCCTGACCATGGGAGCCCTAGTTATGGGTGAGTGAGCTTAAAACCCAACAACCTGGATATTGTGAGGATCAAAGTGGGTATTTCCAATTTTCACCTAATTCCAAGTCCTACATAAAAATATCCTAAATACTATAAAGTGTATTTTCAATGGGGTAGAATAAAATAAAGTTTGGGGAAAACGATAGGGAAAGAGGGGAAATGGAATAGATAGGAAAGTACATTAGGGAATGATCATTTTTCAACAACAGGGGAGGGCGGTGGGTTTCCGCGCGGAGCGTGCGAAAAATTTTTCGCCCCCCCCCCTGGTCAAGGGGTCAAAATTTTTACCCCCCCCTTACGGCCGAAAATCGGCTCGCGCGCGGGCCCTTTGAAGCATAGTAATGCGCGGGCTTTTGGCTCAAAACAGGTTAAATTATTTTGACCCCCCCCCCCCCCAAGAGGAGTCAAACCCCCAAACCCACCACCCCCCCTGTTGTTAAAAAATGATCACTCCCTTATTCACGAACATCCTGACTCAATTTTAAGAAAATTCATGTTTGAGCCGACATCATAGGATGTATTATGACTAAGATGAAGTGTGACTTACTGTAGCGGTATTGTCTCGGGCAGCCAGCCGGTCAGACAGTGGATCACGCTGAAGTCTCCAAACTCACACGCCGTACTCCCGCCGTTATAACTGGAACATGAAGAACGTCAATTGTTAAAACATGATCTTTTTTTTTTATATTTAAAATTCATTACTTTTCTAAGGAGCAATGAATTCGAAATTTAAAAAACAGAATAAAAGATACCGGTCATTTTTGAATGTTCACTATAATGGTCAAAGTCAATGGCAGAATTGGATTTGTGGGAATATGTCGGCAGCTCTCCAGCAGCAAGCAAGAAAGCCAATATTCAGTAAATATCATCCAATGGGGTTTTGGTGAATTACCCGGCATTTCAATGTTGGACCAATGATTAAAACAACTTTTAAAAGAGAATTCGTCGGCAGTGTCGGTTTTATTTATGAAAGAGCTTTTAACTGTCCTACCACTGTGGACGCAATCTTTATAGAAATGAAGTGTTTGGAGCTCCATTTGACTACCCGGTACTGTAACTAAGGACGCGCTCTGCGTGACGTCATCTCTCATGTCATACAGATGATTTCACAAAAAGTGATGGTATATAGCTGAATTGCTCGTTTTTGTTGCCAGTTTTTATAAGTCTCAAAGAATATCATGCTTTATATTTTGAAATGTATGGAGTGTGAAAGAAGAAAATGTGTATATCCGCATTTGGTCCCATTCCGTAGTTTGGTCTACATTGAACGTGTATGTATACTTCATGCAGTCGATATATTTGACAGATTCTGTAAGTGCATGGTCATCTGATCGTGCCCGACATGTGTTCAATGGTGTGTTCATGTTATAAACTTGCCCAAAACAAACCTTATTAACTGAGAAGAAGCCAAAATCAAATTACTAATTTTTAAAAGCTGTATTCATAAGTTGTTTTTTGTCTAGGTCATTGATTGTATACAATTAGTGCAGTGATCTGATTGGGTGCCCTTAACGACCTGTGACCTGGAATGACCTTTAAGTGGACTGAGCACCTCCCACCAGCTCTTGACCCAGTTTAGTAACCCCCCCCCCCTCACCCCTCCCTTTACAGCACCAGCAGCTTCAAGTAGTGCTTTTACCTTTTAACCCTTATAAAGAACCACATGGGGCTTTAATGTGCCAAGCCCTTCATCGACATGATGCTTGAATGCAGCCTTGGTGAGTAACTCGCCATTGCTGCATTCAAGCATCCAAGCATCATGCCGGCCGCATGGGTCCATATATACTCCAAAAGGATTGACATGGTGCATAAATGCAGCTCTGGTGCATAGACTTTCGAGGGATGCATTCATAGCATCAAAGGGCATAGCAGATTAAAGCACTGGGCGGCCCTTAAAGGGTTAAGTAGTGCTTTTGCCTTTTAATAAAAGCTGGGACACAAAGGGAGGAGGAGGCAGGGCGGCGTCCTCACCTGTGTGTGTCATGCCACCCCGCCATCAACAGGTACAGGGGGCGCCACCGGGGGGGGGGGGGTACTGGGAGGGGCATGATGAGAGATACAGGGAGGGTGGGATGGAAGGAAGGAGGGATAATCAGAGGTAAGGATGGACAGAGGGATGGATAGACGGGGAGACAGATGGATGTACAGAGGGACACACGGACCGATGGATGGACCGATGGATGGACCGATGGATGGACCGATGGATGGACCGATGGATGGACCGATGGATGGACCGATGGATGGACCGATGGATGGACCGATGGATGGACCGATGGATGGACCGATGGATGGACCGATGGATGGACCGAGGGATGGACCGAGGGATGGACCGAGGGATGGACCGAGGGATGGACCGAGGGATGGACGAAGGGACGAAGGAACGAAGGGACGGTCAGGGGGATAGATGGACCCAGGGTTGGATTGATAGAGAGACAGATAGACAGAGAGATGGGTAGACAAAGAGACAGACTTAAGGAGGGACAGGAGGACGAATAGATGGAGGGACGAATGGACAGAGGGATAGATGGACCTCAGCACAGATGAATGAAGGGACAAAGCGACAGATGGATGATTATGAGGACAGGGACGAGCAGCCAGACGAGGGGATGACATTTAGGTCCAGAATTAGTTCAAAAGGCAAAATTAGGTGGAAAGGTTAGAGGCCCCAGATCTTAGGGCACCCCACCACTACTAACCTGCCCCCCCCCCCCCCCACTGCTACTGTCAACCCCCTCCCCCTCCTCCCCCCACTTAGCCCTCATCACGTCTATTGTCTCGGCACCCAGACACGTGACCTGCAGGGGACCAATCAGATGAGGCTGTACCAGGTGACCTCTACCTGTGCAGGGACAGCGTCCAGGTAACCTTGGGGGATGCGCCCCCTACTATACCTTACTGTCCCTACTGGCCGGGTGGTGGCGCCCCCTACTGTCCCTACTGGCCGGGTGGTGGCGCCCCCTACTGTCCCTACTGGCCGGGTGGTGGCGCCCCCTACTGTCCCTACTGGCCGGGTGATGGCGCCCCCTACTGTCCCTACTGGCCGGGTGGTGGCGCCCCCTACTGTCCCTACTGGCCGGGTGGTGGCGCCCCCTACTGTCCCTACTGGCCGGGTGGTGGCGCCCCCTACTGTCCCTACTGGCCGGGTGGTGGCGCCCCCTACTGTCCCTACTGGCCGGGTGGTGGCGCCCCCTACTGTCCCTACTGGCCGGGTGGTGGCGCCCCCTACTGTCCCTACTGGCCGGGTGGTGGCGCCCCCTACTGTCCCTACTGGCCGGGTGGTGGCGCCCCCTACTGTCCCTACTGGCCGGGTGGTGGCCCCCCCTACTGTCCCTACTGGCCGGGTGGTGGCGCCCCCTACTGTCCCTACTGGCTGGGTGGTGTGCGCCCCCTACTGTCCCTACTGGCCGGGGGGTGGCGCCCCCTACAGTCCCTACTGGCCGGGTGGTGTGCGCCCCCTACTGTCCCTACTGGCCGAGGGGTGGCGCCCCCTACTGTCCCTACTGGCCGAGGGGTGGCGCCCCCTACTGTCCCTACTGGCCGGGGGGTGTGCGCCCCCTACTGTCCCTACTGGCCGGGTGGTGGCGCCCCCTACTGTCCCTACTGGCCGGGGGGTGGCGCCCCCTACTGGCCGAGGGGTGGCGCCCCCTACTGTCCCTACTGGCCGAGGGGTGGCGCCCCCTACTGTCCCTACTGGCCGGGGGGTGTGCGCCCCCTACTGTCCCTACTGGCCGGGTGGTGTGCGCCCCCTACTGTCCCTACTGGCCGGGGGGTGTGCGCCCCCTACTGTCCCTACTGGCCGGGGGGTGGCGCCCCCTACTGGCCGAGGGGTGGCGCCCCCTACTGTCCCTACTGGCCGAGGGGTGGCGCCCCCTACTGTCCCTACTGGCCGAGGGGTGGCGCCCCCTACTGTCCCTACTGGCCGGGGGGTGTGCGCCCCCTACTGTCCCTACTGGCCGGGTGGTGGCGCCCCCTACTGTCCCTACTGGCCGGGGGGTGGCGCCCCCTACTGGCCGAGGGGTGGCGCCCCCTACTGTCCCTACTGGCCGAGGGGTGGTGCCCCCTACTGTCCCTACTGGCCGGGGGGTGTGCGCCCCCTACTGTCCCTACTGGCCGGGTGGTGTGCGCCCCCTACTGTCCCTACTGGCCGGGGGGTGTGCGCCCCCTACTGTCCCTACTGGCCGAGGGGTGGCGCCCCCTACTGTCCCTACTGGCCGGGGGGTGTGCGCCCCCTACTGTCCCTACTGGCCGGGTGGTGTGCGCCCCCTACTGTCCCTACTGGCCGGGGGGTGTGCGCCCCCTACTGTCCCTACTGGCCGGGTGGTGGCGCCCCCTACTGTCCCTACTGGCCGGGTGGTGGCGCCCCCTACTGTCCCTACTGGCCGAGGGGTGTGCGCCCCCTACTGTCCCTACTGGCCGGGTGGTGTGCGCCCCCTACTGTCCCTACTGGCCGGGGGGGGGGGATGCGCCCCCTACTGTCCCTACTGGCCGGGTGGTGGCGCCCCCTACTGTCCCTACTGGCCGGGTGGTGGCGCCCCCTACTGTCCCTACTGGTCGGGTGGTGTGCGCCCCCTACTGTCCCTACTGGCCGGGTGGTGTGCGCCCCCTACTGTCCCTACTGGCCGGGTGGTGTGCGCCCCCTACTGTCCCTGCTGGCCGGGTGGTGTGCGCCACGCTTTGATCTTCTGACGGGACAGGTAGGGGACGGGGAGGGGAGGGGACAGAGGACCCCATAATTGGCCGGTGCTGTGAGTTGGTAGAGGCTTTATTGTCCCCTATTTGGTACCAGACCAGGTGAGTGTAGAGCACTAAAATGTCTGGTACCGGGGCTACAGTGTACTATTTTTTGTTGTTGGGACAGGGGGGGGGGCCCAGTGGGCACATAATGTTGAATCAACATTGATAAATGGTTGTCAACATTGATTCAATATTGATGCAATGTTGATTCAACATTGAACTGAATTTTGTGCCCACTGGGGGAGGGGGGGGGGGTTATGTTCTCCTTTTAGTTCAAGGTTACTCTGGTTTGGTCCAGATACGTAGATAGGGAGGTCGAAGTAACAATGATCCAATCATGTACCTCTCACCCACTCTAACTCTAAGTGACCTGTGGACTAACAAAAGGGGATGGTTGGGCAGTGGGTGAGTGGAGGGTTAGGTGATGGGTTATGCCATGCAAGGTCATGCCAGCTCACATGTTGTGTATTTAAGGATGGCATGATGCATGAGTGCAACATTAATGAGTTACTCATCAGGGCTGCATTTATACATGGTGTTGACAAAAGGCAATAGTGTATTGTACACTAAGGTTCCCTACAAATCATGCAAGGTCATGCCAAGTTATGCTTATCAGACCAATGCCATTGTGTTCTTGTCTTTCAGGAATCATTTTATGTGTGATTTCCTAGTCTGTGTCTATAAAGGTGTTGAATGCCCTAGTGTCTCTATCCATAGTGTGGTCGACACGGTATGTAAATTGCAGTGTGTTTAAAATGATATGTGATGTATTTTAATTAGAGACAATGTGAAAAATGTGAATTTTGACATAAATAGAAATATGTCCTTTTACCCGAGGAGATGTCCAATACATTTAGTACCGTCACATCGGGCGTAGTACGCACTGGTTGTCATGGCAACAAGATAATGTCACAATGTAAGTAACTCTGTATATTTGTATTAGAGGTGGCGGTGTAAGAAAGACTTGTTAACATAAGTCAGGTATGGCGGTTTGTAAATGTGGATGTTTGAACCTATTTGACTGAATATAAATCAGATTCGTAACTATTATAACACTTGAAACTGAATATTCTGCATTTTCAGGGCTATGCCAATACATTTGTATACAAGATGACAAATAAGAAACTAGTTTTCTTATTAAACGCTTCATTAATCGACTCAAATAGAAAACCTTAACATTAAACTTCTTCTATCAAACTACCTTACACATGTCCCACGCGCCATCCTGGGAAAGAATGGCACTTACAAACACCATCATGACCTTGAACTTGGACTTTTGCTAGGTCAGGCAATCCCTGTGGTTAGCTTGGAACCAGCAAACAGGAACCAAAACTGGATACAGAAAGTATGATGCCACTTCTCCCATCATACTTTCTGGTTTCTGTTCACTAGTTCCGAGCTACCAGCAGGGATTGCCTAACACCAGCAAATTCCAAGTTCAATGTCATAATGGTTGTTACCAGAGCCTTCCCGTGAAAGGGTCTGGGAACCAGAGTACAGCTACCTGAGTATTTAACCATATACTTACTCTAGAGAGGCGACCTTGACGAGTGTCTTGGTATTAACCGTGTACTTACTCTAGAGAGGCGACCTTGACAAGTGCCTTGGTATTAACCGTGTACTTACTCTAGAGAGGCGACCTTGACGAGTGCCTTGGTATTAACCGTGAACTTACTCTAGAGAGGCAACCTTGACGAGTGCCTTGGTATTAACCGTGTACTTACTCTAGAGAGGCGAACTTGACGAGTGCCTTGGTATTAACCGTGAACTTACTCTAGAGAGGCAACCTTGACGAGTGCCTTGGTATTAACCGTGTACTTACTCTAGAGAGGCGACCTTGACGAGTGCCTTGGTATTTACCATGTACTTACTCTAGAGAGGCGACCTTGACGAGTGCCTTGGTAATAACTGTGTACTTACTCTAGAGAGGCGACCTTGACAAGTGCCTTGGTATTAACTGTGTACATACTCTAGAGAGGCGACCTTGACGAGTGCCTTGGTATTAACCGTGTACTTAATCTAGAGAGGCGACCTTGACGAGTGCCTTGGTATTAACTGTGTACATACTCTAGAGAGGCGACCTTGACAAGTGCCTTGGTATTAACCGTGTACTTACTCTAGAGAGGCGACCTTGATGAGTGTCTTGGTATTAACCGTGTACTGACTCTAGAGAGGCGACCTTGACGAGTGCCTTGGTATTAACCGTGTACTTACTCTAGAGAGGCGACCTTGACAAGTGCCTTGGCGAGCAGCATGGGCCACAACTCGTGTTCTAGTCGTGTGGCTGGCAGCAACATGTGGCCGTCATCGTCAAACGGAACCGTGTCGTCAATAATCACCTTACGCCAACAACCCTGTAAGAGAGGAGTTGTAGAGACAATGTAAGTAGACGTAGACTATGATCACCTTACTCCCTATGCAATACTAGTTTACAGTGCAAGTGGCAAAAAGAGCAAACAAAATCTGTAAATGTAATCTGTGATGGCCTTAAGCCGCCTATACCGCTACAGGTAATGGATCTATCTTTTAATAACTGTATTTAGAAAATCACCTTTGAGATAAATGCTTCATAAATGAATAAAAAAAGAGCCACTGAATTCATGAAGACACGGGAGTGGTCGTGTATGCGTGTTTTAATCATAACTCCTTTTTACAATATTGCCTTCACTGTTCACATCGCTGTACCTACTAATGGTAATGTGCCATGTACTTACTTTGACATTGCCTGTGGCTTCTATGAGTCATGTTGGTGTACAGTTTACAGTTCAGGGTGTGGCTCACCCTGCTTAATGCAGCTATGTCCTGACATGGGGGAAACACCCTCACCCCTCCTCCACCCTCACCCACCCTCCAGCACTGTGCACCAGAAACAACCATGATGGGCAGGGCAAAATGAGGACATTTGACAAATGACACCTTCTCCTAACGCCCCTGAGGTGGTATGCTAAACTCTCTATAAAAGAATGTGTAACCATCGTTTCTGAATTTTCAGCTTATAAAAGCAGCAGACATAAATAGACATAACAGATAAAATTGGAGCAAAAAGAAATTATGAACCCCTTTTAGGTGGTTTAGCCTTCCCTGCCTCTAATCTAAATATTATTGATCAAAGATCCTGGTTGAACCACTGCAAATAAGCGAAATGTAAAGCAAATTTTCCAGACTCCAGCCAATGTACCGTCAAAGGCTTGGGAAAAAAATCTGATTTTAAACTGAAGCATTAAAGATTGGTTGCAAACATTCAATTCCCGAGTGCTGTTTGGAGGGCCATCTATAAGTCGAAAGAAAATTGTGCTTTTATGAAAGAAGAAATTAGCTTATATATATCCAAGGTTTTACACCAGTTCGGTCCGTACGGGCCCTGTGAACCTGCTGACCTTCGGTTTGAAAACAATATCTATATCAGTTCCAACAATCTACAGGTTGCTGACTCACCATCCGGTATAACTTGACGACACACACAGGGAAAATAAACAGCGTCAAAAGGGAGTCCAGGCTGCCTCCAGAATGACCCCCTGCTTTAAGGAAGCCCAGGTCCTTATCATCTTATATGACTTCCTTAGGTAAATCAGGGAGCTATGGGACTCCCCTATGCACATATACATTATGCGACTCACCATCCAGTATAACTTGACGGCGTACTTGCCATGCGGGTTGTAGGCCGGCATGTTGGGCGTCTTGCCGGTTATCTTGTTGATGGCGTAGATGTGCTCCCAGGGCCGCCACATGAAGACGTGCTCCCCCTCGGTAGGTACCCCCTGGTCCACTCCCTCCGGGGGGATCTTCACCTTGGACATCTGCCACAGAGCCGCGATCTGACTCGTGATCCATCGCATCAACTGGAGAAGGGGAGAAAGAGGCGGTCTGGTTATAAAGGTGTGTTATAGTGAGACCCTTTATAATACATGTAAATAGTGGTTAACATCAAGCTGAAAAATCATTAAGAGTAGACAACAAGACATGCTTCATATGTCGTGCTGGTTCACATACCCTGCTTGTAGAAGGATACTGAACTATGCCTTTTGAGTAGTACACTGAAATCCATATACATGTATTCCCTGACTGTGAGTAGTAACTGTATACTGAAATACGCCCTGTGAGTAGAACTCGGAAATATGCCCTGTGAGTAGTATACTGAAATATGCCCTGTGAGTAGTTTACTGAAATATGCCCTATGAGTAGTATACTGAAATATGCTCTGTAAGTAGTATACTGAAATATGCCCTATGAGTAGTATACTGAAATATGGCCTATGAGTAGTATACTGAAATATGCCCTGTAAGTAGTATACTGAAATATGTCCTGTAAGTAGTATACTGAAATGTTCCCTTTAAGTAGTATACTGAAATATGTTCTATGAGTAGTATACTGAAATATGGCCTATTAGTAGTATACTGAAATATGTCCTGTAAGTAGTATACTGAAATATGTCCTGTAAGTAGTATACTGAAATGTTCCCTTTAAGCAGGATACTGACATGGCCTAGTAGTATAGTGAAATATGAGCCAATTTTTGCATCAGGGTTCAGAAGTTGAACACCTATTTTACCTTGAGGAATCCTGGAAAACAATGAGTATTATCACCTTTTTCCTTTCATCTTATCTTCTATACCCCATCGCTGTTCTCCCTTTCCTTGTGCTTTTTATATTTACCATAAATTCTTGGGTGGAAGCAGCAACTATTATATAGTACACGAGTCAGATCGCCAGTGTGGCTCATAGGATCGCTTGTAGGATCACCATAGAGTCAGTTTTTTATGTATGCTACAGTACTAAAGCAGTCACAATCAGATGTCTTGTGAGGCTTATAGAACTCTCCAAAGTAAGAGGTGCGGTTAATTCGCGAATTAGGCTTATATGGGAGGTTTTACGGTATTTCAGCATCCATCTTTCCTATCACCCACACCCCTCCCCGCCCTGCACCTCTCCGCACTGATACCCCATAAACCATGAATGTAACGGAACCAGAAAATACGGCCTGCCCGCGGTGGTTCCGCGATACGCCGCTAAAGGCAGCACCGTGCACCAAACAGGCTGACATGGTGCTACATCACTCTGAGCATGCTCACCCAGTCACTTCCTGTCTCCTGCCCCCTGGCGGGCTGCGGCCACACTAAACGCTCCGGGCGGGGTATGAATTGTGCTGATCGTAGCGTTAAGTGGTGCTGGGGGGTGGAGCCGAGTAGTAGGGGAGAGGGGGGGGGGGGGGATATGGGGTATGGGGTGCCTAACAGTAAATAGTAACTGGCTCATGTTTAAGGACAGCATGATGCCTCTGGGATGGATGTTCATTTGTCAGCATCTGTGGGTTACACCATGAATGCACTGTAAGCAATGTACGGTGAGTAAAGGGTTAAATATTCCACTCAGTTTTGTAGAAAGTCCAAGTCAGCTATATGTTTGGATACAGCGTGGATACAAATCGGATTGTCTGCTACCGTAAATTCTAGTTTAGAAGCCGCGGCTATTATGCGAATCAGATTTGGGGTGCAGCGAAACTATTTTCAGATGCCCTGTCTGCCTTATACCCGAGAATTTACGGTGTGGTCCCTACACACATTCAGCACCCCATAGTGGGGCTGAATAGACCGGGTAGTGGGTGGGTGTAGTGCTCAATAGGTGTGGTAGTCCTGTAAGAGAGGAATACTGCTTTAAAACAGTCTACCCTTTGTCACAATGATGCATGAATGCTGCCCTGATGAGTAACCCCCCATTGCTACATTCATGCCTCATGCCGACCCTACGGGGCTGATGCACTCCCGAAGGATTGGTATGATGTATGAAATTGACATTGGTGAGTAGACTCCCCAGGGCTGCATTCATGAATCATAAATCGACCAGAAACATTGCATTAAAGCACTATGCGGCCCTTAGAGGGTTAATGCTGCTAATGTTGTTGATGGGGAGTAGCGACATCACTAATGGACATTTACCAGGTAGACCTGCCCCACACAGCCACACAGGTGGGGTGCAGTCAGAAACAGCACAGCCAAAAATATTTTTTTTTATTTATACTCACCTGGCGGACAAACGACTAGTTTTATGAAAAAAAGAATTTCTTAAAACTAGTCATTTGTCCGCCAGGCGAGTTTATTTATCTTATTTTCTTGAAATGAGAAAATTATTTTTGCCTGTGAGACAAGGGGATAAAGGTAAAATAACTAGAAATTGTGAGGAAATGAAATATAGAGAGCTACAACCATTGCCAATCCATTTTCTATCTGACACCACAGTTGAGTTGGCAGTGCTGGGGTAGACTGGCAGTGGGACTGAGTGGACTGACACCTGACAATGGGACACTCTATTCTACAGTCTGCCATACACTGTTAACCCTTTAAGGGCGGCATGATGCCTTAATGCATCATGCCTTTGGTCGTCATAATGCATGGATGCAGCCCTGGTGTGTTACTTACCAGGGCTGCATTCAAGCATCATGCCGACCCTATGGGCTTGAGATACTCCCAAAGGGTCGGCATGCTGCACCAAGGCAGCACTCGACGGGGCTGCATTAGTGCATCATGACGATACAGGTCATCTTTTAGCAACATCCGTCCTTTAAGGGTTAAAACAGATATGTGAGAGGTGGTGGCAATCGGCAGATGGGTTACAATGGCCTCTCCAAGTCATTTGTAGCTCTATGGGTTTGTCCTATATTGACCCCCTGGAAGTCCCTTTGAGGTCTACTTATGTCACTAGTTTATGCTGATGGGCCATGTCTATCAGATCTTCACCAAACACAGAAAGACTGAAATGAGAATAACAATAAAGAAGACTTAATATCAAAGTAGTAATTTTTTGTGGTTTTTTTTGCACTATAATAACATTCTCAGCAGGCACCACTGAGAGTGGAAAAATGCACTTGGCATTTATCACTGTTGGGATAGCTATGCCTGTAATGTACTTTACAGTTATCGGCAAGGTGAACCAGCTTTGCGGCCTCCAATACTATAAAACTGATGCACAAGTATTTTGCTTTTATACTATGAAGGGAAAGTCTATGTTTACTGATGATCCTGTGAAGTGGCCATTGCTTCCAATGTTTCAATGTGCACAGGCTACAGCTACACAAGTGGCAGAGATATCCTTCATCTCAAGGTCTCTAATGCAACAAAGGATTTATAAAAACCCTCCTGTTTTCCCCTTGTAGGACCCTGGATGGGGGACAGTCCAGGTGACCCCTGTGTACCTGCCTCTTCTGTGAGTCACCACATGTACTCCTCCTACTGGCTGGTAGAGGAACGCTTTAACTTTGATCCTCCTTCACCTGTGTCCACCCTGTGTAGGAAGGGGGTCCGGTGATGGCCTGGGCCCTTGTGATGAGAGGGTCCCCTTTATACTGTACTGTCTACGGTAACATATTATCACTGGTATCTGCTCCACTGGTGGCATTTATAAGCAGTATCAGCTGTATAAAGCCCCTTTAAAGTTTTAACAATTTTCAATAGGATGCATTCAAATTCAAATGTATGAATGAGTATGCCAATCCAATGGGAATGCAATTGGTCTATAGCATCCAGTGGCTGCCCACCTCAAAAGCTACTGATTACATTTACCTGTCACCTCCCTGTGAGGGCCAGGTGGGCTACAGGTGTGACAACTGCTGTATTCCCCCCATACTGGTCCCCAGTCACCCCCCCCCCCTCACATACACCCAGTCCCCCACCCAGGGTGACTAGTGACAGTATAGTACCTGACAGGTCCATGGTAACCATGGTGTTGAGGTAACCATGGTAACATGAGGGCTTTCACACCACACACAGGTGTGGTGGCTACCTGTGTACCGTAATACCTTGCATAGAAGCAGGGGCTACCGGTAGTATGCAAGTCAGATTGCCGGTGTGGCTTATAGGATCGGCCCAGAGTCGGGGTGCGGCTTATATGCGAGTTTTTTGATGTACCGTATTCGACCAAATAAGCGCTCTCCCCCTGATGGAGCACTTCACACCTGTGCAGGAGTTAAGGCAAACCCAAGTGTAAAGACATAGGGGTGTGTTGAAGCCTTTTAAAGGGCACTGAGGGGGGCCAGTAGTCTGCATAAGACAGCGCTTATTAGAATGGACATTTGAAGCCGATTTTCATACTCAAATTTTTTTTTTAAGCGCCCAGGGCACTTATTACGTCGAATACAGTATACTACAGTACTAAAGTGGCCAAAAGGAGGTCGCCTATAGGATAGACTAAAGTCTAGGTGTGGCTAATATGCGAGTTAGGCTTCTACGCTGGAGTTTACGGTATATATGAGGGGCGGCATGTCAGGTGTGTTGTCCCCCCCCCCCCTCACACCTTGGTCCTGCTCACCTGTGTGCTCATCATGTAGACGCTACAGGTGGGACTCGACTTACCTGAGGAACTCACAACTACCGCACTCATCATGTGTCATAAACACTGAGCTATGTATACACTGCTTCTCCATACTGTGCTCAAAATACATGTCTCAGAATAGTCATTTTTACATGCATCTTGACCAAATGTCATTATGGTTTTCATGGGACATGGCTACATTTATTGTTAAAATGCCAGATTTCTCCCAAATATAACTACCGTAAAAGCTCGCGTATAAGCCACAGCTAGTATGTAAGTCAGATCAGCGGTGCTGCTTATAGCATCGGCTCAGGGTCACGATGCAGCTTATACGCAAGTTTTTGCTACTATTGTTCAGTACAAAAGTCACCGTAATCAGATCTCTGGTGCGGCTTGTAGGATCGGCCCAAAGTCGGGTGCGGCTTATACACGAGTTAGGCTTACATACACAAGGTTTTATGGTACTGCCAAATAGTCATTCTACGTGCATATATCATTGTCAATGAGTATTTTGAGAACAAAATATTTTTATTCTATCCAATTATTTCCTACTAAAATACCAGAAAGCTCCCATATATAAACCACTTTGAAAGCTGTACCAGTCAACACCAAACAAGTACAGCTTTCAGACAAATATGCCCTAGTAGCTGCGTTGTAAGAAAGATGATCAAGTAGGTAACTCCAATTCACCCTTTAGAGTCTTTAACCTATATAATATGCTTTCCTTCAAAAGTTGCCGAAATTATTGTCCCTGCCCGAAAGGTTGCATAATAAACAGCCCGGGTTGCCTGGTGGCTAAAGACCTCTCTGCAGGTAGCATTCACAAAGAAGCTGTTCTTAACCCAGATTGTGTTAAACACAATCTATGGGGGCAGACACTTCAGATAGCAACTCGATCTAGATGTTGGACACACTCTCATCTGGTGAGAGGCCTACTTGGCTCCATACCTTTCTCCGCGAGCAACTTTTGGATTCTAGAAGACATAAATCGGATCTTATAGTGATCATATTATGATAATTCGGGTGGCTCCATGTATGTGGCCATGTTAGTTCTGTCCATGGATTATCCCACGAGATTAAGCTTGGTATCACACTCCCACAAACCATAGTTGCCAGGAACAAGCTACATTTCGAGAGCAGAACCAAGATCTCGAACGTGCGGACGAGAAATGGGTGTTTACTCTGTCACTACTCCATCAGTACTTTTTTCCCCACACCAACACTGACACAGGCAATCTCATGAGATCTTTCATTGATATCCTCCCTTTACCATTTAGTTGAACTACAGAGCAAGTGCTTTCAGTAATATTACTGTAATATCATTACCGTAACCTGGACTCATGCGTGTAGGGTTTGGTGTTGGGGAAAAAAGTACTGATGGAGTAGTGTCAGAGTTGCTTGTCTTCTAAAATCCAAAATTCTAATTTTCCATCACTTGCAGAACTTGTTCCCGTGACCACTGTGTTTACACGCATGAGTCCAGGTTACGGTAATGATATTACAGTAATATTACTGAAAGCACTTGCTCTGTAGTTTAACTAAATGGTAAAGGGAGGATATCAATGAAAGATCTCATGAGATTGCCTGTGTCAGTGTAAACACAGTGGTCACGGGAACAAGTTCACTCCAGTTTCATCTCTATAGCACTGAATCCCTGACACCGGAAGTAGGTCAGTCACACATGACGTCACTTCCCATGCCTTCCCAGAAGGCCATGTCAGCAGGCCAATTATCAGTGCCAACAGCCAATAGGAAAGTATTACCTACAAATAAGGAGAGCACCGCCATAGGGTAGGTAGGGTGCATGTGGGGGGGGGTGGTGTCATATCACCTTTAGTGGCCAGGTTTATGAATTCTGCCAAGGGCAATCAGTGGCTGTGTGGCAGAGATGTGGGGTAGACTGGGGGAGTGTTTCCACCAGGCAGACTTTGCTGTGCTTGGTTGTTTGTAGGGACTAGCATGTACAGGGTTGCCATTCACAAGGTAGTTTTAAATTCCCTGACTTTTCCCTGACGTTATATCAAATTTCGTGACATAAAGCCAATGTCTTTAAATGCCCTCCAACTATAGGGTAGACTGCCCATGAGATGACTAGGTGGGCTGCTGGTACATTGAATAGACCAGTACATGGATTAGGAGCCCTGTGGACAATAGGTCCTATGGCGATTAGCCCTGGGGATGAATGTCTATGATAGCCCTGTGGCCCTGTTTGAGACCAAATATACAGCAGTCCAACATTATAGCACTCCAATGCACTATATGGATATATATCTAAAACTGGACATCGACATCCATGTAACAGAATCCTTCCAACAGAAATCTATATTTAGTAGAAGTAGAAATCCATGAATATCTATATGAAGGAGAACACCATGTTCATGCCTATGAATATGTCTGTGTGTATGTTCATTTAAAAATTCAAGATTGCAACCATTCATTGAATGCCACCATGCTTTCAATGTAATCTCAAATTGCAGTTGCAGTAATTTGATACTAATAAAAAAAATCTATTCTATTTTTCTTTCATGAACAGTTGGCATCCCATAGATTCATTGAATGTCCCGATGCTTGAAATGCAATCTTGACTTGTAGTTGCATTAATTTGATACTATTAAAAAAACAAATCCTATTTGATTTTTCCTTCATTCAACCCATTCAAGATGGCTACCATTTACTAAATGCCACAATGCTTTCAGTGCAATGAAGAATTATAGTTGCATTAATTTGTATAATTCATATAAGAAAATTTCTATTTGATACCTTTTTTCAAACACAGTTGGCACCCCATAGGGTTAGGATGGCCACCATTCATTGAATGCCACAATGCTTTAAATGCAATCTTGAAATCTAGTTGCATAAATTTATACTGTTAAAAAAATCCAATTTAGTTGTTTTTTTCATGAAGAGTTGGCACCCCATAGGTTCAAGGTGGCCACCAGTCATTGAATGCCATAATGCTTAAATGCAATCTTGAATTGCAGTTGCATTAATTTGATTCTTAAAAAAATACTTTCTTTTCTTTCTTTCATGAACAGTTGGCACCCCATACATTCAATGTGGCTACCAGTCATTGGATGCCACAATGCTTTAAGTGCAATCACAAATTGTAGTTGCATTAATCTGATACTAATAAAAAAAACTAATTCTATTCTTTTTTTTTAATTCATGATCAGTTGGCACCCCATATATTTAAGATGACTACCATTCATTTAAGATGCTTAAAATGCAATCTCGAATTGTAGTTGCATCAATTTAATGCTAATAAAAAACAAATTCTTATCGATTTGTCTTTCATGAATAGTTGGCACCCCATAAGGTGGCTACTATTCATATTAATGCAAATACAATGCTTTAAGTGCTATTACGAATTATAGTTGCATTAATCTGATACTAAAAAAAATAAATATTCTATTTGATTTTTCTTTCATGAACAGTTGGCACCCCATAAATTAAAAATGCACCCAGCACCCAGGTCAACAGCTATATACGGACACATGAACCTCCCCTGCCTGTTCTCCTTCAATGCAGAGTGAAGTGGGTGGGAGGGGGTGACCATCAACAGTGCATAAACACTTTGATTGGATGACAATGCAGTTTTTATATTACAACCCTAAATTTGTGCAACGAAAATCATCAAGAAATACTAAGTATTTTTTCCAAAGAATAGCTTTTCTAGAATGGCTCGATACTCAGAAATCCTACTGCGAATAAAAAAAAGTCAAATTCTGATTCTAAACACCTGAAAAGTGAGAAATACTGGCGTTCACGGTTTATGTAGGAAATGTACTAAAAACACCAAAAATATGCAACAAAACCCTAATTTTCTCAAAAACTGTTCAGTAGGATTTTTTCTAACTGAGGTTCCAGTGTTTTCTACCCTCATATTACACATTGGCATAGAGAACATATTGGCACCTAGTCAGGATTTTGCCCTAAAAGCAATCTGTGAGGCAAAAAACAGCCAAAATGAGCCACTGGTCTGAAGTATAAAACTGGGCATCGATCACTATAGAGCTACAAAGAGAGAGAATCGATGTCCAGTAACTACCAGCTAGTACCAACAGACCAGCTAGTCACCTCATGGGCGGTCTACCCTACCTACCGGTATGAGGAAGCACTAACAGGGCAAAAGGCTTGTTAGCAAAAAAGCGGGGTGAGGAGTGACGAGAGGCTAGACCTTCAGGACCCTTACCTAGGTGTGAGAAGAGGCTAGGTAGGACTGCCAGGTGTGTAGCAGGTACAGGGTAGGGATGGCAGGGTAGGGGGAGCTATGTCCTTATTACATTCCCAACCCTCCCCTGTGGCCACTTATGAGAGGTAATATAGGGGATGATGGCAGCAGTAAAAATAAATGTATCACCCATGTATCAAATTCACCCCCACATAGTTAACCCTTTAAGGACAGCATCATGCAGCTAGCTTTCATATTTACTTGTCGTCACGCTGCAGCGGTTCATTATGCCGACTCTTCCAAGAGTGTAACAACCCAGTAGGGTTGGCATGATGTTTGAATGCGAAAAAAAGCACTGCATTCATACGTCATACTGGCAAAAGGGGCACAGTACATCACATCATATACGGCCCTGCTTAACTCATTAAGGACGGCATGATACCATATTGCATCATGCCCTTGGTCGTCATTATGCATGAATGCAGCCAAATAATGCAGCACCGGCGAGTTACTCGCAGGGGCTGCATTGGTGCATCATGACGACAAATGTGATATTTTAGCGACATCCATCCTTAAAGGGTTAAAGGGTATAGGAAAGCACATTAATTAGGTCCCTCAGGGCAGAAAGTGTAACATTTCGGGTTCATCAACCTCTTACAAAAGCAGCCCGCACCATCCCCAATGTGACCTACAATTGTTGTTAACCATTTAAGGACAGCAAAGTGCACTCAAGAGGGCTGCATGCGAGAACCATGCTGAGCCATTAGGAGTGAATCAACCTGTAGTGTTGGCATGATGCTTAAATGCACTCACCTAGCATTTAGGCATCATGACAATAAGGTGTGCATACATATGCTGCATCAAAGTACTGTGTGACATGTAAAGGGGGGAGATTACAGAAATTGCTTGCCGACAGGTTTCCCCAACTGTAACCTTAAACCCAGCTCATATTTCACTGCCTTTACACACTGCTTAAGAATACACAAGTTCTGTCCCAGATCTGGGATAGATGAAATTAACTCTTTAACGGCTGCATAGTGCTTATCTCTTATTTTGGACAATTAATGCAGTCCTGACAAGTATCTCACTAGTGCTGCATTATGCCGACTCGAGGGATTGATACATTCCCGATGGGTTGTGATGATGCACGAATGCAGCAACGACGACAAATATTGCCTTTTACCAACATGCCGTCCTTAAAGCATTAAAGCAGTGTCCCAGATTAGAAATCTAGAATTTGATACTGTGGTGTAATACAGCTTACTAATGGGACTGTCTGCAGAATTAGAACACTTTCACAAAATGATTTGGTGATATTTCAAGTTTCTTATACTCAAATAATAAAAGAGGAGTGTCAGTTGGGCATTGGCTGAAGATCTGAAAATATTTTTTGGGTTGGCAGGGGGATCAGAATTGGCATGACGCGCACATGCGCATGAAAAGAATTCAATATTAGATGTGGAGAGTGGCAACAAGATTTTAATTATTGTCCGATAATGTCATCAATAAATTGTTTCCCCAGGCTACAATGTAGGGCCTGACATTTGTGAGCGACAGGAAAAACATATTGTCTACAATTATTGGATATTAATTATCACAATTGCAACTGCTTTCCGGTCGTCCCATTTCATTGCTTTATAAAAAGTAACGATGGCAAATAATCGAGTACAGAGCAATTACTTCTCTTCCTCACGTTTCTACGATATGTGAGCAGTTCTCATGGTGCTTAACCCCATAAGGGTCACATAGTGCTTTAATGAACTATTCCCTTCTGGCCGACATGATGCATAAATGCAGCTCGTGTGAGTAACTCGCCAGTGCTGCATTCATGCATCATGTAGACCCCGCAAATGAACGGTGTAATAATACCCCCTAAGGGAATGCGTCAAGACGACAATGGACATATTCACCAAATCACTCTGCCTACCTTTAAAAGGCTCACGAATCAAATATTGCCCCAGTGGGTGGGCTTGAGGGAATGGGGTCCCCATGAAAACAGAGTATTTGCCTTTCAGCTGTGCCACACTCGGCATGCTTCTCTCTAAAGGGGCGCATTAATTGTACTCCACATACAATAGAGGCATGTTCCTAGTGGCACAACTTAAATGGCCACCTGCTGCTTATTCTACCTTCTAAAGGGCAGCCTCCATACACCCAGTACAAGACCCAGGGTAGAAGGTCAGAGACAGCCTTCACACAGAGAAGAAGTAGAATCACTGTAACTCTCAAATAGGAGTCCAGCCCTGATCACTGAGGTAACTCTCCCCAGGACTCTAAAGTGAGTTCCAATCATTATGGGGAGTCATTCTAGAGTTATTATAGAGTCCTGCTAATGTTAGGGAGTTCTGGGGAGAGTTACCTCAGTGATCAAGTCGGGAGTCACAGTTATTCTACTTCTTTTCTCTGTGTTGCCTCAAGGCACCAAGAGTACATTGAATAGTCTTCTGAAGCCCCGGAGCCCTGGAGACGGCACCAATGGATGGTGTATGCAGTATTCAGGGGCGTGGCAAGCAATTTCAAAGTAGGGGGGACTGAGGGTATTTTGACCCTTTTTGACTACTTTAAACTTGACCTTTTTGGTTTGACCTTTTTTTGGGTTGGTCAAAAGTGGGGGGGACATGTCCCCCCCGTCCCCCCCGGTTGCCACGCCCCTGGTATTTGCAAATGGAGGCAGGTTTACCTGTGGGCATTTTGTCAAATCTTACCTCAGAGATCCAAATACACGTGAAACAATAAGTGGGAGCTAAATATGCCACTTCCTGGTAAAAGAGGCAATATCCTGCCAATTATGTATGGGAAACTGATTAGATTTGATGCGGAAATCCCTATGGAAAAGGAAATAAGAAATAAGGCAACGATCAGAGTATAATGGCAATACATTGTGTTTTCTCTACTATAGGTAAAGTCATGAAGTATAGGTAAAAAGTTTTAAAGTTCATCTACTTCTTTTAGTTAAATGGCATTTATTTAATGACCAAATGGCACACAAAAAACGTTTTGATACCAATTTAAAGCCAAGACATCATGGAATATGAAAAATTGTGGATTCTGTTGCCATGGCAACGAGGATTCTAAAATGTTGAAATTTCAAATTTTTCACTCTTTTACAAGGCAATGTTGTCATGACAACCAGAGTGACACCTTTTAGCTAAATATTTCAAGAGGGGTAGTTCAGAAACTAAATTATCTTTCAAATGAGACCATTTAGGGCATTGTATCTAGCCTGGTCTATGAAAGAGACTCATTCAAAGTTGGGAGCGAAATGTTGAATTTTTGCATTTTTACCATTTGGCTCAAAATGGATGTTTTACCCCATTACTTGTGCAGCATGATCAAACATACCAAAAACATGAAAATTTACTTGCACAAATTATTAAATGCTGACAGTGATGATGAAAACAGTACAGATTGGGGTCCCCTTAAGAATATATGTGTCTATTGTAATAATAAGAGGTCTATATGTGATAAAAGTCAGCTGTTCTATGTGAAATGTATGACAAAATAATGCTTTATGGGGCGGGGCTTCTCAAAATCCCAATCTAAAGTATATTTCTTGATCCAAAATGGCCGACATTTGGAGGATTTATCCCATATTTTCAAGCATAATGGATCTATAACCAACAATTGATGGTTTCTAGTACAGTATGTCTACAAAATATTACTATATTGCAAGACTGACAACAATAGTAACCACAATTAGCCCTTGAGAAGTATTGCTGAGTGTTCAATTCTCCCTGATTTAATTGTATTTATGGGTATAAATGCCCGAAAAGGACACTTACCCATCAATTATTAATGAGAAAAACATAAATTGCTCAACAATTATAGATATTTTACTTTATATTTATGGTGTATATGCATGTATCAATTTCCTGGAACAAAAGAAACCCCTTCACAGCCTAATCTACGTGGGTATACTAGACAGGCAAAGTAGGTGTATTCACTGGCCTTTTCTTGGTGACTGGAGCTATAGTCTCTGGGTAGTAACCAGTTTTTTAGGTCTTTTTGGAATGCCTTCTTTAGGTGCTGAGCCCTAACCCCTCCCCTCACCACCCCTGTTACCTGAGGCATGCATACAGCAGTCTGTTACAATGAGGACCTTCCTGCAGGGTTTCCTATAGCAATGAGCCGCACCCCCAGACAAGGCTTCCCTACCCTGATACAGCACTGATTATATCCCTGCCTATGGTTAACCCTGTATGGGTGGCAAAGTGCTTTAATGTGCTATACTCTTTGACGTCATGATGCATGAATGAAACCCTGGCGAGTAACTCACCTTTGCTGCATTCATGCATAAGGCTGACCGTATGTGATTGAAACCCTACCTAAGGGTCTGCCTGATGCATGAATGCAAACTTGGCAAGTAACTCGCCAGTGCTGCATTCATGCATCGTACCAACCCTGTGGTATTGGAATCCTACCGAAGGGCTGTATTATTGCATTATGCCGACAAAGGGCATGGTGCATTGCAGCCCTTAAAGGGTTAAAGGTGCCAATTGTTGGGGTAAGGCGCAATGGTGGGGCTAGGGGTCAAGGTAGGAGGCTGGGGGTTGGTGTGCGTGTGTGTGTGTGTGTGTGTGTGTGTGTGTGTGTGTGTGTGTGTATGTGTAGGGGGGGTAGTCTTTGGCACGTGCACAATGACAGGGTGGCGCCCCCTTCCCAGACGCCACTGTCTCACGTGTAGCAGAAGGAACTTCCGGTCTAGACAGGCGGCAATTGAAATTGGTGAAAAGCGATTGGTGTTTTACCGTCTAAGGGAGGGAGGGAGGGAGGGAGGGAGGGAGGGAGGGAGGGAGGGAGGGAGGGAGGGAGGGAGGGAGGGAGTGAGGGAGGGAGGGAGGGAGGGAGGGAAGAGTGAGGGCATATGAAGGGTATGGAGAAGAAGGGCAGCAATAGGAGTTGATGGGGATAGAATGGAAGCAATGGAAAGGGAGCTAGAGGCGTAAAGTGTATGAAACATATGTCACTTACAATATCGATAGGAATATTATGATAGACCTTAAGACACAGGTTATTCCACTTATCTGTCACCTGAATAGGATGCTACCCATCTTGCATCAAACATACACCCCTCCCCCTCCTTTTCCCCCAGCCCCCTTCAACCACTGCTAACACTTTAAAGTGGGTATATCCGATTTTTGCCAAATTTTAAATCCTAGATAAATGTCTTCCAATTACTGTAAAAGTGTATTATTTATGGGTTGGAGTAGATCAAAATGGTATCCATGGGCAGTAGCAGCTCAGAAAGTGGGTCCCATGGGGTCTAACCATGGTCTGTTCTAGTGTTTTTACCATGGGGCATTAAAATTGTGCACGATTTTATTTTTAAATGACCATATTTTAGGAAATAAAATCAAACTTGGGCAATATGAGGGGGGGGTGAGGGGGAATTGAGTAGATAGGAAGTTCAGTATGATATTTGGGAACATCCTGACTCATTATTAGGGAAATTAATCTTTTTGTCCCACACATCGGATATACCGTAAAACCCCGCCTTTAAGACGGATTTTATTTGGGATTTATTTTCTCTACAAGACGGATTTTTTCCTAGAAGAAGGGGGTCGTCTTAAAGGCGGGGTTTATATATATAAGATCATAGTGGAATCAATTTTCAAACGTTTTTTGTACAAGACGAATTTTTTTTCCAAAAGAAGGGGGTCGTCTTAAAGGCGGGGTCGTCTTAAAGGCGGGGTTTTACGGTACTCACTTTAAGGACAGCATTATGTATGCAATTTTTGTCGACATGATGCATGAATGCAGTAACGGTGAGTGAGGAACATTAATGGGTATAGCACATAAAAGCCCGATGCTGCCCTTACAGGTAGATGCTGTCCCCCTCTGGTGGACACACAAGACGGCGAGAGGCGGTGTTTGATGATCAGAAACAAAAACGGGCCTGGTATAATGGGGCGCCCCCTGTGTGCCAAGTCACGTACTGCGCCCTCATTATAACCACCCTGCTATGGGGCGCACAGTGACAACACAACGGTGGGGTATTGCTGTTACCGTAAATTATCATGTAGACTCCGCAGTTTGTACAAGGGTCATATCTAACCCCACACTGAAAAAGTAAACTTGTCTCCAGGTTACCATCCCACAAATAGAATCGGGAACTGGCAAATGTTGGATTTTGGGCTGGCACATGCTATGTGGGTCTTCTATCTGCAGTTAGAAGACCCACTTTCTTGTCATTTAGACGAGTTTTTAACTCGTTTATCTTACTATGTCACTTAGAGGAGTATGGAGACAAGTTTATTTTTTGAGTGCAGTGCGGCTTACACCCAGGGGCTTATAGGACCCTCCCAAGGTGGGGGTGCGGCTTATACGATGATTTCTGCCAGCATAGTATAATATTAAATAAGCGATTTTCAGACCTGTGCAGCTTATATAATTCTTCTATGTTCAGCTTACACAAGGATTAGGCTTATACACAGAAATTCACGGTGGTTGTATTCACTTTATTTCAAGACAGAAATAGGGATATATGAATTTTAATAGCTGAAAAAATAGGGCACAATACTTTTTGGAAAATCCTTCTTAATTTCTTAATTTAATGCGAGCACAGAGATGCTATAGTTAGTAAAGAGTATGCTGTATCTTTATTTGATTTATTTGATCTTAAGAATTAATTGTAAAATATCACTGTTAGATAGGCCTAGTAAGATCGGATGTAAACAATGGTATCTAACCTATATACACTGCTGCATCATAGACATAAATACAGGTAGATCCTTGCAGCATCAAAGAGACTTCCTTAGTCATGTTTTATGACACATGATACCCCATAGCCACCTGAGACCTACCTGAGATGGGAGAGGGACCATGTGAAGAGGCTGGAAGCCACTGGTAGCTACCACAAGGGGCGGTAAGGGGGGTGGTGCTTTGTGTTAGTGTGCAGGGGGGGGGGGTGGCTATCTCTGTTAATGGGAGGGATAAGGGTCTCATAAGAGGGGGACGGGTGTTCTTAAAGATGGGATATCATATAACTATTGACAGCATCTCTAGTTATCCATTTAAATCGATATTCAAAATAAGATATACTACTAAACTGCCTGGTTCTTTCACTAACTGGTATTCAAAATGAAAACATATATTAAGCTTGGAATAATCCAAATAGGAATATCAAGTTAGTTCTGTATCTGAAATACAATCCGGTTATGACCCATAGTCCGTCTTTAATAGCAGATATGGTTTGGCATGGTGGGGGTCTGTGTGGTAGAGGGTGTGTGTGAGTGGGGGGGGGGGGGTCCTGTTGTCTGAGGGGGCCTCACCTGGTCCTTAGATGCTGGGATCCTTTTGATCAAACCTGGTCCTCAAAGTCTCTGTCATGTCTACCTGTATGCAGCACTGGGGGGGGGGGGGGGGGGTAGAGGAGGGACAGGGTTCTCTATAGAACGGGGTATAATTATGGATTAAACCTGTTAAGGGCAGCGTAGTGCTTTATCGCACCATGTCCTATTGTATGAATGCGCCACTGTATCGAGGAACAACTCACCGGTGCTGCATTCTGGCATCTTTATAATCCGACAGTGTTGCTATAAGTTCCTCAATGGGGCTGCATTGGTGCATCACGACATAAAATGGTCATGACGTCTTGAGGCACCAAGGCTTACTTATGAGTATAAGGTAAGGATGCTGAGAGAGGGTACATATGGAACCTTGGTTTGTGATGGGATTGGTGGAGGGGGAGGAAGATAGTGAATGGTGGCAATTCTGAGGGCGTAGGATAGCCAGTTGGGTAGAGTAGGATGTGGGCATTGGTTTCCGATTATCAAAATGCGGAGGGTTCTAGGTTGGAGGTATGACTATTTTGAAGACAACTCCCATCTACACAATCATGCATAGATTATTGTGTACAACGTTCGGAGTGATAGTCCAAACGATGCCCCGTATGAAACCATCGGAAACTAAACACAATAATTAACTTTATAAGTTAAAGTAGTTTCTACCTTGCTATAACATTGTGAGCACTATGATCACGAGTCTCCCCAAGGTGGGTTTACTGAAGAAGATCTTGTTTTGGTATCGAGCACTATTATCCAATATTGTTTATCGGTGCAAGAAATATGAAATTACTGATACGAAAAGTGTTGCCCTTTTTTTAGCCGGAAACCAGCCTTATCAAATAGAGAAAGGCACTAAAATAGTCTTTTTGTGGAAAATTCCAACCTCATCTAGGCAATATCTAATCAGCTAGGATCTGTTGACACTTCATCATTAGGTTTAATGGCCTCTTTTGGTCAGCATGATGCATGAATGCAGGCCTGGTAGAAAATACTCCAGGGGAGCATCCATGCTGATCTTATAAAAATCGGATTGATAAACTTGCAAAGGGCCAGCATGATGCCGCGATGATGTGCCGACGCTATGCCGACAAGTGAACATGATGCCTTTAGGAGCATACTGTCTCTAAAGAGTTAAATGATCTCACATTCCTAATTAGACATTTCTATTCACTTCTTTAAGGGCATATTTTCTCAAAGGTGGCAGAATGGCCTTACTTAATGGCTGAGTTAAGTTTGAGTTTTAAGATTCATTGTTTTCATCTCAGCGGCATATTTGCTCGTTATTTTCATCTTAGCAGATTAGCATATTAAAATCTAATTTTATGTGTCTCTAGACATTTATGTGACTAATGAGTCATTGCCCCCTAAATCCAAGGAAATAATACTGCTTTTCCCAATATGGTTATTATATAGATATGCCCCACAACCAGAAAGGCCTCTATGTGAGTATGTGTGTAGATAGGTTTGGGTTGCTTGTCCTATATGCAATGAGCCTGCACCATTGTATGCAGGATATCTCAGGTTGGGTGCAGCCTGAGTGAGTGGATGTGAGTGACTGAGTGAGTGGGTGTGAGTGACTGAGTGAGTGGGTGTGAGTGACTGAGTGAGTGGGTGTGAGTGACTGAGTGAGTGGGTGTGAGTGACTGAGTGAGTGGGTGTGAGTGACTGAGTGAGTGGATGTGAGTGGCTGAGTGAGTGGGTGTGAGTGACTGAGTGCAGCCTGGAGCTGCTCCTTCAGTAATCTGAGTCTGTGTGAGCACCTACTCTGCCACAGCCCTCAGGGGGTGGTGGGGGGAGTATATAGGGTGGCAGGTTTATGGATTATGAAATTTAAATCCTAATTTTAAAGAATTGCAATAAAGTCTCTGTATATAAAGTCTCTTATATAGATATATGAAAACTACACCAGCATTTTATGGCTTGATACAACAGATTCAAACTAAGAATTCTATATATATTATCTAGGCTAATTCTAAGTATCATTTTCAGTGAGGGGTTTCAGGCAGTATGTAAAAGGAAGTAGGTTTATGGACTGTGGAATTTGAAACCATTTATTTTTGTAATAGCAATAAAGGATGAAATCATAAGCCTCATGTCTAACACAGGATATATGAAAATTGTGTCAGCGATTTATAGTCAGTATATGCCAACAACCTATTTTATTTCCTAGACTAGTTAAATCTAGATATAATTTCCAATATATTTTACCCTTATTAGCCCTAAGCCTCTAACGTTAAAATTTCAAAACCTATGGCAGACGCTTTCTCAGATCAATTCTCTCGAGAATATAAGCTCTCTACATTCAGGTAGATAATTCGAACTCCATATTAGCGGCATGCTGAGCTTTATTTGAAAACGTTTAGTAAGCCATATCTGGGGTGTGATTATGGCTACGATACTTTAGTACTGTACTACAGTAGCAAAAACCCTGATATAAAACACATCCAGAGTTTGGGCAAATCCTAAAAGCAGTGCTGGGGTTTTCACTTTCATACAAGCTGTGGCTTTTACATGAGACTTTAAGGCAGTATGTATTTAAAATGGATCTCTCCACTCCCCTGGGGGACTCCCCCTGTTGTAGTTCCTCCAGTGCCTCTCCATCACCTGAGTCAAGCAGCTTCCGGGCTGGGATTAATGCAAACCTGCAGTGTTAGAACACAGGAGGAGGTGTCGGGTGTAGCTGCAACCCTTTAAGGACGGGATAATGCATTAATGCATCATGCCTTTGGTCGTCATGATGCATGAATGCAGCCCTGGTGAGTAACTTGCGAGGGCTGCATTCCAGCATCATGCCGACCCTACGGGGTTGAGACACTCCCTAAGAGCCGGCATGATGCACCAATGCAGCACCGGAGAGTTACTCGTTGGGCTGCATTGATGCATCATGACCACAAATGTCATCTCTTAGTGACATCCGTCTTTAGAACACAGGAGGAGGCTGCAGACTGCAACCCTTTAAGAGCAGCACACTGCAGTGTTAGAACAGAGGAGGTGTCAGGGACCCTTTAAGGGCTGCAAACTGCAGTATTTATAATAGACACAGGTGTCAGGGACCCTTTAAGGGCGGCATACTGCAGTGTTAGACACAGGAGGTGTCAGGGACCCTTTAAGGGCGGCATACTGCAGTGTTAGACACAGGAGGTGTCAGGGACCCTTTAAGGGCTGCATACTGCAGTGTTAGAACACAGGGGGTGTCAGTGTTAGAACACAGGGGGTGTCAGGGACCCTTTAAGGTGACTATACATGGGTAGCCAGAATTATCACCGTGTCGCCGTGTCGATTTTTAGCCAGGGTGCTGTGTCGCCGTGTCGATTTTTATCTTATACAAACTTCTTTATTTTTTGTGTTCGTCGATTTTTAAACCCCCCCGTGTCGCACGTGTCGAATTTAAGAACCCCCCGTGTCGCCGTGTCGCGCGTGTCAAATTTTACCCATGTATAGTCACTTTAAGGGCCATATCCTGCAGTGTTAGACACAGGAGGTGTCAGGGACCCTTTAAGGGCCGCATACTGCAGTGTTAGAACACAGGAGGTGTCAGGGACCCTTTAAGGGCTGCACACTGCAGTGCTAGAACACAGGAGGTGTCAGGGACTCTTTAAGGGCCGATACTGTAGTGTTAGAACACAGGAGGTGTCAGGGACCCTTTAAGGGCTGCACACTGCAGTGTTAGAACACAGGAGGTGTCAGGGACCCTTTAAGGGCTGCACACTGCAGTGCTAGAACACAGGAGGTGTCAGGGACTCTTTAAGGGCCGATACTGTAGTGTTAGAACACAGGAGGTGTCAGGGACCCTTTAAGGGCTGCATACTGCAGTGTCAGAACACAGGGGGTGTCAGGGACCCTTTAAGGGCTGCACACTGCAGTGCTAGAACACAGGAGGTGTCAGGGACTCTTTAAGGGCTGCATGCTGCAGTGTTAGAACAGGGCCTCCAATGATTGGAGCTCAAAAATGAATTTTCTTAAAAAGATACCTCCCTTCCTCTCTATTTCATTCTACCTATTCCCTACTATTTTGCTCAAATTCTATTTTATTGCCAATTATGTGATCATTTTGGAATAAAATCTTGCATGATTTTATACCCCTATTGAAGACACACTAGAAAATCCCATAGTTGAGCCACACAGGATTCCTTTTCTGACCTACTATTACCCATGGATAGCATTTGATTCATGCTGCATTTCGACAACAGTCAACTCCTTATTGTAAGACACCCAGATCTGCCTAATTGGCCTGCCTCATCCCTCAGGGAGGACTATTACTCTGTCCTATCCTGTCCCTACTTGACCACTCCACTTAAGGCCACAGACACCTTATCATTGACCCTGCCACCAATAGGCACTGAGGCTGACTGTATCTCATAACACTTTCAGGGAGTGATCATTTTTTAACAACAAGGGGGGGAGGTTCTCGTGGAGCGCACCTTACTGGTCGAAAATCGGCACGCGCACAGGCCCTTTGAAGCATAGTAACGCACAGGCATTTTGGCCCAAAACAGGTTAATTTTTTGGACCCCCCCAAAGAGGGGTGTAAAATTCTTTGCCCCTCCCCCTGTTGATAAAAAATTATCACCCCCTAAGTTAACTATCCTCCACCTACTGTCAGGCCCCAATTGCACTACGGTCACTTCTCAAAATACCCAATCATTTTGTTGTGGGTTCTCTTTTTTTTGTGTTTAAGTTTCTCAAAATACCAAGCCCTTTTGCTATTGGTTTTGGTTTTTATGAACCCTTTTAAGGGAATTCTCAGATCTCAAAGAAGGCAAAGAGCTTCTAAGAAATGACCACTTGGCTTCATTTCTGCACCTGATCTAAGATTTTCTTGAGCACGATTTTTCAAATTCCACAGAATAATAAGTGCTTTAACCCTTCACAAAGTGGTTTGTTGCACTTAGGCCTTCATCATTATGCATGACCCTAGTGAGCTGATGCATTATGATGACAAAGAACATTTCATTTTAAAACACTAAGCGGGCTAATGTATACTTCTTAATTTATGCAGTTGGGTTTAGGTCTAGAACAGGGATCACCTCTGCTAGATGTGCATCCTGCATAAAGATAATCCTCAGGCATCTCTCGTGCAAAATGGGCGGGGGGCAAAATAACTGTAGTTCTACCCTTACCCTACAGTACATGAGCCACGGAGTCTGGTGGACAAAGGACTAACCACTCAGCTAACATTACATTATGACCCCAATAACCTTCAGGACTGACATTTGGACATGATTTGACATTGGTGGTGATGAGTCTATAATAAGGAATGTTTGGTACAGACGGCCTGAGGAAGGCCAGGTCTCAGGTAACTGTCTGATTGTAGGGGACAGTGGGCTGTATGAAGATGTATGCGGCATCTGATACATTATACACAAAGGCCTATGGCAAGAGGGGCATTTTGGATCGTTCCTCCCAAGGTGAAACTGGGGTAGAATCTTGGGTGAGTGGGGTACGACCTCAGTGTCACCGATAGAGGAACGATACAAAATGACCTTCGCCATGGGCCTTTGCCTTTATTTCAATTTTCTTTTTATTTAAAAAAGGTTATATTAGATTCAAGTGGTCATAGATATTTAAACAAATGATGACATCACAGGACAGGTGATACACTAGTTAGATTTTTAGTGATCATTGTAATCACCATGAAATGAATTACAATAGTGCATGATACCTGAAAACTGACACACCAGGATTTTAAAAGGATTCTCAACTCGACTCAACTCATGAAACATGACAGCTGACATATCAAATTGCTTGATAATTCTCAATTGGCATTTGCTGAAAAGTGCCTCATGTCATGTGAATCTTCTACCAATAAAAATGTCAGACTAGGTTTGTTCTTAACACGGCTTACAGAGAGAAGGGCCACAGTCTGCATCTCCCTCCTGTCCTTTATCCCAAAAAGCATCACTTTGACAAACATTACTAGATTTTTCACCGCATCGATCATGAATGAGGGAATTCCCCCGAGCTCAATTTAACTCGGTGAATAGGCGTCAATAAATGGCACCGCATGCCCCGACTCCCGCTGGTGGGTGGGGGTAATTCAGCAGCAAGGACTCCAACAGTCGCACCCACTTGACATGATTTGCCAACATTTGCACTGAGTTTGGAAAATAATGGCTTTAAATTGACGGGTAAACATAAACGTTCATCGAGCAGGACGAGGAACAAAATACCATTGGCCTCTAGTGCTACCTAACAATACGCAAAGCTACCTACTCATCACTCTAGTGAAGAGAAGAATAACAATCAAAAAGAACAGTAGCTATTTTACAACTTCATAAAGTACATAAATATCCAAATATATAGAGCTCTGTATATATATTATATTCAGGGCATATGGTACGAGCAATTTACCCAGAATCTGTGGTTAAGCATGCACAACCGAAATAGACATTTTAAGGTTGTGCACACTGCATGCACAGCAGAGCCATAGTGCTAACTGCCCCTATAGCTGAGCAGCTCACTGACCAACTCACCTGTCTATGTTAATGCAGCACTTTGTCCAAGTATAGCTTTTTCAGATGTTATCCACTGTGGGGTCAGGATTTCTTCAATATAATTCCTATTTTTTTGCCTTTTCAGATAAATTATGCAGGTCTGCAAGTTCCCTTGATGTTGGTCTTTCTGTATCAAATTAAAATACATATCTCCATCTGAGGGGGTGAAATGGGGTAGGGGTGAGTGGTTGAGGGGGTGAGTGGTTCTCCAGGTGATGAGACAGGTGTGAAGGTCCAGTCCATGTAAGGCAGGGGCTCAGTGCTCACCTGTAGGTGTTGTACAGGTAAGTAGGATACAGGTGAGTCAGGTCCCCCACACAGGTGTCCTGTAGGTACCTTTTGGTGTATAATGTTAGATTCTTGGTGCTTATGGTACGAAGAATCATTTTAAGGGTCTTATGTTTTTTTCTTCCATATACATGTTTAGTAAAAGCCTATTTAAGCGCAGGGGCCTCAAATGGGCGCAAGTCTCGTTTAAGCGGCAGTCAAGGACCCCATGGAAATCATAATCTCTCTTCGACTCATATAACCCCAGGTCCCTGTAAAGGCGTAGGAGTGACAGGGACTTGAAATGTAAAGCACTGGGGCGCTTAGGCGGGCCATTATGGTACACCTTCCCTCCCTCCCACTATATAAGGCAGGGGTGTAAGAGGTCTTATTATAAGTGTCCTCCTTGGCACAGATAGGCTCCAGTGGTTGTCAGGTTGGCATCCTCCAGGGTTGAAGAGTACAGAAATAGGACAGAAATCCAATGTACAAAGTCATATTTCCCACACCTATGTCATCCCCTCCACCTCCTGCTGCCATGCCCACCACCCTACAACACGACAGGTATGAAGCACCAGGTAGGTCAATGGCACTCCAGGTGTGCATGTTAGACTCCTCCAGGGCTGGGCGATATTAAGAGAAATGGTTTTAGAGAAATCCAATTTGTGAAAGAAGTCAAGTTCTGCACCCCTCCCCCCTCCCTTCCCCACCCCGGGTATCCAGTGGTGTCCCTACATGGCCCACCCCTCCTGTGGACCACCACTGTATGCCCACCTTCCTCCAGTACCTGGTGGAGGTACCAGGCCGGGCAGGCAGCAGTGCCTCCTCCTCACACCTGGGTTGTCATCAATATGTAGCACCTGCTACACCTGACATACACCGTCACGCCTCCTCATCTCTCTGACTGATTTATAATGTTATCGTTTTTCTCCCTTCATGGTTTTCTGTTCTCTCAGTCCAATATCTCTCAATATGGGACTCTACATATGTCTCTGTGTCTCTTCGTTTTTTAATGTGGGACTGTCCGCATATCTTGGCGTTTCTTCTTACTGTTATATTTTTACTGGATCCTTTTTTAACCCGTTAAGGGAGGCATGTCTCTTGACATGATGGACCAATGCAGCTCTGTTGAGTAACTCACCAGTGCTGCATTCAAGGATCATATCGACCCTATGGGACTGATACATCCTCAAAGGGTCAGCATGATGCAACAACCTTTTTAGCGACATGCTATCCTTAACGGGTTAAGTTACTTTTTTCTCCTTTCATGGTGTTCTGTTTTCCCCGCCTGCTTATCTCCTTTATTCTTTTTTTCTGAAGTATGAATCGTCTTTCTTTCATCTTCCTGGATTTCTGTTTCCTACTCTTATCTAAAATTCGGTATTTGTTCATCTGTGTGCATTGCTTACTTTTTTAAATCTTTATCATATCTGATTTAAGATGTCTCCCCACGCCTGCATCTCTATCATTTTTCTCTGATGCATATTCAGTTGTTGGGTAGTTTTTCACCTGGCCTTCTGTTCTCCAACTCCCATATCATGTTATTTTATCCCTTTTCTTGTATTTTTGAAAAAGCCTTTTCTTGTTTCAAGTTCTCTTCTTCTTACCAATGCATTTTACATTTGGGAACTCTATTTTATCATGCCCCCTTAGGTCCACCAACCTTCAGCTGGGAACAAATGACTCGCCCTGGGAACGCCTTTCTATGTAATAGATAGACAATGGTTATGAAAAGGTATGTAGAATCAACCACAGCTTGCTGGTGGGGGCCAGACGAGGGCGAAGCCCAAGTCGCCCTACCAGCAAGCTGTAGTTAATCTACATACCTTTTCATAACCATTGTTTATCTGTTTTAAACCAGGGTATGCAGTATAACCAAGGTGCGAATTCTATTGTTCTGCCCCAACACCGTGGTTTAATCCTGTATGGACCACACTTGTCATCAGTTTGTCCTCATGACGTCAGCATGGGGTGAGATGACATCAGCAACCTGTACCTATTCAATGTCCAAGCAGTGGTTTCATTACGTCATCTGATATCGTCCAGGAAATGGCTTTATGCCCACCCCCCTCCTATCATCCCAGAGGAGTCCTTTTATTTGGCTGATTTTGCAAGTCCTATTACAGAGAGCCTTGCAGACTGGCAGTGGGTAGATATTTCATAACCCCCCCCCCCTCTCATGACACGACTGTACAGCAGTTCTAGGCACGCCTCCTCTGGGTGCACATTCTGTAAACATGTAGGAAAATCAAGTAATACCCCCCCCCCCCCTCCCCCCACCATATGAGCACAAAGTCAGCCCCACTGCCCCCATCTGTAGATACCAGCACCACCAGGGTGAAGCTTCTCCCATGTCTATTGTCTTACCTGATCTCCTGAGGAAGTGCTCATTTTTCAACACCAGGGGGGGGGGGGGGGGTTGGGGTCACCAAGTATTGTGGAATCTCTAGGTGGGAGTGGGGGAACTTCTGTAGTATGTATCGCAAATGAAAGTGTTTTCTCTCATGCATTTTGGGGGGGGGGGGGGGGGGGGTTGTGTGGCCAAAGGCAGCCCCCCCCCCCCCCGGTCTAAATATGACCATTCCCTTGACACTTACCGGTGTATGTATATTGTTATATGTATACAGGTAGGCAGAGATGTAGGCAGCGCTCATGGCTTCTTTTGTATGATAACCACCTGCTCTAATGGCGACTGATAAGAACTTGAAGATGGCATTTTGTGTGGAGCCTTTTTTAATAATACATTAGAAGGTCGGGAGGGGGGCTGTTAGGCTGTTTTAATACTTGGTGGCTCAGAAGAACTAAAATTGGGCTGATATTGGGCCCCGGTTCTGATTCCTCTAGCTCAGGGAGGGCTGTTCTAAGGGCCCTGATATAGGGATGGATGGATGGATAAATTCGACATGGCGACATTACATGACCATGTCTTAAAATCGACATGCAACATGGAGCTTAGTGACACGAGGAAAAGAATAAGTGAAATGACATCTATGGTATTTCTTAAATTAGACATAAGACATGTTCCATATAGTATGTATGCACATTTTCTCCAAAAATTGACCCCCCCCCCCCATTCCCCTAAGGTTCTTGTACACATTAAAATAAAGGGTTGATGTACGCAAAGATTTTCAGAAAAATAGACCCCCCCTCATGCGTACATACTTTATGGAAGACCCCTACCTTGAACCTATCCATGCCCCCCCCCCCCCGATGCCTATTACAATACCTAGATGCAGACCTCCATGCAGATAACACTGCAGCATGACAGCAGACATATAAGACAGCTATAGGTATAAGGTGAGTGAGTGGGTTTACCTGGAGTTACCTGTAGCGTCTAGTAGTCAGGTGTACCTGGCCGCACAGGTGAGCTGAGCATAATCCCAACAGGTGTCTCTCCTCCAGTACCCCTCCCACCCCTCCTCCATGGTCCTCACACAGGTGTGTCCACTACCTGGGTGAGGGGAGGGAGTAGGTAGGTGTCCAGGTGTGTGTATGGCAGGTGAGGGTGGCCAGGTAGGGGATGCACCCAGCCCCCACCGTGCCCAGACGCCGACTGGATCCTCCTCATCAGGGAAGGATCCAACGCTGCACACCTGGGCCACGCCCACCTACCCCTCACCCCCACCCACATCCACACACTCACATCCACTCACGTACCCCTCCCCCTCTCCATCCTAATTCACCTATCCTCCTACCCCTACCTACTCCTCCCCATCCGCTGTGGTACCGCGCTGTCGCTCCTATCTACCTGCCCCTTCCACCTCCCTACCCTACCTACCTGCCTCCCCGTCCCTACCCCTCCCACCTACGATACCTCCCTGTCCCTCCCACCTTCCTATCAGCCACCACCCAGGGGGTGGACAGGGGAGGAGACACGCATTTTAGTGACTGGGTGAGGTGGGGAAAGGGGAGGAAGGGGGAGGGATAGAGTGAGATTGTGAGGCACTGCGGAATGGGGGGAGGGAGGATGGGTGGCAGGGAAGCGGGGAGAAGGGAGGGGATGGGTGGAAGGGGAGAAGGGAGGGGGATGGGTGGAAGGGGGGTAGGGAGGGAGGGGGTGGGGGAAGGGGAGAAGGGAGGGGGATGGGTGGAAGGGAGGCGGGAAGAAGGGAGGGGGTGGGGGAAGGGGAGAAGGGAGGGGGATGGGTGGAAGGGGAGAAGTGAGAAGGGAGGGTGGTGGGGACTGGGAAAAGGGAGGGAAGGGGAAGGGGAAAGGGGGGGGGAGGATGGGCCGTGAGGGGGGAGGGGGAGAGGGTGAGGGCAATAAAAGAGAGGATGGAAGGGGAGAAAGAAAGGAGGCAGAAGATGAAAGGAGGATAGGTAGAAGGGGGAGATGGGGAAATGAGCAGCAGGGGTGTGGAAGGCAGGTACCACCCACAGGGGGTGCAGGGAGGCAGGGACGGCCTACCTTGGGTGACTGGTGGGTAGGAGGTGCATGCTGGTTGAGGGGTGCTGCTATTATAATACCATGAGTCATGACATCTAGGTGGGCGACATGGAAATCAATGGGGAGTCAAAAGCTGCAGAGATAGGGATGAGGGAGGTGGTTGACATGCTTAGCGGGGGTGGGGTTGGGGGGGGGGGGAGGGGGAGGGTGTGTAACAGGTACTGTCTATATGAGTCAATGCCACCCTACCAGGGAACAAAGCACCTGTGTGATTCTGTGTGACCTCTATTGTTCGGGTAGCGGTGTCTAGCAGACATACCCTGGTAGTGTGTTTTTATTTAACCCTTTAAGAGTAGCTGCCATTTGACTTGTCATCAAGATGTACTCATGACACTGCTGAGTGACTCGCTAGGTCTGTAAAGTGCATACAAGGCTGCATCTTTGCTAAGGCCAAAAAAAAAGGTTTGTTTCAGGTCACCCGACCGACCCTATCAAAACAGGGCCGACCCGACTTCTTTTTATGCAATTTTGAAGAAATTTTTATATATTTACATTTTTTGGGGGACAATTTTGGGTTGACAAAATTTTTGAATTTTTCCCCCCATTTTTACACAGTTTTTGGTATCGTAAAGGGGCTGTAAAAAAAGGAAGTAAAAAAAAAGAAAAATCCGGCCTACCGACCCTAGATTTTAATCCCATGTTACCTGAAACAAACCTCTTTTCTTATTTGGCCTAATGATAACCAAAACTCATGAGAAAGATGTCCAAATTGCACCATTTAAGGTTCTTAAATCAATATCTGAGGGGCTAGCCATCTTCATTTTCTGCTCTTTTTAGCCCTCTAAGGACAGCATGATGCCTTAATGCATCATGTTCTTGGTCGTCATGATGTATGGATGCAGCCCTGCTGTACTTAAAGGGCTAAAGGCACAGGTGTGGAGTGGATGTGAGCAGATATATAGACTATGTCTACCACTGTGTGCCCATTCAGTAACAGCTCAGGGGGTAGGGGTCCTGTTAGGTGTGGTGCTAGATAACGGTACCTGCCAACTACTGTGTCTACCACGGTGTGCCCATTCAGTAACAGCTCAGGGGTAGGTGGTGTGATAGGTGTGGTGCTAGATAACGGTACCTGCCAGCTACTGTGTCTACCACTGTGTGCCCATTCAGTAACAGCTCAGGGGTAGGTGGTCTGTTAGGTGTGGTGCTAGATAACGGTACCTGCCAGCTACTGTGTCTACCACTGTGTGCCCATTCAGTAACAGCTCAGGGGTAGGTGGTGTGTGAGGTGTGGTGCTAGATAACGTTACCTGCCAGCTACTGTGTCTACCACTGTGTGCCCATTTAGTAACAGCTCAGGGGTAGGTGGTGTGTGAGGTGTGGTGCTAGATAACGTTACCTACCAGCTACTGTGTCTACCACTGTGTGCCCATTTAGTAACAGCTCAGGGGTAGGTGGTGTGTGAGGTGTGGTGCTAGATAACGTTACCTACCAGCTACTGTGTCTACCACTGTGTGCCCATTCAGTAACAGCTCAGGGGGTAGGTGGTCTGTTAGGTGTGGTGCTAGATAACGTTACCTACCAACTACTGTGTCTACCACTGTGTGCCCATTCAGTAACAGCTCAGGGGTAGGGGCCCTGTTAGGTGTGGTGCTAGATAACGGTACCTGCCAACTACTGTGTCTACCACTGTGTGCCCATTCAGTAACAGCTTAGGGCCCTGTTAGTTGTAGTGCTAGATCTACCGGTAGTTACCTAACAATTAACCCCTTACGGTGCCTTTTAATAAATGCATTCTGCCCTTTATTGCCACAATGCATGAAGCCCTGGCGCATAACTTGGGTAATTCTATTTTGATTTAATTAAAAATTCTGGCGTATATTTTTACACATTTCTTTTGCATCTTAAGTCAATTTAATTGATTTGTAAGTCAGCAAGTTGAAACTACGATCGGTTAGTCAACTTTGGATTCCTTGAGTTAACATTGCTACTTTGTAGCCTGAGGCCGACTTACCTACCCTAATTCTCAGACTACGTTGTATAAAACACACTTTTTTTTGGCTTTAGGGTCAGTGGAGGTTGGGGATTGGGCACAGGAGGAGCGGAAAAGTCAACGCTTAATACTGAGCACCCTGTGGTGAATGGCAGACCCCCTCCTCCCTCCCTCCAGTTCCCCCCTACACTGGTATTCTTACCTTAGTTCTGGCTAACAGTTCAGTCACCAGTGATTAACCCTAGTTATCAGGTAGTCTTTTTTTGGCTCCCTATATGACCAACCACGGTTAGTTTACTGTAAATGTAGATATTTTCGCGCGTATAAATTATCGTGATTTTGCTATAAATGACGGACTCACTGGTACTAAAATTCGCGGATTTCCGAAATTTGGCTATTTGATTCAATACTGTATAAATATCCGCTTTGTACATATTTTCACGTATTTTTTAAATCGCGAAAATCGCGAAAATATGTACAGCGCGAAAATATCGTCGTTTACAGTATACTGTCAGGTTGGCCAGTGCCACCCTACCCACCTCCCATTTCTACGAGTATCATGGGAAGTCTCTTTGAATCAGTCATTTTTCAATGTTGGTTCGTCATTCTGACCAATATCCCTCTGACTAACCTGGGGTAGCCACTACATACTAAGCCCCAGAGCATAAAGATTATCAGTGTACCCGCCAGCTCCCCCTCCTCTCCATCTTTTTAGGCCCTGCTTTCAGCCCAGGAGGAGGCGGCTTTCAGCCCTGGAGGGGTCGGAAATGGAGGCCACAGGAGGTGCAGGGTGGGGTCAGATAAAGGCTGCTGGGGGGGGGAGTGAAAGGGCAGAGTTTTAATTCTGAATTAAGTCAGCGCGTCACCCGGCTTGTCACTGTAGCCATTGCACTGACTGTCACCGGTACGGAAATGAACCGCCGCCCAGCCGCCTGGGGCCCTGCCATATAGGTCATATATATAGTCAAGACCGGAGAATTTGGCGAAACAGCCAAAGAAAAATTTTACCTGTAGTGTCTAGCAGTTTGATAAAGCTGCATTGGGTCATTAGGTGTACCCCTCCCAGGGTAGAGCATCCTTAAATGTCCTGTGGTAATCTTTATCACCTACAGGGTCCACTGTCTGTCATTGATGACCACTGTAAACCTGTGATGTCTGAGATTGTGATGGTCAGAATAGGGTGAGCTGCTCCCTAAATGAACATTTAAATAGGTTGTTTAAATTGTGTGAGGTTATGGTATCTGATGTTAATGAAATGCCACCTATAATAGAGGATTACGACCCCCAAGTAGGAGGTTTCACCAAATTCTCCAGTTTTGACTAGAGCCGGACATATCTATGGGGACTACAGCACTGGGATATATAATGTATGATAACCCTTTATGTTGAGCAAAGTGCTATAATACACTATGCCCTATGTTACATTGATAGCTCTCTAAATGGTTTCTTTATGATTGAATCTATTCGTTCCGATGCTTTGACTAAAATGGCAGATATCCAAAGTTTCCAGGCTTTAAAAAATATGAAAGAAATTATGGGAAAAATAAATGTTATTGTAAAAGTAACCATACTTAATCAAACCTTGATAAAAATATATTGCTAACCATGCCATGGAAGCTGAAATTGAAGAAAAGAAAAGAAAAGAAAAGAAAAGAAGAATCTCTTGTACTTACCTCACTCTCGTGGACGTGTTCGTTGGGTGTGAGGAGGTCGAACTTAGTCAGACTGTCAAGGTCCACGACGGTGGGAGTCTGCAAGGGGAATGGAGTAAGTTGATAAAAGAGGTTAACAGAACTGAATATTGGGGTATTTAGCTCAACTTAGATACCCTTATAAGGGATAAAAGAAAATATCAACTCAATATCTTGAATAGTTACAAACGTTCACCTGTTGAAGGCTAAAGCACTTGTACGCAAAAAATATGCTGGTATATTGAAAATACTAAATTTGTATTCCTTATACCACAAAAGAGTTACCTCTTAGATGCCCGTTTAGAGCCCCTATAAATTACAAACCACTTTAAATAGCATTCAAGGGATCCCTTAAAGGTCATAAAATGGTTGCAGCTTTATTTAAATGTTTAATAGGCTTGGAATTTTGAAAAGGTATGGAGAAAGTAGATGCAGTCTGAACTTTGTAATGCAATTCATGTTTTACTCACACAGAGGCCACACCAAATGAAAAAAAAATCAGTCCACCGATTCGACTTTTGAAAAAGAAAGTGCAATCGAGTCAAATAAAATTTGTGCAATATTTCTTACAGATTTTGAAAATGAAGAATTGTTTTCTATTAACCCTGTCTACATATTTCCCAGTGAAATTTAAGTTGATTTGTGGGAAGTTTAAAAAATAGTCGTTTGGTGTGGCCAGAGTGAAATCTGTTTGTGTCAATAAGACTTTCACTGTACTGCTAAAATTGTTGTTCCGCAATATATTTATCACAAGCATTTCTATTAATAATAATTATATTGCTAGCCATTTACTTTATTCAAACACAGTACTTTTTACTGTCGAACCTAGTCCAATTGGCTGATATGATATCCCAAGAATATGTGTAGAATTGTTGATGAATTTATGAATGAAAAAGTACTTTTAAAAGAGACTGGTGGAGTTCCTTTCAAACAAGATTTCCGCACTTTCTATGTTTGTGATAGTGGTTGTAAAGAAAAGAAAATTGCATTCACCGCTGAAAAAAACTAACTAAATGAAATCAAAATAAGGCTTGAAATAGTTATTAGCAATAACTGTAACCGGTCGGTCACCATTTCATTTAGCAATGAGCATATGTGAATAATTTCATGAACGTCATAGAATTTCATGAATTGCACAGTGTGCAAGCAAATGACAAATTGTCTAAGGATAGTTTAAAATATTATTACAAATAAAAGGTACCGGTATTCTTCATAGTAAGTGTACACATACTGTACATGTGTTTTTCAATATTGCGCATGCGACAAAAATATTGTACATTTGTGCGGTTGTATGTTTAGTTTTCTGTTACAAGCGGATACACCATCTGTATGTTACATGATAGGGACTCTCGTATGCCACAGCCACATGACATACGGCATTTGCATATGCCATGGCCCGATCTAATATTGTTGGTTTTCAGACAGTAGGGGTGTGTAATGAATAAAGACTCCCTCTAAGTGGGTTATATCTTTGCACTGTTCTTCACTCGTTGGACCCTGTACCCCATCAGTGTGCCTATAGCTTCGTGTGATATGTAGACAAATGCAAACGCCCATTGATACCGTCTCTGCAGTATTTCACGAGTGGGGGATGGGGGCATATCCCACGAAGCCGCAGTCCCAACTCGTGGAATACGGCAGAGAGTTATCAATGTAGTGGGATTTGCATTTATTTTTTTGATTTGAAGCCATGTAATGAAGAAATCCAGCTTTTTTTTAGCCATTAAATACAGCCACATTGTATTCAATGGGGGGAGGGGGCATTGAATACGGCCCTTCCTATAGTTAAGCAAAGTAAATCTTGTATTTCAAAAGGATAAAATCCAGGTTCAACTCATGAAGGATGATGCAAATGTATCCCACTATTGTGGGACTTTGTCTACCATCAACATTTCTGTATAACTCACGGGTTATACGGGATAACCCCCGCCCACAGGTTGAACGGGATAACCCACAGGTTAAACGGGATAACCCACAGGTTAAATGGGATAACCCACAGGTTATACGGGATAACCCACCGGTTATACAGGATAACCCACCGGTTATACAGGATAACCCACAGGTTAAACGGGATAACCCACCGGTTATACAGGATAACCCACCGGTTATACAGGATAACCCACCGGTTATACGGGATGACCCACAGGTTATACGGGATAACCTACGGGTTATACAGGAGGTTTTACGGTATATATGTTCGAGGTGTGTTGCAAACCGTATATAGGAGTGTGTGCATGTGGACAGTGTATGTATATGTGTGTATTCCATCTTATAAGAACCTGTACAGTAGTGGTGTATATTCTTGTAAGTTTCTTGTCTTACCACTTCTTCTGGATCTATTCCCTGCAAGTTAAACTTTAGACATGTACCACAGACCACAGTGGGGGTACAATACACAGGATGCCACACCTACACCAACAGGGTTCTCCACACACCTAAACTACTATAAACTATGGCAATTAAACCTTTAAGCACTGCATAGTGCTTTAATGCAGTATGCCCTTTATCATCACAATGCATTCATGCAGCCTTGGCAATTAACTCTTCAGTGCAGCATTCATGCTTCAAGTGAGAAGAAGTGCCCACACCTCATTTTTTTCAAGGCATTCATGCTTCATACCGCCCCTCTAGCCAGTTACTCGTCAGGGCTGCATTCATTCATCATGATGATCAACGGGGATTAGTTAGTGCATTAAAGACTCATGATTCTGACTCTCAGGATTAAGCGCCCTTCTCCTACCAAGCCCCAAATTTCACTCCATGCATGGTCATTCTCTTACACTATAAATACCCGTAACCAAAAATGTTAATATTCTTCAATGACAGGCAAAGAAATACTTAAATACTAGAATGAAATTTAAGTAATGCTCCTACTAAGATACTGCATAATAACATCAAATTTCTAGGAAAAATACAAATTAGTACTCTGCTCTATATGGAACTAGACTTACAGTAAAACCTGTTAGAAGCCGAGGGCTATCGGAGAATTTTATGCCAAATTTGGTTTCAAATGTTTCTTCAAAGTAGGGGATCGACCGAATTTATTCCAATAAATTACATTTTGAAATTGTTTATAACAGATATCAGCTTATGAGAATGGTTTTACTGTGTGCAAACCTAGTTCCATTGTTGTGGTATTTATTTTGAGTCTGAGGAGAACCCTGTTCTCTTACAACACTGGCTAAACCCACAATAGCAAGTAAATGCAACAATATATCTTGGAAAACTATTTGGAGGTGGTTATTTAGTAATAGGGGAGGGATTTTTAATGTAATATATAGATAAACAAAACTACAAATACACAATATGTATGTATTCAAGACTTTCTATGTAACTACAACTCCTTTACCTCAATTTAGAATTCAAAAGCACAAAAGTCCATTCAAGTTCACATCACTGACTGACTGGAGACAATACTCATACCAAATCTACCACAAAGGAATAACTATACTGTACTTCACAACAATAGGGAGCAAAATCATGCCTTGCTACTTACCAGCTAAGTACCCATGAAGCAAAATCAGAAATAATTCTCATTTAATTCAACGGCAAGAAGTGTTCTTCCATAAAACTGATCACATTACAATGTAACAAACAAAAAAATCTAAGGTATTCCACTGGACGTCTGTCAATTCCACTGGACGTCTGTCAGTGGTCGGTTATCCGTATTCATTGGGTTTCCTCATAATTTTCACATTATTTAATATCGGCTAGTAAAACGATACGCTGACCCCACTATAAGCTAACCCATGAAGCAAAAGCCAATGTGAGCGGGAAGTGTATATCAATCACAGATTTATGGTTTATTTCAAAAAGCGCATCTAAAGGGGTGCCTCCACCAAAGACCGTCCATCCGTCCGTCCATAAAAACCGTCCAAAAAAGCAGGGAAATTGACTTTTTTCATGGACGGACGGACAAAACCCACTTCCACCAAGGTCTGTCCGTCCATTCCGTCCATCAATCCGTCCAGTTTTTGGTCAAAAACTGGACGGATTGATGGACGGAATGGCCGGACGGATTCCATCCATCAATCCGTCCATTCCGTCCATCACAGATGACCCAAAATGACCAAAAAATGGACGGATTCTGTAGAAAAATGGACGGACGGAAATATAATTTTTTTTTGATATTCCCGTCCGTGCATTCCGTCCATCAATCCGTCCATTTTTAGACCACAAGCTGGACGGATTGATGGACGGAATTGACGGATGGTCCTTGGTGGAAGTGGGTTTGGTCCATCCGTCCATCAAATCTGTCCAGTTTGTGGTCTAAAAATGCTTTTTTGGACGGATTTTATGGACGGACGGATGGACGGTCTTTGGTGGGGGCACCCCTTTAAGCTGCCTAAACAGGTAGACAGTGCGCTTGTACCTTTTCCCCAACTATTCATTCTCGATTAGGTTCCGCTGCAATCTCTTATCACAACTGTACAACAATTATCAGTAAGAATAGGTAGGAGGAATGTATGGTTGGTTGATCAAAGGGATCTTATGTACATGGCATGTTTAGTCTGTTCTATCATACAATTTTCTTAATTCATAAATAGATACCAGGTACTAACATGTTGTTTTGGCATTTGTTGTTAATCCAAGGAGGAAGACACTATTTCAAATCTCACCTTTTCAGCGATGAATTCTGTTGGTCTCTTCCAGTGGTCCACTCTCAGCGATGGGGGCAATTCAATTTTTCCCTCCGGGTCATCGAAGAAATGCTGAACCTGAAGAATTAAAATATCTGATCTGTTAACTTCCACGGAAAATAGGATCTGTATTTCTATAGCATATAATGGGTTTCTCTGTATGCAATCATAAAAAGTATTATCATAACTTTCAGGACAAGGTAAATGGACACAATATGTACAGGTATGAGTTATTTGAAGTTTTCTTGGAGGTAATATGATGATTGTAATGTGAATAGGTCAAAGGGCATGTTTGCCACAGTGCAATACCTTATATTTGTCTAACTATGTATGCTATGACTTCTGTTCACACAGCAATTTGTTGCAATATTTATACTGTATTCATAATAAATTATACAGCATTTAAATATGATTGTGATGATAACTACTTGAAAGATGTAGTACAGATCGAAGATTGGAGGAGAAATGTAAAATCAAAGATGACTCATGAGGACGTGATACATTTAATGATTTGTCTAGAGAAAAAATATTTTTCAGAGGATATCTGCATCTTTTTTTGTTCAATGTTAAATGTGTTCATATCTGATGGAAATACAGCTATTAGACAACTTATTTCCTAGGTAGCACATGAGAGATTAATCAATGAAAACACATAGCATGTTAGACTTGTGTGACGGAAGCGCAAAGCAGTAAAAACATTTAATATGATTTATATCATACACTGATCACATGGTACGGACGACATATACTGTATTATTAGACGATAGATCCTGGCACAAATTAAGCATTAATACACAAGTTGCAGAACATAGTCCTCCATGCCTATTTATCCAAATATTTACTACTTCAGCACAATGCGAAAGAGAATTGTACCGGTAAGATCTAATTGATGAAACGATGCTGCCAAGGGATATCTGTTGAATGTAACCAATCTAGGCTATCCCATTGATTTCACTGAGAGTGAAACGATATGCATGAATAAGTATAAAAGCAAATCTAATCTTACATCTTACTACTGCTACAGTATAACATATCATAGGATACAAATAGAATGTATGTCAGGAATGTAAATTAGAATTTGGAAGTAGGACATGCACCGTCATATTTGCTCTTATAGATAAAGAACAGATTGTATGTGAAATAGAAAATATACAGTTGTATTTGCCTGAAAGCATGTTATTTTGTGTGATGCATTGAATTGTGTAGAGACATCTTAAAAGTGGTGATGGGAGATCCGGTGAGGTTGGGTGTGTACAGTTTAAGCGTGTGTGCAATTTGAAGCGCATGAAGTTTTCTTCGTTTTACAAGTCACCCATGCAGGATCTAGCACTTACCATGGAGCACCCATTGTTTATATTTAAGGAGTGAGGAGGTAGTCAGCATGGGGATATGAAAGATAGGTACAAAGTTTTCAAAATATATAAATTTCAAAAAACAATGCTATATGGCAATTCTCTTTTGTCACAGAAGCTATGACTAATATACTCAAAAGCATTATGAGGATCACCAATTGCCGGTAGGAATTATTTCTAGACGCACGCTAGAGTTGATTATTGTACAGGCATTCTAAAGTACCATTTATTGTAAAATTGGTAATGTTAGTAGAATATGTCTAAAGTTAAAATTGAAGTTTTTACATTTCTAAACCTAAGGAAGGAACAATTTAAATTCCCCAATCACTGTTCGAGAATATTTACAGAATCTGATCTATATAATTATGTACTATCCTACCTAAGTTAAAAATGTCTAAATTTAATTATTTGAACTAAATGTTTATACATGGCATGTACATACACTAACATATGTTATGACAACAAACAGTGTCAGACAGTTTCTAGCAAACTAAGATGACATGAACATGTACATAGTTTTTATTCACATATACATGTAATCTGGTATTCTGTTTTTTTAAGTACATGTAATCTTGTAACAACAATACAGAAATATACATGTATGCTAGACAACATTCTGGTTTAGGGAAGGGTTAGAGCAGTCATTCCACCAAGCATTTTAACAATTAAAATTTGTTTTTGGATATATCAAGTGTCGGACCGAAAAAGTAGTAATTATCGCATTCATTTTTATCTTAATTTTTGCCATTTTTAGGTGAATACGGATCATTCTATCAAAAAAAAGTCATGTATTAAAGACACAACTCTAGCAAAAATAGTCCAAGCTAGAAGTGATTATTTGTTTCAAAGGCCTTTGTATAGCAGGGGACATGCACAAGTGATAGCCAGAAATTGTGAGTGAGCCCCTTTTTGACCATCCTTGATTTGAGAATTAGGGTGACCAATAATCTTGACTGAGCTGAATGTAACTTTTTTAGATAAAAAAACATTTTCAAATTCAGAATTCATAACCTTCCAAGAGAAATCTTGCTCTAAAATGAGACTATTTGTTGCTAGAATGACTGCTGTCTAGGGGTGAGAGGGTACACAGGGTGAAGGGGAGATGAGTTTAGTTACATACACCCACCACTGTCCTCTGAAACAGTACTCTACAAGGAACAAGCATCACATGGCCATCATTGTGGGGCTAATGTACAATGGTTGATTATTTCTTGTCCCCCTTCAGTGAGACCTCGGTAATCTGAATTCCTGGTACCGTATTCGACGTAATAAGCGCACACCCCCTAATAAGCGCACACCCCCCATTTTTGGCAGTTTTAGACTATAAATAACCAAAAATATCTCAATTTTTGACCCCAATTAAACTCTTAACTACTAAAAGGTGTCCATAATCATTTTTTAAGCGCACTGTGTGCTTATTACAGCGAATACGGTATATATACTATCCAGCATTCTTGAAATCTGCATTGAACTTGATTATGATAATCTAGCTATTGCTACTCACTTTGGGAAACATTATGGTTCTTTTTCCAATCTTAACAATAAGTGTCCACTAGACTCAACCCAAGTCCAAATTTTACAAGAGATTGAACGCTATACTGGCATGATATTTAGACTACTATAAATTTTCGCTCATACCCCTAACTCTTAATTTTACCAGTAGCTGCCCCTTGACTTTGGGCAAATCCTATAAGCTGCTCTGAGGTTCTGCTTGAGACTGGCTGATTCAAGATCGAACTAAATTTGGCTCGAAACTGGGCACAACAGATTATCGAGGTATCATTGAGTTTAGAAACAATGTCATGCTGTGTAAATCATGGAACGCTTTGACACAATTTTCAAAAACTATAAGCTATTTACAAGTGGATTTTCCTTTTGTTACAATACCCCTCAAATATCATGATGAAATAGTACATCAAACTGTCTAAAAAGCCATTACTTCTAAGCAAAATTCTTCTATTAAACACAACCTACTTTAGTTGTATGTGCATCTATGACAAAACTCATTTTTAACAAGTATTACAAACAAACCTGATCTAATCTTAGCATGTAGACATAACTAGACATTATTTACACTTGATATAACTTAGATGCAGTTATACCTTAATGTTAAATGTATTTGCAACCTGTTATATATTGTATGTATCATAATAGTATTGATTACTCACCACCGGAGATTTTCCTTTTTCCTTTTCTTTCCCTTTGTGGGCAGCATCCTGAATAACAAGGGTTTTTTGGTTAATGATGATTTAGCAATTAAACATTTCTGGAACATTTCCCGCATACTACCGTAAAACCTCGGTTATAAGCCGATAAGCTATAATTTATAAGCCCCCAAATTTCAAACACTGCTGAATTTTTACTCCTGAACTCACATTCGGCTTATAACCGAGGTTGGCTTATAACAGGCATGGGATTGGGTTTTGAAGAAAAATCCAAAAAGCCGCCAAAAGATGTGATCTGCGGGGAATTTTGTATGATTTGCATGGCATAAATCCCTCTAGAGACTAAGACCCCCCCCCCCTACTAATGTTAAAATATTTTTTCATTGGATCTGCACAAATCACAGGGATGACTTTTTTGGCCTTAAAATTCCGGAAATCCGGATAAATCCGGAAGAATCCCATGCCTGTTATAACCAAGGTTTTAAGGTACTCTCCGCAAATCACTGTATGGCACTTTTAAATGGCAGTGGTAAATAATGGGTGGCTGTGGGGAAATGGGGCACAGCATTGAAAAGTAGGGAGGGTCGGCTACCTTGACAACCGACATGTCACATGGGTGCAGTCACATGACCATGACGTCACATGACGACGTAATGGCAAGACGCTGTCCTACTTCCTGTTTGTGACGTGTCCCTTCACCCCAGGGTATTGTGGGTAAATTGACCAGGCATGTCCAGACAATGTGGGGTTTTCTCAGCCAGAGCCATGAAAAAAAACTTGTATTTCAAGGATTTTTCAATATCATGAAACCATACAGTTTCAGCATGTTAAACCCTGTACCTGTGCTAATTCTTCAACAAACTCCAAATTCTTTAAGTTTCAATGTGTGACAGTGTCAGCTAAATGGAAGCCTTCATCTTAATAAAAAGAGAAACATTCTGAAAACCATTTAAATTAAGGTACCCCTCTATTATAGTTTAAAAAAACAGGGGAGGGCTCTACCTATATTTTCTATGGTTACTTTGTGTGATAAGCTTGTTGAAGGGGTAAATAACCAAAAACCATACCCTTATCAGGGAAAAAAGGACTACCTTAACCATGCAGATTGTGAAAAAATGATACCTTTATCAGAGAAGGCATGTATTGTATTTCTTTGTCGGAAAGGGGGGGGGATGTTGAAGCGTAAAATAAACAACTTTCTATTTCTCTTGGGTTTGTGTTCACACATCATGGTAACCAAACCAAAGCAGTGCCCCCCCCCCCCTTCCCATACCCTGGGCAGGGTCCCCAATATTGAGGGAGTAACTCCTCCTCAGGTGGGCACTATGACCGGGGTAGATGACCAGGGCCGCACAGCTCCCTGGGATTGATGGGTCTGTGTCTGTGAGGCGCTGACACTGCCGCCTAGTGGCCAGCATCCCCTGTCAGCAGCAGCCAATCAGCAGCCCCGTTACAAGCCAAGCCACCAATAAAACACCGCCTACGGTTGGCCGCTTGACCCGCCTACATCACGCCCAATTAGGGAGATGTGTGCTCTCCACCCACAGTCTTGGTGCTCATCATAGGCAGTTTGTGTGTACATTGGGCATGTAGAATGTGGGTGGAGAGTTGGGTTCAGGAGAAGAGGGGCAGAGATGGGGTATGGAGTAAGGCAGGTTATCTCGGAATAGCCAAGCTGGGGCAAAGGGCAAATAAAGCATGGTTATCAGTGGGTGGAAAATGGGGGCCCCGGACAGGGGGGGGGAGGATGAGTAATGTCGCATGTTGAATTTAGGAATTGGTCATGCCGCTTGTTGCTTAGATTCCCATGTTGCCTTTAATAACCTATCGCGCCCCATGTCAAATTTAAAAAGCGCCCTATGTCATGTCACCTATTTGTTTATGCATGTCACTAAGCCTCCTGTCACATGTTGAATTTATGAAATGCCCTTATTGTTGGGTCAGAATCTAGCGGTCTGGGCCATAAATAAGTCGGCTGAGAGTGGGTGGTGGGTGGAAGAGGGGGTGTACATGGGGGAGGGACTGGCAGTGGTAAAAGGGTGGTTAGTGGACATCATGTCATATACATCATGGGAAGTACATTGTGGATAAGGTGGGCGATTGGGAAAAGTATGCATCACAAAACTCTTCCTGATAAGCCAGCCTCACGTATAAGCTGACACGCAAATCTGAGAATAATTTGTAAACCGTTCTTTTCTTACAAGAATAGGGCACATAATTAACCCGATGCAAAGTAAAAAAACAAATGACAAACAGCCTCGATTCAGGACAGGAAACCATGGTGCAACACGCATTACGTACCAATAAAACCTCCACATTTCTTCCTCCAGGAGAATCTCCTATGTATCCCACTGTATGGTACACATGAATGCATTCCCAGTAGAGATACAAATGTATATCTGAGAAATGATATTCTTCCCTGAACCTCCATAGCATGAAATCGCTTCCTGTCCCAAATTGAGGCTATTTGTGACCTGTTGTTTTTTACCATGCATAGGGTGATCTAACGTGCCCTATTTAAACAGGTTAATCCCCTCCACTTTTAGAAAATACTAAAAGGCCAGTTAGGCCTCAAATCTTAAATTTTATCTTAGAGCACATTCACATTATATTATCATATTATTTAGGTCATATTCTTCTCTCTAAAGGCATGAGTTTTTAATACTCTAAAAGTACTAAAAAGAAGATAATAAATACATATATTTAAGAAATTGGTACTTACCCATTTTTCTCCGTTAATGTCGGCATCGTTCCATTCGGGCCAGATGACAAATCGTTGTGCCTTCCTTCCATCGGCAGCTCCTACGCTAGCAGCAATGGACGCTGCCCTGCAAGACGCAAGTACAACCATTAAATACTGAGAAACAACGATAATGTAAATTGCTGTCCATCTGACATAACTACTGAAGTATTTTTTCATGCTGTTGTTTATATCAATTTGTGATTTCCCCCCCTTCAATGCATGTTCCCACTTCTATATTTATTATACACTTGCACTTTTCTCACGGCACTAGTAATTGATTTTTTTAATATCCAGAGTTATGAGTTAATTCAAATAATCGTTTCAAATGTAGTCCTCATCATTTTGTTATCGAAGATTATTTTTTAAAGCGTTGGGTGAGACTGTCTGTCTTTTCATTAGCTCCACAATCTGCGTGACTGGGAATCATCGGCAGACTCAGTAATACCAACAACGAACTGCTTCTTTCACACGGAGCTTACTTAATTCACACCTAAATCTAAGACATGCCTAATGTTTAGATGAATACTTTACCAGGTGTCCTGAGAATGCCATGTACATGATTATAATACTACGTGAGCACATGAAAGTATGTAAATCCTGAATATGTAGATTACTATGAATTGTATGTGGAACCGTATGATAAATATTCAATGTGGCAATAACCGGATGTTTGAATATAATATGTAAACGTAAGTTTTCTTTATCAAATTGATTTACACATTCTATCTAGATAATGCTGTCTATCAAATGTGTCCTTTAAGCTGATCAACAATATTCTGAATCCCCCACCACTGAAAACCTATCCTGTTGTAGGGGTCTGTGGTGCACCTGGACAACTATGGCACCTCTTTGACCTCAGATGCTGCCCTTGGAACGACCTTGGTAGGAGACAGATTAACCCTTTAGTGACCGGACGGTGCCTTAAGACATTGTGTACATTTGTCGTCTTGATGCACCCGTGTCGATGAGTAACTCGCCACACTGGATTGATGCGTCATACTGACTCTTTGGCAGTGTATGAACCAAGAAAGACTCCCTATGATACACTCATGCAGCACTGACAAGTTACTTGTGCATTAAAGTATCCTGATACCTAGAGGTCATAAGGCCATAAAAAAAGTTGTGCTCCGGTATCCCGACCGACCCTACGTTTTAGGGGCCGACCCTTATTCTTTTGGGCCATTAAAAAAAAGATTGAGACAATTTAGGACATTTTTGGTGATTTTACTATTAAAATAGGCTTTTTTTACCCCCCACAAAAAAGAAGTAAAAAAAAAGAGAGGCGACCTACCGACCCTCTTTATTTTTGGCCATGTTACCGGAACACAACTCTTTTTTTTTAGGCTTAATGCATTAACACCCTAAGAGTTAACCCACACTGCCCTGTGCCACCCATGTGTCAATGGTAGCGGGGGCGGTGCGTTGGTTCACCTCTCAGGGCCGCTGTCCTTCTAATAAAGGCCGTGGTATCTCTTTTCATGTCAGATGTCTCAAGGACTTGGATGCCTAATTCAATCAGTGACCAACGTCATCCCCCCAACCCCTCCACTATGATCCACTTTATCCCCCCCCCCTCCCCCCCCCCCTAATCCCTTACTGGCACATCATCTTAACACACCTCTTAGGGAGGTAGTTCCATACCAAGAGAAATGACAGAAATGTTTGACAATTTTTGACAATTTTCTATAGCAAATAAATTTGACGTGATTTATACATTAAATTCCATAGAAAATGGAAAGAGATATGTCATGGTTCCCACCTACACACACCTCACCCCCCCCCCCCCCCGGTTCCCCCACACGCCATGCCCCGATCAGGCCCGACGCCCACCTGTGGTCCCCTGTCCCTCACAGACATGCCCACCTCCACCCCTAATCACCCCACACCAGGGGGGGGGGGGGGGGGTAACACTTTACTGGCAGCATGACCCTTTAAGCCTTTATGATGCTTGAATGCATGCAGCCCTGGCGAGTAACTTGCCAGGGCTGCATTCATGGCTGAATTCATGCATCATGTCGACCTCAGGCATGATGCCTTAATGCCTTAAAGGGTTAATGCGTCATGTACATCAGTCGGCATGATGCATGAATGCAAGACAGGAGAGTTACGCCCCATCGTGAAAGACCTCCCAGATCAACCTGGTAGGAGCAGTGAGTTACTCACCTGGGATGCATTCATGCATCATGACGACCATATAATAGTATAGTCAATTAAAGCACTATTCTGCCCCTAACCATTTTAAGGATGGTATGATGCCTTAATGCATCATTCCCTTGGTCATCATGACGCATGAATGCAGCCCGAGTGGGTAACTCGCCAGTGCTGCAGTATGCCGTCCCAATGGGATTGAGATGATCCCGAAGGGTCAGCATGATGTGCCAATGCAGCACCGCCGGCGCTGCATCGGTGTACCATGCAACAAATGTTATCTTTTAGGGACAAGCTGTCCTTAAAGTGTTAAGGGGTTAGTTGTGTGGGTGTGGGTTAGGGTGGAGGACATGCACGTGATGAGTAGATCATCCTTACACACCTGCTGAGGCACAGGTACTCATTCAATACACCTTCTTGTTCTACCAGAAGACCATTGATTTAACCCTCGCCTCCTTCGACCTTAAAAAAACACGTTTTCATTATGCTGCTCTTCTCCATTTTTTACTTATCCATGTGTCCATGTGACTTTTTTTTAATTCAGAACTCTGTTATTACCTGTATGTCTCTCTTCTACCTGTTTTTTGTCAAGCTATTCTCTGAAATACTCTGAGTCTCCCATTCCCTCCAGAGGCATAGGAAGCGAATCTTCATCGGCGGGAGGGGGGATGGGGGGGGGGGGGAGGGCAGCAGTCCAACCAACTTTTAATGCCTGCTATTTATGCATGATGTATCATATACACGCTCATATTGGAATAGTATCGAAAAGACATATTTGAGCCTATTCAACCTATTCAGCCCCCCCCCCCCCTCCACAGTGACTGGGGGGGCCCAGGGCCCCCTGCCCCCACCCCCTTGAGTTTCCTACGTCACTGCTCTCTTCACACACCCCCCCCCCCCCCCCTACACTCCCCCCGGTAAGCCGAGTTTAAAAATCAACCGTGGTTATTTTGAATATAGACTTGACAATATCATATAAAACATGAGGGTACCCTCTCTATACCCATACACATACCCTAAGGCATATATCCCATGGCAGTTTCCACAGCTGACGTAGTGGCGCCGCCTGCCTGTTGTACAGAGAACTAGTCTTCATACGTTCTGCTCCTGATGTTTGTACTAGAGCTATACAGCGCAGGTCCCTTGTTAAACCCTTTAATGACAGCATGTTGCTAAATGATGACATTTATCATCATGATGCAACAGTCCAGCCCCAGCAAGTAACTCGCCAGTGCTGCATTGATGCGTCATGCCGACCCTTCGGGAGTGTTCCAACTCTGTGGAGTCGGCATGATGCTTGAATTCAGCCCTGAAGAGTTATACGCCAGGGCTGCATTCATGCATATGGCGACTTAAAGTATGATGCATTAAGGCATGATGCCGTCCTAAAAAGGTTAAACGCTTCAATGACAGCACAGTGCTTTAATATGCTACATCCTTTGTCGTCGTGATGCATGAATGCAGCCCTGGCGAGTAACTCGCCAGCGCTACATCCATGCACTCCTACGGATCCTACCAGGTTGATACTCTCCTGTACGGTCAGAATGATGCACCAACGCAGTGCCGGTAAATTACTCGCCGGCACTGCATTGGTGCATCATGCCGTCTCTAAAGGGTTAATTACCGGGTGAGAGGGTTAATGCAGTCCTTCACCTCTAAGGTCCACAACACACTTCCTCCTGTTGGTGTGTGTACAGGGGTTACATAACGTATAGTGTAGCATGGGGGAGCCTGGGGCCGTATAGCGGTATAGGGTACAGGTACTGGAGTATAGGGTGAACACACAAACACACCATAAAGCACTGTATAGTGCCTGAATGTATATAGCCTACTGCTATGTTGATGGACTAAAACTAACATGCATTAGATCTATATACCTCTATAACGACATGCATGGGTTTCACCTCATGCAATGGCAATTTTTTTCTGCTGGAAATGGTTTCCGCTTAGTCTTTGGGCCTAGCTATAGTATATATTCGCAGGCCAATTACAGGGTGAAGGAAACACATTTCAGATTTCTTTACAAAGGAAACATTTGTCCCCCGATCTTGCCCATCTATCCCTTTGGTCATCTGATGTCTATCTATAACACAGGCTGAATGATAGACATTCTCCTATGTAACAAAAACGTCTTAAAACATGGTTCAGTCATTTAGTATTACTCAGTTTACCCTGAGTCAATAACAATAATGCTTCAAAGGGGGTCCACTCCCCGATTTTCGTCTCATTTGTGGGTGGAGGCTGGTTGATATGGAGGTGATAATGTTTGGGCCCATCAGACATGTAGACTTTATTGCTGGTACCGGTACCGTACCTGTTCCAGTATGTCCGTATTACACATTCTGTGATAACTGCTGGGCAATGCACACTGTATCAATAATCTATTATTTATGGACCCTACCGGTAATTACGGGTATATAATATATTTTAATATCATACCTGTAATAATATCAGATCTATATTGATTAGCCTACACTGTATAGACCTGGGTAGCCCTATGTATAAAGGGGGTGTTCATTTATTAGTTACAGGGGGGGGGGAGGGTTCGGGGTGGGTACAAATTTCCGACCCCTCCTGAGGTGGGGGGGGGGGGGGGGGGGTAAGAAATTCTCACCCATCTTGAGGGGGGGAACGTAAAAAGATTCAGTCCCTTTTATGCAAAAAAGCCCGCGTTACTATAGTTCAAAGGGCGGGAAACATTTTACGCGCTCTCAAGGGGGGGGGAAAAAATGTCCGCGCCTCTGCGCGAAATCTCAGCACCCCCCCCCTTGGAAATTTAATAAATGAACACTCCCTAAACATAGGATTGCCAGGACTGCAGGAGGTAAATTACTGCTGTCAAGTCTGCACAGTTACCGGGTATTTCTGACCAAAACCATATCTATCATGGATTTCTTCTGAGGTACTCAGTAGTTCAAGTTCAAAATATGTTTATTTGTTCTAGACACAGGTACACTCACTTAAGCAGAATGTTATACCGGTACCATCATAGTCTGTCTAGCAGGGGATGTAATTGTGCGTGAACGAGGTTCTGACCCTTCATTAAAGCCGTGGCTGCAATCTAATATTTTATACAAATGATAATACTTTGCACGCCCCTGACTAGTGAGTGGCCTGACTATATGATCTGCAGTCTAGAGTGAAAAGTACTATGTTCTGTGTACTGAAACAATAAAGTCTACCTAATAACAACTGTTGTGCCGTTCATGGGCAGATTTACTTGGTCTGGAGGATTTTGATAGTAGAGGAGTCAAAAGTAGTTTACCCCTCCCCATATGAATGATGTTAGAATCTACATGCTTACCCCCTCCCCCCCCCCCTCAATAAAAAAGCACAAAAAACAACAACAACAACAAACAAACAAAAAACAGTTTCCTCTGTACTGGATAGTGCTTATCTACCGGTACTACGGCGGTAGGCCTATATATTCTAGGGCAAATAGTATGAATGCTATGATGGACAATAATCTTGTTTCTAGCAGCCTAGGCCCTAGGGCTGTTATCTTTTCTAATCTAGGCCTACCTGATATCACAGTTTCAGCATGCACCAGCATTCATTATGATTATCATTCATGTTCTCACATGCATTGGGATTGCATTCACTCTCAACTCACAAGAGACCATGCATACAGTTACACCTAGGACTACATCTAAGGCCTAGTCAATAAATCAATGGACAGTGAATCTATTATGTCACTAACTAAAACTATGAACCATTCGAAGGCCGAGCAAGCTATGTAACCCTAAATATTATGGCAATAAACATCAGCCCTCAAAACTCAATGAGTCAAACCAAACCAGTCAATGCCTGTGCCACAACCACTGAACCAGGCCAAGTCATTACTCTGAGTTGTTCACTGCACAACTTACAAATCTGGCTCGTCTATACTTAATGACCTGCAAATATCGGAACAATACTTCAAATGACATCTGTGTGTGTATTCATTTCACATTTATCACATCAGCTGTGGCCATAAACACGATAATAAAACCGGCATGGGTTTGTTTTCACGCGCGGGACAGCCATCTTGCTTGTTGCCAACGTAATGTAAACAAAGTTACAGGCCAGGGCACTTACTCTTTGTTGGTGGCAGAACCGGCCCGATTTGACGACTGGGTCTTCTTAGCTCCCTTGGAAGCCATTTCGTCAGCTGTCACAGGTTAATAATAATTCATTTAGGCAGAAATGCCTCTTGAACAGACTTTTTTGAGTCCGTTGTCACGAACGCTTTGGCTCCTCTCCCCAACGCATGCGCTCTGAGGTGTTGGTTCTCGCACCTGTTCACAGACGGCGCCACGAAACTGACCGGATAACATCCATAAAAATTACAGACGCGGCTATTTTCGCGCCTCTAATCTGCCGCGCCAAATGCCTTCAGGGCAAAAAGGGACTTTGTTAGACATTAGCTCAAGAGTGTCGACTTTAATATGCATTAGCTTACCATATGTTTCACTTTCAGGCTAGCTTTGCCTAGTCATTTTAAAAGCTGCAAGTATTCATAGGCCTACTATTGATATGGGGCTTTTTGTTTGGTCAAACTGTACTAGTGTCTAGTCCATAGCCTATGGCATAGGCCTACCGGGTATCTTTATTTGGACAATATCAAGGGGAGTGCAAACATCAGTTGATTCTATCGGGTTGTTGTAATTGCATATCAACCATGGGGGGAGGCTAGTGCATTTGTGCTTGAACGAATATTTTCCCAGTACTCGTTTGAAAAAGAAAGAAAAATCTAAACCATTTAAATAACATTTCGTGGCACAGCACCGGTGGAATCCAAGGGAGGGGTCATTAGGCCTATTCAACAACGGGGAGGGGGTCACGGTGATAAAAAAATGATTTTAACCTATTTTGGTTATGAAGAAAACACATTTCAGCTCCCTTAGACTGGGGCTTGTGGGAGAAAAACTGTGCCCATCCACACTTAAAATGGCGTACCGTACCGTCGCGATTTAGCGCCGGGGCGCTCTCTAATTTGGCGGGGTCTTTAAACCCAAGACAGGCGCTTATTTGAGATCCTATTTTAGTGCTTAAGGAATATTTCAAGACCCCTATACCCCCGGCGCTTATACAAGACCGGCGCTTTATCGCGACGGTACGGTACATCTACAAATTCCATGGAGCAGGAAAGAGATGACTCCTGATGACTGATATGTAACAATGAAAAAGTAACCCTGTACCCAGACTCTTCTAATTGACAATGTTACAGGTTGTCGAACCAGAGCGGTCAGATAGAAAACCCACTTGGCATGTGCCAGCCCAAAACCCGATGCAAGCCAGACCCAGACTCGTAACTGCATCAGCCCTAGTCCAGTAATAAGGGTCTCCCAGAAAGTATGTAGGTCTATGCACATATTCTTCAGACCCAATAGAAGCCTTTGACTTTTATTTTATCCGTCACCGTGTAGACTTCAATACGCGTGACTATATATATATGTAAAATTTGACACAGTGCGACACGGCGACACGGTCCTTTTATTTAAAAAATCCAACACAGGCGAGATGGCTCTTTTAAAGTTGACGGAAGCAAATAAATAAGGCAGAATGTACTAAATAAAATTCGACACGGTGACACGACACTTTTCAAAAGTTTGACACGGCGACACGATCAACAATTTGGGCCCCCATGTATAGTGACAAACTCACCGTGCATCTCTGACATTAAGAGAACTGTCAGAAGTACCAGTTCTCAGCTCACCACCGGTAGGTGTGGAGCTCCTCCTGGACTCTCCCCCGGGGAGGGGAGACGCCGACCTCCCCCTCAAACTGCCGTCATCTCCCCGACTCTTCTCCCTCTTTAAGGAGGACCCCGTCCCCCCTGTGTCCCCCGCCCGGGATATACTAATAGTCGTCTCCTCCCCCAGCTCAGCCACTGACGGGTATGACGTCACAGTCCGGTAGTAGGTGTCGCCATCTTTCGGCTGTGGCAGCTCAATGATAGGGATGGGTTTGCCGTCTCTAGGGTTACTCTGACGTCGTTTGACGTTGTCTATGGAGACGCTGTTCTGACGTGATCTGTTTGACGTCACAGCTACAGATTGGCGTCGGCTTGCCATTTTTGAATTGTTTTATGATCTCAATCCTCAAAGATGGACTTCCTCTTTAAGGGAGAGAGGACTTGTAGTTTTAAAGATCCACTGTACAGACCCCTCCTTCTTAAAGTGCAAGAAGACTTTCTTCTTTGAGTATAAATCTCAGCCCCTTAATGGAGCCTATGTTGTTAATCCATTTATTTGTACCCAGTTTAGGGTTGGACACCAACAACCAATTTCATATAACCATATCCACGTGTCTTCTTATAAGGATCCAATTATCTAATAATCCCTTATGACATACTCGCGTCCACACTTATCTTAATGTGCTGTCCTTATGATGAAGAATTGTAATCCCAAGTTGTATATCCAACTGTCACTTAAGGTGTGGATCGAATCAGATTCCACTTGATCAGTAGTGGGGGTTGTACATGTATAGCCACATATGTTATGCACCACTAGCAACTATACATATATTGACCCTTCATGCCATATCCAACACCACGACACCCGATATGGACGTAACAGTAGCTAGATTATTATACCAATACACATTAATTATCCTAGGGGTAAATCCATATCTATTAATCCCCCAGGGTTAGTCCTGTGGTGTGTTGTGGTAGTAGGTGGCCTGATATATGCAGTATCCTATAGGTGTAAGGTGTATGATGGCCAGGTGTGGTTCCTCCAGCAGGAGTGGGGACCAGGAGGAGAGTGACTCCAGTAGCACCAGGACCCAGGAGGACAAACACGGGGGGGGGGGGGGGCTGGACACACCTTCATAATGGTAGGGACTCACAGAGTAAGGGGGAGAGGCAAACAACACCCCCGGGCTGTTGGTATGGTGGGGGTGGGGGGGGGGGGTGAGAGAAGGTATAGAGTTGACCATGGAGGGAGGGGGTGGGGGAGTAAGGAAGTGGTGTGTATATGTAACATGAGAGGGAGGCAGGGGGTGACAAGGGGAGGGGGGTGGGAGAAATAAAGGTGTCCAAAAAAAGGTGTGTCTACTGACCCTAAATACAAAACCATAGCATTTCCTTCGGTTTTTTGTCCAATTCTAAATCTTTAAAATCTTGAAATTCAAGTTTTGAAAAGCAACAACTTTTGTATCGAGTTATAGTTGATATGGAAGTGGGTAAGTCAACCCTGCAATCTCCGGGTCAACATCTCGATACGCAAGTTGACATTTTTACCCCAAACTAGATCAATAGCCACTTTCCAGCCTGAGGTTTTAAACAACACATTCTGAATTCTGATCTCCCAACCCTAAATTTAGACCATCATTTCATGACTATTTTCGCCTCAAGTGAAGCAAAGATCCAATACATGGCTAAGGTGTGAAGTGAGACATTAGTGCCCCCCACCAATTAGAGAGGCCACTCTCCCCCCTGGTGTGTGGACTAAGTCTCTATTGACCCACCCTGGGGCGTGTTATCCTTGGCTGTGGGCACTCAACAGGTGGGGGCTGGGCCTTAAAGCTGGGCCGTCAGGGAATAAGTTCAGCATTTTCCATACATGGACTAAAATAACAGTTCCACCAGAGGGCAGCAGTCCAGGGCAGCAGTGTTTGGACAGGGGACCATGAGCATTGTCCAGCTACAACATATTCACCCTATCTTGTGCCTGTAAGAGCTGAACTCCCAGCCCTTAAGAGCCCTCTTGTGAATGAAAACTGAACTATATCCAAAAGTGCTTTTGGCCTCACTTCAACCATGATGGTCAAGCTTTAACCCTTTCAGGACGGCATGTCACTAAAAGATGACATGTAGGCACGATGCACCAATGCAGCTTCGGCTGAGTAACTCTCTGGTGCTGCATTGGTGCATCATGCTGGGCCATCGGGACTGTCTCAACCCCATAGGTTTGGCATGATGCTTGAATACAGCACTGGCGAGTTACTCGCCAGGCCTGCATTCATGCATCATGGAGACCAAGCGCATAATGCATTAATATATATTATGCCGTCCTTTAAGGGTTAATAAAGGTAGCTGGGAGGTTACTAGTATACAAAAGAGCCATCTGGTATCAAAACATGAAAGTAAATATAGCTTTGTTACATACATCCTTTTCTACTCATTTTTACTCTTTTATCTTGATAACAATAATTTATGTGACGCTTGTCATGGTTAAGAAAGGGCACATGGCGCTCGAGCAAGCATTTACCCATGGCACTTATTATGCACAAATAGACAGACTCATATGGGAGCGTCAACAAGACAAGCTGTCCAATCTTAAACTATCTTAAAGTGTCCAATCCTAAAAAATGTTAGAATATTGAAATTAAGGTAATAACATTCCTTTAAGAATGTCTATGATAGGCCTACAACCCCTAGATGTATCCCCATTGTTAGTGGCAGAGGTAGCCAGAACCGATCATCTTAAATAAATGTTAACTTTAAGATTGTCAGTATAGACTTTAAGATTGTAACGTTTTTAAGATTGGTCACGTTAAGATTTGACAGATTTCCTTGTTGAAGCTCCCACGTGACTCTGTCCTGATGAGCGCTTATAATACCCTAGGGTTATACCCATTCTAATTGTTGGTCAAAAATGCTGGATTGTTGGATTTTGAGACCTAAGTCCCTTCAGATACTTCCTGTTCACATCTTGATTATTCATAACCTGTTCCACCCTCCCTACCATTGGATTTAGATTGCTCCAAACTTCTCAAACTTTCTGCATTGAAAAGGTAAACTTGTCTGCCTGCCAGTCTGTCTGCCTGCCTGCCTGCCTGTCTGCCTGTCTGCCTGTTTACTTTTTCAGTGTGGAACAGAACCCTGCCTGTGCAATGTTTCTGCCAACCCCTCCCCCTTTCTGTCTACCTGCCTGTCTGCCTGCCTGTCTGTCTGCCTGCCTGTCTGTCTGTCTGTATGTCTGCCTGTCTGCCTGTCTGCCTGTCTGCCTGTCTGCCTACCTGCCTGTTTCTGTCTGTCTGTCTGTCTGTCTGTCTGTCTGTCTGCCTGTCTCAGTCTCTATTCCCTGTCATGCCTGATTACCTTTACGCTAATTACGGGTGGGGGGGGGGGGGGGTGATCAAATAGCGTGAGTAGAGATCAATGCCCACACTTGGAGGTGGGGGACACTTCACCTGTAGAGGCATGGCCGGATGCATGGTCCACATGGAATAGGAGAGGCACGTGGGGATGAACCTGTCAAGTGACTAGACGCCACCCATTTTAACTGTATTCTTAAAAAGCCCACTTTTCCGGTAATTTTAATCAGTTTCCAGGCCTATCCTCTAGATGGCATCACTGTACGTTGGTAACATTGTTGTATATATCGGGGGCTCTGCCCCCACCACCATATCTTTCTCTCTTTTTTTCTTTTTCTATTTTGAAACTGTAACAGAATTATAATCAAACCCATATACCTCCAAGGATAGGATGATTAAGACTAAAGGGAAGGACATTCAGACTTGCAGACTTACAGAGGGGGGAATCATTAAGATTATATGTAAAATGGGTTTTTAAGATTACAGGTAAAATGGCTGGCGTCTAGTCACTTTGCAGGTTCGTCCCTTGTTGCATGGGGCACGGGCGACATTGGGCTACAGATATAGCATGGGGTGTGGGGAGGGGTGGTGAAACGTATACTATATTAAGACCAGGAGCGTGAGTTTGTCTTGCCACTTAATCACATTAGGTTGCTGACAGACTGTGCACATGTCCTGCTACTCTCGTTCCCAAATCCTCCCGAAGGAAGCCTCTGGTAACAGCTAAATGACCTTGAACTTGGGATTTTGCTGGGTGTGGGCAACACCCCCCTGCTGGTAGCCAGTGGACAGGAACCAGAATGTATGATGGTAGTTTTACTGTATTTTACCATCAGACCTTCTAGTTCCATTTCCTGTTCCTGTTCACTGTTTCCAGGCTACCAGCAGGGGTTGCCCAGAACAAGCAAAATCCCAAGGTCAAGGTCATTTGGCTCTTACCAGAGCCTTCCTTTGGAAGGATTTAGGTACGAGAGTAATGTCCTGCCTGCCCGTGTGTACACAGTGCAATCGGTAACTGTATTATGGTGTATTGACCACTGGTAACCACAGACATGTTTACTGTACATGCAGGGTTATTCCAATGTGTACCTCATTTGTAGAACTAAGATCTACACGGTACCCTTTCAATAACGGTAATTTCGTCTGGGTCCAATCCCCCCCCCCCTATCCTGTGGTTAAAAATTGACCACTCCCAAAGTAGAATTAAAGTGGCATAGTCACCGAGCATATCCCACCCACAATTCTAGTACTCTTCTAGTCTATTATATAGTTAAGTGCGAGTGGTGAGAATGTCCCTTTGAAATTAGACGTTTTATGTATGGAGTTTGGTGTTTGGCTGTGTACAATTGATTTCTGTGATCAAGGCAACGCTTACAGCTTATTTGTAGTGTGTCATCAGGCAATGAATTGTTCAGGTGAGACAAGTTACTGAGGTACTAAATGATCAGTTTATAATTCATTACAAAATGAAAACACTAGGGAGCCGTTTTCCTCAGAACATGGTGTAGTAGCATATGCTGCCTCTCAATGGATCAGGCTAGCCCTATCACTGTAGATCACTGGGCCTGGAATCTGTAGTTAGCCAATCAAAGATGCTGGATGGTGAGCGAACAGATTTTGTCTATTTGTAATGTAAATACTTGATATTTCTACATGATAGTTTGTAGAATCTTAGTTTATGAATATATGTGGTCACATAGGCAATTGCTAGCCTCATTAAATCAATGCATTAATAGAGACATCAGCCTGGAATAAAGATTGAAGACTAGGCTAACTCTCTTGATACGACTAGGCTAACTCAGTATGTAGTTAGGCTAGTCATCCATATCATAAAAACATTACTCCCTGCTCCTACAGACCATTATATCCAAAGCCATTAGAGCACTACATTACACATGACCATAGCCACCAACACATAACGGTATAATATTCAACTCCCTGTAAATGCTGTGCAATCACCCCCGGTAGTTTTGCTTACAAACACAACCATCCACCATCTTTGATTGGCTAACTACAGATTCCATACCCAGTGTTCCTACAGTGGCTATACACCGGGTAGGTGTGATGTAGGATTAGTGTGGTTGACACATGGCTCAGAGTTCATTACACCAGTGAGTACAAGGTTACACAGAGTCTATAGGGAGGAGAGCCTACATGGCATGGGAGCCGCCATTTTCTATCTGTCCCCTGACTCGGAGCAGTGCATTGTGGGTAAATATGTTATCAGCCACTGTTCACACCTAGGAACAATGGCCACAGATAGCACTGATAACATTGATGTGTGGCATCCTACCCCTATCTTAATCACCTCCCCATTGTCTCAAGTGTGAAGTGAGGGACTTAGCCTGATTGGGAGACAATGCATTGAATACACTCTGACTGTCATGACATGTGGTCACCAACAGAGGTGTTAATGCTTTATTTCTCTGAGATTCATATTGCTGTAAGCTTATCTAATTAAAGGCTATTTAATGGGGAAAAGATTGATCTAATTTATACAGAAGATAAAAATATAGTAAATGAGAGAGAACCCTCCAAAGTAAACTTCACGAAGAGGGAAAATGGACGCTTGACATACGACTACCTGAGCCCCCTGGTCCATGCCTCTAGAACCTGCATAGCCTCTCCCCCGTATAGACACTCCCGTATCACATTACTGTGGCCTCAAGGAGTTAAAATGCCATCTGGGCTGTTTTCCAGGCGACCTGGCGACCTGGCGACCTGGCGACCTGGCGAACTTGGCTGTTCTCCAGGCGACCTGGGTTGTTTTCCAGGGCGACCTGGCAACCTGGTTCAATAATTTAAGCGACCTGGCGACTTTTTGGGGGGAGAATCGGTTGGAAACAAGGTTTAAAAAGCGACTTTCCCTATTTTCGGCAACTTTCCAACCTAAGGGGGGGACCCCTGCTCACCCCCATTACACATCTGTACATAAATGTTTCTATCCTGAAGATAACACTTAGAAATCCCAATTATAAAGGCCAATGGTGGGGTAAATGGAGGTAAACGGATATCTCCTGTATTGTGCTACACATTAGGCACCCAGTGCCAAACGCCTAGATAATCCTACTTGTAGTCAACAGTAACTAAAAGGTGCCGCTTCAGGAATGTCATTGTAAACCTGGCTGCTTCAAAAATAGACATTAACCGTGACAAATGAAAAGCCTTGTTTTCTGAGAAGCGATCCACACTTGGTTGTACTTATACTCCACTCAGGTGTTGGCCCCATTGTCCTTACCGTAGGTTTATTTCCATATTTCATTTCTGCCATCCTGAGCGGAGATTTTGGAAGTGCTGTCCGGAGGTTTTGTGAATGCTGTCCGGAGGTTTTGTGAGTGCTGTCCGGAGGTTTTGCTACATAATCTCCTGAGGAGGTTTTATAGGTGCTCCCAGACTTAAAAGCCTGCTTTTGATGGGACTCGAACCTAGATTGTTAAAGATTCCAATCTAAATTCCTACACACTAACAGGTCGGCCACAGGGGCAGACCTATGTGTAGCATGCTAGAACACTTACTGTATTGACAATTACAGCCATATCACGTGATATGTGTGTTCTATGTATGTAGCCGGTTTGAATCTCACTTATGAAGTATATTCAATTTTTAGTCCACCAGATCTCGATGTTACTTCTACCCCAATAAAAATCAAGTCAACTCGTCTGGTTTTGTGTGATTAGCAATTATTCAATCAATTTTTAATTGTAGCATTATAAAACATGATACTACTGATTCTTAAAAAAAGGAATTTAAATCAAAGAGCAGGAATAAAACCTATGACTTGAGTGGGATTCGAACAGCCCACCTATGCATCAAAAGTCCAACGCCTTATTCATTAGGCCACAGAGCCATGTATACCTCCAGAAGCCTCTTCAGAATTATCTTTTGTTCGGTTTCATTCACCCCAATATGGTCTAGTTAAAAGGTCAATCAGCCATGACATAGGAGCCCACCCTGACCCTGCGTATACACTCTAGCATGTGAAGTAGAACTAGGCCCTACTACAAGGTGCATATCCCACACGAAACACCTGGGACTTTCACTCATAAAATGTTTATATTTATGGTTATATCAGCATTTTCATGTACATACACTACCATGGATGGAGTATAAGCTAGAAAACCTCCTTGGAGCTGTAGTATTTGCAGTAAAACCTCCTCAGCTAACGCCTCGGAGGTTTTACTGCAAATACTACAGCACCGCGGAGGTTTTCCATCACTTATACTCCGCTCAGGTGTTGGTCCTATATTGTTCTCATTGTAGGTTTATTCTCATATTCCTTTTCTGCCACCCTGAGCGGAGGTTTTGTAGCTGCTGTCCGGAGGTTTTGTAGCTGCTGTCCGGAGGTTTTGCCACATAAACTCCTGAGGAGGTTTTGTGGACTCCTTTTGATGGAAAACCATGCTCTTATTTGGACTCGAACCCAGGCATGAATGATGCTTTCAGCCTAAATGCCATCGCTCTACCTATGTGGCCACAGAGGAAGGCTGACAAATGAATGCCTCAAATGGCTACAGTATATGCCTAATACAATACATGATATAGCCAACACCAATAGAAAACGTTGTCCATTGCTCCTAAGAAAGAAATCAAATGATTAAAAAAAGATGCAAATTAACAACAGATAAAACTGGGAGACAGATCTATATATATTTTTAACCTTTGGCAGTTAGCAGATCCGCTGTGGCGTAGTGGTAGTGCTCTGAACTCTCAATCAATGGGTTCTGGGTTCTGGGTTCGAAACCTATAGATTTTTTTTGCTAATGGTGATCCTAATCTTAGTTTATTTAAAGGCGCACTGAACCCACGACGTCATTTGCGTACAAAACTCGGCAGGGCTAGGTCCTGAGCTCAGTGCGCCTTTAACAATAATTATATTTCATTATGACTGTACATAGTGCTTCATTAGGGATCTATAGCAAACCCGACAAAGCTCATTAAATGCAGTGCTAAAGTTATAGCCTACATCTGTGTTAAATGGACTATGTTGGGGTTGCTAAAGGTTGCTATAATAAGCTTATTATATAAAACGTGTCTATTGTGTATCTGGCATAAACATTAACTATACAAAACCATGTTCAAGGGATTCGAACCTCTGTTCTGTATTGTCCTGACCCTGCTATGCTATCAACTGCGCCACATTAGCACCCATATTGTTAACCCCTTAACCAAGAAAAATACCTGTCCCTTTTGGGTTCGAATCCCAGCCTGGAGTGATAACGTTTAATACAAATTTCGTTTGCCTTTTTTTCTATCAAATAATATCCTTTTCCTAATGTTATGACTCAGGCTATGTAAGGGATGGAGTATAAGCTAGAAAACGCCTCGGAGGTTTTACCAGCAAATACTACAGGTCCTCGGAGGTTTTCCATCACTAAATTTACTGTGCGTGTTGACTTGTAGTCCATCTAGGCAGTGTGCAGGTGTGGGCAGTGACCAAACAACAACACAATAGTGAGGTGCCTGTACTCGTTTATTGACCGTGTAAAAACACCGACCTGCCTTAGTGACATCAAGCCTGGACAGATCTATGTTTACCGTCCCTTTACACACCAAATTTTGACCATTAGCACACCAACTAAAACATATTTCTCTACAACAACTGGAACTGATACAGTGCTTGAAGGTGGAAATATCACATAATACCAAACACAGTCAAATTAAAGTTAAGGGTGGGTGGGGGTTTGACCCCTCCTGAAGGGGGAGGGTGTAAAGAATTCTGACACCTCTTGAAGGGGGAGTGTGTAAAAAATTATAAAATATTCCATGTGCTGTTAAGGATGAACACTCCCTTAGTTTTTATTCCCAATGATTGTACAGACAGAGGTTGTAGAATGAGATGTTCCAGTTGCATTTTGTACTCATGGGATATCAAGATGTCTTATACCACATGCCATTGTGCTGCATTCTGTCTAGAGGATATTCTCTTCTTGTGACTGGTAAAGAGATGTACCAATGTATCCCTACAGACTGCCCTAGTTGTACAGTACAATACAATGTTAAAGCTATGGTTTATGAGATATATTCTATCTACTATAACATAGAAGGGAGAGTCTCTACCAATGAATTCAGTCCCAAGAACCTTTGATACTGAAGACAAGATTTCTCCTAATAATGTAGTCGCTATGATAACAAGACATACGGCAAACATTGTTACGGTCAGACTTGTAGTATCAGCAATACATCTCTCCCACTGACCTATCTGGGAGAATAACTTTTTCATCATTAGAATATTTAAGAATACAACTAGAGAGGAGGGTATCAGACTGTATATGAAGACAATAACAAGTGCAAATAAAGTCCCAGGGAATACTTCAGCGCTTCTAAAACTGTTACCTTTATAAATAGTGCCAACCTTAGTGATATTACTGTTAAGTGAAATGGGTACATGTATGATACAAATTACAACAATAACACTTATCATAGCAGACATAATCAACCTCTCTCTGCAATACTTATGCAATCTCAATGGCCAGATTATTTCAATGGTATGTTCAACTGATATCAATACAATAAACCAAGAAGAAATAGCGGGAGTGGTATATGCAATAAAAAGAAATATATGGCAGATCCACGCTGAAGATGATTGTGGAAGTAGACTGTACATTGTATGGATACACCACATTCTACTGAGTAATGTTGCAGTATCTGTAGCAGCTATAACCAACAGCAGGATCATAAAGTCAGAGGTCCTGACGACGGAGTCATACACTATCACAATGATTATGAGACAGTTCAGTATGGTTCCTATTCCACATATTGTTAGAAATATGATGTCGAAAATTAGAAATGAGTCCCCTTGGAAACTTGGAGAATCAGGATAATTCTCATTGATATTATTGAAGAATGCATTATCCAGTGCAACAGTTTGGCTCTCCATGATAATCCAACTATCTGCCTGACAAAAAAATCAGATATTCCAGGATGACATTTCCAGGTTGTCTTCAGGAAAGGTAAAGGTCTCTGCGATGTCAGGATACTGGTAGAACTAGCCAATTAAGAGATCACTATTCCTACACAGTGAATTTGTCCAAATATATGTGTTTCCTTGCACCCTAGTTTGCTGTTTTGCCCAAGTAGAAGTGGCTGTACGCGAAGGGTGTGAACAACCTTCCTAATAATGCCATATGGTGACTCTAGGAGATATATTTGCTGCTTTTGCTGACAAGTGTGCACTATGACAAAACACCCTGAGACTAAGGGAGGAGTCATTTATCACCTCAGAAGGTGGGAGGTATGGAAAGCGAGGATTCTTTATGAACTTAGTGGTTATGTGTGTGCCGTCTGAGGGAGATTGGCAGACGAGGACTTTCTTTTGCTGAAAGTCACTCTCCAAGAGAGAGGGCCAAACAGTAGGCTTGGTAGAGTGAGAAAATTTCACCAAAGAATGATACCTAGCGAACTGAGAGGTTGCAAGGCAAAACTTAGTTAAAGATGGTATATCAGCTAATACACTTCCCAAACTTTTTCCTTAAAAGGGATGCCATGGGTTCCATTATCATTTAGGCTAATACACAGTACCCAATATTTGCAAGATATTTGTCTATAAATACATGAGTTTAGATAGTTAACAATATAGCCTATTCACCTCACTGACTCAGTCACTCCCCAAGGTGAGTACAGGGTAAACTAGCCTGGTAGAGAATGCACTGAGCCATGCAGTACCACAACATAGGAAATTTTAGTGTCGACCTACAGTGAAAATGATTGCACTAAATATGCTTATTTGATAGATTTAGATATATCCCATCCTTTTAAAAGTAAGGGAGTATTTATAGTTTTGGATATACAACAGTATTATGGCATCAATAGAAAATTGACGAATTTTAGGTGACAACCCATCTTTAACATCAACATGAGGGGGGGGGGGGAGAGAAGAATGATCCACCTGATTATTTGATGACATGCACCATCCCTGCATCCTCTCCTCTGCATATGCAATATATGTGTCAAAGCCTATCACTATGCAGGAGCGAGGTGATTTGTGAAAAGATTTCTCATCACTGAAAAATTGATCAAGCACCCTCTTCTGGTAACAAATGTTCATTCCTACAGAGTGTATGGGTGATGCTTGTTGACCAGGTGCAGGTGGACAAGCTTATTGTGACATATCACATACCAGAGTATCAATCCATACCGTAGAACCTCGCGTATAAGCCGCGGCTAGTACTCGAATCAGATCGCTGGTGCGGCTTACAGGATCGGCACAGAGTCCAGGTGTGGCTTATACGTGAGTTTTTGCTCCTATAGTACAGTACTAAAGCCACCCTATTCAGATCGCTGGTGCGGCTTATAGGATCGGCCCAAAGTCGGGGTGCGGCTTATACGCGAGTTAGGCTTATACGCGAGGTTTTACGGTAGTCTGAATCAACATTATGTTGAGTAGCCATGCAGAAAGTATGTGCAGTGCTCACACCCAACACAGGCCTAAACTGAGCAGTCTGTTTGAAGTTGGGTTAGGAGCTAATTTGGGGTCGATTTATTTATCTTTTGTTACACATTGTATTTGTATTCACAATGCTTATATCAATGTGTGTGTAAACTTCTAAATCGATTTAACACTAAGCAATGCATAAATTTAAGGTCAGAGGGTCTGTTTTTGTAATAGAGTGGGGTCGCCTGATCTATTCTGACATGGTTTTCCATCTATTCGATGCAATTCTAAGCATCAGTAACATTTAAAGGTTTAGACACATTTCTATAGGCATTATGAATACAAATATATTTTGTAACTGAAAAATAAAAATTGGTCCCAAATTAGCTCCAAACCCATCTTTAACTACTTGTAGTAGGTGTTTGTATATAACAAAAGGTATGACAGAGCTATACACCCATCATCTTTTAATCCTAGATGGCCCTACTATTCCATGTATTAGGCCATAGACATGTGGCTCCATCTGAAGTATGAATATAATGGTGGACTAAGCTGTTTGTATACTGCTAAGCAGATGGTGCTACTGTCTATGTCAAAATACATGGTACAGTAGGGCCATCTAGGTTTGAAAGATGATGGTGGTCAAGCTCTGACATACCTTGTGCTAAATACAGTACTCATACTCTTCGCATAAGCATGCCACTCAGTTTCGGCCTGTGAGCCCTAGTGTCATTGATTCTGAGGATACTGATGGAGTCAAAAATAGCAGCACCACATTACTGCTCTATTTTATGAGGTACAAAATGTGTGCTATAAAGAGAAAGGTGGAGTTTTATGAATATCAACATGCGGGAGGGGGAGGGGGAAGAAAATATGGCTCACTTCAATATTCCCAGTCATGCGTCATTTCTGTTTCATTCCTGAACCCTGACCTACCATTATAACATCATCTACTATTCTACTACGGTGAAAAGAAAAACAAAATGGCTGCCATTCTTGGCTTAAAATGATTGGCTGGTAAAAAAGAAGTATGACTATTTCATCTGCATTCATCAGTGGCGACCAGCTGCCAATGATTAGAAAAGTCCATGTTTCTTCAGGCATATGACGTGAGGCATAACAATATGATCAACTTGATATCATGTAACTAATTCAATCTTAAAAAGACATCTAAAGATGGATATTTTGCCTGCTGTGATAAAATTCAATATCTATTAGTACAAAAATAGTTTATTCACATATACAGGATTTAAGGAATGGCTATGACTAAAAGACTGGAACACATGTTGCCTTGTTATGTCTGCAGTCTGCTTTATTGTGAGAACCTTTTACATACCATGACGTAGCACATAGACTTACTGAGCATGTGTGAACTGTCACAAATAGTCTCTAGACTATGGGATGCTGCAATGGTAATACCAGTAATAGGGGAGCCAAGCATCCTAAATGTTGATATTTAACTTTGATCTGGTACGGCTTGCAATAGATGATATGAAGATTGGATTAGGGTAATTTGGGTATGCTGATTCCGAATCTGGTGTGTGTAGAATGATATCTAGGTCGGAACAAGGTCAAAATCAAGGTCAAAGGTCACGATTTTAAGGACCTCTAAAGGGTACATACACTTTGAGACAAATGCAAAGGTACTGAACCGTAGTGTCACTCATCTTACATAGCCATTCTCATATATGTGGTTCATTAGCTGATTGAATATGGTGGACCTTGATTGGGTGCAAGGTCGTGTTTTACAAGGTCAAACATTGAAAATACTTATAATTCTCAATTTCCTTCCTTTCTGTATGCACAATAATAGATATATATGTCTATATAAGCACAACTTTCTGTCTAAGTTAATGCCCACATAAGTAGTATAGTATGTATCGGAACGGGACTATAGTTAACTACTGTTTATTACTCAATCGACCTGCAGCCAATCAGAGGCCTCCATTTGGTCACGTGACCCCCTCATTTGCATAATTACGTAATAGGCTACGCCCCCTCATTTGCATAATTACGTAATAGGCCACGCCCCCTTGATCACCAGCCAATCAGGGGCCGCCATTTGGTCACGTGACCCCCTCATTTGCATAATAAGCCACGCCCCCTTGATCACGTGACCCTCTCATTTGCATAGTAGACTACGCCCCTTTGATCACCAGCCAATCAGAGGTCGCCATTTGGTCACGTGACCCCCTCATTTGCATAATAGGCCGCGCCCCCTTGATCACGTGACCCCTTCATTGGCATGATAGGCCACAACAACATCACGTGGCTATCTTTGTTTGTAAACAACACCACGTGGCTCTCTTTGTTTGTAAACAACACCACGTGGCTCTCTTGTTTGTAAATAACACCTACTAAGTTTAGTCATAGGTAGCAGTAGTGTTTGTAAATAACGCTTACTAAGTTTTCAGTCATAGGTGTCTAGAGCAGCAGCAGCAGCAGCATCTTCAGCAGCAGCAGCAGCAGCAGCAGCCGCGTCATAAGTGTCTAGAGCAGCAGCCACGTCATAGATGACTAGTGCAGCAGCAGCAGCAGCATCTTCAGCAGCAGCAGCAGCGTCATAGGTGTCTAGAGCAGCAGCTGCAGTAGCAGCAGCGTCATAGGTGTCTAGAGCAGCGGCAGCAGCATCTTCAGCAGCAGCAGTAGCAGCAGCGGCAGCAGCAGTAGCAGCAGTAGCATCTTCAGCAGCAGCAGCGGCAGCAGCAGTAGCAGCATCAACAGCATCTTCAGCAAAAGCAGCAGCAGCCGCGTCATAGGTGTCTAGAGCAGCGGCAGCAGCATCTTCAGCAGCAGCAGTAGCAGCAGCGGCAGCAGCATCTTCAGCAGCAGCAGCAGCGTCATAGGTGTCTAGAGCAGCAGCGTCATAGGTGTCTAGAGCAGCAGCCGCAGCAGCAGCAGCATCTTCAGCAGCAGCAGCGGCAGCAGCAGTAGCATCTTCAGCAGCAGTAGCAGCAGCAGCAGCAACATCTTCAGCATCAACAGCATCTTCAGCAAAAGCAAAAGCCCGTAACTTAGCATCATGTGCATCAGCCATAGCCGTAACAGCGACACTGCGACTAGCATAAGCAAAACAGGCTATTTTTTTAGCAGCTGTACAAGCATTTATAGCATTAGCCCTAGCAGCAGCCGCAACAGCGACACTTTTAGCAGACGTTGCAGCATCAGTAGCAGCAGCATCGGTAGCAAGAGCGGAAACAGTAGCAAAAACATTAGCAGCACGAGCAGCAGCGGCGAGAGTAACAGCAGCGTTGTTAGCAGCATTGGCAACTTCGTATGCAGCATGTGTAGCACGAACAGCGATACGAGCTTCACGTTTTGCACGAGCAGCAGCAATAGCTGCAGAAGTAGCCATCACACTTTCCAGCCACCCGTACGAATCTTGATAAAAACCAACCTCCACCTTGCTACTTGTTAACTCATCAGTAAACATGGGCGTCTCCTCGTGTGGTGTTGTCGCGGCTCTGTAGTAGTGTTGGGATTGCTCACATTCGGTAGAACGTAGAGTGATTCCTGATGACGCCATGCTGAAGGTGGTAGAAGAAGTGTGTGGGACTCATGTTTCACTCTCGCTTATGTACTAGGCTCCGAGATAAGCTTCTTAACTCAAGAGGAAAACTCTCACTAGGAAGGCGACCAGCTGTCTACCTGTGTAGGTGCGGGTTCGTTACATCTTTAATCCTGTTCGACCCCCCGAGGAAATAGATGAAAAAAAACAAAAGACCATCTTTCAAGCACTCGAATCCGCAGTCAGTAGGAAGCTATAAGGAGCTTAACTTGTGTTTGATTTAAGCTGTCTACCACACGCACGCGCTTGTAGTCACAGCTAGAGTGGCAGACTTCCGTCCGCCCGCTGGCGCATGACAATCGACTTTAGACACCCCCTGTAGTTTTTTTTTGCATACACAGTTGACTAGCATCTTAATCTCTTACCCAGCTATAAGCCCATATACATGTAACGCGCATTACTCCTCTTTATGGTAATTATCAGATCGATTTAAGGGTGGAAAAGGCTTAGGTGATTTAGGTCCCTCTCTAGCTGAAAACAGGCTTAGACCATAGCATGTAGGCAGCCGGCCGCGTTAAACACCCCCTGTAGGTTTTTTTTGTTTTTTGTATACACTCTCGATCCCCTCTCTAGGTGAAAACAAAGCTTAGAAGATGCGGTGATCCGGCCACCGGCTGGCGCGTCACACCTGTCGTTAATCACCCCCTGTAGGCTTTGTATACACTCTCTAGGTGAAAACAAAAGCTCCCTCCACGGGCTGGCGCGTCACACCTGTCGTTAAAACGCCCCCTGTAGTGTTAGTATACACAGTTGCCCCGCCTTATCTATTCACCAGCTATAAGCCCATATACGTGTACATGTGATTTTTGATACCCTCTCTGGAATAGGGTGGGGCTCAAGGTGAAAACAAGATTAGACCATTCGCTCTCTCAGCTATATAAAGAGCCTCAATTGTTCTTGCAACAGCACTTCACCACCGGTACACTATCAGTCACGAGGCAGATGTTTGCGGTATGGGTCATACAGGTTACCTACTAATAGCGGTTTGGTGAGTAGATCACTTTTTTTTCTCCTAAAAAAAACAACAAAAACTCCTCACTTATGACTCAGGTATGTATATGTAGCACTGTTAGTGTAAGTACACAGTAGAATCTACTGTACTATAGACTCAACCCTCTGAAGACGGTGGAGCGCGTTAATGCGCAGGTCTGTGTCAGCGTCACTTGTTTTTTATTCTAACTAAAAAAGAAAAAAAGTCAGAAGTCAATCTACGACCTATCAAAGACAAATTTGTGATAAGTTCAAACTAAATAAGAGACAGTTTGAGCGTCTCTTAGTCGCTGTCAAAGATGCGAATAACGAACGCGCTGAGGGCGGGGTTCAGGTCACGTATAGTTCCCCGCTCTTTCGTCAGATGGCGCCACAATAGGGGTTTTGTACATTCCTACGATGCTCGCGAACATTTCAACGCATAATGAGCTATATAGGCAACAAAGTGCGCTTCTGAATATATTAAAATATAAAAAACAATTCAATATTGTGTATTTCTGATAGAAATGAGGCAGTTTCTTTGAATACCAACGAAACTATAGCGAGATGAAAAATACCACACCATATCTAAGGCTTTATAAAAGATACATAGTCAGAAACTCTCGCCGAGTCGGCAATCTGAAAAACGGATCAACTCGTTTTGACTCGTTGTGCCACAAGGGCCCCCATCCAACGGGGGCTCTTTGAGGTCAGTCTGTCAAACCACAGTGATCCATGCTGCTTAACACTAGGCGTAATTAATTACGCCCATGTTGTGCAGCATCTAACCAACTGACAGTGTCAGTTGGTTGGCCCCTCTTTAGGGGCCACACAATAAAATAAAGAATAGAGGTCTAAGGGAACGTTCACAAGCGTCTCCCCTTCCTACGGGGTGGGTGGGTCTTTGGGTTTAGTGACAAAACAGCGACATGTGAGTAGGAGTTTGCGTGTCAGCTCTCTTTTTTTTTCTTTTTTTTTCCAAGTCTACATGTTATTTATGATTAAAAAATTTTAAAAAAAAAAACCCACGATAATATAGTGCGCTGATCAAAAACTGAATAGAAAAATAACCAAAAATAGGTTGGGGAAATCTCTGCTATGTAGCTGATCGGTCGTTGTCACACGGTGCAGAAAATTTACTTTTTTTTTAATTTTTTTTTTTTAGAAAATCTATATTAGGACCACAGACGGGGCACATGTGTCACTTGTCGAATATAAGAGATACCAATGGGCCTTGTCGAATTTAAGAACTAGGTCTTGGCCATTGGCATTGTCTATTTTGAGAAGTAGTCTTGCTCGTCTTGCCCCTTGTCGCCAACTCCCAGCACCCCCTGTGTCTCTTTGTCCATATTGGCTAAAAACAGGACATTGTTGCCTTGGCTATTTTACCCCCCGTCTGGGTATCTTATTACTTAATCACTTCGTCTTGACCCTGTGGGGCAGTGGGTATATGGAATAATCGTGTCCAGGTGTACTCTATCTGACACATAACCGAAGGTTACTGAGTTATGTAATAATACCTGACCTATGAGGCCGCCAGTCAGTTTGCCGTGATTATTTTGACACACTCTCAGTTACTCGTAGGACATCTAATACATAATTAGACTCAGCATCATATAAGACAGTCTCGGCCACGCCGGCTGCATATCGGACCAGGGGGATAGTCTGGCAGCGACTTGCCACCCCGTCCACAAGCTGTGTACAGCACCCCGTTTCTCTTTGTCCATATTGGCTAAAAAACAGGGCATTGTTGACTTGGCTATTTTACCCGTCTGGGTCTTATTATTTTAATCACCTCGTCTTGACCCTGTGGGGCAGCGGGTATATGGAATAACCGTGTCCAAGCGTACTCTATCTAACACATAACCGAAAGTTACTGAGTTATGTAATAATAACTGACCTATGAGGTCGCCAGTCAGTTTGCCGTGATTATTTTGACACACTCTCAGTTACTCGTAGGGAATCTAATACATAATTAGACTCAGCATCATATAAGACAGTCTCGGCCACGCCGGCTGCATATCGGACCAGGGAGATAGTCTGGCAGCGACCCGCTAGCCTGTCTACAACCTGTGTACAGCACCCCGTGTCTCTTTGTCCATATTGGCTAAAAAAACAGGTCATTGTTGACTTTGGCTATTTTACCCGTCTGGGTCTTATTATTTAAATCACCTCGTCTTGACCCTGTGGGGCAGTGGGTATATGGAATAACTGTGTCCAAGTGTACTCTATCTAACACATAACCAAAGGTTACTGAGTTATGTAATAATAACCGCCCTATAATCCTATGAAGTCGCCAGTCAGTTTGCCGTGATTATTTTGACATACTCTCAGTTACTCGTAGGGTATCTAATACATAATTCGACTCAGCATCATATAACACAGTCTCGGCCGCGCCAGCCGCATATCGTACCAGAGGGATAGTCTGGCAGCAACCCGCCATCCCGTCCACAATCTGTGTACAGCAGTCTGGACCAGACCACCAACTCTGGGTATAGCATTCGGGATGACTGGAGCAAGACTGGATCTAACCCTTTAATAGTCGCATAGCGCTTTAATGTGCAGTGCCCGTTGTCGTCATAAGCCATGAATGCAGCACTCAGAGTTCCTCACCAGCGCTGCATGCATGCATACACAGGCATATCGACAAAGAGCGTAGCGCATTAAAGCACTATGCTACCTTTAGCATTAAAGCGCTGAGGGGTTATTTTTTGATAGTGTAGAACCAATATCTGTCTAATTAAACCCCTTATCAGTCCTGTTTTTTTTCACATACAAAAGAATTAGGTAATGGCTCTCCGCCATGTATTGGATAACCCTTGCAGCGCGACTCTGAAAAGCGGCGGCGGTGAATTTCTATTTAGATCTTGAAAAGGGGGGCGGTCAGATGTCGTCAAGGCTCTGATAAGTAGGGCAGTTCAAATCATATGATTACATTGAGCTAATTTTCTTGCTGAAAGGAATGAATAATTGTATTTGTATAAAATTCACACACACACACACACACACACACACACACCCGCCCACCCACCCACCCACACACACACACACACACACACACACACACACACACACACACACACACACACACACACACACACACACACACACACACACAGGACACCTGATGATCTCCACACAATGACCTGATTGTCCTTCCTAAAAAAAAACAACACAAAAAGCCCAACTCGATCTACCTACTCAACAGGGTTTCAGTGTAGAGCGTATTCGGGGTTTTTCTGATGCGTATATTATATTGAGATTGATTTTCAACTTTTGTGATCAGTGGTTGGTCCTTAAAAGGACCGTTTGGTAGAGAGAGAGGGTCGCAGGGACCTTGCTGCTGAAGCGGAGGGCGTGGTCATAACGCGTGGTGGTCCTTCAGCAGCTCCTCCAGCACGGCGGGCGGTAGTCCTTCCTCCATGCAGACTTGCTGCTTGACTCGCTCCACGCACTGGCGGATGAGTTGATCAGCGACGTTCGCGATCAGCTCATCCACCACACCCTCTGCTTCAGCAGCAGTCCGCTGTCTCTCCTCTCTCTGTAGCGAGGCTACGAACTGCTTCTCCACGGCCGCATCGATCATAGATCGAGAAACGGCCACGAAGTTCTGTCTCTCCGCCTCCTCTCTCTGTAGCACGGCTACGAATTCCTTCTCCACGGCCGCATCGATCATAGATCGAGAAACGGCCACGAAGTTCACTCCGTGAGCCATTTTGTCGAACTGACTTCCTAGCCGCCTGAGAGATGCTGACGTCACACTATTTTCGACGACGCTATGACGCGCACGAGGTAGACAGACGACGTCGTTTCACTTCCTTATTTGGAGTTTGGGACCTTGTGACACCGAAGTCATACCGTACGGTCGCGATAAAGCAACTAGTGTTGAAAAGCGCGCCGGTCTTGTATATGCGCCGGAGTATAAGAGCCTCCAAATGTTTTTTCTCAAGCACTAAAATCGCGACTTTGAATAAGCGCCAGCGCCTGGCTTGTATATAGCTCCTGAGTAAGAACTTCACCGAATTGAAAAGCGCTCCCTCAGAGCCCTTAATCGCGACAGTACGGTACAAATCTGATGTCAACCCGCGCCAAAACCAAAAAGGGTGTTCCGGTCACACGTACCTACGACGAGCGACCTTCAGCTATCACCACGTGAAGAGTTGGAAATAAATTTTGTACGGCAAGAAAACTGAAAACTGATAACGATTCCATTAGATAAGTATTCGGTTCCAATCTATGGCGAGATATTTCCACCAGAGCGATTGATTTATATGTCTGTAAGGTTCAGCTCTCCAACACTCTCCAATATCCGCCGGTGCACGACGGTCGCCGCCCATCATTAGTGACAACTAAACTTCTGCTGGAGAGTGAAAGTTACGTTGAGTCTTGAGGTGCGCAGAGATACTATCTGCCGCAGCCTGATTTTAGTTCCACGCTATTTAGATAACCGCCCCATTTAAAATCTCTCTCTCGATCCTAGAAAAGGAAAAAAAGGCTAGAGTTTATCATGGACGCGTCTCAGTTTTAGTCAAGCCGTAAAGTGAAGAACCCGAGCTTGTACATATACCCACGTGAGGAGTGACATAGCGGGGCGTTCAGTTAGTACTGAGTCTATAGTCAAGGTCAAGTTCCACTCTCTAAACAGAGCTTTAGCGACTCCGTCATCTAGACTAGACCGCGCGCGCGATTTTTTTTGCTGAAGCAGCTAATCGATGGAAACGTAGAGAAGACGTACTCGATCAAAAACTGCTTCAGAGGCTTGTTATCAGGTATTATCAGTTAAATCAAAATATTTCAAAACATCCAGAAAAGCAGAATGACATGTCCTACGGGCTACAGCCGGGCACTGACGTCATTTCAATCAAGTCGCAGCGCTTTTTAGACACCTTTTCTGTAGGACCCGTCTCATACCTTACTATATAATACCGTAAACGCCGGGTGATTAGTATATGATCACATTGACAGTCGCGGATCCACGAAGAGGCTGGATAAGCCACGAGCGGACCCGCGAGTGCAATGTGACATAATCTTACCATGCGCTTTTGTTTTGTTTTTGTTTCTATTTACAACAGCAAACATTTCAACAGCCTATTGTTTTTTTAAAATGATGAAAAATCGGCCCAAAAAAAGTAAACATTTTAGAGCTAAATTTGTGGAGGATAGCCGGACATGCTGATGTCACTAGACCCCTAAATTCGATATGGTGACATGGTCATTTTCTTAAAAATCGATACGACGACACGGACACGGACATCTAAGTGACATGGACCATGGGGCATTTCTTGAGTCCGACATGTGACATGGACCATAGTGACATGAGGAAAAAAAAATGTTCGAAGAGTGCATCAGAAAAAGTACCATTTCAAACCTAAGCATTTCGCCAATTTTTTTTTTTTTTTTCTTGGATGGTACCCGGCTTTGCGGTGTCTGGGTCCTTAAAAATGTACCAGAATGCTCAAATTCGGGTTCTAAATATTTTCAAAAAACGTTTTCTCCCTTAGTGACGTGTGACACGGGCATTTCTTAAATTCGACATACGGCTGCATGGGGAGGACCCACCCGTCAAGGGCCCCATGATGACTCATACCCGCCGCGTTCAGTCAATCAACCGAGATCTTTTTCTGTGGTGGTGTAGAAGGATCTCCCCCCTGAGGTTACAAAGTCACCTCTTTATTTAAGGGCTACGGGCCGCAAAGTCGCTTTCGCAAAGTCGCAAGAAATATTCAAGTCAAAAAGTCAAATTTATCAACTATCAGCACGGTCGTTTGAAAGTCATCAAGTCACCGAAAAACTCCTCTACAGTCACCTCCGACTCGCCTCCTCCCTACCCCCCTAAAGGGGGGTAGAGAGGAAGCGAATCCCTAGAGATCAGATAATATTTTTTTTTCTCCCGAGCAGACCCCAAAGGCCCCCCCTCCCCCCCAAGTGCCCGCCCACCCCATAAATAGTGCCCCCCTCCCCCCCCTCCCCTCCCCATGCATCTTAAAGTGCCCCCCTCCCCCCCTCCCCTCCCCCCTTATAGAAGCCTCCCATTAGCTAGTCCAAGTCATGTGACCAAAAGGGGGGCGTGGTCTGTCTATTGTCTATATTATGCAAATGAGGGAGGGGGTCAGGTCACGTGACCAAGGGGGTGTGGCCTATTTTCCAAATAAAGAGCGCTTCCGGTCACGTGACCAAGGGGGTGTAGTCCTATTATGCAAATGAGGGAGTCACGTGATCCATTATTATGCAAATGAGGGAGTCACGTGACCAAATGGAAGCCTCTGATTGGCTGGTGATCAAAGGGACGTAGTCTACTATGCAAATGAGGGGGTCACGTGATCAAGGGGGCGTGGCTTATTATGCAAATGAGGGGGTCACGTGACCAAATGGCGGCCCCTGATTGGCTGGTGATCAAGGGGGCGTGGCCTATTACGTAATTATGCAAATGAGGGGGCGTGGCCTATTACGTAATTATGCAAATGAGGGGGTCACGTGACCAAATGGAGGCCTCTGATTGGCTGCAGGTCGATTGAGTAATAAACAGTAGTTAACTATAGTCCCGTTCCGATACATACTATACTACTCACATATTAGCCATTGACAACTAATAGTAATGGAGGGTTAAACCATGGTATTTCCACAATAATCCAACCTATATCTGAGTTTGATATTAAAGAGGTAAATTATTAAATGGTTTCACCAAGTCTTTATCCAGTCAATAATCTGTGCTGATACTTGCCAGTGCATTTGGGAACAAACTATGACCTAGTACTTAGTTTCATGGTGTTTTATGACTTTGTGAAAGGTCAAGGTCACATGTGGTAGCATGGAAATGCTACAAAAGTAGAAATATCAAAATAGCCACACTATAACAGAGGAACTATGGAAAGAATGTGTGATATCTTGAGATAAGTAGGTGAAGAACCTTTATTGTAAAATGCCAAATGCCTTTTTGATATTTTCAAGGACATTCTGGTTGATAGAAATGGTCTAAATTGAGATCAAATGCAAGGTAGCATTGACTATAGTGGGCACTCTACCTATTCTATTATACTTGCCATGTTGGTTCCTTTGATGATAATGAATTCAGGACAATAGCCCCTGCCTTGCATTACTGAATATAAGACATCCAAATGACCTTGAACCATTTTTAGGGCAAATCATTAAAGCTCTAAGGGTCACGTAGTGACTTAATGCATTGTGCCTATCCATTGGCTTTATACATGCATGTAGCACTTGTGAGTCTTTATGACAGGCATTCAAAGGGCTCACTCATGCATCATGTCGACCTTATGGGGCTGATACATTACTGAGTGGTCAACATGATGCATGCCTGATGAGTGGGCTCAACCTGGCAGCATAGATGGTAGATTATAATTGTCTTTAAGTTATTTTATGAAAGCATAATGTTTTTTCCAGATGATGCATTTGAATAGATTATTCTTTTAGAATGTTTGACCTTAACCTTTCTCAAGGTTATGTAACACCATGAAACCGAATACAGTCAGACTCTCCATTTATTGTCATGATTGTAACATTGGGGAATTTACTTGTATAAATGTTTGTTGACAGCCATATCTTGACAAAAGACTGCCTGTATTACAGAGATCTACTTGTCGTGATGTCAAGGTCACATCCATTCATCATGCCAAACATTTGGTAATGTCAACCCCATAGGATTGGAATGATAAATGCATGCTTGTCATATAGACTTACTAGGGCGTTATTCCCCAATGCCAACAGATAAGCACAATGCATTAAGTCCCTGTGACCCTTAGAGCTTTAATGATTTGCCTTAAAGATGGACCTACCCCAGTTCAAGGTCATTTGGATGTCTTATATTCAGTAATGCAAGGCAGGGGCTATTGTCCTGAATTTATTGTTACCAAAAGAAATCAACATGGCAAGTATAATAGAATAGGTAAAGTGCCCACTATAGTCAATGCTACCTTGCATTTGATCTCAATTTAGACCATTTCTATCAACCAGAATGTCCTTTAAAATATCAAAATGACATTTGGCATTTTACAATGAAGGTTCTTCACCTACTTATCTCAAGATATCACACCTCCTTTCCAAAGTTCCTCTGTTGTAGTGTGGCTGTTTTGATATTTCTGCTTTTGTAGCATTTCCATGTTGCCACATGTGACCTTGACCTTTCACAAGGTCATATAACACCATGAACCTGAGCACTAGGTCATAGTTTGTTCCTAAATGCAATGGCAAGTATCAGCACAGATTATTGACTGGATAAAGACTTGGTGAAACCATATAATAATTTACCTCTTTAATATCAAATTCAGATATAGGTTGGATTATTGTGGAAATACCATGGTTTAACCCTCTATTCCTATTAGTTCTCGATGGCTAATATGTGGGCATTAACTTAGACAGAAAAGTGTGCCTATATAGACATAATAAATTATATATCTATTATTGTGCATACAGAAAGGAAGAAAATTGAGAATTATAAGTATTTTTCATGTTTGACCTTGTAAAACATGACCTTACACCCAATCAAGGTCCACCATATTCAATCAGCTGATGAACCACATATATAAGAATGGCTATGTAAGATAGGTGACACTACGGTTGAGTATCTTTGCATTCATACCAAAGTGTATATACCCTTTAGATGTCCTTAAACCCATGACCTTCGACCTTGATTTTGACCTTGTTCCGACCTAGATATCACTCTACACACACCAGAAACGGAATCAGCACCCTCCAAATATCTTAGTTCACCATTCATACCATCTATTGCAGGCCATACCAGGTCCTCTTCAAGATCCCAGACTGGCTCCCCTATTACAGGTTCATAGCATGGGGAGAGTGCAGGCCAGAGCAATAATGCCACTGTGTGACACCAGGGGGCAACACTGAGTTGGTAACTCATCAAACTCCAGGCAGTTCTCTACAGACTCGCTCAACCAGTACCCTTTTCGCCACAAGGGCTGCAAATGGGACTGGTGGAGCTGCTCTATTAGATTGTTACTTGCTGTCAGGCTGCGCACAGGAATTGGTGTGCAGGATTTGATTGGTCAACTCCTGAGGGCAATTTAGTGAAAACAGTTTTTTTAATATGAGTTTACCCAGATTACTAATATAGAGTCAGGGCCTGAGACTGTACAGACTAGGTGTACATCATTAACTGTACCCCAGCTAACAAAATAATGTTATTCTACGTCAAAATAACGCTTTTAACGTTATATAATGTTGTGCCATAATAAGGAGCCATAGAAAAATGTGATATGATATTGTATAACGTTTTTTTGTTTACTGGGACATAGATACTGACATTAACTGTAACAAGTTAGCATTAACCCTATGTAGGCAAACATTAACTATAGTTAATGCCATGGCAGGGTGAGCATCAACTATGTTCATCATAAGTCTATGGGATTCAGCGAACCCTTGCCCTTAGGGGGATATCTTGCAAAATGTCCCGTCCCTATAGCTAGCCATAACAATTTCTGGCCATCCTTAAAGGGTTAAGAGTCAGTCTATTGCAAGATATCAACCTTTTTGTTCTTTCTCCCATGATATTATAAAACTGTTTCTTGCACTGTTGAACATTGCAGTGTACTCTGTCTTGTTGGTGTTCTCTTATTGCGACATGTAAAGAGTCGGACCAGTGTCTGTCTAAAGACTAACCCAGTCACACAGTACAGTACAAAGTTAACGCTATGGTTTATGAGGTACATTCTGTCTACTATATTGAATATTGGAGAGTTCGTCCCAATAAAATCTGTCCCAAGAGACTCTGATACTGATTCCAAGACCTCTCCTGGTAGAGTAGTCACTATGAAAACTAAGCATACCGCAAACATAGTACTGGTCAAACTTTTAGTATTTGCAGTAGATTTTGCTTGCTGACCTCTCTGATGTTTGATTCTGAACTTTCTCTGAGAAATCAACCTTTTCATCATTAGAATATTTAGGATTACAATTATGGTGGAGGGTATCAGACTGTACATGAATGTATATAAGAGTGAAAATATAGTCGTAAGGAAAAATGTAGCATTTTCAAAAGCTTGACATTTATACACCGTGCCAACTTTAGCAACATCACTATTGAGTGTAATAGGTACATTTGTAACAGAAATTACAACAATAATCATTGATATAACAGAGATGACTTTCTTCTCAGTACAATAGAGGTGTACCCTCAATGGCCAGAATATAGCAATGGTGCGTTCAACTGAAATCAGTACAATTAACCAGGAGGACATAATGGGAGTGGCATATCCAATAAAGACTACTAGACGGCAGCACCAGACTGAAGAAGAAAGAGGAAGTAAATTGTACAATATGTCGATATACCACATGCTACTGAGTAATGTGAGAGTATCTATAACAGCGAGGGCCAGCAGCAGGATCATGAAGACAGTGGTCCTCATGAGGGAGCCATACACTATCACAATGATAATGAGACTGTTCAGTATTGTTCCTATTGCACAAATAGTTAGAAATACAATGTCGAGAATTGAAAATAAGTCTCCTTGGTAATATGGAGAACCGGAATGATTCCCAGTGACATTATTGAGGAATGTATTATCCAGTACAACTGTTTGGTTATCCATGGTATTTATAATAGGAGGTAGGTCCTAGTATTGTTCACACTGAGTAGTCTTGGGGACTCCTACAGGAAGATAGTCAGGCTGTGATGGGTACTGTTCCTTTAGGATTTTTGATGTATTAAAAGCATGTTCATTTGGTGGAAGTCGCGCTGATGAACCAGTAATTCTGATGGTGACATGATTATAAAAACTAAATGGCGGCATTACACTTTACTACATCGGAGAACTTTCACAAGGCGGCAAAAGCTGGATACTGACTATTTAACCTAATATTTGTCCATCAAACCTACATAGGAATTAAGCCTAGAGTCCAAGGTGCTACAACAATCAGCTGGACGATAAATTATACCACTCAGAAACAATCAGATATTCCAGGTTGATGTTTTATGGTTGTCAATGTTGCAGTTTCAATCCAATATATGATACTGTGACTGTATAGGTAATAGTTATGGGCACATTTGCTGACAACGCCTCAAGGAGATATGTTGGATGTTTTTCACGGCAGGTGTACAAAATGTCAAAACACTGGCTGAGAAACATTGATAGAATTAAGGGACGAGTCATTTATTACCTGATGGGGGGGGGGGGGGGGGTACATGGAGGGGGGATCTAAAAGGAGGATTGTTTGTGAGGTGGTAGGGCAAAACAAGTTGGTGGGAAGAAAGAAAAAAGATCCACTTTATCATTTGAGGATATGCATAATTTCCGAATAATATCTCTATCTTAAAAAGGTCTTTATCTCTTCTTTTCTAGGCCTCTTTTGATTTCTAGTGCACATATTCATGGACACAGACACATGTATTTATTTGTAAGATGGAATGCAGCTTTCTTGCCATGAATATGACATAGCTGTCCAAATTGCATTAAAAAACCATTACTCACTCACTGTCTCTATCATTACCTCTTCATACTAGAAACTGTTTTCAAAGCTTATCACCTTACCAGAGGGGTGAGGAGGTTCATGAATAGAGTTTGCATCATCAGAAACTTGATGAAGCGCCCTCCTCTAGTACCAAATGCTTGTTGGTACACTGAAAAAGTAAACTTGTCTCCAGACTCGTCAAAGTGACTATCATAAAATAAACGAGTCAAAAGTTGTCTAACCTATCAGGCTACCATCCCACAAATAGAATCTGGAGCCGGCAAATGTCGGGTTTTGGGCTGGCACATGCCAAGTGGGTCTTCTATCTCCAGCTAGAAGACCCACTTCCTTGTCACTTAGACGCGTTTTTGACTCGTTTATTTTATGACCCTCACTTGGAAGAGTCTGGAGACAAGTTTACTTTTTGAGTGTACTTGATGTAAGTGTTCCTGTTGTCCACACTCTGTGGTGTTTTGGGACCGTGTACATGGGTGCAGGTGGACAAGCTTTATGTGACCTTTATCAAATACCAGGATGTCAATCTATTCAATCTAATTCAACATTAGGCTACTCAAAAAAGAAATGTTTCTCATCATCAAGCAGCGAAAAATATGATGAGGGCGTTTTTTATTTATCTATTTAAGTTGTTTAAATTGAGAATCTCCCTTTACTGTTGGTGTGACATACAGGGGTACTGTAAATTGCTTTTTGAATCCCCGGGAAACCCGAGGGGATTCTTTTAGCTTTTACACCCACAAAAATGCATGTTCCAGCGTGGGGGAAAAAATCTATCTATTTAAGTTGTTTACTCGGGCCTGAAGTACATAAGGAAATTTGGACTTTTCGGGGCCAATTTTCACATTTTAGTAATTCTGAGTTTATTGATCAGTAAAAAAATGCTATAACCCATGTTATTCCTACCTCACTGCATCACTGATAGCATAAGCGTTAATTTGATACTGAATTCATCAATATCTTTCTAATTTTAACATTTTTTATCAAAAATGTTTCCCCAAACAATGATCTTTATGATGCGCGCGGTGATGAGAAACAACTTTTTTTGAATGGCCTTATAGTGGGCAGTCATGGAGTAAGGATACCTATAGACCAATGCAGCAAGAAAGGGTGACTTTTCAGAAAAGTTGTCGGTAAAGTTTTAAAACATTTCGCTTGTGTGACAGACAAATACATAAATATAACCTCAAAATCCTACATTGTAATATGCTATTTTTGAAAGATAATTGTTCTGCGAATCTCCTGATATGAGCTGTTTGCAAACATGGCCATTATAGACAAAGTTATGAGGATTCTACCAAAACTAATGTAAGCACAACTTTATTATGAAAAGTCACCCATTCTTGCTGCACTGGTCTATAGTGTAGGTGTGGGTGAAGCATCCTTTCTGTGTGGCTCCTCACTACTGTAAACATGTGAACAAACTCATGTAGAAAGTTCACCCCGGTCTCATTGATTATTTAGGATACGGGTACATTCAAACAGTACAGTGCAAAGTTAATGCTATGGGCTCAGTCTCACGACTTTGTAACAATTGGATCATCTTTGACTGGGTGACATCTTTGACCGAGTGACGCCAGGAGGACTCTGACTTAGGCTGAAGAAGGGGTGCGGCTTATACGCGAGTTTTTCCCAGGGTCCATTCAGAAGGCTTCTGTGGCTTATAGGATTGCCCCAAACTCGGGGTGCGGCTTATACGCAAGTTAGGCTTATAAGTAAGGTTTTACGCTAGCGATTAACGTAAACACCTGTGTATAACCCGCGGGTTATACGCGAACTAAACCTCCAGTGCAGGTTATACAATATTCTCAGAATCTAGCTGCGGGTAATACAAGGGTTTTTGTAAGTATAATACAATATTAATTTTCAGGCCCCAGGTGTGGGTTATAAGATTCTCCAAAAGTCGGGATGCGGGTTATACGCTAGGTGCGGATTATACACGGGAATTTACCGTAGCTTAATCAGCTGCGAGGTGTCTAAATAAACAAAGATACACTCGTAACTCTCCAAACTGATAGTTTCTTCATGAGTCAAGCCTTGGGTGAATCACACAAGGAGTAAGCCTCATGCGATACGCCCAGAGGTATAAAGCTATGGAATAGATTGAAACCTATTGTCCAAAAAGCTAAGACAGTGGTTAAATTCAAATGATTGTACAAAATCACTCCCCTTGACCCCCCTGACCCAGAAGCTTAAGTAAGCTCAGGTAAGCTAGAAAGCTGGAAAGAAGGTATAAGATCAAGTAGGTAAGAAGTCAGCACTCCTATAATGATTTATAACTTATGATCATTATGGCTCACTCTCACCAGATTGATGCAACTAAAAATTGGCCGTACATGATCGGTGGCCGTACATGATCGGCGGCCGTACATGATCGGAAAAAAAAAGTTCAATATCCCCCTAAGGCCCCATTTACTCTGCTATTTAACTTTTCTAACCATGCCTACTGGGTGTAATGTAGTTTTGGGGAGTTTATAAGGAAAAAAGTACTACTAAAATATTTATAGGGGCCAAAGGGGGGGGGGCTCAAATGCTACATCGAGCCTCAATGTACAACCGATCATATACGTCACATGACGTACATGATCGGTTTGGAATGTCATGTAAATTTTCTTATTACCCACTGCTTCACATGTCTCTGATTATACATATTTAGAGCTACATCATATGTACACCTTGCTATGATTGATCTATGTAAAAATAAAAGTAATTAAGGCAGTCAGTAGATAATAGCCGATCATGTACGTCAAGTGACGTACATGATCGGTATTGAAATGTCAATTAAAATTAACTTAATAGTCGCATCTACACATTTCTAACATATTACATGTCACTATACATCATATGTACACCTTGGTAAGGTTTATTTATGTTTTATCATGGTCAGAAAGGGTAAGGCAGTCAATAAATCATGGATCATGTACGTCACTGATCATGTATGTCACCGATTATGTATGGCCACCGATCATGTACGGCCACCGATCATGTACGGCCACTTTTTAGTTGCACTGATTTGGTGAGAGTTAGCCTTATATGTATTAATTTCAAAGCACCCAGAAGGGATCAAGATGTACCCTGTTTTTTATGGGAAAGGCCATATTTTTTCTTTTTTTTCAGTCTTCTTAGTCATCCCAGTATGAAGCCAATCACTCTGCTACCATTGTCATCTCTCATACCTATCACTTCATTCTACATTAATCAACAACATCAATTGTGTCAGTTGACACCCCTGATTGCCATGAGTCGCGGCAGGCCATGTGCAAAGAACTCTAGATGATGAATAACTTCTATGTCTATAATGATGTGCTGTTTAATATCAGCTACTAATATATATTAATGTATCTCATTATTCATAATTATTGTAACCGCCACTGGAATGCAATTGTAACGACAGCAAGAATTTATCGAATATCATGTGAATGAATAAATTCTTTTCAAACTAAAAAAAAAAGCCCTACTGTCAATTTGCTCAGTGTTAGGTTAATCTTTGTATTTACTCCATGTAATTATAGATTAGTTCCATTTCAAAAAGACAATTAAGGATTGGTCTCATAACAATTTTTATGATGTCACCATGAAGAATGAAGCCATGTCGAAACTCAGTTTTCAATGGTAATGACGATTAGAGTACTTGAGCATAGTACTACCTTTATTTCTCAATATAGAAAAAAACATTATATATACTGCCTTCTTTCATGACATTTAATTTGTTGGTAACCAACGTTTATACAAGAGTAAAATATTAAGTTAATATTCCGAGTTGGTGTATTGCAGTGAATCCACCTGATTGTTTATTCTTGCTTGAGCTATAGAACGGTTTCGTGTACTGTATGACATTGTGCTCTTCTTTGTCTAGTCGATATTCTCTTAATGTAACATGTAAAGAGTTGAACTAATGTCTGTCTAAAGACTGACCCAGTGATGCAGTACAGAACAAAATTAATGCTATGGTTTATGAGATACATTCTGTCTATTACATTCAATAAAAGAGAACCTACATCAGTAAAATCTGTCCCAAGATCGATTGATGCTGATCGCAATATCTCTCCAGGTAATGTAGTCAATATGAAAACAAAACATACTGCAAACATAGTAAGAGTCAAGCTCTTAGTATCAACACCAGGTGTCCTCTGCTGACTTACTAGATGTTTGATTCTGAACCTTCTCCGGGAAATTAACTTTTTTATCATTAGAATATTCAAGATTACAATTATAGCAGAGGGTATCAGACTGTATGTGAGCAAAGTAATAAGTGCAAATATAGATACAGGCACAAAGGCAGTAATTTCTAAAGGTTGACATCTAAACATCGTGCTAACCTTAGTAATACTACTAGTGAGTGAAATGGGTACATATATGATACAAATTACAACAATCATAACTAATATAGCAGAAATAACCTTCCTCTTTGAACAATACATGTGGACCCTCAATGGCCAGAATATAGCAATGGCGCGTTCTACTGAAATCAGTACAATTAACCAGGAGGAAACATTGGAAGTGATGTATCCTATGAAAATGACAATCCAACAGGACCAGCCATGAGATGATAGGGGAATTAAATTAAACATGAAGTCAATATGCCACACACAACTGAGCAATGTTAAAGTATCTGTAACAGCTAGGGCCAGCAGCAGGATCATGAAGACAGAGGTCATCATGAGGGAGCCATACACTATCACAATGATGATAAGACTGTTCAGTATCATTCCAATTCCACAAATAGTTAGAAATATGATGTCAAAAATTGAGACAGCGTCTCCTAGGTAATACGGAGAACCGGAATAATTCCCAGTAATATTATTGAAGACTGCATTATCCTGTTCAACGGTTGGGTTCTCCATGGTGTTATAATAGGTGCTAGGTAGTTCCCAGGCTATGTACACACTGAGTCACTCAATAGTTCGCATAGACTCCACTGTACACTAACTCAGAGCAACTCACGAGGTATGCACGAGGCAATATGACACTCACTTACTCTAACAATCTGCTGTATGATACTTCTGAGATTAGACCACTCAGAAAAAATCTGATATTCCTAGCTGATATTTTAAGATTGTCCAAGTTTTGTTCCCAGAAATGTCACTAGGCTTGAGGATACTCGTAGAACTGGCCAATGTAGAGATATTCCTACACAGGAGACTCATGCCCTTTCAGACTATGTGTTTCTATGGCTCGTGTCTTTTGGATATGCAGTATTACCTAACTTAAAGATATAAGAATGGCCATAGGCAATGGGTGTAGACACCTTTGCTGACAATGCCCCAAGGGATGTTCCTCATGCCAAGTGTACAAAATGGCAAAATGCAGGTGTATAGAGACAAGTAGAACTAAGGGACGAGTCATTTATTCCCAGAGGAGGGAGGTTTATGGAGAGGGAGGGATTAAAGCGTGTATTCCACTGATGTAAATTGATTCCGTCGTCAAACGAGATTCGCCCATAAGTTTAACATTATAGACTTTCATCTGATGACAAATTTTTGGCCAACCGACATTGGTGGAATACACGCTTAAAGGAGGTTTTTTTGTGAACTGAGAGGTGGCAGAACAACAAAAAATGATCCAGTCTATCATTTTCTGGACATGCATCATTCCTGAATGATATCTCCCCCATTACCTCTGCATACTCAAAACAGTTTTATAAGCGTACCATGTTGCAGGACGGCTGAGGAGGTTCACTGAAAAAGTAAACTTGTCTCCAGACTCGTCGAAGTGACTATCATAAAGTACACGAGTTAAAAGTTGTCTAACCTATCAGGTTACCATCCCACTAATAGAATCTGGAGCTGGCAAATGTCAGGTTTTGGGCTGGCACATGCCAAGTGGGTCTTCTATCTCCAGGTAGAAGACCCGCTTCCTTGTCACTTAGACAACTTTTTGACTTGTTTATTTTATGACCATCACTGGGAACAGTCTGAAGACAAGTTTACTTTTTGAGTGTTCATGAAAAGATTTCCAATCACCGGAAAATTTATCAAGCACCGTTCTCTAGTACCAAATGCTTATTCCACACTCGGTGGTGTTTGGGGACTGTGTACATGAGTGCAGCTGGACAAGCCTGATGTGACATGTATCAAATACCAGAGTGTGAATCTACAGACTGATTCAACATTAATGTGAGTAGCCATGCAGAAAGTATGTGGAATGTTCACCCCCCCCCCTCTTATTGATTCTTTTGGATACAGATACATTCAAACAGTACAGTACACATTTAATGCTATAGTTTATGAAAAATGAAGTACTTTCCCTTTATTCTCCTGTAAGTCTATTTTAAGATAATAACCTGATTGAATGACCTTGATTTTATAAAACAGTTTCTTGTACTGTTGGACATGGCTGTGTACTCTGTCTCATAGCAATTCTCCTATTGTGACATGAAAAAAGACGGACCAATGTCTGCCTAAAGATCGAGCCAGTGATACAGTACAGTACAAAGTTAAAGCTATGGTTTATTAGATACATCCTATCTACTATAATGAATAAGGGAGAGCCCCTAACACTAATATCTGCCCAAAGAAGCTTTGATAAAGACTCAATAAATAACAAGAGCTGCCCTGGTAAGGTAGTTACTATGAAGACAAAACACACTGTGGACATTGTAACAGTAAGGCTCTTAGTGTTACAAGAAGTTTTCCCCTCCTGACCTAGCTTATGTCTGATTCTAAACCTTCTCTGGGAAATCAATTTGTTCATCATTAGAATATTTAAAATTGAAATTATGGACGATGGTATGAGACTGTAGACCAATACATAACCCAGCATAAATATAGTGGTAGGCACAGATGCAGTAGATCCCAGCGGAAGACATTCATAAAAAGTGCCAACCTTAGTAATGTTACTAGTGAGTAAAAACGGTACATTTATTATACCACTGACAATGATTACAATGAATATACTAGATATAACCTTCCTCTGTGTACAATAAAAGTGCACCCTCAATGGCCAAAATATAGCGATGGTTCGTTCAATTGAAATTATTACAATTAACCAGGAGGAAATTAAGGAAGTGATTGATGAAAGGCAGGCAATTATGTGGCAGAACCACACTGAGGATGAAAGCGGAAGTAGACGGTACAAACTGTTGTAATACCACATACCAGACAACAAGGATAAAGTATCCGTAACAGCCAGAGCAAACAGCAAGATCATAAAGACAGAGGTCCTCATGAGGGAGCCATACACTATCACAATGATGATGAGAATGTTCAGTATTGTACCAATTCCACATATTGATAGAACTATTATGTTTGAGAATGATTCTCCAGGGTGATCTAAAGAACCAGAGTAATTTCCAGTGATATTATTGATGAGATCTTCCTTTGGAAATGTTTGGTTCTCCATAGTTTCTTTTCAACTGACCATACATCTGAATTATGAACAAGCTTCTGATAGAATTCGATGAGCTTCTGATAGAATTCTACTCAAAATCAGCAATTCAGATGTTGTTTTAGTTTGATGTAATGGTGACATCAGTGTTAACGTTGCAGTTTAGCATGTAACCATCACTGTAATTTCAAAACAATAATTAAAATGGACGAAGATTAGTGACCAAAACATGTATGCAGTGAATGCCTTTTTTTTTGTGCTGCATTTCTATCTACCTCCTGTCAGTCCTCTGCACAATTTGACCACAATGGATGTAAAATTGTCAGATGCTTTTATCGATACGTATATTAAAGTGGCATAGTCTGATGATTGGGGCTCAAAAATCAATTTTGCTGAAAATGAAGTAGAATGTTCAATATGGTCATACTTTATGTCCTACCTACTTTATTAAACATTATTCCCCCGCATTAACCTTAGATTTCAGCTAATTATCAGTTTTATGATTTATTTAAAACTTTTCGGGTGCACACTATAATTTAATCCATTGAAAATACACGGTAAAAGGGGATACCTGTGTTCCATGGGACCCTCTTAATTGCCTTTTATTGCCCATCAATGATATCTTATTGTGTCCCATCCTCAAAATATGATCTTTTAATGACAGTTTAAACATATTTGAGTAGAATTTAAAGGATAGAAAGGAATCGGACCATTGCAGTGTTCTCGAAAACGTTTTCACCATGCAGGACATTAGGTCCTGCTGTTTGCCAATTTGGCAGGAGTGGATAGCATTCCACAGGACCGGCTACCAAAATAAAAATTTCGCATAAAAATTAGGATAATATGCTAGTTCATCAGAGAAAATAATAACAGAAAACACTTTAATTTGCATGAAATAACATAAATTCAGTTCTAGTTGGAATATTGGAAAATTTCCTTCACTTTTTGAAAGACCAGACCATGCAGAACATCTGGTCCGGCAAGACCAGTCATTCTGCTGGACCAGATCCATTTTAGACAGACATTGCCAGTGTCCGGCACCTTTTTTGCAAAGACTGGATCATGCCACTTTAAGCCGGCTGAGAATAAATAGTCTATTTAATTGATACAAAGCTAGTTCTTATTCACTTTGTGTAGTCAGTATTTACCATGTGCATTAGTGCAGCCTGTAAAGATCCATGAACCATCACAGACCACAATGTCCATCTAATTTGTCAATCTATGGTCTGCATTTGTTGACAGAAGCCAAAAAGAAAGGATGTACAGGTGTGCACAGAGTACTGTAAAAGTACTTCATTTTGCTGGGTATATTTTTTTGTGATTTTCGTCAAAATGAAAAACCCGTGAAATTTTTATACGCTTAATAATGGAATAAATAATGCGAATTTGCTGATTTTCACTCATCCGTGAAAATTTTAATCAGTGAAAATAAGCACTGTCACAGTATCAGGTGACTGGATTGCTCTCTGCCACCCAACCCAGGTATAAAATAATCCATGTTTCTGCATACAAATTCTTGTGTGTCAATCTGTTTTATGCTAATGCAGCAGAGACTCTGATTCTGGTGTGGAAGTAGCCTACAAAGGTAGAAACTTCCAGGTATGATTCCGCTTTTGGCAAACATTTGATAAATGCTTTTTATCAGAAATAAATAATCTGTTCATGGTCACAAACGATCCAACATTGTTGCATTTTAAAGCCTCTGCAGATGCAGGGTTCAAAGGCTGAGCCAAACCTAGGAATATTAACAAATCATGTAATGTCTCTTTCTGTCTTCATAGGACACTCTTTAAGAAGGAGCAATTTGATATGCACAAAACACAAAAACTGTCGTCTAGGTACCCTGAATGTACCTTGCCGACCAGCTAACCATGACCTGCACACTCCTACACTAACTAGTAGGTTTTGCACTTATTTTTACATTAATATATATCATTTTTTGCCACTTATGTATGCCTACAATTATTATGTTTAAACATTTATTTGAAATTGTAAGTTCATCTACATGAAGGTTGGATGTAACATTAAACTTGAATAGTACCCAGTCAGCATTGGTCCCTGGGGTCCATATGTGTTTTACCTGGGGCAGCTCGGCTTGCCCATATCTGGGTCATGGTCCTTTTTGTCCAGGGCTACCAGTGGGAGCCCAGATGTATCAGCCCACGATTTTTTTTTTAATATTTCAAAGCATACTGACATCTAATTTCCCTCCAGAAATGACCATTTATTGTACATTTTTATAGTGTGTGCTACATCTGGGCTAGGGCTGGGCACTTTTAATCTAGGCTGACCCATCCGGGTTCCCACTGGTAGCCTTGGACCAAAACCCACAGTGGGCAAATCAGCTTGCCCAGGTAAAACACATATGGGGCCCATTGAGGAATGTTGACTGGGTACTGTCTGTTAATTACAGGATATCTATCCTAATGTACATTCTCTTTTGTCTTTACAAAACACTCTCTTGTACTGTTGGACATGGCTGTGTACTTTGATTCATGGATATTCTCTTATTGTGACATGTAAAGAGGTGAACCAGCGTCTGCCTAAAGACTGACCCAGTCACACAGTACAGTACAAAGTTAACGCTATGGTTTATAAGGTATATCTTGTGGCCTATAAAGAGAAATAAAGAGTCATGATCAATAACTGAATCTTTCCCAAGGAGCTTTGTCGCTGACCAAATTAACATAAACATCTCTACTGGTAAGGTAGTCACTATAAAGACAACACATACTGCAAACATAGTAAGGGTTAAGCTTTTTGTGTTAGCAGCAGATTTCCCTTGCTGCCCTAGTTGATGTTTGATTCTGAACCTTGTCTGAGATATTATCTTTTTTATCATTAGAATATTTAAAATGATAATTATAGAGGAGGGTATCAGACAATATGTAAGTACATTACCAAGTACAAATATGAGCTTAGGCACATGAACAGCAACCCCTAAAGAGTGACATATGCGAACATTACCAATTTCAGTGACATGACCCAGAAGAAATACTGGTACATTAATTGCAGAAATTACAATAATTACCATTAATATAGCAGATATAACATTTCTCTTTGCACAATACAAATGCACCCTCAAAGGCCAGAATACAGCAATGGTTCGTTCAATTGAAATTAATACAATGAACCAAGAGGAAATTGTTGAAGAGATATAAAGAACAAAGACAACTATACGGCAACACCACACTGAAGATGAAAAGGGAAGCAAGCTGTACATTATGTTGATTCTGAATATAGCAGCTAGCAATGTTGAAATATCTGTAACAGCGAGAGCCAGCAGCAGAATCATTACAGTAGTCCTCATGAGGGAGCCGTAAACTATCACAATGATGATGAGACTGTTCAGTATTGTTCCTATCAAACATGTTGTCAGAGTGATGATGTCAAAAAGTGAGAATAACTCTTCTGGTTCATTTAAAGAATGAGAATAATTTCCAGTGACGTTATTGAAAAATGCATTATGCTGTATGTGTGTACTGTTTTCCATGGTCAAATTTTGTCAATAGTCTAAATTGACAGCCTGATAAAATTATATCGGTGTTCAATGGTCATGGAAAAATCATTTGGAGAAAGCGGGACTCGAACCCACGACCCTCCGACCACGTAACCTGCTGCTCTACCAGCTGAGCTACTTCCCCCTATACACAATATATACAATTGCCCTTTCTTGCTATGTGTTTCGTTATACCTCCTCACTTTGCTGCACATTGTATTACCACAGTGGAGGATATTAGACTAACTGCGGGCAATGTGATTGGATGCTTTTGGAGATAAGTGTACACTAAGGAAAAAGCAGGCTGAGAGTGACAGGTAGATGTGAGTGAACAGGCAATTATTACCAACTAAGGGGGTTTGGTGGATACGGAGGGGGAGGGACAACTAAATCAGAAAGAGGTAATGATATAAGGCAGAGTAAAACTTGACACATGTTTAGGCCACTCTCATCACCAAGCCACTCCAAATATGATGAGGGCGCTTTTTTTTCTTTGCTGAGGGCAAAATAGGTAGGGAAATCTAGGTCCTCGCAGAACCAAATTCATGTTCAGGTAATTAAAAGATAAATAATCTATGCAAGTTTTGAATATGCATGTTCTTTTATATCCCAGCGCCCTAAGCTGCAATTTGATAGGAAATGTGCTTCTTAACACGATTTCTGGGATGTGTGTGGTAATGAGAACCAAGGATATTATTTGGAATGGCCTAGCTGGGGGATCAAAATTGAATACTTCCCGCTTTATCTCTCCATTTTGGAGGCGGGGGGTTGACAATGGTGTATTTTTCAGAATCAATGCTTACTGGAGAGGGGTCAGAAAAAACCCAAATCTTATTACTGTGACCAAGTGGGCCCATCACCTTGAATCGATATTAACAAATAATGTTGATCAACCAACTTTAAATCTGATTCAAGGTTAAACTTATCGAAAATAGTTTGTGAGGAAATTGACCGATCACCACCCATCTACTATCAAATGTCTTGCTCTTCCGTGATGGATGCTATTAAAGGTCATGGTTTTTCACCTTGTGTGGTATTTGTCGACCATTTGCGATAGTGCAGTCGCACAAGTTTGATATCAAATACTAGAATGTCAATCCAGGATATGAATCAGTGTTTCTATGGTGACCAGCCATGCAGTATAGATGGTCTATATACCGTTGCGCTGACAGGGAGACGGTTTACTTCCAGGCCTGATTGATCTTTTGACAGTTGTTTGGTTCCTAACATAAATGAATTCTATTTACACATGCTCTCAAACAGTCCAGATCATGCTGTGTTAAAATGTCCCTGGTTTCATGCTATGTTGGCTACAGGTAGAGAGAACAGAAATATGAAACATCACCCACAGAACCTTCATCAAAATGGTTATGTCAAAGTTCTCTGACACGGCTTTCTGGGTAGAATGAATAGGGATACATTGTATGATATTGGTTGAATTTAATATTCAAACACTACAGCCATTTATCGTCATATATTCATGATGCATGTGTGCAGCTCTGCACTGTCAGAAGTAATCATAGCTGCACAGTTATACTGTAGATTTACAGTATAAAAGGAGGTATTTTTGGTTTCAAAACGAGAAATACTTCCTTTTACACTATAAATCTACAGTATAAATCGCTGTGCAGCTACAGTTACTTCTGACAGTGTGGCGAGTCTACTCATTGGCGCTGCAAGCATGCATGCATCATGGTGACCCTTTATGAGTGTATCAACTATCTAGGGTCGGCATGATGCTTCAATGCAGGCCTGGTGAATTACACATCAGGGCTGAATTTATAATTCATGTCAAAGGGGACATTTCAACAGCCCTTCAGATTCGCTCAACCAGTACCCTTTTCCGCCACAAGGACTCCAAATGGGACTGGTGGAACTGCTGTATATATTTAGATTGTTACTTCCTATCAGGCTGTGCACAGGAACTGGTGTACAATATTTGATTGGTCAACCCCGGAGGAGAAGTTAGTGAAACAAGTTTTTTATATGATTTTGCCCAGACTCTGCTATTTTAGAGTCAGGGCCTTAGACTACAGCTCTCAGGCACAATCAACTCTTGTGTGGAGCGCCCTCAAAGAGACAGCAGAGTCTTGTGCTGCCCTCTGGATGATGAGCCCTAAACTAGACCCCCAGCCTTGGCGCCCCCTGGTTAGAGGAATGTGAACTGCCAATAGGACTAGTGCTGCCACCTGCCGGTTCCGGCCGTAATCCTGACTATAATCTCTAATGGATTAAGCCACTCTGCATCCTTGGAGAAGGATTACTATACCTGGTCACATCCACACTAACGTAAACAGGCCTTCAGTGCGTGTATTCTACTGGGAATATATGAGAATTCTGCCGGCCCGTTTTTTTTTTCATTTCACACCTTTGCACCTTTGTTATATCGTATACGTAATAGATAGACTATGGTTATGAAAAGGTATATAGAATTAACCACAGCCGACTGGTGGGGTCAGATGAGGGCGAAGCCCAAGTCGTCCTCCCAGCAAGCTGTGGTTAATCTACATACCTTTTCATAACCATTGTCTATCTGTTTTAAACCAGGGTATGCAGTATAACCAAGGTGCGAACTCTATTGTTCTGCCCCACCACCGTGGTTTAACCTCTCATAACCTGAGGGTTAAGTAATAGATGGACTATGGTTCTGAAAGGCTAACTCAAAATAAGCACAGTAAACTGGCTGGCACCCTTATCGGGTGCCTACCATTTTACAACAGTTATATTTTGAGTTAGCCTCCCATAACCATTGTCTATCTGTTTTAAACCACAGCTGTAAGGTTATGTGAGTATAAGTAGAAATAACCAAGGTGTGAATTCCTTTGTCTTGCCCCTCCGCTGTTGTTTAAGTCAGCTAACTGAAACAAGTTTGCATGAGTCTAACACCAGGATGAATAGCAATTCCGCCCTCTATGCTCCTCTATGCTCTGGGTGTAGAGGTAGACCCAGTAAACAAAATAAATTATACAACATTTTATGACGTTAAATAACGTTATATAAGCTTTCTCTAAGGCTTCTTACTATGACATAACGTTATACAACATTTTAGAACGTTATTTTGACGTAAAATAACGTTTTTTTTTGTTAGCTGGGGAGTGATGTAGGGAGACTCACACAGACGCTTTGGGGGTACACGAGATAACTACCGCAGGAGGGCTGATCTGGACCATGTGAGTAGTATATGGCAGCGGGGATGAGAATCAGGCCCAGAGAATGGGAATCAAATGATCAATCAATCTCTTTAGAAATAATATTTGTATTTGATATTTGACTGCCGGCCCTACATGGTAATCAATCTATCATACTATCTATTTCACAAGTACGTGGATATTGCCAAATGGAAATTGATTGTATTCATATGTAGGGATATTAAACATAACACATCCACGTTTATTATATAGGAAAAAAAATAGGATACAATTCTCCCACCATGTGGCAAACATACATCCAATAACTTAATAAATAACGTGATACCTCTGTGCATACCCACATAAGTAGAGTGCATGTTATGTACGTGTTCCTACCTTCCACCACCAAGTCTACTCGGTCCCAGGTCGCGGCCCGGGGGACCACCAGTTCGCGACTGAGCTGCATTGCGTCCCATTGATGTCACGCTCCTGTCCTCTCCTGTCCCTCCTGTCTCCTCCCCTGTCCTCTTCCCTGTCCCTGTCTCCTGTCCCTTCCCCTTGTCCTGTCCCTCCTCAGGTCCAGTCACTATGACCTTACTGCCACCGTCGTCCTTGACATTGACCTTGGATGACCTCTGCTGGGAGTCATCCTGGTCCTTGGTCTGGCCGAGATTAGGCTCTGTCCGTTTGGTGTCTCCTCCAGGGGGGTGAGGCTTAAGGGCGGCAGCAGAGGGTTCTCCTGAACTTCCCCCTTGACCTTGGCTTTGTCCTTGACTTTGACCTTGGCCTTGACTTAGGCTTTGACCTTGGCTTTGACCTTGAGAGTCAAGGTTAGAGGAGGTGACCTTGGGTTCTGTGACCTTGGGTTCCTGGGGTGGTCTGGGAGCAGGGGAGGGGGTGGGGTTGGGCGATTCCTCCAGCATGCCCAGCGAGGGCAAGTAGGGCTTGGCCATTTTATAGACGGGTTGTCCCGCGAACACACTGCAGACACCAAGAGGTATATTGTGGGTCTACCAGGCAGTGCTGACTTTGCTCTTTATGCCGTGATTTATTCAAGAGCAATAGATATACCCAAACGGGTGATTTCTGAGATTGTTTTGTTTCAAGAAGTGTGAGTCTCATTCAATAGAAAAACATGCAGCTTTTTTACGGTATCTCATCAAGTATGAAGTTACGTAGGACAATAAGAATTTATAACATGCGCAGTATATAATATTCAGTACCGCAGTGGGATTGCTTATATACTATTCATAAAGTCTTGAATAGACAACAATTCTGGAAGGTCCATGCATTCAGTTGCCTACTTAACATTATATTGACGTAGGCTTTTCAAAATCTGACTGAGTCATGCATAACTGTAAAGGTATTGCACATGCTGAAGCAACTCATGTTGCACAGGAAAACGCCTCCATTCAGCTTGCTGTGTGGGGTTGGTATCATTTGGTTTCTTAATCAACTTATCATCAGAAAAAAACCCAGTTGGCTTTGCATGCGTGGAGAAATGGAGAACTTTATGTTTCGTTCATTGTGATCTGAGTATAACATGCGACCAGTTCCTATCATTTAATTGAAATGCTTAAAAAGACGTAATTCAAAGAGAGCCAGGCGCATGCGTGCAAACCGTAGTAAATTCTCACACCGCATGCTATAACTTATAGTATAAGCATGATAGCTGGATTAAAAAGTCGCGTGGTTCAAGGTGATACCAATCCACATGAGAAAACCCTGAGAAAGTCATGCAATCCTTGCTAGATATATCCTTGATCTGGGAGATCTGACAGTTTGCAGACACATGCACTAACTGTGTCCAGGGTGGGGTATAGGTTCCCTCTACTCACATGGGGACTCCACCCAGGGCCTTCAGGGCCTTCCTCCGTCTGTATTTACCATACATCTTATACATGGTCCCTTTGGCTGATTTACTAGAATATTGTTGTATCAATATGAATCATCCACACTCCTGCTAATGTACAATGAGATCGGATTATTCTCCTAGGCAATTACGGAGAGAATGTGGCCACAAAATGCTACATATATCCAGGTTAAAGCATCCGTGTATTTAAGGGAGAAGTTCGCTCTTCTTTGTTGTTCCCTGCCTTGACTTGCTCTCCCCACTGTTGCTTAGAGACTATTATAGACAGTTCATCCATAGATATCTTCCTGGTCATTCCCAGTTCTCATGCATGTATTGCTTCCTCAATACACTTCAATGAAGAAGCAGCTATTTCAATAGCAGAAACTCTCAAATGATCTGATCTATTCCTTCTGAGCTCTTCCATATCCTGAGCTGCTCCCTACACTAAACTGAGCTGCTCTCAACCATGAGCTGCTCCTCAACCATTGAGCATGGCTATGAGGCTATGCAGATATAGGCTGGGTCCCTGTAGGATCCTATCCTGTCTACCTCAGTGGTTTCCCTGTATGACTTAGTGTACCCGTGTACCTGTGGGACTCCTGGGACCTTCTCTGCTCATTGTGCCCTAAGGCTGCACTATCCTTTTGATGTAGGATCACTCGAGTTATTCAGATCCTCTGAGTCTAACTCCATTAATTACAAACTAGCTTGGACCATATTATTATCAGGCTCTGGCGGTAAATAAACCCATAGAACGCTTCAGTCATTCTTACAGCATTACTCAGACACATAAAGGTAATCCTGAAAGATAGTGAGCTGGTTATAAACACATTAATGGGCTTAACCTGATACTCATTGGATGCCAAGTCCGGGGATGGAACGAGTAAACGCTGTTATCCTCCAGTCGTTGGCGATACGTGTATTCCTTGAATTCCTATAATTAATCCAAATTAAAGTTGGCGAGTTAGATCCATCCTACTGGCTGCTAACACATCAAAGGTGATAGCCATACATGAGACACAGCCAATGTGTTAGGTTGACTGTGAGCAGCCCACAGGTGTTCCAGGCATGAGTTGCCCCCAGGTATGTTAAGACACCTGTGGGCAGGTCCCAGGTGGGTTGGGTAGGTTCTGTACACCTGTGAGGTGCTCAGTCTGTGGGAGGCACACCTGAGTGGGCAGGCAGACAGGTGGGCAGGTGGGTGTGGTGGGTAGGGAGGTAGGAGGAGGGCTGCACACCTGTCCGTCACGCCCCACTAGGTCTGATCCCACCTGAGGTTTAGGGAGTGGGCATCTTTTAACAACATGGGGGGGGGGGTGGATTTGGGGGGCGGGGGAACCTAAAAAATTTGGACCCCTTGAAGGGGGGGACCAAAAAAATGTGGACCCCTCTTGAAGGGGGGGGGGGGGGAAAGCATTGCACCCCTTTTTAGTGAAAAGCCAGCGCGTTTCTATAGATTAAAGGGGTCAGCTGCGCTCAATTTCAACTTGCCTGACCCCTACTGTGGGGGGACCAAAAGAATTTCGACTTGCTCGCGTGAAAATCCACCGACCCTCCCCTGTTGTTAAAAAATGACCACTCCCTTAGCTTAGAGGCCTCTCAGGGTGGGTGGGGTCTGGGGTGGGGGGGGGGGGGGAGTGTATGCAGGAGTCTATATAAGTGGGGAGGTTGAGTGATGGGAGGGATACTCATGAGGGATTAGATTAATGATGGAACTTTCAATAAATGTAGGAGATATAGGAGATATAGGAGTGCGTAACCCACCATGCCCTCTCTATATTATAGGATACATCAGTCTCCGTCTTTAATATACTAACACATTTTCCTTCCCTTTTCTTCCAATTATTAGTCTCATTCTAACTCTGCTTCCCTATATCTTTCTCCATGCATCCTTCCCTTAACAACTGGTACAAATCACAGCATACCTAGAGTGCTTCAATGCATTATGCCGTCTATCATGATGAATTGAACCCTGATAAGCAATTGATAAGTTACATGCATCAGTGCATCATGCCGACCACAAATAAGTGTAGCCATGCATCATGATTCTACACATACAAGTAGTCGGTATGATGCACCAATGCGTGTTACTCCCCAGCACTTCATTGATGCCGATGGTCATACAGGACATTATAACTGCCGCCCTTAAAGGGTTGGTAGCTCCGTGAGCCGCTCACACAGGAGTAATCCGTATGGATTATCTTACATCGTTAGTAACCACCAAACACACTGTTTACAACTGTAACACTGGTATCCACTAAGTGACTTCTAGACACAATCAGATGGGATTCCATCAAAACATGTATTGAAGCAACCCAAACTCAAAAAGAAACTTACTATAGAGAATTATAACCAGTGTCTGTCCATATATATCACTGCAAAAAAGGTGTTTAGATCCTAAACACATTCCTTGATATACTATGATCTAAACACTACATGTTTACATCCTAAACACCAATTTTTCATAAGGTTTAAATACTGAACATCGAAACGTTCAATTTTACTGTTCAGGTGTTTAGAATAAAAGTGTTTACCGGTAATTCCTAAACAGAAGGATTCAGAGACACAAACCTAGTAATATGTTAAGACTTTAAATATGTTTAGACCTAAACATGTTTAAAACCTAAGCATCTTTTCTTGCAGTGTACCATCCGTTTTTACCGACCCAGTGGAAATCATCGAAAGTTCCTCATCATATTGAAAATGATCGAATAAAATTATTATTGGCATTTCAGTTTTATTTTAGATCCGAGCATTCAATACATGTCAAAACACCAATTGCGCAAACATTGATTCAATACTGCCCCATCAAATCAATGATCCTATATGAGCATTTTCTTTTTTCTTTTTTCTCTTTTAAAGTTGTGAATGGCTGTATTTTTCTATTGACTTTATTGACTTAACATTAAATGAAGTGTAGGAGAAACCTGCCTGCTCTAGGGGAGGGCACTCATGTCTAATATGGCTACCCACTGCCAAAAGACCCATGGGTGGGGAAGCGGGGGGTCGCAAAGTTATTGGGGGCGGTAACTCTCTGCACCCTTCAAATATAAGGGGCGGGGGTGCACCCCATAAGCACATGATCTCCTTTTCCAAGAACAAATTTTCAGCTGAAAACAGCTTCTATTAAAAACCCAGAGACATGTCTTTTGTCTCTAGAGACATATTCCTTTCTCTTACAACAAGGATTTATCGCCTCTGGAGCTATAGTCAGAATGTAGAGTTTGAAGAATCCTGTCACATGAACACTATCTTTGACCACAGATTGCAATAAAGGCCAGGCCATGGCTTTTTCTAGGAGACTACAGTTAGGGTTAGGGTTCGTCTCTCTCCAAATTCTGAGACACTATTAGAATTGTTTGGTTAAAGATTCCTTCTTAAAACAGGGGGCAGTGTCTCTGGAGACTAGAGACATGTCTCTGGCCTTTTAATAAAATGATGTTTTTACCTGTAAATTTCTTCTCATAAAAGGAGATCATGTGCTAATAGTCTGGGTAATTGGTTCTCAATAAGGTGTTAGAGATAAAATGTCATGGATAAAATTATTATGGATGTCTGCTTTACTGATCAATAAAGGTACAAATACAATGATCTTAGGAATCTGGGAGAAGGTGGGCGATCATCTACTGTCAGGGGAGTGGCAAGCGGTTTCAAGGTAGGGAAGACTGAAGGGTGTGTTGACACTTTTTGACCCCTTTTTACTTGAACTTTTTGGTTTGCTTTTTGGGGGTTGGTCAAAAGTGGCGGGGGGGGGGGGGCATTTCCCAAACCCCCGTCCCCCCGGTAGCCACGCCCCTGGTCTACACGTGGGAAAAGGCAGTAGGTTGGCAGTCAGTGCACAGAAAGAAGAAACAGCGTCAAAAGGGAGTATAGGCTGCCTCCAGAATGACTCCCCTCTTTAGGGGAGCCCAGGCTGCCTGTGACTCCCCTAGGTGACTCCCTGGCCTACCTAAAGGAGCCATCTGGGGGACTCACCTAAGGGAGTTACATGAGGACCTGGGCTCCCCTAAAGAGGGGAGTCATTCTGGAGGCAACCTGGACGCAGTTTCTTTTCTCTGTGTGCGCATAATCATAAAGACAGACGGGCATCTGTGGTCCAGTGTAGGGGTGTGGGATTTGTCAGCTGGACTTACCCAACAGAGCTGGGGAGTCTCCTGGATGCTGAAATAGAGGCTGCATTGAGTAGCGGTCTAGCATTGTACAGTAATATTGTATACCTCACGACCCCAGCTGAGAACTAGGTGACCGGTCGGCTAGCAGGCGTGCTGTTATGTCTGTGTGTGTGGGGGGGGGGGGTGTATTAATAATACCTAGTAGATAATCGGTTTTCATTGAGGATCGATGAGAGTGAATCAATAGCAGCAGTTTGTACTGGTGTCTGAGGTGCTCGGTGTGAGCAGCTCGCCAGCTACAGATGTACAACCAGCAGGCCGTGTCTCACCACTTTGGGCCAATGTAAAGGTCTTTGACCGGGTGCCATCTTTGATCTAGTGCCATATTTGACCGGCCACCATGAAAAAATAAGATAAAAAAAAAACTTCTTTGATATGTAAGGGAGAAAATAAAGAAAATGGCGGTGGTTATATCTCCACATATATCTTCACCTGCCCTAAATAAACATTTTCTGTCAGGAGGTAAAAGATGGCACCTGGTCAAAGACATCACCCAGTCAAAGATGGCACCCGGTCAAAGACGTTCACATTAGCCCAAAGTGGTGAGACACGGCCAGGAGAGCCCAGATGGGTAAAATCGACAAATTGACACGAGCCTGTTTAACCATTGTCTCAATGGACCTATTTCTTAAAATTAACAAGGTACATTTGGAATTTCTGAAAATCGACTAGTAAAAATAGGGCTGGTGACAAGGGACAACACCTACTTCATAAAATCCACAAGAGGCATTGATAGTTCTTAAAATCGACAATTGACACATCAACCCCCGTCTGGGGCCCTACCATGGCAATATTTGGGACCACACTCATCAGAGCTGCATCCATGCATCATGCCGACCCTTAGGAGTGTATCAACCCGGTACACTGTGACCTAGTTAGTGTAAGTACATTGTCCATGGGATCTCAGATTATCATAAACCCCTTCCCTTTTATAATATTCTATATTCTGACAGGGACGGAGTCTTGATATACACAGCCCAATCCTCCAATTTTCAACTATTTTCCCCCTTCAGGCGGTAAGGAAGAACTGCAAGTATTAAATGCTGGTGACAAACTTGAGGTGGCAGCACTGAGTAGCCTCTTGCCAGCTTATTCACACTATTGTTCTGGGGCAGACAGTACAGAATACCTGTATCTGGTACACGGGCCACCACTGAGCTAAACCTCGGGGGGGAGGTCAGGTGTTTCTGTTCACAGAAACAGGGTAGTCAACTCTATGTTCCCCCTCTGCTTTGAGCATAGCATTCTGGTGAAAATGCATACATTTGAATGCATTAAAATGCCATAATCTAATGGAATTGCATGATAAATAATATTACTTGGATGTAGAACACACAATTTTGCATTAAACTGGAGATAAACCCACATTTAGCAAAGTCCCCCCTCTGCTTTTTGTCAACATTGCTGCGGTCCTCAAAGCACATGGCCTGCATACCTACAACACTGTGGGGAGCAAGGAAGGGACAGGGACTCACTTGAATGAGAATTTACCTATGGTTGTAAAGTTTTAGCTCTATTTTTATTGGCCTCAAGTACATATAAGCATGAGCACCAATGTTGTCTATGCATAGATCTACAACAGCTTACCATGGATTCTATAGATTCTACATCAGGCTCGTAATCTGTGGATTTAATAGTTCACAACAGCCGAGGCCCACTGCATGGGGAGAATGCTGAGGCAAAAGAAAAAGTGTGTTTCAGGCAACCCGACCCTAGATCAAAAAAAGAGCCGACCCTAGCATTTGTCCCTTCGATTTTTTGGACATTTGAAAAAAAATTCTTTTGTTATTTTTTCTCAATTTTTACAAACTCTTTCAAGAATAAGAAGCTCCCAGTGACTTCAGAGGCTTGAATGATTGCTTAACTTCAGGAAATGGCTTTTTATGAGGAATATCCAACAACTTCTTGATACTCCTAGTCAATGGAGGAATTATTGAGTCATTCTGGTGAGTACCGAGTCGATTTGTCAATTCGCGACTCATTCCTGGTACTCTCACCATGTAAAAAAAAAAAAATCTGACCTACCTACCCTAGAAATTCTGACCATGTTGCTGGAAACACACATTTTTTTTGGCCTAATACCTGTTTGTAGTGGGTTGTAGTTCGCAGAATTCACACCAGGTGTTGTGGGTCAAATAGGTTGATTATATCCAAGTTTATTAACTGAACTTATAACCTATTGAAGGCGCGCCTTTGTTATATAAGGAACAGGCCACCCCTGCTAGCCAGGCCCACTTATCACTGTAGGGTAGCAAGAGATCGACTTTAAGTATGTATTTGTTTCATCAGTAAAGTCACTACTGATGTATAAGGCCGGTAAGTAATTAATTTGCCAGCACCACCAAAAATGCCAAAAGAAAAAGTTTGTTTCAACCAGGCCGGCCCTAGCGTCAAAACAGGGTTGACCCCAGCATTTTCGATAATATCTGGATTTAGATTTCTTTTTAAATCTTAATATTCATATTTTTCTCAATTTTAGCAAATTCGTGGTCAAGAAGAACACGCTTCAACTGATTTCACTAGGCTAAACAATTGTTATGCGGCCATTAGAGAGCTAAATAAACTAAAGCCATGACCTCTCACAACATGGGTGTGTTGACCCTTTTTTTTTTTTTTAATGTTTTATTAGGTTGAATAAATACAGATACATCGAAATAAATAAATGCAAATGTATCTAAACCCAGCACGGGCGCATTGCCCTACTCCCGCTAGGACCTCTCATATTCCTTCCATTGTCAATCGTACATGTATAGTTGGATATGACTAACATCATAGTGTATTACCATATATACCGTATGATTAACTTTGTATTACAACCACTAATACATAATTAGAACGATGAGATGAGATGAGATGTGATAATAAATGACGAGAACATAAGATGAAGTTAATTTACATTCATAAAACATGTAGGGTAATTCTTCTTAATAGCAATTTTAAATTTGTTAAGGCCTTCAATTTCCGTATATTCTGGCTTCAACTCGTTCCACCTCTGAATGCCCCTATACAAGGCACTTCTTAGCACTATTGGTTTCAGGGATCTGGGGAGGAGCAGTCTCATACCTTGACCTCGTCGAGTGGGCAGATTCCTATTATCCTTATATTTTTCTAATGTTTTTAAAGTATACGCATAGAAAAGAAGATGAATATCTCTTCTCTGCATTAGCATCATACATTTAGATTTATTATGTAATTCTATTGTATTAAAAAGCGGATTTTTTTCTAATTTAACTTTATAAACAGTACGTAAGGCTTTGTTTTGCAGTCCCTGCAGCTCAAGTGACTCTCCTCTCAGATCTCTGTCCCATATAAAATCAACGTAATCAAAGCTTGGAATAACCATTGACTTGTACATAATTAAGGCTGCGTCCTGGTCAATATGATCCCTCACTTTTGCAGATTGGTGAATTTTATGTCTAATATTAGCTATCGTTTGCTTTCTATGCTCCACAAATTTTAAAGCCGGATCTAAAGTTAGGCCTAAATATTCAAATGTCTCAACCTGCTCAAGTGACACACCATTTAGGGATAATTGAGGACAATCATTTATATTACCATTATACAACATCCATTTTGTTTTTTTCTCGTTAACTGTTAAACTATTAATCCTACACCAATGCGCTAATTTATCCAAAAGGGGCTGCATTGATACATAATCATGCACAGAAATTACAGCGTCATCTGCGTATAATGTAATATCAAAATTTCCTATTCTAGGTAAAGAGTTAATATACATAGAAAAAAGCACAGGACCACAAACAGAACCCTGTGGAACGCCATAGGGGGTAGGTTTAAAGGACGAGGTATGATTATTAGCGACTGTACATTGACTCCTGAGGGTCAAGTAGCTCGTGAACCACTTTTGTGTATTTTCACTAAGTCCAAACATGGATAATTTTTTCATTAAAATCAAGTGAGAAACAGTATCGAACGCCTTCTTATAATCGAGATATAGGGCTATTGTTGGCTTATTATTAATTATATTTTCAATTATATTCCTGAGATGATCATTTATAGCAGTGACTGTCGAGTGACCCGACCTATAGCCATGTTGATAAGGGGTCAAAAGGTGATGATTTTTCATGTAATTTTGAAGCCGAATGCATACTATTTTTTCTAGTAATTTGCCTGGAAGGGGTAATAAACTTATGGGTCTTAAATCATTTACATCCTGGGAATTTGGCTTTTTAGGTAGTGGCACAACAGTCGCTGGTTTCCAACAATCTGGAAAAACACATTTTCTTAAACACAAATTATACAAACACATGATTACATCTGGGACACTTATAAAAGCATCCTTTATGACATAGGATTTCATATGCTTAACTGATGAGGGCTTATCAATTTTTATCGTATTTATCATTTTAACCACCTCAACATATGACATTGGTTGTAACAAATCAGTAGTGTGAGCTGGTACATTCAAAGGGGGTTCATATACTGTATCTGGCGGTATTGGTGGTAAAGCATTAGCCAAATTCTCACCCACTGTAGCAAAAAAATTGTTTATATACTCAGCACACTTCTCTGGAGGGACAGGCTCTCGAGTGATGTTATTTCTTAGCTTAATATATGTGGCATTAGTTTTAACCGGTAATAATTTCCTAATAGCTAGCCAGAATTTTTTTGGATCTTCCTTTTTCATACGTAAAAGTTCATTAATTTTATCTTTTCGACTATTAAATATCATTGCTTCTACTTTATTTCTATAAAAATCAGCTATTCTCCTGTCATCCTCTGAGCCTGTCCGCCTGGAGACACGATAAAGGTAGTCCCTGTTGTTCATTTCCCTCGAGATGACTGGGGTCAGCCATTCAGGGGTAAATTCAGGTATCACAAGTGTTCTGACGGGGCACATAATACTTAGTTTAGTCTGCATAATGTCAATTATTGACGTCCACATTATATCTGGGTCATCAATAGCAACAGTTTCATCCCACTTAACATCATTGAGCATATGTTTGTAGGCTTGGAAATCGTAATTCTTATACGACCTAGCTTTGACCGTTTTCTTCTTTATCTTAGTTCTAATACATTTAACTCTTAAATAGGTAGGCACATGATCAGAAATATGAAAATCTATCAAACCCGCTTCCGCCACATTGTGTACATTAGTATACATATGATCCAATAAAGTACCAGACTCAGGGCGTGTTATTCCCTCTATATATTGAAAAACTTCATTATCAGTACAAAAGGTGTCTACCTCAGCATCTTCTATATCCTTACGTGATAACAAGTCAACGTTGAAGTCACCCATAAATATAATTTTGCGATTTTTTGTAACAGGCTGTTTTATCTTGGTTAACTGCTTAAATATAGCTTTCTTGTCAACATCTTTATCAGGCGGACGATAACAAACATATATCTTATATTTTATCTCACCAATCTCAATATCTACACATAGAATCTCATATTCTCTATCAATTATAGACGAATCATTATCAATAGTTGCCATAATTGTGTCTTTGAAATATAACATTAAGCCACCAGATTTTTTATTTCTAAGAGGATAACGATCCAGTCTTATAAACTGATAGCCCGGTACATGCATCATGGTATTACTAATTGTCGGGGTGAGCCACGATTCAACCACTCCTGCTATGTCACAAGATGATATGATTTTCGCAGCGTTGACGCGCTTGGGATAAACTGACCGCGCATTAAAACATACAAAAAGAAGGCCTTTTTTCTCCTTTAATTCAGATAAATATACCATTTAATACACTACTAAAGCTGAATGATGCTGGGTGAGGGTGATAATGGCTGATACCTAATATGGGGTGATCGAATTGGTTGTCAATATACATCTGCATGGATATGGCTGAGATAGGCTACACACTCCGGTAGATTCATATAACAGATACATTTACATTTAGCGAGGTCGATACATTGTATAGTGGCATGATATATGTATTGCAAACTATAACATAGTCCAGTTATAACTCAGGACATATAAATTTAATTTTAATTAACTCCAAAGTGTTATGCATTTATACAGTAGATCTACTCATCACAGTGGTATAAGCTGAGTACCGGTAACACTTTTAATCATTCTAATACTTATAGCAAATGTACATAGAGAGCTACCCTTTATCCTTATGCTTGGACCTGGTCATATATGTACAATTTATCATCCGCGTGCCCCCTACTGTGGGTCAATATAATCACAACAATACCGTAAACCATTATATGTGCTAGCAGGTTAGTGGGTCACGACCACTGTACCTCGTAATACCCTAGGGGGACAGGTGGGCGTTGCATAAGTCTATTTAGATGTATGTATAGGTGACCTGGTTTCCATCTGCACTATTATTGTTTACTTAACCATACCGTAAATACCTTAAGTATAGCGTACCGTAAACTCTGAGTTGCTTATATCAAATTGTTATGCGTACCAACAGCACAAATGCAATTTAATAAAAGGATTACATGAATTATTTAAAGGATTTAAAGAAATAACTTATTATAAAGTCTCGTTACACTTTGCCACCACTCACACACTGCTATTTTTCATGTCTTTTTGGCCTTTCTTGAGAAGACGTCTCTGAGCCTCATCGTTTCACTTCTGACTGCTTTTGATACTGTGGATGATTTTCGGTCTGCTTTACCACCTCCTGCTGCAGATTGCCTCTGTGGCTTGGGGGTCGTTATGTGAGGAGACAGCGTAAAGTTCAGTTTAACAGGCTCTGTATGGATCTGTGGTGACGCGCTGCCGGTCGCTGCTCTCTGCTCCTCCTGGTTCGCAGCTAGCGGAGATGCTTCCCCAGTATTGGCTCTCACTGTATGTAGTGGTGGTGGAGGAGCAGCTCGACGATGCTGGGTTGGTGAGGCTGACTGCCTTACACTCTTTGTGGACTTGTTGAGCTCTATGGGAGTGGTCATCGTAGTTGTGGCTACTACAGTGGTGGTGTTCGCTGCCGCCGCTGCTGTAGGTTGAGCATCACTCGTCGCTGGTGAAGAGGTTACCATGGCGACATTCTGTATAGGCGTTGACTGCACTGCTATGTTGGTACCCGGGGTTGTGGTTGTGGGTGTAGAGGTGGGGGCTGGCGGCTTGACTCGACGCATTAGTTCCTTTCTCACCTTCATCAGGATCTCTCCACCTCTGTTTTTTCCTTTATATTTACCATTTAATAATGATTTTGCTCGTAGTCCTACCCCGGCACCCCAGAACATGTCTGAAGTCGCCTCCAGTAGCTTCCGGTCTCCACTGCCTAGTATCATTTGCATGAGTTCATCATCCTGTTCGTATTTGGCAATGTTCAAGTCCTCTAGGTGTTGCTCATCATGTTTCTTCCAGTCTTCACATACAATGGATTTTGCTATACTTTGAGCTGCTCTTGCTGAGAAGGTATCCAGAATCCTTTTGGCCTTATCTAGCTTGCCTGCATATACAGCTTTCTTATACGAGAGAGCCTGTTCGACTGATGTGAATGTTCTTCCTTCAATAATCAGAGTGCAGTTGTAAAAGTTGCTGAACGGTGCCAGCTCTGACTGGTAAGCTACTATTTCATCTGTAATGATGGTCTTCGCCTTAGCTAGCTTAAGTTCAGGGGGCAAGTCGTTCAGATCGTGGTGGTGGTAGTACCTTCCATCGTACAGCAGTCCTCTACCTCTTGGCTTAACGTCCAACCCTGCGTCATATGCAAGTTTCGCTATACTTGCAATATCGTTCTTTTGCCTTCTGACTTCAGCATTTACGTCTTCCTTTATATATACTGCACCATGACCATCAATCTTACTCAATTTGCCTTTAAGGGTGAGTATTTTATCTCTGACGTCCCCTTTGGTTAGTACCACCACAATGTTTCTTTTTGCTGCTGAGGGGGGGCCCTGCCTGTATGCTATATCGATTTCATATATGTCCAGGTCTCTGTCAATGAGTTTTAAGAGCTCATGTACCACCAGACGTGTGTCCTCACCCCTTGTGAACGGCACTCCTTCAATGATCAGGTTTTTACGTTTGGTGGCATTGTCCAAGAGACTGAGGGTCACAAATTGTTCCCTGAGTTCACAGGTATTCAATCGAACTTGCCTCTCCACCTCAGCTATCCTGCACTCCGCAGTGGCGACTGCTGTCGACATTGTTACATGATTGCTCTTTAGCGTGTCAACGTCTCCCTGGGTAAATTCTAGCGAGCGCTTTAAACCATCCCATTTGAGTCTATTGGCTTCAGTCTCATTATATAGGTACTGTAGGGTGGCTGCTAGCTTAGCTGATGTATTATCATGCTCACCTTGTGTCCCTTTAGGCATATTCATTTCATTTACAAACGAACGAATGTCCTCTCGTGACGCCATGTTGAAACCCTACTGGCGGTGGTGGTTGACGCAGCTCTACAGGCTTGACAGGTATACAGGTAGCATGTAGGTCAGACACAGGTGTGGGTGGTGACAGCAGTGGCAATGGCTACACAGGGCGAGTCGGCGTGCACGAGTGGTAATTCTATAATATCCTCTCAAATACACCTCTTCCCGTTCCAGTATGTATCACACATAAACCTCCAGGCTTATTATAGTTAGTGGTCGTCTCAAGGTGGACCTAGCTCTCACATAATCATGTTTTTGAAGAACATCTACCGGAGCGCTGCGCTGGACGATCCTCACTCGTGTATAGCCATATCCGTGATGCTGGTAGCACATGCATAGTTCTAAGCCGTCAAAACACGCCACCCTGGTTAATCTTTACAAGATTAACGTCCTTATAGGGGGAGGTAGAGGGAAATGTACACGGTCATAATCCGTATTAAGCCTGCTAGTAGCTTCTAACTCTACACCCACCAGCCTATATATGTGTTATGTACATACTAAGGGAGTGGTCGGTGAGGCTTCTGGATTTTGGGGGAGGGGCTACCAAGATTTAGATCCCTTGAGGCGGGGACCAAATAAATGTGGACGCCTCCCGAGGGGATGACCAAAAAACTTAACCCCCTTTTCAGCAACAGGGGATATTACGAGGAGAAAGGGCCAAGGGCACTTCAGAACACTCATGGTGAAATACATCGACCCCCTGTTGTTGAAAAAATGAACAGAATCGAAAGTTGGTTTGCTCCAGAGTCCAGGTCACCTCATGTTGCTCGCCAATAACAGGGTCAACTTTAACTTCCATTTTACATTTTAGAGAAACATCTGGCCACCGTCCACGGAGCCCTAATCGCCGAGTTATATAGGAAATTCGTGGAGTTAGTCGGCCGAAATTTGCAAAAATAAAAGAAGAAAGAAAGTTTTACTCAAAGTGGCCAGGGTTAAAGGCGCACTGAGTTGAGGACCTAGCCCTGCCGAGTTTTGTGCGCAAATGACGTCGTGGGTTCAGTGCGCCTTTAAAAGTACAAGAAGTCTCTTAACAGCCATTAAGATACACCATTGAGACACTCCGCGCTCACTCATATTATTTCTTATTCAACCCTTTAAGGACGGATGTCGCTAAAAGATAACATTTATCAGGTGATGACACTTCGGGAGTGTCTCAACCCCGTAGGGTCGGCATGATGCTTGAATGCAGCACTGGCGAGTTACTTGCCAGGGCTGAATTGATGCATCATGACGACAAAGGGCATGGTGCATTAATACATCATGCCGTCCATGACGGGTTAACCACTCAGAACGGTTTATGAGGCAGGTTTATGGGATGTGATTCTATCTGTAAATGAGGTTTACATTACTACATGACCGGTCGTTAAGTCTAACTTGACCACAGAAGAAATCCCCACTCAACCTAGCTATACCGAGATCATTATGGCATTGGGATATTGGTACACAGAGAAAAGAAACAGCGTCAAAAAGGAGTCCAGGTTGCCTCAAAAAGGACTCCCCTCTCTGGGGGAGCCCTGGTCCTTATGTGACTCCCTTATGTGAGTCAGGAAGCTAGGTGACTCCCCTAGGTATCTGCCCCAGGTCATCGATGGAGTCACCAAGGCTCCCTTAGGCAGCCTGGGCTCCCCTAAAGAGGGGAGTTATTCTGGAGGCAACCTGGACTCCCTTTTGACGCTGTTTCTTTTCTCTGTGTATGTATACTTAAAATCCTTTGTGAATAGACTGATATCAGCAAATAGCCTACATTTAGGAATAACAACAAATCACCATTATATCGATTTTTCTCGCACACAAAATGACATTGTCATAGATCTAAATTGAGACCAAACGTATATATACTTAACTCAGTGGGCACAGAACATTAAATCAACATTGGTAACTGGTTGCCAATGTTAATTCAATGTTGACTCAACGTTGCTTCAATATTTAATCTGAATTTTGTGCCCATTGAGATAGATATACCTTTGAGGGTAAAATAACTTTGATTGTCATCAATTGTTATCAATTGCATATACTGTAAGCAGGGATGAAAGTGACCAATCTCAAAAAAACTTGAAATGTTCAAATTGAGGCCCCTGAATAGAGGTTCTCTACAATTCAATAGAGGTCTTCGAGACATAAAAAAACTTGTAAGCAGGGAAAACATTGAAGGCTTTCATCTCTGTGTATGCATTCATGACAGTGCCACTACATGGGCACTCTCAGATTTGACCATGTCGTCGTGTCGATTTTTAACAAGAACTGCCAAGTCATCATGTCAATTTTTTTTGTATGTAGAATGTACTGGGCCTAATAATAATGCCTATGTCCGTCGATTTTTAAAAGGGCCGTGTCGCACGTGTCGATTTTTAAAAGGGCCGTGTCGCACGTGTCGAATGACAGGCCCTGGCCCTAAAAATTTGTACAGTTTAAAAAAATAAAAGAATACCAATTCAGTTCAATTCAACAAGACAAGGGACCTACCCATGTTTGGATGCCTTGGATGGCGACCTTGCTGTCTCGTCTATAGACAGCAGACCCTGGCCTCCTGCGCCGCCTCCCTTAGTCATACTCTGTCTCCTTGACATGTCCTATATAGGGTAACATCCGGGCACTCTGTAGTCTATACAGAGGGTGATAGACTCTGCTATACTACTAGGGTATAGACTGACATAGACTGACTCTGCTATCCTACAGTGGTATAGTCTGACACTTGCACTATATGCAGAGGGTATACTGCTTGTACTGTACTACACAGAGTAAAGGCTCTCCAAGACAAGGTGAGGTGACCACGGCTGAGTCAGTGCTACAACTGGACAGGCTAGGTTAGGCTTAGTTAAAGGTGTACATGTATGTTTTGCTCTCCCTCCTTATCCCACTTTAAGTAGTGTAATGTGAACCCTGTTCATAAGAAGCCTATATTTACATATACATCTGTTCTCCCTAGTGAAAAACAACACTTACTCATCATAGTGGTCAGTGCTTGCCTGATAATGAGATGACATTAACTATATATGTCATGGGCCTACCTAGTTCAATTTCTTTAGAATGTGCCTTTCCTACATGGGCAGTACAATGAGATCTATGCATCTATTATCTTTCTGTAGGGTAACCATAGCTTCAACACATACACTTAGTTATGTAGGGGCTCGAAATAGTCACGCCTTGGTGGTAAACCCACAAGGGAATGCCTGTCGGGTAATCCCGCTCCCCTCTGTACCACACTGATCCAGTAACGTGAAACATGGTCTATTTGATAGGGCATGGGCATGTAGCTCAGTGGTAGAGCAATCACTTGGCTGGGGGAAGGCCCCGATTCGAGTCCCGGTGTCTCCAAAAACATAATTTTCAGAGATACGGTGTCCTTCATACTTACATATAATTATAACTTTTTCCATGATATCAACAATTGTACCTTATGAGTCTTGGGGGAAGGCATACATTAAGCAAAGCAAAGTTATATTCATATTCCTAGAGCAAGTTATATTCGTATTGCTACTTTGAGTATCAGCTAGTTCCTGCTGTAGGCACCAGGTGGCCTCTGTGCTGCTGGTCTCCAGTACCTTTAAGGTGTCTACTATAGCAGAGAGGACCCCTGATGGTAACCAGCAGGTGGTGTTATAACTACATATATACACATATACACTCACTGTTTTAATAACCCTTTAAGGAAACATGGCACTAAAATACCTCAAGCCTTTATGGCGATAGAATAACTCCCCAGGGCTGCATTGGTGCATCATGCCGACTCCTTGAGAGTCATTTAACACCTTGGGCTCGGCAGGGATGCAACACTGGTGAATTTCTGATCAGGGCTGCAGTAAGATCATGTATCAGTAAGATAAAAGGACACAATAGCACATCAAAACACAATGCTGCTCCTAAAGGGTTTAAATAACTTCAGAGAGTAAGAAAAATGGGAGCTGCAAAAGGAGTTGGGAACCAAGAAGGGGGTGGGTGCTGGAGTTTGGTGTTTTCATTTGGCTTTGTCGGGGCCAATATAAGCAATGAGTTGTTTACCGTGATCAATAGAGGCTGGTGAATGGATGTAATGCCCACATGCCAAGGGGGTACAGCTGACTTACCTAGGTTGTAGGAAAACCAGAGTCAGTGCATCTGTCTTACAAAGACAGATGCACCTCGGGCTGGTACGCCCCATACGTGTCCCCATCATGCAATACTGGCTATGTATGACATTTCAGGGAGGCAATATAAATCTTTTAAAACATTTCCCCCCAATGCAAATAAGCAATTAGTGTTACTGTAAAGAAGAGATTACAGCTATGCCTGACTTTCATTGAGGCCAAAGTCCAGCATTGCTAGACTCATATCCAAATGTGAGTCCAGCTTGGCTTGACTGTCGATGGCCAGAGTCTGGCATCGCTGTACTCTCACTTTAGGTACAGTCCAGCATTGCCAGACTACCCTTGAGTATGAAAGTCAGGCAGTGCTGAACTTTCGTACATGAGAGTCCAGCATTGCCTGACTTTGACTGCTGCCAAAGTCCAGCACTGCCTTACTTTCATCACAACAAGAGTCCAGTACTGTCTGACTTTCATCATAATGAGAGTCAGGCAGTGCTGGACCATGGAAAGGCGAAAGTCGGGCAATGCTGGACTCTCGTTCTGATGAAAGTTAGGCAGTGCTGGACTTTCTCTACAGTCAAAGTAGACTGTTACATGAGGGTGGTTTTGGCGACATGGGTCTGACTATGGCATGTGAGTCCAGGTGACTCTCAAATTTTCCTCTGTGTGCCTGCATGCATGCCTGCCTATCTTCCTGCCTGTCTGCCTGCCTGTCCTGCCCTGCCCGGTCTGCCTGCCTGCCTGCTTCCCTGCCTGCCACCCTGCCTGCCTGCTTCCCTACCTACCTGCCTGCCTGCTTGTCTGCCTGTCTGCCTGCCTGCCTGCTTGTCTGCCTGCCTGTCTGCCTGCCTGCTTCCGTGCCTACCTGCCTGCATGTCTGTCTGCCTGCCTACCTACCTGCCTGCCTGCCTGTCTACTTCCCTGCCTGCCTGCCTGCCTGCCTCCCTGCCACCCACCTGCCACCCACCTGCCACCCTGCCTGCCTGCTTCCCTACCTACCTGCCTGCCTGCCTGTCTGCCCGTCTGCCCGTCTGCCTGCCTGCCTGCCTGCCTGTCTGCCTCCCTGCGTTCCTGCCTGCATGCAAGCCTCCCTGCCTACCTGCCTGCCTGTCTGCCTGCCTGCCTGCTTGTCTGCCTGCCTGCCTACCTGCATGCCTGCCTGCTTCCCTGCCTACCTGCCTGCCTGCCTGTCTGCCTACTTCCCTGCCTGCCTGCCACCCTGCTTGCCTGCTTCGCTGCCTGTCTGCCTGCCTGCCTGTCTGCCTCCCTGCTTTCCTGCCTGCATGCAAGCCTCCCTCCCTGCCTCCCTGAACTGCAGACTACAGCTTTGATTCACACCTGTGGGCTATCATGCAGCAAATGGCGATATTGTCATGCTTTAGAAATGCTATATGATGACGATCCTCTTTTGCTTATCGTTTCAAGTGCATCCCTCACGGAACAACATATCTATCCTAGGCCATGCTTTGATAACGATTGCTTCTAAAGATAGCATGATGATCTTCAAGTTTGTGATCGTTTTATTCTGAAGATATCGTTATATAGCCCACTGGGGAGTCTCAGAGGTGTGGGTGGCAACCTCTAGAGTTTAATACGTGAACCAAACTAGATAATGCTTGGTTAGCAGCAAGGGGGGGGGGGGACGCCGCAACAAGGACACCTGGTGGTGAAATTGCGAACTAAAGGGCACTAAATACACTCCCTTCTTTGTGTCTGATACATTCTAGAGGAATGTCTTTGCATGAGAAAGAAGAATTCAACCGGTTCAGTTGAAATTGTGTTTTTTCTGAGATCAGTAATTATCTATCTTTGAGCAGTTGATACACATTGTTGTGGTGAGGTCTATTGAACCTGTCATAACTAATAAACATAATGGATCATGATACATGATATATGCTCTAGAGAACACGGGAGACCCTGTCCTTGTGGGTGAACAAAAGGTTTTCAACAACTACTAAATGACATATTTCACAAGGGCCATAAGTACTGTTCCTATTTGAGCACTTCTACTAGTACTCACTAGATGTCACCCCTGAGACAGTTTTCCACTGCAGCTGGGCTGACATCCATGGTTTGACAGGTTAGTTCATAATTCTGTCACTATGTGGCAACTATGTGGCGTCCCCCCCCTTGTTAGCAGCGATAGGGGTTGGACCTTTAACCCTTTAAGAACAGCATGTCGCTCAAAAGTGACTGCCATTGTCCTAAATAACTTACAAATGCTTGCCATTTCATGACACTAATACTCTTCCATCTCTCAAACAACTAATGCAGTTCTAACATATGAACTTGTCAATTTTGCAGGGATGTAAGAATCACAAGAGATGTAAGAACACAAGAGATCCTTGATGCCCAATACATCCCCCCCCCCCCTTTGTTAAAAAATGACCGCTCCCTAAAGTAATTATGTCGATATAGATCTGCCGTATTCAGGTAAAACACTATAGTATAGTATAGTATAGTAGTATAGCTGCCCCAATATGTTACATACCCATTAAGGACTTAGGGGGTAGATACAGAGATTACCCAGGGGGGTATTTGGCAGTTTATGTGATCTCCCTGTGATCCCTTACCCTATATCTGTGGTTAGTCATGTGTATATAAACACATGGTCACATGGGTGAAGAATCCATTGGTGAAGAGTCCATTGAAACAGGACGGTTCTTTGAATATGAATGCCTCCCAGGTTATGCCTGCACACACAGAAAAGTGAGAGTCATTGTCGCTAAAACTACCCTCGCCTGAGGGTCACGCACTGCGTGACCCTCAGGCGAGGGTAGTTTTAGCGACAATGACTCACTTTTCTGAGGGTGTGGGAGTCAGGACAGCAGGAACGCACAGGGGAGTCTCATACACACCTGATAGTCATATAACTGGTTTTCATCAAATGTGATAATTCAAAAAAAAAATGTTTGAATCCAACCTTATATTTTACCAACCAATTGTCTTTTACACATCATACAAACGGCGGCACCACACTCTCAGAGTGTCCCAGGCTGGGATGTGAAACCTGACACCCAGAGCGTCTGTGGTGACCTGGACACGGAGAAAAGGAGAGGTACAGGGCCCCAGTGTAGGTTATACATTTAAACAGCCTCATGTAAGAGGTGGGACAGATAAGCCGCTGTTGTGCCCTGGACTGCATACCTGTATGTATATGATATATTTATTACCTGGTTGTCTCTACACGGTACAATATACGACCTTATACAGTTTACTATTAAAAAAGAATAATTTTATGTGCCATGTCTGCCCCATCATCATACCTTACACTAAGTGGTTTCAGTAATGATAATATTTGTATAAGTAGAACCTGCCTGATACTCATGTGACCCTTGTGACACCCGGAGTGTAGACGGTTCAATGAGTCAGCATAAATTGCATTAGAAGTCTAAATAATATTATGATGACTCCTCCATTGGTATTGTAATAGGGGTGGGTTGAGGGGGGGGATATTAAAGCTGCTGTACCAACTCAGATATATAATACCGTAAATTCCCGCATATAACCCGCATCTCGCGTATAACCCACACCCCGACTTTGAGAGAACCCTATAACCCCCACCAGAGGTCTAAAAATTGCAATTTTAGTACTGTACTATTACTACCAAAAACCCTGGTATTACCCGCACCTAGACTTTGGGTATTTCGCAGTACCGCACTGAGGGTTTGGTTCGCGTATAACCCGCGGGTTATACGCGGGAATTTACAGTAGTTCACTTTCTGCATATAGTTGTTAAGACTCTCCTTGTTTGAATCACAGGATTGTCATGATGCATGAATGGGACTACCGGTACTAATAAAGCATTCAATTTAGACTGTCTTGAACATTATGAACTCTTAAAAACGTTTGTATCTTTTAACAATGCTGAATTTAAGGAAATGGGTGAAGAAAAATAAAATGTTTTTAGCATTCTTTTTAGCCCTTGATTACACAGAGTAGTGTCATCTACAGGGATACACCAGGTACTAGTAGACTGTGTTTGTGAGTTGAGCAATGGAAACCCTCCAGGCTCCTCTCCACTCACTACTGCCACCTGATGGCTTCTGTCAACACTAAATAACCAAAGCCTTCCAGAATTTGAATAGTAGTTGATATTGGAGTCCTGTCTAACATGATTTTGTCAGGATAAATGACAGATTATAAGAGGGAAATGATTATACAATCATTTGAGAATCAAATGAGGAAAAGGTAGGTTTGAGAGTATTGGGAGGTATAGCAGCTTTAAACCAGATTGGCCATACAATACCCACAACCAACTGAAAAGATTTTATCTTTCATGAGGAAGAGGAATCTGGCATTTATTTTCAATTTTGGGATACCTGACCCTCTGAGTGTTGCCAGACACCAACAACCACAGTAAAACACGGTGTGGCCCCACTAAAAGGGGTTATATGAAGTAAATACTACTTACATTCTCAAGCCAGATATACTTTTTACTCCTAACTTCATCGCTTTCATCATGGATTATATCTCCTGTCAATTAAAGACTGCTTTCATTGCCTCTATGACCCGTAGCTCGGTTAATATAATGTCTTATTACCGACGTCGAGAATGTGCAATGTTCTATGGCTCTATCTATAGGTACTTCCAGTTTTCCTAACTTGTATTCGGTACTGATAATCGGTATCCTTTCAAAAGAGCTCCTATCCTCTTCGGTTGGGATTCCAGGGATGAAATTGATACCTCTAAAAAAACACAAACTTGAAGTGTTCAAATTGAGGCCGCTGAATAAAGGTCCTCTATAGTTAAATACAGGCCTTTGTGACATAGAAAAACTTGAAATCAGGGGGAAACCTGGAGCCTTCCATCCCTGTATGTTCAATGTTTCCTTCAACGTTACACAGCTGGTAGAGGCCTATACCTGTACATGTTCCATGTGCCATGTGGGGTAGTCACTCTTTGATGCTAGGTACCAACTATGAAACTACAGCCCCCCCCTATTTGGTCATTTGACAGCCCCTTGAAAATGTGTATTATTTTTACAGCCCCCTATTTTCTAAGAAATCAGATGACAGCCTACTGTCAAGAGGCCTCTTCCATTTAACGTGAGATTATTTTTGAATTATATCGATTACACTATAGATTTAAGGGTTCATTATTTTAATTTCAATTGTGGCAGCCCCTAATATTGTACTTTTCAGATTGACAGCCCCTATTTTTTTACATTTATGTAATTAACAGCCCCCCTTTTTTCTTGCTCTGAAGCGCACAGCGACAGCTCTTCGGGGCCGTTACCGCAGTTGGTACCCATTCCTATACTGAGTACCCCCCCCCCCCGGGCCTACACATGTATCCACACTATACTACTCTAGCTGTACTCCACTATAGAAGTTTGACTTATGACAAATGTGTGGTCCAGCGTTGGTGTATAGTACAAATGGATCTGAAGGAGGGGGAGAGGGTTAGCCCCTAAATATGTGTCAGAGGTATCAAAGTGAGAGCAGATTTAGGTGGTGGGACTGGGGTGGTTCTGACCAGGGGTGTTTTGGTTAAGCCCCTCCTCCCCAAATCTGTATCAGCATGACCACTTAGGGAGTGGTCATTTTTTAACAACAGGGGGGGGGAGGGGGATTGGTGGATTTGGGGGGGAACCAAAAAAATTTGGACCCCTTGAAGGGGGGGAAGCAAAAATATTTGGACCCTCTTAAGGGGGGGTACCAAAAAAATTTAACGGATGCTCAAAGGGGTCGGCCGCGATCAATTTACCTGCCTATACCTGCAAAACAATGTTGACCCCTCATGTGGGGGGGGGGGGGGCTAGAAAATGTTAACCCGCTCGCACGAACCCCCCCCCCCCACCCTGCTGTTAAAAAATGACCACAGACTGCGACAGACACTGGAGCATGTAAGAAAGGCCTGACAAAATGTCAGCAAGTGTCAGTTTGTAAGAATTCATAATATTCAGGATAGTCTAAATTGATTGTTTTATAAGTGTATTTTTTTTTGCAGAGTGCTATTCATGCATCATTACAATCCTGCGATGTTGATACTTCCCCAGGGCATAATGCACGACTACTACGTCAGCAAGTGAAAAAGAGCTGGCTTTTGATATCAATATCGACTCTCCGGGAGGAGCAAGGAGTATCGGATTTTTGCCTTTACTTTAATTATATGAATAAAGTACCTATGAATAACAATGACATTTTTAGATGTTACATATAAACACAAAGGAATGAAATAATGGACCTTCCCCTTAACTTGTGTCGACTCATGGATCTGTGAATGTCCCAAAGTAAAATAAACATGATTCATTTTTATACTAGCTTGGAAACATGAAACACTTAATCTCTCTGCATCCTGCAAAAAATAGCACTACACGTGATTATGTGTTTAGATACACATGACTAACCACAGATATAGGGTAAGGGATCACAGGGGTATCGTCCACCCTGTTAAAATACCCCTGGGTAATCCCAATATCTACCCCGTAAGTCCTTAATGGGTATGTAACATATCAAGGTAGCTATACTACTATACTATACTAAACTGTAAATACTGACAGTATTATTACATCTACTTTCCGACCCTCTCCTTTAAGTGAGGCGACCTTGGCATGAAAATGGAAAAGACCCAGCGCTGTACTATCATTGTTTATGCAAATAAAAATGATCAAATACAAATACCATAGTGTTTTACCTGAATACAGCAGTTATCAATATTATCATTTAAGGGAGTGGTCATTTTTTAACAACCGGGGGGGGGGGGGGGGGGTCGGTCGGTGGATCTTCGCGCAAGTGGGTCGAAATTATTTTACCTCTCCCCCAGGCAGGTTGAAATTAAGCGTGGCCGACCCCTTTGAACTATAGCAACGTCCGGGGTTGTTTTTTTTTTGCTAAAAAGGGCCTCCCCCCTTCAAGGGGTCCAAATCTTTGTGCCCCCCTTCAAGGGGTCCAAATTGTGTTGCCCCTCCCCCCAATCAACACCCATGTTGTAAAAAAATGACCACTCATTAAGGGTAGCATAGCACTTTAATGTGCCATGCCCTTTGTCGGCATAATGCAAGAATGCAGTCCTGGCGAGTATTAAACTCGCCAATGCTGCCCTGGTGAGAGTCTCGCCCGTGGTCGCCAGGGCTACATCTAAGCATCACAATGGTACCCGAAAGGAACAGTCATATTACTCCCGTTCCCAAATCCTTTGGAAAGAAGGCTCTGGTAACAACCAAATGACCTTCACCTTGGGATTTTGCTGGGTCTAGGCAACCCATGCTGGTAGCCTGGAACAAGTGGACAGGAACAGGAAATGGAACTAGAAAGTCTGACGGTAAAATACAGAAAAACTACCATCATACATTCTGGTTCCGGTCCACTGGTTCCAGACTACCAGCAGGGGTTGCCCAGACCCAGCAAAATCAGAAGGTCAAGGTCATTTGGCTGTTACCAGAGCCTTCCTTTGGAAGGATTTGGGAACAAGAGTATACAGTCACATTGGAACCAGGACAGGTACTCAAACCTGATCAGTGGCGTAAGAAAGGAGGGGGGGGGGTGACCAGTTTTAGCCTATTTCAGCCTAAATAAATCACCCCTGTCCCCCCTCCCCAACCTGTATCATTGGGTACTCTGAATAATGCACGAATGCAGCACTGGCGAGTAATGGTTCATTAAATCAGTTTATACTTTAGGCACTCAAAACCAGTGCCTTAACTGGATAACTACCGTGCATTAGCAGTGGATAACCAGACTGCTATGACGTCACATGCTAAGTTTTCATGATAAACACAAGTTTTGGGGTGAAATTAATCGGATTCTCCACATGGATAAGCCAGCGCTCGGGCTAGTCATCCATGACTAAGACAGTCGGCTACGCCTCGTTCCTTAGCCATGGATAACCAGCCCTTGTGCTTGTTCATTCATGTATTATTCCCTTAGTGTTTAACTTACTTGATGGCAGACCAGAACCTGGTGAGCTTCTTGCTGGATGCAGGAGGTACGATCCCTGTCTGTCTGACTTTAGCTGCCAGTGTAGCCATAGTCTACACCTTACCCTCATCGACCATCACTGTCTCACTCTGTGTCTATACTAATACTATCTCTCTGTGTGTCTATACTAATACTATCTCTCTCTGATACTTGTATACATGTTACCCCCGTGGGGGGGGGGGGGCACTCTTTGATGCTAGGTACCCACTGCAAAACTACAGCCCCCCATTTGGTCATTTGACAGCCCCTTGAAAATGCGTATTATTTTTACAGCCCCCTATTTTCTAAAAGGTCAGCTGACAGCCCACCTCTTCCATTTATAATGAGGTTATTTTGGAATAATATAGATTACTTAAGTCATGCATGAGATTTAAGGGTTCATTTTTTCTATTTCAATTGTGACAGCCCCTGATTTAGTACTTTCCAGTCTTTGACAGCCCCTAATTTGTTACTTTTATGTGATTAACAGCCCCCCTTTTTTTCTTGCTTCGGCCTGTACACAGCAACAGCTCTTCGGGGGCGTTACCGCAGTTGGTACCCATTCCTATACTGAGTACCCCCCCTGGGATGTTACCCCGATTAACTTACCCTTTAAGGGCCGCATAATGCTTCTTTGTACTATGCCCTTGGTCGTCATAATCCATGAATGCAGCCCTGACGAGTAACTAGCTAGTTCTGCATTCAAGCATCATGCTGAGCCTATGGGGTTGATACACTCCTGTAGGGTCGGCATGATGCACTTATACAACACCGGTGAGTTACTCGCCGGGGCTGCATTGGTGCATCATGAAGATACGTGACATGCTGTCCTTAAATGGCTATACATGTTACCATGATTAATTAGCCCTTTAAGGGCGAGATACTGCTTCAGAGCGCCAATCTCTTTTAGTAGCACAACCCTGGCGAGTAACTCTCCCCATTGGTGCAATCAGGAGTCATGACGACCCTTCATAGGTATATCGACCCTTTGAATGTATTGCAACTCTGGCGATTTACTGGCCATGGCTGCTTCATACATCATTTAAACTACCAAAGACATCCAAAATGTATCACATTTTTGCATTAAGAACACCACCACTAGAGGGTTTGTCCGTCAACGTCTGTGTCTATACCAACCAGGGTTGGTAGGTCGGATTTTTTTAGTCCCTATACGATACCCTTAAATTGAAACGTGTAAAATGGGAAGATTTTTTTCAAAATATGTGTTACCTAAAATTGACCCCAAAAAAGTGTAAATTGCATTTAAAAATGTAGGATCGGCCCTGTTATGATAGGGTCAGTCGGGTGACTTGAAGCACATCATTTATTTTGGCCCAACCACCGACAGTCTGCTACATGTACAGCGGTATGTAAGGTAGTCGTTATCTATTTATTGGCTGGGGCTATCTGTGATATGAGATGAGCCGGTGTTGGCTAACTACTCATTTAGTATGATAAGGGCATTAGTGGTCTAATGAACCACACAGGGGTGAGGCCTGGTGAATGGTAACATGGGTACAAGCATGAATATGGGTGTATGGTGTCAGAATGTGGGCATTGGCTAATGTGGGGGGTTGGAAGGGGTATGGGGGAATAGATAACACATATATGCATTTGTCAGTGGATTGGGAATATATAGAACACATATTTACGGAGGGGAAGGGGCAATAGGGGGTAGGGGACGGGGACGTATTTGGGATAGAAGGGACTATGGGGAAATAGAGAGAGCAAATGTCATATGTATAATATATGAAATTAGGATTTGTGGATTATTAAATGACTGAGGGTCAGTAATAGGGTTGTGTAGCTGGTTGGGCTTATAAGATGTGGGGTTACGGGGCTCGGGTTTGTGTTGGGACAGCATCGGGGTAATCTGTGGGAAGAAGTGGGGAGAATGGACTTTGGGGGTGGGTAATTGAGAGATTGATCGGCAACTTCTGAGACAAGTTGGGGGTCCTGACAAGGACCTTGGGGTTACTAGCGGCACCTCCCACCAGGGAAGGTCCTTTTCACCACTACAGGTGGCGCCACCATGCACCACCTACCGGCACCACCACGCTCTACATCCGGCGGGGGCCGCGGCGCATCCTACTGGACGCAGGCTGCTTCCGCTGGGGCCGTGACGTCACGGGAGCTTTCTGCGCATGCTTCTCCGGAAGGCACTGACCGGGGGGTACCTGTCCCTGCCCGGTAGTCTGAGCTAGGAGCACCAGCTCACGCAGCTTCCCAGAGCTCACAGCCTTGTCCACGAACTTCCGGGTGATGGGCGCGGCCTTGATTGCAGCGACTTCCGGTATGACAGGAAGTGGACGGCGGGCGGCGCGGCTGCGCGTTGCACGGGTGGAGTTGGCGGCCACGAAGTTCTTGATGGCGGACAGAGGTCCGACCTTCTTGGCTGCCTTACGGCGCTGACGGGAGGACGCAGTGGTGGATGACTTCTTGGAGGACGTCTTCTTGATCTTGTTGTCCTTGGATGAAACCCTGTGGACCTTCTTGCACTTCTTCTCCTGGACGGACTTCTGTACCTTGCGGGAACCCTTCTTGGTAGGAGCCATGATGTAGGTAGAGAGGTGGAGGATGGAAGTCGTCTGCTTGGTGGAGTTTTGGCGGGAAGGTAGAATTGTCGTCTGCTTGCGGTAGGACGGTGTACACTGGTGTTGACTGGGTCAGGGGCAGTGAGAGACTGATGTCTGGGTCAGGGGGAGGGGTGCCTTATAAGGGGGAGCGCGGACGCCGCACCCTGGAGCGCCTCACACTCACAGAGAAAGCTCACAACTCAGTGGACGCTGAGTGAACGCTGAGCGGACGCCGCAGTGGCAGATGTCACAGCTCGGCTTCTAACAACTCACCTTATTGTTCTTTGATGAGGGTTGGCTCAAACTAATTAATAAAAGTGAAGTTTGGCTCAAACTAATCAATAAATCAATAACGATGAGTGTGTACTTAATTGTCCGGTGATTAATATTGAGTAGTAGTTTCGTTCTGATTAACACATTTTGATGATGCAATGTTTAGCTACACTTGACTCAAACTAATTAATGAATTAGTACAGATGAGTATGTTCTTAATTGTCTGGTGATAGATATTAAGTAGGAGTTTCATTTTCCATTTATACATTAATGTTTAATGTATCCGGAATATCATTGGTCACGCAGGAATCGAAGAATTTATTCTAAATTAGATATAAACGACATAAACCACATAGTTTATATTTGTACTGACAGCTAATTGTCGGCTTCAACCAATTACGATGTATAGGTTATAGACCATATAGTTGTGAAATTATAAAACATACATTTGTATGCCTAGTTATTACAATGTAGACGATTAACGCGTTTCTATAACATTACTCAAAATCATAGAAATTCTTGTTTCTATAATAAAAAAAAAAGTATCATTGTATTATATTGTAAGAATTATTCATATTGTATTTCGAGCGACTATTTAAATGCGCATTGCTTTGAATAAAGCATATCAAAGACGGGGCATTCTGAGGTGTTTCGCACCTCGTCAAGCCGTGGTCCGCGCCTCTTTGACCCCCCCCCCCCCTCCTCCCCCGCCCCTTTGATGCCGAGCACCTAGAGCCGTGGGACGCTCACACCTCTGCCGTACTCACCCACCAGGTGACACATGGGCTTCTGGTAACGGATTTGTTTTTTTTAATCTAATGAGTTTGGTTCAAACAAATTAATTTGAGCAAGTATGGTGCTCAACTTTGTCTCAGCCATAATAAGGTGTAATTACTATAGGATTCCGTCATAGAATGTTTACTGTTCACTTTAAAGCAATACTTGCAGAGTTCTTTAGAAATGTATAAGTGTTTTGTTCACTGTTCACTTTATATCAGTAGTTGTCGTGTTCTTTAGAGCAATTTATAGGCGCATTCCTAACCATTCCACGATATTAAACATTGTCATTAAATATAGGCCTATTGGCATTCTGTAATGATTTAGCGGATAGCTATATTGACGTTGACCTTTCAAAGTTATGTCTTTGAGAATTATTCACATCAATTTGTGAATATTATTCAAAATGGCAATTACGGTATACTAATATGTCTATAGGAAACAACACAGACTTTAATAGAATATCATTTATGTCTAAGGAAACAAGCACCAAATGATTCATTCACGTTTTATTTCAATAATCATTATTACACCTTTTTGGTTACCTCTGGTGAAGACACGGGCGTATACATCAAGATAATGGTAGTTTAATAACAAAGGGGGGGGGGTGGTAATTTAATTTCTAAATTAAATTATTGTTTTTTTTTTTTTTTGTTTTTTTGGGGGGGATTTCTGTGCATGACCATAGCTCAGTTGTATTATATATCTTCTTCATATAGGCAGGAGAATATGGGGTTGGGTGTCATTAATTTTAATATAATTATTCAAAATAATTGACTCAATATGTTTGTTATTCATTGTAATAAGCCGGCATCATGACATTACTCGCACCTCACGAAAGTGTGAGAAACACTGCCCGGGTCTCCTGATGCCCCGCCCCCTTGAGGTCACGTGACCTCCACACCTGAGCGTCTCAGCACCACAGATGGAACTTACTGCTCATGGTACTTAATGGTACCAGGTGGGTGGTGGTATGGGTATAGACCCCTAAAATCGACATGGCCATGTCTTAAAATCGACATGGGACATGGCCATTTAAGTGACATGTGACATGAGTATTTCTTAAAATCGACATGTGACATGGGGCTTAGTGACATGAACAAAGAATCTCATATAGATCTAGAGTGAAGTAGGCTACCAAACCCTTTCTTCAAATTGGCCTCTGTGGGTTTTCAAATCCTAAATTTTCCTGGGGCCGTAACATGGCCATTTCTTAAAATCGACATGCAACATGGTCATGGGACCCCCCAGTAAACACACCTACGTTATTTAAACGTTATTTCACTACGTAAAATAACGTCCAAATGTAAGGGTTGCTTTACGTTATTGAACGTAATTAAACGTTATTTAACATATATATACGTCAAGGGAACGTTATTTCTAGGGCCAATGAACGTTATTTCCACGTTTTATAACGTTATGTACATGTTACCATGTGGGTTCGAATCCTGTTACCAGCAATCTGTTTTCATCTCAAAAACGTTTTATACATGTATTAGAGATCTGATCTTAATAATTTATCTAGTGAGGCAGACAGAGAGAAATAGACAGAGAGAAGGACAGACAGTGGGACATTTATATTATATTATATTTAAGGGCATTTTACTACTTCTATACCAATAAGACATGTGCAGGCCCCCAAACAGAAAAACAAGTTGCTGGTTGCAGGATTCGAAACCACATCATAATATTTAGTTTTCTATCTAAAAATTCAAAGGTATTTTGCATTTTACTTCATCAGTGCTGCCTGGGCTCAGGGGGAACCCCTGACCTTTGGATTTGAAGTCCTTTGCTCTAGCATCTGAGCTAACCGGGCCTGTGAATGTCCATGGTCAAGGCAGCAATACTGAAGGCCAGTTTACAGAGGGCCTATCAAACTAAGGTTTGCTAAAGGTCCCTAATAGCGACCTTTAGCAAACCTAAAGACATAGGCTACATCTGTCTACTTATTTTAAATATCAAACTCAACATAGCTCATTAAAAAAATGCAAACTTATCCTATCCTTTCAGTACTGCTACGTCTGCATTAAGCTAGGTCAGGTTTGCTAAAGATTCCTTATATAAAGACAAGTTTGGCCACCATATATATATGGGCCGATTAGCAAGTATCATCAAGGTACATGTCTTAACCATGTACACTCACAGGCCCGGTTAGCACAGTTGATAGAGTGGTGGACTACATATCCAAAGGTACAGGGTTCCCTTCCAAGAGCTGCTGACATTTCTCCTAGTATGGATGAGGCAGGAAATGTAATTAACAAGTAAGAACAATTGTGAAATAAATGAATATTTTAACTACATGTGTTTGTATATTTACGTTTTTTTTATAAAAAAGAAATGCAAATCAACCTGGGCTTATATTGGCATCGAAATAACAGTGTTTACAAAATATTTCCTATATGTTGACTTATTTATGGTGGCTTAGGTTTAGGTAATTTACGTAAATAAACCTGTAAATAACGTTTACATTACGTTCATAAACGTTTATTAACGTTCAATTAGGTTTAATAACGTAAAATAACCCTTACATTTGAACGTTATTTAACGTAGTAAAGTTACGTATTTCGAACCTAGAAATGACGTTCATTGAACGTTAAGTAACGTAAGTGTGTTTACTGGGCCCCCATCTACCCCCAGGTGGTAGCGCAGGGGGTGCTTTGATGTACTTTGTCTCTATGGTATTCCTACTGCCTAGCTGCCGATGTGAAATAAATTGTGTTCAAATAAAATCATGTTAATTTCACATCCCTTTTTAGTAAAAGAATTTTGTTATAATTCTTAGAAATACAATAGCGGAGTGCAGCTCAACAGAATACAGTGAAAATCATAAACTCAAGGATATACTTTCAAATTTATCTGTACCTAGTTCCATATAGTCGACGCGAGAAAACTGATTCTGGAATTAGTTCATTACTGAACCGCCAGGAGGCCACCCATCTATAAGGCCTGGTCGGGGCCTTTTACCCTGCATTTGATTCTATCATTCTGTGGCCACACCACATCGGCTGACTCGAAATAGAAAGCCTGCATTACCTGATGTGTCCCTGGCATGGAGAAATATTAATATATTATGATACATGTGATATACTTGATAATATGTCAGATTCCCTGTGGTTTGGATACAGCCCTGGTGAGTAACTCGCTAGAGATTCATCCATGACGACCAAAGTGCATGATGCATTAAAGCACTATGCGTTAGGGTTAGAGTTATACTACACTTAAAAACTCGGGAGAGCTCTGGAGTCCATAAGGTTGTCTTACAGGACGATCCAAGGGTCTTCTAAGTGAACAGCATGGAATCAACAAGCTTCAACTCGTCAAATTGACAACATGCCAGGTTACTATCCCACAAGACAACCCTAGACTCGTCAAACTAAGAAGTAAGATAGTTGATGCAGGCCTAGATTAGCCACATCTGGGGCTCATCATTGCATACGGGTGATAGGTCTAGGGTTTCGAATGTATGAGTTTGGTCTCGTTCCAGATGACAAGATTATTTTATCAATCTGTTTAAATACACAACCACATATAGAAGTGATATACACGAGTGCCACCAAGGGTTCACATAATGTATCACCAAGTCTTTACTAAGGATAGGATACTCATCTTTACATTTTCAATGTAAAGATGCCCATTCTGTGGAAAGCTGTAGTATCAATATGGCTTGGGACATGTGCCTACTTCTGCCCTAGTGAACCTATCATCTATTTCCTTAATGCTACCAAAACCATGCATTCTTTACATTATCTTATGTTTTCCCTAGATACTTCACAGAATTCTGACAATATTGGTAATACTCAGTATTATATTAAGATAGGAAAAAATCTGTTTATTGCCAAGGGTACACATTTATGCTAGACAATGGCCACCTGCAGTGGAAATTGTGAGTAACTTTTAAACAAGTTTAGGGCTGGCATGTACCAGATGGAGCTAGTTGGGTCTTCTAACTGAAGAGTTTCCCTTGCCAGCCCCTTTCCTTGTCAAATTAACATGGCAGTGCCAGGTTTGCCGACTCTGATTTTTTTCTGTGTATGGTGATACACTAAGGATAATTCAGGGAAACTAGTGACAGGACACTGTGGAGATCTTCATAACCTATAGAAACTCACTAACCCCACCTTGTGGACATTCTCAGCATCTTTGTTATTTTCAGTGACTCCCTGGTGTGTGTTGGTTCAGGGCTAATTTTTTAAAATAATTTATTAAGTTTCTCCAAGAGAGCCTCAAGCCCTCGACCCTCGGATTTAGAGGCAGGCACTCTGCGGACTGAGCTAACCGGGCACATATCAACATGGTGTATTGGTGACATAGTCAATGGTTCAATAAATATATAATAGAATGTTCCATTTCGATGATATGTTGGCTATTCATTTCCTAAGTTATCATCGAAATTTTAATTATAACCCACTCTGATATTTTACAGTAAGGATATGTCCCCAGCCTATGACTAAGTCTGGTGAGGAGTCCATACACCATTCTCAACAAATGTCATGTCATTAGGACAGACCTATGTCATTTTCAATGTAAAGATGCTCATTCTGTGGAAAGCTGTAGTATCAATATGGCTTGCATATTTGGGTTGAGCATTGATTATATGTTGTAAATGACCCATGAGAAGTCTCAAGGGGTTTATAAATATGCGATTAAAAGATACTAGGATTTACCCTAAAGTAACCAGTATACGTACATGCTGATCTTCCTCATGACCTTCCACCCCACGCCGCCCGGGCCCTTCTTACCGGCACTGCCTGCCTCCGGGGGTGCCATCTTCGCCTCTACACGGTAAGCTCCAGCTACTGATGGATATGGTCTCTGTCCAGATTTCCTGGTTTCTTTGTGTAGTTTAATGTCCCAATAACTAATGAAGAAGAGACTTTCTCAAGTTTAAGTTATTCACAAGTTAAGTGTAGGCTGAACTTGAATGATTGTATCCGGGATGATCAAATCTATGAGACAACATTCTATCCAGGCAATATTGGGTATGAAAATCGCTTGTCTATAGGGACTCCATAGTTGCTCCAATATGTCAATTTATGAAAGGAATACAGAGTTCAGAGATGTCACTTTTCCTACTTTTGCAGGAATTCCTACTTATTGGCTGAAATGTCTGTATTGAATTAGACTAATTCCCTACAGAAAATTGACCCACATGTTAGGGGTCGCAACTTTGAGAGTTAACCAGCCAACCGACATGGTTTTAGTTTTTCTTGATTTATTGACTCAGCAGAATGACATTGTGCCATGCCTTTTATTCTACCTACAACAACAAAGCATATGGGAGTTGTACATTTAAAGCACTGAACTTTGTATGCGTGTAAGCGGGGTGTACAACTGTGGTACGCCACGCTGGTGTGAGCGGGGCGTACCACAGTCATCTTGTCCAGCTACCCTCCACAAATTTAGCTCTAAAATGTTTATTTCTTAGCGGATTTTCATAATTCAAAAAATAATAGGATCTTGAATGTTTGCTGTTGTTGTTGTAGGTAGAATAAATCGAAAACATCACTTGATTTGCATATGACATATTGTAGCCACGGATCCACTCGTGGCTTATGAAGCCCCTTGTGGATCCGTGGCATACAGTGTGTCATATGCAAATCGACAATGTGAGATCCAGGGAGAGATGCAAGACGGACACAACTAGAGCCATATCCCGATAATATCCAAGTTCATTATCAGGTAGGAACAACTTGCAGTGTGCAGAGCCCGTAAACCTTGGTGTGTAACTCCAAAACAGTGGCATATTGTAGTTATACATGTGGCAGGGGTAGTCCTATGCATGTGTCTCTACATGGGCCCTCAGAGCGTATCACTGCGACACTTTTTATATGTTTGTACATATATGTAGCAGCTCATATAAAAGTCTCTGTAGGTCGATTTATATCCCTAATCTTTCTGTATCTGGTGATTTTTAAAAGGGACGTGTCGCCGTGTTGATCGTGTCCACTTTAACCATTGTAACAACACAATAATCTAGACACTACAGGTGTAAAGGGCCAATGTAGCTATCTCACCTCAGGCCCAGGTAATCCTGGTATGTGAAGTGCAGGGCATCTGCCTCCATATGTATATGGCCACTACCGTATGCACAATACGCTGGACAATTGAGTGCCTCTACATGGGTATCCACAATTTTGACTGTCGATGTGTCGATTTTTAGCAGAAGGATCGTGTCATTGTGTCCATTTTAGGTATATAAGAACTTAGAGAAAAATCCCTGTGCTCCGATTTATATCCCTAATTTTCCTGTGTCTGTCGATTTTTAAAAAGGCCTAAAAGGGCCGTGTCGCCCGTGTCGATTTGTACCCATGTAGAGGTGCAGTTGACACAATTAATTTTAGTATTGCATACAAAGCAGTTGCAAAGCGTACCTAAACATGCCTGCGTCTCACAACCATTATATCCAAGCACAGTCAGTTTGCAGGATCCAGAGTCTGTCTATTTTCTACATTAATGCATTATTCCAATCAGTGTACTAACGTGTTCAGAGTAGCTGGACAATGCAGCTCTCTATTTCTGTGATTGTCTCACATCCAGGTGTAGGGCATCTTCCTCCTAAGGCCACTCAAAATAAAAAAAAAGTTGTTTCTCATCACCGCGCGCATCATAAAATTCATGATTTGGGATTTTAATTTTTTTTTTTTTTTTACATTTTTGATGAAAAATATGTTAAAATTGGATAAAATATTGGCAATTTTGGTATCAAATTAAAGCTTATGCTGTCAGTAATTTAGTCAGCTAGGAATAACTTCCACTATAACAACTTTTACTGATCAATAACTCCGAAATACTAAAATGGGAAAATTGATCGCGAAAAGTCCAAATTTCCCCATGTATTTAAACCCCGAGTAAAAAAAAAAAATTAAATAAAAAACGCCCTCATCATATTTTTCACTGCTCGGTGATGAGAAACAAATTTTTTTTTGAGTGGCCTAATCAGTCCAGTATTCATACAGAACAGCTGCAAACTCTACCTCAATATGTCTTGTATATATCCACGTATAGTACCAGGTAGGGACAGTTTGCAGCATGCAGAACGTGTCTATTTTCTACATTAATGTGTTACCCCAACCAGTCCATTAACGTAGACAAAACAGCTGGGAATTGGACTCTATATATGCCAGTGTTGGCAATAGAGAACGGTATTGGATACTGTCTCGTCTGTTACGCTACCATGCACAAGTGAGCTTTGAAGCTGATTGCGTCCACATATATATATGCCTGTGTTTGTTCTTGTAATGACACCCTACATATCCAGGTGATAATAGTGTAAATCCATCTGTATTGGTGATTTTCCCCTTACCAATCCCACAGGTGTTTAGTCAGGTTCCATTTCATAGGCAAATTGAGTGACAATCCCTCGGGGTTATAATGCAGTGTTGGGAGAACCAGAACGCCTCGTCCCCTATCCACTTGTAAATATACCTTTGTTCAAAATGTATATACCGGTAGGCACCTTTATCCTATGGGTCTCTCTCCGGGTCTAGGTAAGATGCAAAGACTAGCTAAAGATCCAGACTAATGCCTCTCCATGCATGGCACGTTTGTATCTATAAGGGACTAGCGCATTAGGCTATGGGGGCCGCCATCTTGGCTCAGAGCAATGCATTGTGGTTAGACCCCCGACTCCAGAGCAGTGCATCATGGGTGAATTTCTTATCAGCTCCTTTGTTCAAGGTGTGAGGAGAGGGGATTAGCTTGATAAGGAGATGGAGTTTAGCCCCCGACTACCTCAGATACCAGGATGTGCTAGTCCCGTATACTAAGATGTCCAGACCACGTGGTCAATAGACTCACGTCTGCCGGAGGGATATCCAACCAATTATAACTTATGGAACAATACTTTAGAATCAATAACGATATTCGAGTACTAGTAGTTTTGGTCCTCAGCGGGCATTTGATGTAGATAAAGCTAGTGGTACACACGTAACTATAGCTTCCATGTTGATGATCATTAACTCAGATCCTGTATAGGTTTAGTCATAGGCCTGTGAGTTATCATTATGATCTAGGTTCCTCTGGGGCAAACCATGTTTATATCATAAGGCCCAAAATAAAAAGGTCTGTTTCAGGTAACATGGAAGGAAAATGTAAAGTCGGATTTTTTTTTTAAATTTCCTTTTTGACATGTACGTACTAGCCAACTTTTTTGAATACCCTAAAGTTGACACAAAAAGCGTAAAAATATGAAAATTTCTTCAAAATTGTGTAAAAAAACGTAGGGTCGGCCTGTTTTGATAGGGTCGGTCGGGTGACCTGAAACAACCTTTTTTTAGGCATAATAGAAGGTAGGTGCTGGTCTCTACTTAGACCTACTAGAATTTCCCAAACACAATTGCTGTTCTAATTTATGATGGATCCCCTGTAACACCTGTAAAGGAGTCAGTGCTATTCAGGACGTATTGGTCGTTTGTATAAACACTGAAGTGTGTGTTCTGCATGCCTGCTATGTTGGTTAAAATAAATGATGGTCATAAATCTTGAGTCTCAGTCTTCCAGGTTGAGTTATTACAGTGTAACATTCATGTTGGGGGAGGCAAAGAAAAACTGTGTCTCAGGTTACCCGACCCTTCCTTGCAAAATAGTACAGACCCTAGAAATTTTTCATCCAATTTTGAAAAAAAAACCCCACTATTTCTGGCCATTTTGGGGCGGTGGTCGGTGAGTCAGCACTGGAGTTGGCCAGTCAATTTCTTGGTATTTTTCAGCCTAAAAAACCCCAAAAACCCTAGATTTTTAGACCATGTAGCCTAAAACACACCTTCTATTTTTCTGCCCTGATTCTATTGCTGTATAAATGCTACAGTAGGTACACCACGTATATACAGGTGAGGTAGTTATGATAAAATATCTGCTTAGATGTTCCTACGAGTCCTACGCGTGGTTTGTTTTCTAAAAGTAAAATCTATTAGAAAAGAAGGAGTATATCACATGAAACATATGAAGAAATGATGCACTTTACCCCTTATTTGGTACTCACATACCTAAGTAAAGGATCCCATTTCAGTATTCCAATCTCTCCCAGTATTTGAGGGTGTATGGTGTCCAATAACCACTTACTCAGAACAGTTATCAATTTCTAAAAACTAAAAACAAGAAGATCTTGAGTGAAAAGAACAATTGATATTCTCCAATTAATGCGATACATTTGTAAGGAATTCAGACAGTGGCTTTGTTGTTTTACATACAGTCTTTGCAAAAACCTGCAGGACAGTGGCAATGTCCTTCTAAAATGCCACCGGTCCAGCAGATTTACAAGTGTAGCAGGACCGAATGTTCAGTCGCATGTTGGGCTTTTCCGAACTAGAAGGATTCAGTTGGGCTTCTAAAGCTGAAATATGTATATCAATATACTGTGTAAAACTATATATCTATCCTGATTTGGTCATAAATGATTACAAATAATGGACAAAACTTTTTTATACTTAAAATGCAGAAATCATCAGATATGTGGTTATCCGGTCCTCCAGAAATGTAGCCGGTCCTTCAACATTGAAAATTTGCAGGACCAAATGTCCTGTGTGATGAAAAAGTTTTCGCAAAGACTGCATATAGGTCTCTATATCCATGAATGATCCTCCATGTTTAAGCCATTAGTGTATATTATGGCTCCAGTTTTTATGCACCAGGTACTCCATCACACAATGTACATCTCTCCCAGTAAGACGAGTATTTCTATCATCATCATGTACAGAGTAATCCACATGATCATAGACTCATCCATACCAACGCAGCAATAAGGTCTCTGAATGTTAGAATTTAGGAAAGAAGCAATAATTGTCATTCTGCCTTTCCTGTTGTAGTGTCTATGACGGTACTCCCAGCACAGTTCCTCCGTGCTATCAGATAGTATTAAGGGAGTGGTCATTTTTTAACAACAGGGTGGAGGGGTGGTGGATTTAGGGGGGACCAAAAATAATTGGACCCCTTGAAGGGGGGGACCAAAAAAATGTGCACCAGTTTTAAGCGAAAAAGTCTGTGCGTTATTATAGCTCAAAGGGGTCAGACAAGCTCAATTTCAAGTTGCCTGAGGGGGGACCAAAAAAATTTCGACCCCTCCCATGGGGGGGGGGGGGGATGACCAAATAATTTTCGACCCTCTCACGCGAAAATCAACCAACCCCCCCTGTTGTTAAAAAGTGACCACTCCCTAAGTAAGCAGTGTGATTGTATCTATTCCTATGCTATAGTCTTCCTGGCAAGTTTGCTCCTACCTCCCCACTACATATATAATTTGGTGTATAATTGACTTCTGACTTCCCCTAGAGTCACCTCCTCTCCACTATAGATAGTCACTATACATTGTCTAATATACATACTATCTATCGTAAAGGTTGAGCAACCCACCCAGGTGTGACCAGGTGGAATGAATTACCGACAACAACGCAGAGACGCAGGTCTTCCACTGCCTTTGTTATGGCAATCAAGTTGATACTAACTTGATCAAAAGATTATTGAGTTAAATACTAACACTTTATCTAAAATTGACACAGACCTGTACATTCTTCTCATAATGCTATCTATGTATGTTCGCTCGGATTGTCTACTTTGGTTTTGTCTAAAATCGCCCCAGATTCTGATGTAAATAGAGTAAAAAAGAAAGAAAAGAATCGATCAATCAGGTGATTCAGAACAGGATACATGGTAACTGACTATGTGTGTTTGCGTTAAAGATGGGATCCATAGGTGTGTGTATACATGTACATGTTGGTGTTGGGTATATGATCTATCTATAATGCTAATACTAGTCATGTCATCATTCAACATATAATTACATAAATGGGAAGGGGCAGAAAACATGGTGTTTAATTAACCCTTTGATCAGTTGATGGCAACCTAGCGCTTTAGTGCATCATGCCCTATTGTGGGCGTGTTACTTGCTTGACCTTCTAACCCCCCGAATATGGATGCCCCCATGGCCTAACCCCTAGAAGCCATATAGGCAGTAGGATGGAATTACTTCATGTAGGAAATATTCTCTCTCTCTCTCTCTCTCTCTCTCTCTCTCTCTCTCTCTCTCTCTCTCTCTCTCTCTCTATATATATATATATATATATATATATATATATATATATATATATATATATATACTAATGGTTGTTATTCAGACGATGGTTATGTACAATTCCTTGAAAATGATAACTACCTTGCGTCCCTGCACATTGATAAAAGACATCAAACTCATTATGAGTCAATAAATCTATAACCATGCAGCTGCCAAATATAAGGTAATAAAACAACCATTAGTGCAGTGCCATGGTCCATGGTTAACCCTTTAAGGGCTACATAGTGCATTAATGCAGTGTACTCTCTATAAACATGATGGATAAAATGTAGCGTATATAGCCCTGACAAACAACTATCCATACTCCCTATCAGTGTGTAGAAACGGTGTTGTTTCTTCACACTGACAATTCACTCTGTGCATTGTGGGTAGCTAACCGCTAGCGGTTAATGATATGCATAGATCCCTGGGCCAACCCCCTCCCCCAAATTACAACTTGCCCTCCATGTATTTCCAATACCTGGCACATATGTACAGGTTGTCAATAGCCACTCTAATCTTCCTCACCCCTCACCCTATTCACTGGGCTGTATCACCGCCGAATACTACTCTGAAACTAGGTCAGGCCTGATTGCCTGCTGATCTATACACCCTCCCTCCTCTCCAATCCAATACCCTATTAAAATTCCAGGCACTACTTTTGGGTGTCTACCCATGATGCATATAGTGAATTGTAAGTGATAACATACTGGCAATGGATGTGTATGGTCACTAAGGGAGTGTGACAACTATCCAGTGCTGTATTGATGCGTTTTCTCGACCCGACGGCGCTGATACATCCCTGGAGTGTCGGCCTGATGCAGCCCTGGCGAGTAGACGCACGAAGACTCAGGATATGATGCATTAAAGCACCATGCAGCCCTTAACCCTTTAAGGACGGCATAGTGCATTGATGCATCATACCTTGGTCGTCATGATGCATCAATGCAGCCCCGGCGAGTTACTCGCCGGTGCTGCATTGGGGCATCATGACGACAAATGTCATATTTTAGCGATATCCACCTTTAAAGGGTTAAAGTGTTAACGCCTTTATTAACCTGTATAGCTGGCATTTGATATTTGTTTGAGGATCAATACATCAAACCCCAGCTCTGTTTGCCCAGTCATAGCTACTGAATACCCGCCGTGTTGTAGAGAATACCAACTAATTAACCCTTTAAGGACAGCATAGTGCTTTAATGTGCTATGCCCTTATATAGTCATGATGCATGAATGCAGTCATGGTGAGTAACTTGCCAGTGCTGCATCCATGCATGATGCCGACTCAACAGGCTTGGTCGACACCTGTCCTGGAGGGTCAACTTGTAGTGACGGTGAGTTCCTTGCCAGCGCTGCGGAATGCATCACGACAACAAACTGCCATGGGACCTTGATGCATGATGCTGTCCATAAGCGGTTAATCGGACTCCAACCAAGATCAAATAATGTGAAGCAAAGGTCAAAAGTCATACATGTTAAAAGGCATTCAGAGTGACTTCAACTAGAGTCAGTGAATAAGTAGTTTTAAATACATGACAAACCTAGTTGTCTGACTCATATGTTCTTCTATATTTTATCACATTTTTCTTATTGTAGTATGACCTGATTATGCATCACGGCACGTAGGCCTCAAGCTTGACAAAGGTATGACTAATAATTTACCCCAAAAGACGTCTAAAGCTTAATCCTCATAGAAATGGAAAGAGTGAGGTGGGTTGGTCACTACTGACGAGCCTGTCAGTATTAACTAAGCGAGGTCGGTCGTATCGGGACGAAAAAATGAGTAACAAGGTTATTCACTAGTGACTGAGTTCAAGACATCGGTGTAGAACCCCTGAGAGAAGCCCATTGTTTGCTTGGTTTTGGTGTTTCGTACTCTGGAAGAATATCTTTTTTTTTTTTGGAATGCAGCAGTTCTCTTGATTTAACCAAAGAGTGCCGTATTTCACACACCCGTGAAATAACCCATGCCCTTATTCCACTGCCCTGTGACGTCAACGAAGCCTTTTTAGGCTCCCCCTACCATAATTTCGGTATTTTGAATCGAAAAAATAAATAAATAAACACAAAGGCACACTCGTTTTAGTCTGTTGAAGGGTTATTTCACTTGTTGGAGGTGGGCCTACGGCCTCGTGAAATATGGCCCCACCTCCAACTCGTGAAATAACCCTGTCAACAGACCAAAACTTGTGAACCTTTGTCTATGTATTGTTGGTCAAGTTTGGAGAATTCTTGCAATTGTATGTTTTGGGTAGGGTTTGCACAGAGGAGCTTGTGTGGGATATTAGGTCAAAAAAAGAAGAAGGTATGTTTCAGGTTACCCGACCTAGCAAAACAGAAAACAAAACAAAAAAAGTGTCAAATTTTGAAAAAAAAAGTATATTCAATTTTGAGGCTATTTCAGAGTCCATTTGATAGTCCACAAGTTGAGGCTGTTGTTGGCGAGGCGGCGTTGAAGCATTTTCATTTCTTGGTAATTTTCTGACAAAAGTTAATAAAAAAATCAAAAGAATTCTGACCTTGCTACCCTAGATTTTCAGACTATGTAACCTGATACACACCTGTTATATTTTTTGGCCTTATACATGTCCATGTCACTTCCAAAAATGCTTGTACAGTTCCAGCTAGTGTTCTGTGTATTCTACAAACCACCCTGTACACTGAAAAAAAACACTTGTCTCCAGGCTCGTTAAAGTGACGGTCATAAAATAAACGAGTCAAAAGTTGTCTAACCTATCAGGTTACCATCCCACAAATAGAATCCGGAGCTGGCAAATATCGGGTTTTGGGCTGGCACATGGCAAGTGGGTCCTCTATCTCCAGCTAGAAAACCCGCTTCCTTGTCATTTAGACAAGTTTTTGACTCGTTTATTTTATGACCGTCACTTGGAAGAGTCTGGAGACAAGGCTATTTTTTTAGTGTACCATGCAGTCCTGCCACCGAGCTAGTCAGCGCTGTCTCGACAGAGCACAACACCACTTTGAATAGGGTAGATTCACCTTGAGTCGGACACATACATTGAGACGGGCACTTGAGTTTGTGCTTATTCAAGTATCATGATATTACTCTTTACTTGTTATTAATGGTAAAATTTGAATGTAATTTTTACCACTAAATCAATACCACAAGTCTTATTTTACATTAATGAATAGGTAGAAATATCAGTGTTCGTCTCCTGGTATATATGTCCGACTCATGGTTAATCTACCGTATATGAAGGGGTGATTGTAAGATTTCAGTATAGCAGTGCAATTTAAGCCAGTGTCCGTTAATGCCATAAAATTTATATTTAAAATCAGTGACAGCCCCAGTGTGTATTAGAAGTAGCAGCAATATATTCAACAGGTGTGCATTAAATCATATCATATTTTCGTCACAATGTTACACGTAAGATGGACAATCTACTTCACGAGGCGTTAAAAACTCAACCGTTAGGGTTAGGAATGCATGTCCAAGTGTTCCATGGAGCCAAGATACACCTTATACCTTATTGGTCCGCATGATTTACCAGAGCAGTGCCAGTGAGTTACTCACTGGCACTGCTCTGGTGCATCATGACAACAAATATCATTCAAATAGGCAACATGCCACCCTTAAAAGTTTCCAATATGTCATGTATCATTGGCTAGGCTTAACAATATGTATACTCAAAATGACATGGTCCGATGAGGGCTCAAAAATCGATTCAGTTAAAGCTTGACCGTCATGGTTGAAGTGAGGCCAAAAGCACTTTTGGATATAGTTCAGTTTCATTCACAAGAGGGCTCTTAAGGGCTGGGAGCTCAGCTCTTACAGGCACAAGATAGGGTGAATATGTTGTAGCTGGACAATGCTCATGGTCCCCTGTCCAAACACTGCTGCCCTCTGGTGGAACTGTTATTTCAGTCTATGTATGGAAAATGCTGAACTTATTCCCTGACAGCCCAACTTTAAAAGTGAACCAGAATGTTCGCCGTGGCCAGACTTCATGTCCTACCTACTTGATTCAATCTTCTAGCCTGGAATTCCACTAATCATCAGATTATGTTTTGCTTTACCACTTTTTGGAGTGCACACTATAATTCCCCCTTTGAAACACACTACATGTATAAAAATCATACCTTGGCCACACAGGACCCTCTAATTATTGGTCTCTTATTGCCCATAGATGACATCGTATTGTGCATTATCCTCCAAATATGATATTGTACTAACATTGGGAACACAAGTAGGATTTAAAATATGGAAAATATCAGACCATGTCACATTTAAGGCAATATTAAAGTCACCTACTGGTGTGGGGAGGAAGCACGGCTGCGCAGTGAGAGCCTGGATGATCCAACTATGGACTGTCTCCTGGTGGACATGTTGAGAACTAATGTCTAAGCCTTGTCTGCTCCTGAAGTCAACTCTCACACTTTCTCCTTGCTAGGCATACCTGTAAATTTCCAGCAGAATTATCCTGGTATGATGCAGATCTTCTATACCAGAAGTAGAGCCCGCAGTGACACACTGTTAACTTGACATCACAACGTCTTATCATAACATAATGTATTAAGGAGTGATCATTTTTTAACAACGGGGGGGGGGGGGTTTGCGCGAAATTTTTTGACCTCCTCCCAAGAAGGGTCCAAATCTTTTACACTCCCCCCCCCCCAGTCAAGGGGTCCACATTTTTATTTGACCCCCCCCCCCGTTGACAACAAATGATCACTCCCTTACGGAAAAAACAGTGGACTTCCTTGAGATAAGTAACCTAGTTCAAGAACTACTTTTACTTTTTCTGGGTGAGATTTGAAGATAAGCCTGAGGATCACTTGAGTTGTGTGTGGACAAGTCTTCTGAATGTGTTGCTGAAGGATCGTTATCATGCATGATGGCTACCTTTATAACATTGACCCTTTAAGGGCTGAATAACCATATTTATGTTACATTAGTGTGTACGATGTGGTTACTCCGCTACTCATATTTATGTTACATTATATACCCTAGGTCGTCATGGTGCAAGAATACAGCCCTGGTGAGTTACCAGGCCCGTAACTAGGGAGGTTCGTTGTTTCGAACGAACCACCCCACCTCCCTTAAGCAGGGAAAGTGTTCCACCCTAACTGAGTGGAAAGAGGACATAATTGTCTATATCTCATTTTTACAGGTTCTCGGTCGGACAATTATTAAGGATTTTAAGGAGAAAACTATAAAGCATTCATGAGATACACAAAACTCAGCTTTCTCATTAAATATATAACACAAAGTTTCACCTCATATTAGAAGAGTCCAATTCCACCATTGAAATAATCATGTCAAGTTCCACCATATCCAAAAACGAACCACCCCGCGAAGAGTGCTAGTTACAGCCCTGGTGAGTTACTCACCTGAGCTGTATCCATGTATCATGCCTATCCTTTTGATAATGTGTTCGCATGCTCCTTGAATGCAGCCCTGGTGAGTTACTTAGGGGCTCTGGATGGGGGGTCCCCATGTCGATTGTCGATCTTAAAAAATGGCCATGTCGCATGTCAATGTAGCTTAATCATGCCCATATCCCATGTCGATTTTAAGAATTGTTCATGTCGCCTGTCACTATGTTTTTTAGGCCTCATGTCACATGTCACTAGGCCTCATGTCGTTTGTCGATTGTAAGAAATAGCCATGTCGCCATGTCGAATTTGGTGGTCCACACCCATTACTTACCATGCCGACCAAGGGCATATTGCATACAAATACTGTGCTGCCCTAACAGGGTCAAATAGACCATTTGACACTATAGGCGTCTAGCTGGATGCATTATCAACCAATGAGATAATTCCCTGGCCTTCACTGCGGAATTTTTAGGGTGCATTATGTAACAGCCTGTACCCATTGTGATTGCTGTATCAGTGCTTATCTCGCCGGTTACCAGATCAAGCAATGGATGCGCCCACAGGGCGACCAGACTGACCCCTTACACATGGTACTTGGTGTCTCAAGGTCAATCAGTGACAATCAGTAGACGTGTAAAAAAACAAACCTTGTTAAAAAGCGTAATTCGCTGTATTTCAATGGATCAAGAAAGTGAGTACAAAATAGTTGCTGTCAACTATCCAGCTGACAGTTGATGGCATCGATTTAGAAAAAGAAAAGCAAGCACTTTGGATGCTTCATTTTCAAAATTGATATCTATTTCATAATCTTCATTCCTTTTATCTTTTGGTCTCATTTGGTCCACTATATAACAACCAATAAAGTTAAACATAAGCAGGTCAAGAAGTACAAATTGCTGACTCACCCGACAGTAAATTTAAACATGGATGACATCCGTCTGCGTGCCTTCCCATCATGCACTGCGGTTGGTTCAGAAGGAGGCTGAGGCGGCTGCGGGGACCGGGCCCTCTCCGTCTGTGTACTCCGTAACAGGAGAGACCCCACAGCCTTGTTCAACACCTTGTTCTTGGACATTTTGGTTTGAATATCATTTTTTTTGGATAAAATGTCTATCAATTCCTGGATTGATCATGAGATATATCTTTCTGTAACCATTGTCACAAGCTCATATTACTACACATGTGTTGTGTTCATACACACGACTAAAGGCTCCTCAAGAGTAATTGTGTCTATATTGCCTTCAGTTCAGTCTGTGCACTCGAATTAGCATTTAGGTTGTTGTATTTTACATAAAAATCAGGTTCTCCTTGAAGTTGAAGCCACAGGTAGGGATTGAGTTCCTGTCCTGGCTACACTCCGGCTGTAACTGTCACGACACCAACACATGGGACTTTAAGGACATCATAATCCAATTGCACACTCAAAAAGGTCAGTGTCATTGTCGGTAAAACTACTCTCATATGAAAGTCAGACACTGCCTGACTTTCATGTGAGAGTGGTTTTAGCGACAATGACGCTGACTTTTCTGAGTGTGTGTATGAAACAAAATCTACTCCAAAGTTGCATTCACTCACTCACTGTAATCAAGGGCAGGGTATTTAAACCTCCCGCAGCAGGGTTGAGTTTGAGTTTGGCAAGGCAGTCTGACAAAAAGCTATCATGTACACTGGGAGCTTTTCAATTACCACCAAATGAATACATTTGAGCAAATGTATTCAATATAGATAAAGATTTATCTAATAGAATTCTCTCAGATTCTAGATTCACATGAATAGTCAGTATGATTCACACTTGTAGTCCTTCTATATGGCAGCCAGGAAGATCTCTGATATCTGCACTTTTGGATCTAGTTAATTCCACATTAGCTATCCCCGGTATGCAGTGGTAAATGCCCGTGGGAGTTTCAGCTTTACTTTGTCCTCTTTGCGAAGTATCCTTGTTGGTTTTGTGATGTTGTTTCCATCCTGAGATACATGCACGTCAATAGCTACAGACAGAAGCACCACACCCAGAAGGCAAAGGGCAATGAAGCAATCCTTAGTCCTCGACAGGAACTCCCACCATTCCGAAATTTGACTCACTTGCGCTTAGAGGCGCAGATCTCGGTACCCCTCCAGCGGCAGTCGGAGTGGAGCCGGGACAGGTACTCAGCCCTATATATAAGGGCGCTGGGGGGTTAAAAGTCGTGGCTGCAAGGGTTCACTGTTGTCCTATACAACCATTAGCAGCTCCATGTCGAGGTGTTAAGACATAATGGGTGTTTGTGACATGACTTCAGCTTTCCTGTTAGAAGCTTATATCCGCATGACTGTACAGCATCAGGTCGTTAGCACGGGTCACTTAATGTGACCTGCTCCACCCACATCAGCCGTAAGTCGGCAAGGCCATGTGGCCAGCTGTCTATTTGTTCCAAGTCTAAATAGTTTGACACAGTTATTAGCCACAATTCAAGCAAATTATATTACTAATATAAATCTAAATATCTATATTATCATATTTGTATCTATTTTGGTTGGGAAAGAGGGGAGGGGCAGACATTGGAGATACTTGTTGAACTCATAAACTACACATCTCGTTTTATAAAAGACAAGTGAATAAAATGATATATTTCTGATTGAAATAATACTATAAAATACCTTAAAATTCAATATCATGTACAACTGAGAGAATCGTAGACATCTCGTTAACTATTACGGTTGATCTAAACGTGGTATAGCAGTTTCAGATGTTTTGTAAAGGATAAGTACGTAATAATTACATCATGCAAAATGATTCAATGTCAAGGAACAAACAGCAGTTTTAAATGCATGTTTTCCACATAAATAGGTTCATGGTTATAGCAGAGCTGCAACCTACTGCTGGTTCTCGTGGTTACTACCACATTTTATCCACATTATTCACCGAGCATTATTATTATAGCTACATCCATAGCTGCATTGTCTGTATGGTGGTTTACACCAAGCTTTCACTTTCACCATGTATCACCATGTATAGCATGTATAGCCATTAACCAATCAGCTAAGCCCATGTACATACAACCTATTCACTAACTACAACCAGCCGCGTATACAACTAAAGGGTGACAGGGGTCGGCTACACGGGGACCTGACCCAGGGTCTTTATATGATAACATAATATTATGAAGGTTACCTCGTGTTTACACATGAGGGTGGAGTATCACCCCCCCCCTACCCTCGCCAGTCCCCTGACCACCACACAAGGCTCCATGATGTGCCCCATACATGGGCAAAAATCATGACACCGCAACATAGCGACACAGGTTTCTTTTAAAAATTGACGGACACAGAAAAATCAGGGATAAAAATGGGCCAACAGATATTTTTCTATGAGTTCCTATAAACCGGGGGGAGGGTGGTAGTCAAGAGAATACGACACCCTTATCTATAAACATGGCTCTATCATTAGATAAACTGATTTAGTATGAATCTACCTACTTGGACATTTATAATATCGCATTGTCATAATGACCACACCATCGGTCAGAATTGACCACTACATCGCCCACCATTTTGTCTCAGTGACATCACCTGGTCGTCTGACGTTACATTAAAGTATTGTTTCTCTGACCAGGGGAGGAAGCAAGAACAAGGACATCTTGTGGGAAATGGCGGCATAGCTGGTTCTTTGTGTTCTGCATGACAAGGGACAGGGCACGATTTATAGCCTACTGTGACACACTAGTGACACCCTGTGGGAGGTAGAGGAACTAAATATAAGACTGAGGACAATGGAGTTTAACCAAAAAATCATTAGCATTGTGTGTTGGATCTAAACATTATTTCTGCCACAAATTTATGGTGCTACATCACATTGTTTGGACTTCAGATCTCATCCTATTTATTCCCAGTAAAATATCAAACGCACGCCTAAACATTAGTATGTAGCTGTGCTTCAGGTTCCAGACCTTACATTATGTTAAATGAGATCCAAAAGTATTTCTCAATTTTCCTATATCCATGTCTACCTGAAATGTATCAGGCCAATATACGAAGGTCTATTTGATGTCCTGTGTATAGTTATAAGGGCCCAGGTGTTTTAGTATAGAGCTGTTTATCCTGCAATGAACCTCAACAAAATCAAGCCATCACAGAGGCAAATATCAGAGTCACCCAATGTCGCAAATACTACTCTCAGACAAGGGTCAGGCACTGCTGGACTATAATAGATGGGTCAAGGGCCATTCTAGTGAGGGTCAGGCTAGGCTGGACATTCAATAACAGGCTGGACCTTGGCAAACTTGCTTGAAAGTCTGGCCATGCTGGATCCTCATGCCATAGTCTGGCAATGCTGGACTCTTGCAGGCTGATAGAGACTCTCCCAAGAGTCCAGCATTGCCAGACTATGGCATGAGGATCCAGCATGGCCAGACTTTCAAGCAAGTTTGCCAAGGTCCAGCCTGTTATTGAATGTCCAGCCTAGCCTGACCCTCACTAGAATGGCCCTTGACCCATCTATTATAGTCCAGCAGTGCCTGACCCTTGTATGAGAGTAGTATTTGCGACATTGGGTGACTCTGATATTTGCCTCTGTGATCTTTAATAGTTCACTGATGGGAGTGTCATAGTTTTCCCCTCCTCTGTCTTAAAGGCAATTGCTAGCTCCTACACAGAAGCCACCTGGCGGCAAAAACTAAAGCTCATGACAAATATTCTTTTAGCTGGTTTCCTACACAGACCACTTTCCTTAAATCAACTATTTGTATTTGCTATTTTGACAGTATACCTCCATTGTTCACATATATTCACTGCTAGGACACCCATAGGATCCTATAGTTAAGGCAAAAGAAATATGTTTCCAAAATTCATGCCTTTCTCATTTCATCCGTGACCCCCTGTTTTATTGGTCCTAAAATGTTTGTATAGATTTCCATTATACATTCCCAAGGTTTGGTTGCAATATCAATAAAAGAAGGGGATTATCAATGACAGATAATGTGAAAATCCTGTTTTCCTATTCATTTCTATAGTAAAGGTACTCCTTTGCTCAAATGGCCGCATCATGAAAGTTAGTACCGTGACATGGCAATTTCTTTTGATTTTCTATTAGACAATAAATCAAACTAACATAATCCTGAGTTATATGCAAAAGTCAATAGAACATCAGTAATCCTGCGACAAGTAGAAAGTCCCTTTACACTCATGGATTTTCAGTGTATCTACAGGTATATGCTCAATCACTCCTGGGGCTGTTTTCCCTACGTCTGTACAAACAGGGTGGACCCGACTTTGGCTTTGGTTGGAGTTATATCCTGGCATAGTTACTAGAATCATTACTTCAGGAATAGCTGGGCAGGATTAGGATTATGTCTTGAGGGGAGCAAAAACACTATAAATAGTATTTGAAGTACACTGCAGAATATACAGTAGTTTTATAGTTTTATAGTAGATTTCACTGAAAAATGCAGTTTTCACTGGTTCCTTTCACCGATACAGAAAACACAAATGTTGCTGCAATTGTTTTTCTGTTTTTTTTCCAGTTTTTTTTTGGAGGGGAGGCTGGGGGGCCGACAACATCGAACTTAAAATTGTATCCCTCTTTCAGGATAGAGCGGAAATTGCGCTGCACTTATATGAATATCTGAAAACATTAAAAAAAACAAAAACAATTTTTGCTGACTCACCCTAGTGTTTTCATTAACATGGAGGACATCTTTCTGCGGCTATCCGTGCCCGGTTCAGAAGGAGGCTGCGGGGACCGGGACCGCTCCGACTGTATACCCTTCATCAACAGCCCCCCGATAGCCTTGGTAATCACTTTGTTGGACATCTTGATCAATTTATGTCTATATATCCTTTTCAAGTGTCGTAAAAGTCATGTCTATATATCCTTTTCAAGTGTCGTTAAAGTTATGTCTATATAGCCTTTTCAAGTGCCCAAAAAGTTGATTTATTCCAAAAAGGTCCTTTAAGGTTTAGAATTAAGTATGTCCCTTTGTGCGAATATGTTCTTCCTCAATGTTCAATAGCTATTATTTTAAATCAGATGTATATTTTCAAATGCCTTTCTAATCTTAGTTTATGGCATTTTTTTAGGTGTCTCAGGCAATTAACAAATGTGCGATTCAAGGGAGGTTTTTACCCTAAAGGTACAGTTTTATCCTTGTATCGGGCCTCCAAGTGTCCTTTCAATTATAGGTATATGTCAGTTTCATTACTTTAAAACGTCATATGCCAATGTAATAAATAGACTCCTTTCTAAAAACGTAATCCAAGAGTGTATTTAGTTCCTCCTCGAAGTTAAAATCCTTGTGTAAGGCGCACTCCAAATAATATCTCCAGTGACTTTTTACTTGATCGTCCATTCAAATTGCCACCTCACACCTCAGTGTTTATCACTGATCAAATTTGAGAGTCAATTTCCAGATCCTTCAAAGATGATATCCCACGTCTGGCCCTCAGTGGATAATACTACACTAGCCAAGTGCAGTGTCCTCTACGGGCTCTCCAGTGACCAATCTCTCGTACAGTTTAAATACCACATCAGAACCTCAGATGAGGATGTCAAGTCCTTAAAGGCCCAGTGCCCCTATATTTACGGCTGAGTACCTGTCCCGACTGCGCTCTGCACGTGCAGTAAGAACTTCGGGTTTAAGAGTGGGAGTAATGTGTCTGCTTTAGTTGCATCCTACACCTCCTAGAGGCGTGCTTACAGTGTATGGATGTGGTGGGTGGTTGTGACATGACTTTAGGTCCCCAGGTTCAGGCCTGTGTTAGGTAGGGAGTGGTCATTTTTCAACTACAGGGGGTGGGGTGGGGTCAAAACAATTCAGAGCTCTTGAATGGGGGGGGGGGGGGGGACCAGTGGACTCATCTAGAGGGGAGGGGAGGCAAAAATGTCACCTCATTTTGCTGGAAAAAGGCAGTATATTACTTGAGCTCAAAGAGGTCGGTCACAATAAATTTGGACTTTGCAGGGGGGGTGGGGGGAGGGGGAAAGGAAAACGAATTGGACCCCTCTCACACGGGGGGGGGGGCGGGCTGAAAACATTTTTGACCCGCTCACACGTATACATGCACCTACACCCCCCCCCCCCGTTATAAAAAATAACCAGTCCCATAGTCTTGTACTGCATCAGGCCTATAGCACTGGTCAGTGTGACCTGCTACAACCAGAACAGCCATAAGTCGGTCAGTTAGCAGTAGATAGCTTTATTGGGATTGGGTTAAAAACACTGAAACAGGATTTGGGAAACGGTTCACGATTTATTATTCTATTCACATTGGTATCTTGAATATCATTTGATTGTATTTGGTCATAAAATATCTCCTCCTCCTCCCTCTCTTCTGTCTCTTTCTCTCTCTCACTCTCTGTAATTCTTCACCCTGGTTCCCTCTCGCTTTCTCATACTATTTTCAGTGCTCCAGCATTGTAAAAACCCAGGGTTATGCTAAGGGCAAAAAAGAGAGGTGTGTTTCAGGTTACATAGTCTGAAAATCTAGGTAGGGTAGGCCGGATTCATCTGATTTTTAAAAATTCTTATTTTTTGTACCTTGGTCTGTAAAGTACCCAAAAATTGACTCACAAACATCAGCGCCGACCCACTAACAACTGTCTCAACTTGTGTACTATCGAATTGACTATGAAATAGCTCCAACATTATTTAAAATATAAACATTTTTTCTAAATTAGATAACAATTTTCAGGGTCGGCCCTTTTTTGCTAAGTAGGGTCGAGTAACCTGAAGCACACCTTTATTTTTTGCCTAAACAATGGGCTAAACCTCACATTTTTCTCTGTATATACCGCTAATCAAAATTTAGGTTCTCTGAGACATACGCCTGCCTTTTGTATATACTGCCACATGCCCATTGTTGGCATGCATCTAACTTGTATTGTTCTAATGTAAATACGAGCAACACTCACAATACAATCTATTAACCCTCTATGAGCTGTGTAGTATTTTGATTGGCTATGACATGGGTCGTTACGATACATGAATCCAGCTCAGGAGAGTACACTAAAAAAATAAACTTGTCTGCAGATTCTTTCAAGTGATGGTCCTAAAATAAACGAGTCGAAAACCTGTCTAAGTGACAAGGAAGTGGGTCTTCTAGCTTGACATAGAAGACCCACTTGGCATGTGCTAGCCCAAACCCCGACATTTGCCAGCTCCGGATTCTATTTGTGAAATGGTATCCTGATAGGTTAGACAACTTTTGATTCGTTTATTTTATATTAGTCACTTCAACGAGTCTGGAGACAAGTTTACTTTTTCAGTGTATGGTAAGTCGCCAGCGCGGCATTCAGGCATCTTGGTGACTCTTGGGGGTTGACACATACTTGTAGCATTAGCATGGATGTAGTGCTGGAGAGTAGCCCGCTGGTGCTGCATTAGTGCTTCATGACAACATGAATATGGACATGAAACCATGAAGGTCATGCCGTCCTTGGAGGGTTAACCAATCAATTCAGTCCACACTCAACCTATCACACACACGTATCACCTTGCAGTACATAGAGACATATCGAACCAGCCTAGCGTCTTCCAGAATGTGAGTGGATATATTTTATCCTCTTGTAAACTGATCCAAATAGTGGCCGCTGGCCGAGGATCGCCGGTCCCTCGTCGGCTTGACGCCTGACTAGAACTGAAAGGTAGCAAAATAGATGAGGCCCCAGTTCATGAAACATGATCTTGAAGCTGCAAGCCCACTCAGAGCCAATCTGCTAAGTTTAGTTCAAGCTTAGCTTTTTAAAGCTTGTGGTTCAAGGAACAGCTTATATATGAAAGTACCTGAACTGCTAAGGCTTCTGCTTGGAAAGTCAAGCAGATGGCTGTTCTGATTGAAAACTCAAGCAGATAAGCCATCTGGATTGATTCTCAAGCAAATGATAAATTTTTGTGATACGGGATCTGCTTAAGCTAAATTGACTGCTTCAAGCAGATAAAAAGTGCTTCGTGAACTGGGGCGAGTTGTCCACTGTGTTGACTTTCTATTTGGCAGCCGTTGCAAGTCACCAGCGATATTCGCACGAGGAACTCGTGCGTATAAGGGCCGCTATTCGCACGAGGAAACGGCGAGATAGGCGACGGCACTAGGAAACGGCGAGAGAGGCGACGGCACTAGGAAACGGCGAGATAGGCGACGGCACTAGGAAACGGCGAGAGAGGCGACGGCACTAGGGAACGGCGAGATAGGCGACGGCACTAGGAAACGGCGAGAGAGGCGATGGCACTAGGAAACGGCGAGAGAGGGGACATGCATGATGATAACATGAACTTTTCTTTTGGATATCAGCAAGTAAAAGCATGGTGTAATGGTCAGCATGCCCGTCTTCCATGTCTCTGGCCAGGGTTTGATTCCCTGTAGGGATTTCTTTTAATGGTGTGACGATGAGAGAGGGGACATGACGACAAGAGAGGGGACATGACGACGAGAGAGGGGACATGACGACGAGAGAGGGGACATGACGACGAAAGAGGGGACATGACGAAGAGAGAGGGGACATGACGACGAGAGAGGGGACATTCATATGATGACCAGAAGGTCTTTTTACACCCCTCTACGATACCCTTAAAAAAGTTAAAGGGAATTGCTGGTTCCTACACAGGAGCCACCTGGCGGAAAAAAATGAAGCTCATGAAAGTATTCTTTAAGCTGTATTCATATTCCTACATAGACCACTTTCCCTAAACCAACTATTTGTATTTGCTATTTTGACAGTATACCTCCATTGTTCACATAATTATATTCACTGCTAGGACACCCACAGGATCCTATAGTTAAGGCAAAAGAAATATTTTCCCAAAATTCATGCCTTTCTCATTTTATCCTTGACTCCCTGTTTTATTGGTCCTAAAATGTTTGTATAGATATCCATTATACATTCCCAAGGTTTGGTTGCAATATCAATAGAAGAAGGAGATTATCCATGACAGATAATGTGAAAATTTATGCTGTTTTCCTATTCATTTCTATAGTTAAGGTACTCCTTTGCTCAAATGGCCGGATCATGCAAGTTAGTACCGTGACATGGCGATTTCTTTTGATTTTCTATTATAGATAATAAATCAAACTAACATGATCCTGAGTTATGCAAAAGTCAATAGAACATCAGTAATCCTGTGACAAGTAGCGAGTCCCTTTAAATTGACCCCAAAAAAAGTACAAATCAGAACTATACTGCACTTTGAGTTGGCCTTACTCTTTCCTATTTTACAGTTACAACACAATAATGGGAGGTCGCCTCTCTCGTCGTCGCCTATCTCGCCGGTCCTCGTGAAGGTCGCCTATCTCGCCGGTCCTCATGTAGGTCGCCTATCTCATCGTCGCCTATCTAGTCAGTTCCTCGTGCAAATAATGGCCACTATCCGCACGAGCTCCTCGTGCGGATATCATCGGCCTTGCAAGTTGGTCCTAGTGGCAGTGTTTTCATACCAAACCTATGTAATATAGGGGGCCTACCAATATTACAATAAAGGATCGCATTGCTACTACTGTCAGAGTCTAGACAAAAATAAGTATATGATTCCAGGTCTGAGGTCTAAATTCAATAGTAGGTTTTATCGTCGTAATCAATGCCTTTCTTATATGAAACAACATCAAGAACAGCACACAGGATCATTGACCATTTCCTGAGCATTGATATAAATAGCTCTGGGTAAACTAAGGGGTTAAAGGACTTGGCTGAGAAACCCTTGCTACTTTACTACTTAATCCAAAGTTAATCTAAGCTTAAACCCTGGACCTCTTGTGGTTAATTCCTTCCTTGCTGCCCCAGATGATACAAGTACCTGGTGTAGTATACACAGGATATGAGTCTATTACAGAATGTTGGTTTTGGGGAAAGCTGCAGTAAACCAAACATTGGTTAATGGCTTTGTATTGTTGCAGTGCTACTCTCTACCCGAGTATAAAAGGACTGCACGTGTGTTGTAGTGTGGGTACACTGTAAATACAGAACCCAAAATACAATGTTTGCTACACTGTAAGTAATGTAACCAAAAAATACGTCTTTTTATACTGTAAATCTACAGTAGACTCTATTGCCCATGAACTCATGATTCAGGAATTTTGGAAAGGGGGGGGGGGGGCGCTGTAATACCTACAGCATTGGGGGTGTTGAACCATCTAAATTAAAATGTACAGTGGATCCGCCCCGAGAACAGTAATGATATATACTGTAAGACTACAGTATAGGTTCTGCTGCTCAGTTACATGAACTTCTAACAGTGTACTATGAATTAGCTGTAGATTCTACTGCTCAGCTGCAATAACTTCTAACAGTGTACTGTAGTGTAGATTCTACTGTAACACAGTAACATATACATGTATTACAAAGCTACAGTAGATTCTGCTGCTTATGTACACCAACTATTAACAGTGTAGAATGGCTAATTAAGAGGCTGGAGCCTTGGTAGAGTTTATATTGGAGCAGATTGAGTTCAATAGTTGCATACAGGTATGCCCCAGCAGCTACCCGCCTGCTTAACAGTCTTTGCGAAAACGTTTTCATCCCACAGGACATTTGGTTCTGCAAATTTTCAATATTGAAGGACCGGCTACATTTTTGGAGGACATGTAGCCACTTATCTGATGATTTCTGCATTTTAAGTATAAAAGAGTTTTGTCCGTTAAAAATACAATTTATTTGAAATCATTTATGGCCAAATCAGGATAGATATATAGTTTTACACAGTATATTGACATATATATTTCAGCTTTAGAAACCCAACTGAATTCTTCTAGTTCAGAAAAGCCCAACATGCGACTGGACATTCGGTCCTGCTAGACTTGTAAATCTACTGGACCGGTGGCATTTTAGAAGGACATTGCTACTGTCCTGCATGTTTTCGCAAAGACTGGCTTAACCCTTTAAGGACCGCATATCACTTTAATACACTATACCTTTGTCATTATGATGCATGGATGCAGACCTGCCGAGTAAGAAACCAGCGCTGCATTTATGCATCATCCCGACTTTATTGGATTGATACACTCAAGAAGGGTCGACATGCTGCATGAATGCAGCCCTGGGGAGTAGAACCACTAGTGATGCGTTCATGCATAATGATGACAAAGGGTATAATTCACTAACCCTTTAAGGACGGCATAATACATTAATGTATCATGCCCTCACGCCAGTGCTGCATTCAAGCATCATGTTGACCCTATGGGATTGAGATACTCCCGAAGGGTCGTCATGATGCTTCAAATATAGCACTGGCGAGTTACTCGCCAGGGCTGCATCGGTGCACCATTATGACAAATGTCATCTTTTAGCGACATCCGTCCTAAAAGGGTTAAAGCACTGAGCGGCCCTTAAAGGATTAATCTGTTTTCTCTACGTCTAAACTATGAGGAATGAAGCAGCCCTGGACTTTGGTTGTATGTATGTAGTTAGTGATATGGATTATGTTTAAGTGATGGGAATAACGACTCTGACTTTCTACTGTTATTGTTGGGAATAAATCAATACATGTTCCCAGTGCTGAATCAACATTGACTATTAGTTAACAACGTTGATTCAATGTTGATTCAACATTGATTCAAGGTTGAACTGAATTTTGTACCCACTGGGTTTGGGCCTGAGTTATTCTCAGGAAAACAATAGTCTTCGGCTATGCATTTAAGCTAGCTTATCATATTTTAGGAATACCATTTGAGAGGGCATGCATAGCTTTAAAGCAACATGTTTCATCATTATGCTCGGTATGTATTGTTATTATCCGTTATTTTACGCCAAAATGGTCTTTTTGATGTTATATAACGTTTTGCCATAATAAGGATCCATGCAGAAACGTTATATAACGTTGTATAACGTTTGTTTTGTTCCCTTGGAAACCCTCGAGAGTTCTTCAATACTTGAAGAGATACCAGTAGGGGGTCGGGGAGAATTACCACAGTGACAGTCTGCCGCCCTCTGTGGATGGAAAAGAAAATTAGTGAACGACATGCACCTACCGTTCAGCTTCAATCGTGTCCTTTAATTTTCCAAGGAAGCCGCCGATCTTGGGGACCGACTTGAGTTTATCTCGGCTGGAAGAGATGATGGTTGATATTGACGTTTTCATAAGGCCAAATTAAAAAAAAGGTGTGTTTCAGGTTACCCGACCCTACCTAGCAAAACAGGGCCGACCCTAGACATTTTTATGCAATTTTGAAAAAATATCTATATTTTGGGTCATTTTGGGGTTATCTAAGGGTCGATCTGATAGTTCATGAGTCGAGGCGGTCGTCGGCGAGTCAGCATTGAAGTGCGTGAGTCAATTTTCTGGGTACTTTTCAGGCTAAAGTAAAAAAGAAATATATAAAAAAAAAAAAAAAAATCTGACCTACCTACCCTAGATTTTCAGACCATGTAACCTGAAACACACCTTATTTTGTTTCGGCCTAACAAATGCAATGTTGAGCCACGAGTGTCAAATCAGAGCCTAATTAGATGCAAATATATGAAACTGAGTGTGATGTTAAGGGAACCGGAGAGAAAAAATCTAGGTTGGCATGGAATTTGAAACGTTATGCATATTTAAATTAATTGATAGAATGCATCGTCCTGATTTTTGTTGAGAAGGTTTTGCTCCAATGAAAAGTTACTATCTTGCCACTCAACCGAATTATGTATTCTGTCAAAATTACTTTAAAGCGGCATAATCACCGAATGAGTCCCATTTACACTTCTAATACCATCTAGTCTACTATATAGTTAATGGTGAGTGCTCGTATTGTCCCTTTAATATGCCATGATATTTTTGTCGTCATGATGCATGCCCGTAGCCTTGACGAGTTACTTGATAGGAGAATGCATTTTCAGAAGTTCAACTCAACTCCATAACATTAGACCATTAATTCAAATAACATGGGTACCTAGGCCAAAAAAAAAAAAGGTGTGTTTCAGGTTACATGGTCTGAAAATCTAGGGTAGGTAGGTCTGATTTAAAAAAAAAAATTCAATTTTTTTTTTTACTTTAGCCTGAAAAGTACCCAGAAATCGACTAACGAACTACAATGCTGACTCGCCGAAGACCGCCGCAACTCGTGAACTATCAGATCGACCCTTAAATAGCCCCAAAATCACTCAAAACAGGACGCTTTTTTTCGTCAAAGAAGTTGAATTTTACCCCAGGACGCTTTTTTTCGTCAAAAAAGTTGAATTTTACCCCCCTCCAGTCAAGGGGTCCACATTTTTACCCCCCTCCAAATCCACCAGCCCCCTGATGTTTAAAAATGAGCCCTCCCTAATAAACTCACCCTTCATCCGTCTCTTTCAGCCTTCCCAGCAGTGAGCCGAACTTGTCACGTGATCCCCTCCTTCCGGTCCCAGGCACAGACTCTATGGAGGCAGAGAGCTTGTCTGGGGACGCTGCACCAGCGTGGTCCGACCCGCTCTCCGATGTTAGAGACCTGAAAGGAGTACACTCTGTCATCATCATGGGTGAAAAAGGTGATGGGGAGTTAGGCCAAAAAAAGGCATGTTTCAAAAAAGATTCCAGTAATTTTTGGGCTATTTAAGAGTTGATCTAAGAGGTGAGTCGGCACTGAAGTTTGCAAGTCAATTTTTGACCCTAACTAGCAAAAGAGGGCCGACCCTAGAAATTATTATCCAATTTTGAATTTTGTTTTTGTCTGAGAGTGGGCACTCAAGTTTGTGGGTCATTTTTTGGCTAATTTTCAGGCCTTATGAACCATTTTCCATAGGAATAATATCTACCATTTCTATAGGGAATATGTGAAGAGTTTAGTTTCCATAAGGCAATAAGCGTCATTTTGAAAAATGACACCAAAGTATGCAAAATATGCTATTTCAGATAAATCTATCCTCGAAAGGTTAATCATATCCTTACGTCCTCGCTAGTGTACACATTATATCGGAACCACTATAATTGCAATAAGAGGACCAAAAAGATGGCCAACTAGGTTCATCACTATTATGTCTCTACATGGGTAAAGATCGACACGGGCGACACGGACGTTTTAGGCCCTTTTAAAAATCGACGAATACTAGAAAATTAGGGATAAAAATCGACCCACAGGGTTCTTGTATACCTAAAAATCGACACGATGACAGGGTTCTTCTGCTAAAAATCGACACAGCGCCATGGTCAAAATTGTGGGTACCCATGTAGAGGCACACTATTGACTAAGTTTTGGAGTTCAACAATATCTGTGTGTACCAGTATTTGGACATAGATCACTCAATGTGGGTAAATACCAAGCTGCGTATGCTTACTCCCTTACCTGTTAATGTACCTCTTGTTTGCTAGTCAATAAATACCACATTTGTAGGGTAGATTCACCCAAAGACGGACACACACCTTAAGTCGGACACTTCTAGCATTAAAACGCACAATATATAGTAAGTTTTGTACCCTCTACTTGAATATCATAGTAAAATTGAATTGTTCTTCTTACCAAGAAAGAAGATAGCTTGTATGCAAAATAATATTATCTGTGCATGAGCATGCACTGAAGTAGGCCTGTTTCATGGTGAGGAGCTAATGCATTATTTGTAGAATTATAAGGTACCCAATGCCGGACAGGTTTGCAGTAATACAAAATTTTGCTATTATATCTATATGCAGGCAAAAAAAACATACCTGGACCAAAAGGTATATCTATTCTCATGAATGGTATAGCAAAATAACATAATGATTGCCAGAAAATAATATTTGCAGCCATTTAAAAAATATGAGTGAATTTCACCATGGGACGGACACCACTGTACAGTGTGTTTTCCCTTCGCCGTGATCATGGGGGAAGCAAATTAATTACTCTGATGGTAAAAGGTATTGATCCTATATTACTCAATATAAATCCTCAAGTTCCATGGGTGAGAAAACATTAATTTTTCTTGGTATAAAGGAAGTATTTATATATTTCCTATATCAAACGGGTTTAATAGTGTTAAAAGTGTATTTCAGATGTAGATATGTTGAATATCTTTAGTAATATTCAAACCCTGGATAAATCATGTCATGCTTGCCGTCAAAATAAGATCAACTTCTCACTATTTCTTGTATATAACAAAGGGAATTCAAAGTGTCCGACATAAGGTGAAATTGGGACTTGAAATTCTCCAACTTTGATGAGGAATATTTCATATGATAATGCATAAAAACACATAAATGAGTAAACAGGCTTAATATTCCAACACTCCTCTCTTCATATATATCAATATAATTGCTCTAAATGGAATATTAAGGAAACTGTAGCCCAGACAAAATGAGTCACGTTTGTACTGCCAACGAGCGTCCGAAAGTGGTGAATCTACCCTATGTCTACGGTATTTCACATAATATGATAAAAGATGCGACATGACAGACACCGATGCTTTGTGTGAGCCTTCTGAGAAGAAGATACTCTGCGAGAAGAACCAAAGCCCGTATTCACCAAGTGATGATATATAACACCATACTCTAGAATGAGTACTTCACTCTAGAATGACTACTTCATGCTATAAGACGTCTATGCATTAACAAGTGAACAACCGGGTTCAGAGTCAAAGGTGCGGTATAAAAGCGGTGGGTACCTGTCTCAGCCTCATATCTACTGTGGCCGTCAAGGGTCACCCAAAAAAGATCATCACTATCTTATATGAAATTCTTCTGGGCCGTTCAAACAATTTCAAGCAATTTCAAGCAATTTCAAGCAATTTCTCAAAATAGTGATTTTTATCTTTCAAAAATTCCTGCTGTCAACTCTCAACATTGGGCGTGAGGGTCACTGTTTCATATAAAATAGTCTTTGTTTGTGTGACCCTTGATGGCCACCGTACATATAATTTCGACTACTGCTGTAAGGGTACCTACATGTGGGGGTTTAAGGTGTCACACACCCTAACTTTCCAACTGATGTCTATTACTCTGCACACCAAAGGAATGAGTATGAATTTGATCCAGAAAAAGTGCCTTAAAAGTTCGATGAACTTCTGACAACCTAGAAGGCAAAAGGTTCCCCAGATGATGTTGTGAATACCACCTAGGCTACCCTGGAGGCCTATTATCATGAGTACTGTGCATGGCCAAAAGTCACTATATTGTGATCTGGATTTTTCGCAGGGGTATTCTATATATAATTTTCTTTTATTGTCAGATAGAACTAAATGAGATCTGGAAAAGGCCATAGCTTTTATCAACAGAAATGAAATATTGTGTTACTCTTCATTTGAGACTAAAACCATGTTTCCAAGCCAATTTCACCAGGACGGGTAAGATTAAATGTGGGGAAGGTTTTGTCCTGATGTCAATATTTAGCCAATCAAGCAATACTACAAAAAAACTATTGAATAGACATGTGGTGTTTATACATGGACTATATCAAAGAGGAAACTTTCCTATATTGAATAAAAGAGTCGAAGCCTGCACACAGTAGATTGGGCAGGGTATCGGTTTAAATGACTCCCAGGGGGTCCTTCAGTGCAAAAAAAGCCACTCAACTTCTCCAGCAAGATATTTTCTGGATGAAATATTGAGATGTTGACATACCCCCCAAAACCACATTTTTGGTGTGAAGTCAGGGCATATCTTATAAATGGTTACCATGGCAACCGCTCTTACACCACACTCATTCTACTTAACACTGTCATAGATCAACCTATTATGTACCTATACCAGAAACAAATTAGGGGTCTACTGCAAAATTTCTCAAAGTACCGGCTTTCGACTGTGTCCACAGTACTGGTGAGAACTGGCATGACACCTAAAAGCTTCATAGGCCTTTATTACTTTGTACTTGATTATGTCCCAACTGTAAATGGAAATGCAAAATGGGACATCAGTGGTCTTTTGCAAAACCTCTGGAGTAACAGTAATGTAAGTAGTGATCAGACTAATCTCGAGAAAGTGGTAAAAGTTAAAACGGAATATTGGGCCACTGTATAAGGTCTATGGACTATTGCAGAACAATGGTATATCATCAACGAGAACTCTGGTTCATTGCCACCCAGTTCCCCATTCTGCAGTAGACCACAACTCATTCCTGATGGCTTCATTTTCATGACATTTCCATTGCTAAACAACAGTTTTTTTACAAAGGGTAATTTATCAAGGGAAAAATATGGACTCAACTATCACAGATTGTTGCATGTGTTGTTCGATACATACCGATACCATCCTGAATATTCAGGAATATTCAACAATACCGGTACACATATTGTCACCCACGATTACTACCTAAGCACAGTTAAACACCACTGTACAAATGCAATATATATTGAATTTTCACATATATGTATATATGTATCTATTGAATGTGTGTAGGTACTATTTGTTGGGGAACAAACAGACTTCTACCATCAGTAACACATGGTTGCGAGACTACTGCTGCTAAATGGAAAATTGTTAGAATTCTTTCTGCAAAAACCACAGTCAAGATTATCACAGAACAGCAAAGAGTGTTCTGGTACCTATTGTCCAACCTCTTCTGTTGAAGCAGTTAACTCTTTTAGGATCGCATAGTGGTGTAATGCATCATGCCTTTCCCATGGATGCAGAACTGCCCAGTAGCTGGCCAATGCTGAAATGATGACTGTATGGTGTTGGTATACTCCCAGAGGGTGGTCTTGAATCATGGATACAGCCCTGGTGAGTAGACTCATCAGGGCTGCATTCATGCATCATGACGACAAAAAGCATTGAAGCACTATGTCACATTTAGTTTTCCTAATGGTGCTATCAGGGTACCACACCCTGTTTTATCACACTATGACTCTAAGATACCAGTTAGGATTACAAGTTGGGCCACACCTCCGATAGAAAGCTATTCTCCATTCACTCTTTAAGGACGGCATGTTGATAAAAGATGAATTTGTCCTCATTAAACACCAATGCAGCCCCAGTGAGTAACTCGCCAAAGCTGCATTGGTGCACCGCACCGACCCATCAGGAGTGTCTAAACCCTGTAGTATGTAGTAATGCTTGAAGGCAGCATTAGCGAGTTACTCGCAAGAGCTGCATTCATGCATCATAATGACCAAGAGCATGATGCATTAAGACACCATGCCGTCCTAAAAGGGTTAATGGGAGCAAAGTGGGAGTAAAGTTACAGTTAAGAGGATAGGAATCATGTATAAAGGTTGTAAAGTAACGTTACATTAACCCTTTAAGGATGGCATCATGCCTTAATGCATCATGTCCTTGGTCGTCATGATGCATGAATGCAGCCCTGGTGAGTAACTAGCCAGGGCTGCATTCAAGCATCATGCTGACCTTATGAGGTTGAGACAGTCCCAAAGGGTTGGTATACTGCTCCAATTCAGCACCAGCGAGGTACTCGCCGGGCCTGTACTGGTGCATCAAGATGATCTTTTAGTGACATACGTCTTTAAATGGTTAATGAGGACAGGACTCATATAAAGGTTGTCGACAACTTTGGTGTCGTCCATCTTTCTCTGCCGAGTGCTACTGGTGAAGGTACAGACGTCAAACAGGTGAGTGGTTACAACTTTTATAATGAATTGGTTACATCAACAATCTTATCAACTCAGTTTTAATCAATATTCAATTCATTTTCTAGTTACAAAATCACTTCATGTGGAATATGAATGAAACCCTCCCCCAGAGAAAGTATTGAAATATCCTGGACGGCTGCTAAGGGCAAAAAAAACACATTCTCACCTTTGTAATAAAGAAAAATTGATCTAAACTGTTTTTTATTTAGTTAATCTTATCATGCTCAGCCCTGAATAATCGCCTGCCATGTGTTACTGCTGGGCTTAAAGTGGGTACATCCGATTTTTACCAAATTTTTAATTCCTGATACATATGTTCCAAACTGTAAAAGTATATTATTAATGGGTTAGGGGGGCGTTAAAATGGTATCCATGGACAGTAACAGCCCAGAAGGAGGGTCCCAAGAGATCCAAGAATGGCCTTTTCAGTGTATTTTCAATGGGGACAAAATGTCCCTATATTGGGCCATAAAATCAAATTTGAGCAAAATGGTAGGGAATAAGGGCAAATGGAATAGCTAAGCAGGTAAATATGTTATTTTTGAACACCCTGACTCAATTTTGAGCCCCAATCATCGGATAGGGCCTATAGTAACCTTAAATACCCCTCAGAATTCAAGAGCGCTCAGTCACATTTAGTCCAAGATTTTTAGCTCAGAATAGGACCTAAGGTTAAACAAAATCGGAACAAGCCAATTTTTGGACAGAAGATGCCCAGAAGGGTACTGAAGCACATACTAAAAGTCCTCCGACATCCTCCTTGTGCTCGCTCGGAAATTCAAGATGGCGTCCAGGATGGGCAATATGCACCATTTCCCTCATTTGGCTTTCCATAGGTCAATTTGAAGTTTACCTAGCCCCCCTAAACCAATTTTAAGCTTTTCAATGGTCTTATCCTTTTGTTGCTAGGGCTGGTGGTTTCCTAGCAACAGGTATTTCCTATTGGATTTCCCTAGAAACTAGGACAATTAACAGTCAGAAAGGTATTGTACCCATACTTACTGCTTCTAAAGTGACCCCAATGGAGCAACAATGATATAACTGATTTGCTATAGTCCATGGTTACCTAGCAACAGCAAATACTTACCTAGCAACCACCTGGAAAGAGTGTATTTAGCTCTTTGGAAAATACTTTGGCTTCACAAAAGGCCATCTGAAGATCACCTAACTCAACAATGCATTGGAGGCTTCATTGATGGTGATATTATTGTGTTGTTAAAGAAAGTGGTTGCCTAGCAACATACACTCTATATTAAAATTGTAACCTAGAAACCAGAAATATTTATCTAGATATCTATCTATCAATATCCCAACCCCCAAAACATCCCCAGGAGGGTACTGAAACACACGCTAAAAGTCCCAGGAAATCTTCCGGAATTCAAGATGGCGTCCAGGATGGGCAATATGCACTATTTTTCTATTTTGACTTTCCATAGGCCAATTTGATGTTTACCTAGCCCCCTAAACCAATTTCAAGCTTTTCCATGGTCTTATCCTTTTGTTGCTAGGGCTGGTGGTTCCCTAGCAACAGGCATTTCATATTCATATGGCTCACTCTCACCAAACCAGTGCAACTAAAAAAGTGACGTACATGATCGGCGGACGTACATGATCGGCGGACGTACATGATCGGCAGAGTACAAAACCCATCTTTTACCCCCTGCACTACGATGTTTAACTCTCCCAACCAACCCTACAGGCTGTAATGTATCTTTGGGGAGTTTATTAGAAAAAAAAACCTCCCAAAATATTTATAGGGGCCGGAGGGGGGGGGCTCAATGTGTAACCGATCATGTACGTCACATGACGTACATGATCGGCTTGGAATGTCATGTAACATTTCCTCATTACCCACTGCTTCACATGTCTATGATTATACATATTTAGACCTACAACATATGTACACCTTGCTATGATTGATTTATGTTTTATATATGGTCAGAAAGGGTAATTAAGACAGTCAATAAATAATGGCCGATCATGTACGTCACATGACGTACATGATCGGGATCGAAATGTCATGTAAAATGATTTTAATAGTCGCATCTATACATTTCTAACACATGACATTTCAATACACACATCATATGTACACGTTGGTAAGGTTTATTCATGTTTTATCATGTTCATAAAGGGTAGGGCAGTCAATAATTCACCGATCATGTACGTCACCGATCATGTACGTCACATGACGTACATGATCAGTATTAAAATGCCATGAAAAATGACCTTAATAGTCGCATCTATACATTGCTAACATATTACATTTCAAGAGACACATCGTATGTACACCTTGGTAAGGTTTATTTATGTTTAATCATCTTCAGAAAGGGTAGGGCAGTCAATAGATCACCGATCATGTACGTCACCGATCATGTACGTCACCGATCATGTACGTCACCGATCATGTACGTCCGCCGATCATGTACGTCCGCCGATCATGTACGTCACCTTTTTAGTTGCACTGGTTTGGTGAGAGTGAGCCATATTCCCTACTTACTGCATCTTAAGTGACCCCAATGGAGCAAGGGTGATATTAATGATTTGTTGTAGTCCAAGATTGTCTAGCAATAGCAGGTACTTACCTAGCAACCAGTTGGAAAGAGTGTATTTGGCTCTTTGGAAAATACTTTGATGTTATAATACATTGGTTGAGAAGTAGATATCTGATGTTGCTAGGCAACTTCACACCATACCAACACATTTCATTATCCCACTTCATCTGACGTCCATTTATATGTAGTAGTTGTAGCAGAAGAATGCCTTTCATGGATAACAATATAGAATGTGTTGCTAGGCAACTTACCTCAGCGACACAATAATGACACCATCCAAAAGTTTTCCAATAGTTTGTGGTGGTAGGTGATCCTACCATTACCCTTTTTAAAGCCAAATTCTATTTTGAGGCATGAACACTCTAGTTTGCTAGGTAAATATCTTCTGTTGATAAGCAACCATGAACCATAGCAACGCATACATATCATCCTTGCCCCATTGGGGTCACTTTAGATGCATAAGTATGAGTACATTACCTTTCGGACAGTTAATTGCCCTAGTTTCTAGGGAAATCCAATACGAAATGCCTGTTGCTAGGCAATCAGTAGCCATTGCAACAAAAGGAGAAGACCATGGAAAACTCGTGAAATTGGTTTAGGGGGCCTGTGTAAACTTCAAATTGGCCTATGGAAAGACAAAATAAGGGAAATAGTGCATATTGCCCATCCTGGACACCATCTTGAATTCCGGAATGAGCACAAGGAGGATTTCCTGGGACTTTTAGTATGTGCTTCAGTACCCTCCTCTACATCTCGTGGGGTTGAGGTATTGGTAGATGAATATATAACCAGTCAAAATATTAATCAGATATTAACACAAAAATGTAACCATCATTGAAGCTTCCAATGGATCGTGGGGGTAGGTGATGTTCAGATGGCCCTTTGTAAAGCAAAAGTATTTTCCAAAGAGCTAAATACACTCTTTCCATGTGGTTGCTAGGTAAGTATCTGCTGTTGCTAGGTAACCATGGACTATAGCAAATCAGTTATATCATCGTTGCTCAATTGGGGTCACTTTAGAAGCAGTAAGTATGGGTACAATACCTTTCTGACTGTTAATTGCCCTAGTTTCTAGGGAAATCCAATAGGAAATACCTGTTGCTAGGAAACCACCAGCCCTAGCAGCAAAAGGATAAGACCATTGAAAAGCTTAAAATTGGTTTAGGGGGGCTAAGTAAACTTCAAATTGACCTATGGAAAGTCAAAATAGAAAAGAAATGAGGGAAATGGTGCATATTGCCCATCCTGGACGCCATCTTGAATTTCCGAGCGAGCACAAGGAGGATGTCGGAGGACTTTTAGTATGTGCTTCAGTACCCTTCTGGGCATCTTCTGTCCAAAGATTGGCTTGTTCCGATTTTGTTTAACCTTAAAGTCTAAAAATCTTGGACTAATTATGACACGGTACTCACAGTGGCTATGTGTGCTAACTTTAGAGGCATAATGCACTAAATCCCCATTCAGCACTTTCAGGAATGCATGTCACTAAAATGTGACATTCAGAGTCATGACGCACCAATGCAGCTCTGGCAAGTATCTCTCCAGGGCTGCATTCATTTATCATGACCCTATGGAAGTGTTAACCCAAAAGGGTTGGCTTAATCCTTCAATGCAGTCAGGCTTGTCAACAGCCAGCGCTGCATTCATGCATCATGACGACCAAGGTCATGATGCATTAGTGCAGTATGCCACCCTTAATGTGTTTAATGGCTGAGAAAGTTAGTGTCCTCATAATCATTTAATCTTTTTTTCCACAATACCCGCTCTCTTATTTACACAGGTTATTGGGATCCTGCAAATGATTGGTCAGAGTCAAAGGGTAACCATGGTATTTACATAGTATTATAGAGAGCATTGTCAACAGGCATTCAGTGGTTGTGGAAAGTAGAAGCTAATAGGGAGTGAGTAGTATAGTATGTATCGGAACGGGACTATAGTTAAGTACTGTTTATTACTCAATCGACATGCAGCCAATCAGAGGCCTCCATTTGACCGGAAGTGACGTCACATGCCCATATAAGGGCATACCGGAAGTGACGTCACGTGACCTTGACCTAGTTAGAGGTCAAGGTCATGACTCAGCCAATCAGAGGCTTCCATTTGACCGGAAGTGACGTCACACGCCCATATAAGGGCATACCGGAAGTGACGTCATGTGACGTCACACGCCCATATAAGGGCATACCGGAAGTGACGTCATGTGACCTTCACATGTACATATAAGGGCATACCGGAAGTGACGTCAAGCGACCTTGACTTAGTTAGAGGCTTCTGATTGGCTGGTACACCGGAAGTGACCCATTTATGCAAATGAGGGGCCTACTTCTGGTCAAATGGAGACCTCTGATTGGTTGGGTCATGAAGAAATGTGTCTCTTAATTTAATTTTGTTTAGGAAGTGATCGATTTTAGGATCACGCGACCGGAAGTGACCTGATGAGTCACGTGACTAGAAGTGACGACGACACATACCTTAATTAGACGATTCAGCAGCGACCGGAGGAAGTGTCACTTTAAGAGGACACGCTAGTTAATTGTTATATTTGTTTTACTTACTAATAAAAGAAGACGTATGAAAATAAACACAACAATAATTTTATTTTATTTTTTTATTTTCTTTTTTTCAATTCTAATAACACTCTATTTTTGAAAAGATGCGCTCAATCAATCAATAACACACTTTTTTCATATTTTAAAGGACTCGTTGTCACACCGTTAGAATGCACGCGACGCTTATAATACAAGTAGCGCACGTCATCTTTCTCTATGGTGTAAGTGGCCATTTTTGGTTCGTACCACTTTTGAAATTTATATTTACCGCAAGGAGAGTTTTTCGTTTTCGAAAACATTTTAAGAAGACGACTACTTCTGTACACTTTTTTTGAGATTTTCTTTCACCGGTGCCGCTGATTTGATCGTAGCAAATGTAAGTCTTAGGGTTGACACTTGGGATCCCGTCACCTTCTCACGCCGCTTTCTTTTCTTTCTGAAGTATGTCTCTCTCAGGCGAGGTTTGACTACACACAGGCAAACATCAGAGGCACCCAATAGCGCTAATTCTACCTTCAGACAAAGGTCAGGCACGGCTGGCCTATAATAGATGGGTCAAGGGCTATTCTAGTGAGGGTCAGGCTACGCCGGACATTCAATAAAAAGCTGGAGTTTGGCAAACTTGCTTTTGAAAGTCTGACCATGCGGGATCCTCATGCCATAGTCTGGCAATGCTGAACTCTTGGGAGAGTATGCCGGACTCTTGCTGGCCAGACTTTCAAGCAAATTTGCCAAAGTCCAGCTTGTTATTGAATTTCCGGCGTAGCCCGACCCTCAGTAGAATAGTCCTTGACTCATCTATTATAGGTCAGCAGCGCCTGACCCTTGTATGAGAGTAGTATTGGCGACATTGGCCGACTCTGATATTTACCCGTGTGTACGGCGGGAGGAGGGGGTTCACAGCCACTGCTTGCGCTTATAGAGCGCTACTAGCGGAGGTCTGGATGAGGAGACTACGGTGTTTGTCTTTTGCTTGTGCAGCTGCTGCTGCTGCTGCTGACGATGTCACGGATGCCGCTGACAGATACTGCTGCTTGTGCTGCACGAGACTGAGTAGCCGCTATTACTAATGCTACTAATACTAGTATGAGAAAATACATTTAGTCAATTGATTAAATCAAGGAGGTTTTCTGACTTCAGTGGATCGTTTAGCCATCGGCCACGGGCAAAACTTGAAACCATTTTATACATGGGACAATTGGCAGACTCGAAACGTGTTGGTACCATAGGGTCGATCATGTTCATCATCAGTTCAGGCAAAGGAAGTGTGTCGACAGCACGCGAAAACTTCATGTCTGAATGTTTCAACACAAGACTTTTTATCACACTCACACAGCTGCTTTGAAGAGTGAATCCTTGACCAAACTTGTGCTTTTCCAACACAGCTTCGGCCTCTTTCTGTGCAGTAAGGGATCTCTCTTTCGGGTTCATCTCAGTGCTGTCTAGCATGTCCTCAAAGTCTTTAACATAATGTTCCAACGGACTACAAATGATGGACTCCAGATCATCGTCCGCATATGTCGTCTCCTCGCACCATATTGTGTCTTCGCCTGTTTCGAATTCCGTCATTTTCTTGACAATCTCCTCCTGAGTGCCTTGCATATATCGAAGCTCCTTCAAGGAGTTGATAACTTGTATGGCGAAGACTGACAAACTTGAAGGAATTTCACCACAGTCAGGCCAAGTATACGGAGCTAAGAAAAATAGCTCTAACAAAATCTTCTCCCTCTGTCCAAATGAAACTACTGTTCCGATGAAGTTGAAGCATGCTTCTATCCATTGCTCCTTGGTGACGTCCTTCCAATGTTTCTTTACCTCACATGCATCATAGGGCACCGTTTCTCTTCTTGCTTCAAGTGGGAGTTGCTTTTTCTTTCTTGGACTCATTTCGAGAGGGTTTCGATGCTCTGTAGCGTCAACACTTTCATAAACAAAGAAAATAGCAGAACTAACCATCGTAACGTGCTGAGCGAGCGTAGAGTGGACGATGCTACGAAGATGAAGGGCGGGTGGAGAAAGTGTGACTGGTGACAGGGGCGTTTCACTCCTTATGTACCCTGTCCTAGATAAGCCTCTTAAACGGCTGAAAAGACTCTCTAAGTACAGAGCTTCTACCGCAGGTGGGTTTAGACTTAAGCAGCTTAGTTCACACACATGTCTGTTAGAAAAAGCTACTTGCACACGCGCCTTCCTTTTTTTCACTAGTATTCACCCTCTGCCGACTTATAAGACACCTATACACTCTTTCTCGTGAAATCTATGGAAGATGATGGAAGGACCACTGACTACATTTTCTTTGATCAGAGCGTGGAGGACGGCGTCGAACGGAGGGAACGTTGTGAACACAGCTTATAGGTTTTTTGGAAGAGGTCTTGTAAAGTCAAACTGGCGAGAGAGATGGCGTCTTTCAACATGACAATGCTGCTATGTTGGAAAAAAATAGCGTGATTTTTTCAAAAAGCTTCTATGAAAGATTTGACGTCTTCGTTGTTGTAGTGGATCGAGTAATCTGTCATAGTTTGCTTCTTCTTGTCATACTAAACTTTCTGACATGTGGCGTAGTCGGATTTCGGCCATTTTGACGCCCGTCAGGTCGCTGTCAAAAGTCGATCTCGGTGGCAGGGGTTTTTTGTTTACTAGTTTCTTGGTATACGTCATCCATTCGTAAGTAAAGCAACCTTTCTCTTCGGTTGTAGTGAAAGCTCGCAAATAATTCGCGTAGCTGTAACCAAGTGCTAAAAAAGTTGACTACTACGTCAACTATTGATTGCTTCTCTTTATGACGCTGAATTGTTGGTTTCTTCGGTCTCCGGAGGCAAATAACGAGTGAAGGCGTATTTTTTGATCAGGTTCAAGTCGTAACTCTCCGAGTTGAAGCGTACGACTGGAGCTTGACGGATGTATCTCAGGAGCCGCTTCTTCGGTTGTCTGGTGTGAGCTGCAGCGAAGCCGCCTGGAGAAGGGGTGAATGTCGCTTCCTCTAGCAGGAGAGCTTCACCTATCGCTACATGTAACTTCGCTAAGGTTGGTCGGTAAACTTCTAGCACAGCTTTCTCGATGACTTTGACGTTCTCGTTTATGTGATTTTTAAACTCGGTCTAACAAGGGGTCGGAATCTGCGTCGGATTCTCTGACGTACGCTGCCCTTCCTACCCCGGAAAGTCGTATGCGACGCTAGCCGACATCGCTGCATAGAGGGCAAAACTTAGGTATCGTTCTTCATTTTTCTACGGGTCACTCGTGATTGTACGGTCTTTTAAAAATTTTGAAACACTTTTCGCAAACGTCCTGCGGCATGTTTTTCTTTTTTTTGTTTTTTCACTTATTTACCAAATATTAAAAAAATAAACGTTGTTTATCACTTCGAATACTAGACGCCTCTTACCACACGATGCTATTAGCATAGTGAAAGACGTCTGTAGTGTAGGATCGATTTCAACAGATGTCCATCTTACTGCAGGGATCAGACGAGAGTCGTCAACACTGGAGTGTCACAGCTCACTTTTATTTCTTTGGGTACAGCTGCATACAACCCTTGAACATACATTGCGACGTCGCCGCGTCCCATGTAGTCTTCCAACACTTTCATCAGAGCCATAGGCTCAGACGTCTCGTTGTACTTCCAAGCTTTCAGCACTTCATACACAGGGTTCTTCACAGTCCTGTCAGAAGGCACAGGTTGAGAGATGGAAGTTACTTCATGAGAAGTCAACCCTAAGTAGATCCCTATGGTCTTCCAGTCTCTAGGGCAGAGCTCAGCTAAAAGAGAGAAATATTTCTGCACTTTCCACTCCATGTCTCCACTCTCTAAGCCATCCCACATGTCATGCTTGTCCATGTACTCACGTGAGAATTTGATGAGGTCCATACGGTAAGATTCTTCCAAGGCGGTGGCTAGGTCCTTCCACCTACTAGTACAACTTTTCTGGTACCAAGTAGTGAACATTTCTCTAGCTTGAGTTATGACACTTGTCTCACAACTGAGATATCCCATATCCTTCAAGTTCACTTCAAGGAATGAACCTAACCGTATGTAATCTGATGTCGGCAACTTACCACTTATTTTCAGTAGCATAGCGTCTGACAAGTATCCTAACGGCTCTGCTTTGAAGTATGATGATACAGGTACTACTGCAGCAGAACCAATAACAGGAGCAGCGTCTGCGCTGGTATCAGACGCCTCGTTGTCGGAACAGGGCAACCACATGACTTCGTAAGGTATTGGTGAGGGCAGGCGCCACGGACCGGACGCACTACCAGTGGAAATGAGGTCGAAAAACGGACTGTGCGCCCGTGACCCTTCGGGTTCCTCGTACGCCTCGTCGTCAGCGTCGTTCTCTGTTTCACCCTGTTGCTTTAGGACATGTATGTCTACTACGCGCTGCTGGGGCTGAGTGTCCGAATAGCTGTAAGTCTCAGCGCGAGCAGCGTTGATGGCGTCGGTTGATGAAGCGGTGGAGAAGTTCTGTGCAACGTACTGCGTGTCAGTACTAGTAGCGGTAGTCGCAGCAAGAGGTGTAGCAGCAGCAGCAGTAGCAGGCGCAGCAGCAGTAGCAGCAGCAGCAGCAGCAGCAGCAGGAGCAAGCGCAGCGCTAGCAAGTGCAGCAGTAGCAGGCGCAGCAGTAGCAGGCACAGCAGCAGCAGGCACAGCCGCCTCAGCAAGCGCAGCAGTAACAGGCGTGGCAGCAGCAGCAGCAGCAGCAGCAGCAGGCACAGCAGTAACAGGCGCGGCAGCAGCAACAGCAGCAGCAGCAGCAGTAGCAGCAGCACTAGCAGCACGAGGATCACTAGCAGCCGCAGCAGGCGCAGCAGTAGCGGCAGCAGTGTGCTCAGCAGCAACAACCGTCGCGAGTGTAACAACGTCGCTACTACTGCTGTGTGCGCTCGCTACAGCGGGAGGGTGATAAGACCAAGCGGTTGCGGCGGTAGTCTCAATTTCAGTAGCAAGAGGAGACGCTGACAGTAAACGATCACCGTTCTGCGTATTCTTCTTGTTCTTGAACTCGATTAGATCCTTGGACGACAGTAGTTGTTGTGTTTTGCTCATGGTGGTGCCTGTAGAGAGCAGCAAAAGACTGAGTGAGTGAACGGATGTTTCCAGGCCTCTTATATACGCCTTCTCGCTTCTAGAGCTAAGCTACTTACAGCTCTCTTCAGCTGCCCGCCGGCTGACCGGTGACCATTCACAAAGAGAAACAAAAAGTCATAAGGCATGATGTTTTCAGCTGGATCCCTTTCCCCCTCCCCTTTGAGAGATCGACTGACACGAGCTAAGCTACTTACTGCCTTGTTCAGCAATTCAACGTGCGTTAGCTGTATAAAGGATTAAGCAGTTGCTGCCGCCAGCTGACCGGCGGACATTCCCAAAGAGAAACAAAAGACATAAGTCATGACGTTTTCAGCTGGATCTCTTTCCCCCCTCCCTCTTTTTTTTTTTGAGAGATGGACTGCCATGAGCGGGCGGTGTACCGACTGTACTAATTCAACGCGCATTAGCTGTATAAAGGATTAAGCAGTCATGAGCTTAGAGTGTGTATACAAAAAAACTACAGGAGGCGTGTAGTGTGAAGCAGGACCCCCTAAGACGGGAGTGTCTGTCTGTGAGTAGAGTCGTGTGCATGTGGTGAGCGACTTAAGTGTAAAACAAAAAAAAATCACCGCCTCCTGCCGTGGTGAGTAGACTGGCCGGCGGCGGCCGGCTAGTTCAATAGGGGTGACAGCTGACTAAGGCTGTGCATGAAAATCCGATTTTCACCTGACCTCTGACGTTTGTTACAATGAATGCCAAAGGGGGAGAGAGTTGTCCTCAGGTAGGGGGTAGGAGGTAAGGCTAATGGATAAGGAAAAAAAAACACCATTTTCAGCTGGCCACCACAGATGGCGATGACATACCCCTCGGCATCTAAGCTCTTAAGAAGCTCTTACGGAGCGGAGCGGCTGCTGGACAGCTGGGGTGAGTAGACTGGCCGGCGGCGGCTAGCTAGTTCAATAGGAGTGACAGCTGACTAAGGCTGTGCATGAAAATCAGATTTTCACCTGACCTCTGACGTTTGTTACAATGAATGCTAAAGGGGGAGAGAGTCGTCCTCAGGTAGGGGGTAGGAGGTAAGGCTAATGGATAAAGAAAAAACACCATTTTCAGCTGGCCACCAAAGATGATGATGACACGCTCCTCGTCATCTAAGCTCTTAAGAAGCTCTTACGGAGCGGAGCGGCTGCTGGACAGCTGGGGTGCTGTTGGAAATAGGATTAAACTCCCTCTGTATAAAAGCTCTGATTTCTGTTGGAAAAAAACCATAGCACCTTTGACCACAGTAACGTCTACTACCACCACCACCAGCACCACCGTCGCTGCCACCGCCGCCGCCGCCGCCAGTCACAGCTGATCACCTCATTAAAAGCATGTGACGTCGTCGCTTCTAGTCACTTGCTTCATCAAGTCGCTTCCAGGCACGTGATCTTAAAGACCCTCACTTCTTAAACAAAAAAAACGAAGAGACACACTTCTTCCTCTCGAGAGGAAGAATGACGTATATAAGGAGGCTGACACGTGTATAGGTGCTTTATTAGTCGGCAAGGGGTAAATACTAGTGAAAAAGGAAGACAGGTGTGCAGGTAGCTTTCTAACAGACACGTGTGTGCACTAAGCTGCTTAAGTCTAAACCCCCCTGCAGTAGTCAAGTAGCATGTGAAAACTTACTTAACAGATCACTTAATTGAGTAGAGACTCTGTACTGAGAGAGTCTTTTCAGCTGTTTAAGAGGATTATCTAGGACAGGGTACATAAGGAGTGAAACGCTGCTCTCACTCATCGTAGCATCGTCCACTCCACGCTCGCTCAGCATGTTATGAGGGTTATTTCTACCTTTACAGCTTCTTTTCTTATCGAAGTGTCGACGCTACAGAGCATCGAAACTCTCCAAATGAGTCCAAGAAAGAAAAAGCAACTCCCACTAGAAGCAAGAAGAGAAACAGTGCCCTATGATGCATGTGAGGTAAAGAAACATTGGAAGGACGTCACCAAGGAGCAATGGATAGAAGCATGCTTCAACTTCATCGGAACGGAAGTAGTTTCATTTGGACAGAGGGAGAAAATTTTGTTGGAGCTATTTTTCTTAGCTCCGTATAGTTGGCGTGACTGTAGTGGTGAAATTCCTTCAGGTTTTTCAGCGTTCGGCATACAAGTTATCTGGTCTTTGAAGAAGCTTCGATATATGCAACGCACTCACGAGGAGATTGTTCAGAAAATGACGGAATTCGAAACAAAAGAAGTATGGTGCGAGGAGACGACATATGCGGACGATGATCTGGAGTACATCATTTGTAGCCCGTTGGAACATTATGTTAAAGACTTTGAGGACATGCTAGCCAGCACTGCGATGACCGCGAAAGAGAGATCCCTTACTGCACAGAAGGAGGCCAAAGCTGTGTTGGAAAAGCTCAAGTTTGGTCAAGGATTCACTCTTCAAAGCAGCTGTGTGAGTGTGATAAAAAGTGTTGTGTTGAAACATCCGGACATGAAGTTTTCGCGGGCTGTCGACACACTTCCTTTGCCTGAACTGATGATGAACATGATCGACCCCGTCGTACCAACATGTTTCGACTCTGCCAATTGTCCCATGTATAAAATGGTTTCAAGTTTTGCCTGTGGCCGATGGCTAAACGATCCACTGAAGTCAGAAAACCTCCTTGATTTAGTCGACTGACTAAATGTATTTTCTCATACTAGTATTAGTAGCATTAGTAATAGCGGCTACTCGGTCTCGTGCAGCACAAGCAGCAGCATCTGTCAGCAGCAGCTGCTGCAGCAGCAGCACGATCAGCACAAGCAGCAGCTGCTGCAGCAGCTGCACAAGCAGCACAAGCAGCAGCATCTGTCAGCAGCATCCGTGACATCGTCAGCAGCAGCAGCAGCAGCAGCAGCAGCAGCTGCACGAGTAGCACAAGCAGCAGCATCTGTCAACAGCATCCGTGACATCGTCAGCAACTGCAGCAGCTGCACGAGCAGTACAAGCAGCAGCAGCTGTCAGCAGCTGCAGCAGCTGCACGAGCAGCACAAGCAGCAGCACCGACAGCAGCAGCAACAGCAAATCAGCAGCAGCAACAGCAGCAGCAGCGGCAATGTGGACCGCTAAATTCGAGATGGTGACATATCTGTTTCTTAGAATCGACATTCGACATGAGGTCTAGTGACATTTGACATGAAGCTTGAAAAACATAGTGACAGGTGACATGAGCAATTCTTAAAATCGACATGAGATATGAGCATAATTAAGCGACATCGACATGCGCCATGGCTATTTTTTATTTTTTTTGAAGACAACCGCCATAGCTTCCTTATCCAGACCTCCACTAGTAGCGCTCTATAAGCGCAAGCTTTGCCTTAAGAGAGCTGTGGCTGTGAACCCTCTCCTCTCTCCGTACACACAGGTAAATATCAGAGTCAGCCAATGTCGCCAATACTACTCTCATACAAGGGTCAGGCGCTGCTAGACTATAATAGATGGGTCAAGGACTGTTCTACTGAGGGTCAGGCTAGGCCGGACATTCAATAACGGGCTGGACTTTGGCAAATTTGCTTGAAAGTCTAGCCAGCAAGAGATGCACATCATCATAAACGCGATCATGATACCTTTCATGGTAAGTAGACTCGCCTCTCTGCCCTCTCTTTTAGAGAGGGCAGAGAAGCGAGTCTCACTCTTAAAAAACCCTGCCCCTCCCCCCCCCTCCCCCCCCTCCCCCCCCATGCATCTTAAAGAGTGCCCCCCAGAGTGCCCCTCTCCCCCCCCTCCTAGAAAAAAAGAGCCACATTTTTAAATTATTTTTTAGCAAGCTTTTTTCAGCTTGCTTTTTTTTTTCTTTTTTTAAATTTATTTATCCATCAAAATCTCAAGTGACTTATTTTGAAAGCCAACCTAGTAGTCACGTGACCCCCTTAAGTAGGTCACTTCCCGTCACGTGACCTATTTGAATTTCCCGCCAACATGGTGGTCACGTGACCCTCTTAAGTAGGTCACTTCCGGTCACGTGACCTATTTGAATTTCCCGCCCAAAGGTCACGTGACCGGAAGTAGGTCACTTCCGGTCACGTGACCTATTTGAATTTCCCGCCAAAAGGGAGGCCTCTCATTGGCTGCTTTTGAATTTCCCGCCAAAAGGGAGGCCTCTGATTGGCTGCAGGTCGATTGAGTAATAAACAGTACTTAACTATAGTCCCGTTCCGATACATACAATACTACTGGAGTGTTCATTTATCAATTACACGGGGGGTGGTGAAATTTCACATGGAGGCCCAAACACGTTTACTGCCCCCCTCTAGAGCGTGTGGAAAATTTCACAGCCCCCCTTGCCGAAGTTGCCAAAATCTTCTTGAACTCTTTGAACTATAGCCCTTTGAACTATAATAACATGCGGGCTCTTTTGCTAAAAACGATTTTTGTAAGCCCCCCTAGAGTGTGTGCGAAATTTTGCAGGTCCCCCCCTTGCCCCCTCCTTTTAACCTTTTGCTTAAAAGGATTTTTTTACGCCCCCCCCCTCAAGAGGGGTCAGAAGTATAATAACCCCACTTCAGGGGGAGGGGTCGACATTTTTCATGCCCCCGCCCTCAGACCACCAACCCTCCCTTGTTATTAATAAATACACACTCCCTCAGCATTTCCATTTCTCCTCTATAATACCTGCTCTCTCACAGAGTGCCAACAAAGATGTTCAACTCCACCGACAACATGACTCTCATGCCGGATGAGCACGCAGAGGTTCCCGTCTGGGTGACCGTCTTTGACAATGTACAGCTGGCCGTGGCCATTGTAGGTATGTATATATACGTATCATATATATATACAGTCTTTGCGAAAACATGCAGGACAGTGGCAATGTCCTTCTAAAATGCCACCGTTCCAGCAGATTCACAAGTGTAGCAGGACCAAATGTCCAGTCACATTTTGAACTTTTCTGAACTGGAAGAATTCAGTTGGGCTTCTAAAGCTGAAATATGTATGTTGTGTAAAACTATATATCCATCCTGATTTGGCTATAAATGATTACAATTAAAATGTATTTTTAATTGACAAAACTCTTCTATACTTAAAATGCAGAAATAATCAAATATGTGGCTTGAAAATTTGCTGGACCGAATGTCCTGTGGGATAAAACAGTTTTTGCAAAAGACTGTATTTAGAGAAACAACATGTGAAATATGTGAAGAGTTATAACTGTGGTATAAATGGAATACCGTAAATTCTCAAGAATAAGCCTAGCCGCACCCCTAACTGAAAGCATATAAGCCGCACCGAGGTTCTGATTATAGTGACTTTAGTACTGTAGTATACATCTAAAAACTTGTGTATAAGGCTGCATCTCACCAAATCGATACAAATTGAAAATCTATGACCAGGTGCAATCTATGACCGGCATTAAAGAAAACAGCTTATTCAGGGCAAATATATATAAAAATGGCCGTAAGAAAGTTCATGGATGTTTTAAAACTTTATGATGCTAATTTTACTATATTTATTTCAAAAATTTCCAAATTCATGTTTGTTGGTCATAGATTGCACCCGGTCATAGATTTTCAACTTGTATCAATTTGGTGTTCCACACTATAACAGGGGCGTGGCAAGCAGTTTCAAAGTAGGGGGACTGAGGGGGATTTTGACCCTTTTTGACCCCTTTTTGCTTGACCTTGTTGGTTTGACCTTTTTTTGGGGTTGGTCAAAAGGGGGGGGGGATTCCCCCCCGTCCCCCCCGGTTGCCACGCCCCTGTAAAGACCAATGCATCAAGAATAGGTGACCTTTTCATAATATAGATGTGTTCACATTGGTCTTAGGGAGTGGTAATTTTTTAACAACAAGGGGGGCGGTGGATTTTGGCACGAGCGGGTCAGAATTTTTTGGTCCCCCCCGTGAGAGGGGTCGAAATTATTTTGGTCCCCCCCTCCAGGCAGGTTGAGTTTGAGCGCGGCCGAACCCTTTGAGCTATAGTAATGTGCGGGCTTTTCCACTAAAAAGTAGTGTAATTCTTTTGGTCCCCCCCTTCCAGGGGTCCAATTTCTTTTGATCCCCCCCAAATACACCAACCCCCCTGTTGTTAAAAAATGACCACTTCGTTATGGCTATGTTTGTTTCCCTTGTTCCCCACCAGGGGTCCTCAGTAACCTGGCCACCCTCGTCACTCTGGGCGTCAACGGGGAGGACTTCTCCAACATTATCAGGATGCTCTTCCTCTACCAGTCGGTCTGTAAACTTCTTTTTTGAAAATAGTTTTTTTCAAAATATCCACTTGATATTCATTTACAAAAATGCTAATATGTGGTACAGTAAATTGTTGCAGCTTTAGAATTCATACTATAGGTATGACATTTGGCATAGACAATCCTCTGATGTAAGCTGAGATACTTTAACTCATAAAAGTTCACATATATATTGCTTTAAAGCTGCTGTACAAGCTGCTAAACCCAAACCTATGTATTCATCATTTGTATCTCAGATAATTGTATAAAACTTTTTCTAGTTATTTATTATGGTATATGATTAAACTTGATATGTACACCCAGGAAGACTTAGATTAGTATTATCTATTAACTATTAGATCTACGTTCTGGTGGAGTATGCTTATTTAGTGTTGAGAAGGGACATCAGGTGGCAGCAGTGAGTGGCTTCCTACCTGGGAGACTTCCATTGCTCAACAGTAGTATAGTATGTATCAGAACGGCACTATGGTTAACTACTGTTTATTACTCAATCGACATGCAGCCAATCAGAGGCCTCCATTTGGTCACGTGACCGGAAGTGACCTACTTAGGGGATTAGTGGTGACGTCACGTGACCTAGTTAGCCAATCAGAGGCCGCCATTTGGTCACGTGACCGGAAGTGACGTTATATGACCTACTTATGGACCGGAAGTGACGTCATATGACCTACTTAGGGGACCGGAAGTGACGTCATATGACCTAATTTAGGATCACGTGACCGGAAGTGACCTGATGAGTCACGTGACCGGAAGTGACGTCACATGACCTAATGGCCAACCGGAAGTGAGTGACCTCATTGAGGATCATGTGACCGGAAGTGACCTGATTGATCACGTGACCGGAAGAAGAAGAAGAAGAAGAAGAAGAAGAAGAAAAAGAAGAAGAAGAAGAAGAAGAAGAAGTGACGTCACGCGACTTAATGAAGAGATGAGCGTCTTTAAGGGGTCACGCGCTTTAAAATGTGATATTTTTTTTTTTTTTTTTTTTTGGAGGAGGAGGAGGAGGAGGAGGAGGAGGAGGAGGATAAGGAGAGGAGGAGGAGGAGGAGGAGAAGGAGGAGGAGGCGAGTCTCTTATTTTTTTCGGTAAACCAATAAAAAACACCACAATATAAGTTTTTTTTTTTCATTTTTATTGTTTTACGAGCGACTGGAAGTGACTTATTGAACTAGGTAGAAGCGTTCTTTAGAGTGTATAAGGGGGGAGGGGAGGGGAAGGGAGGGGAGGGGAGGGGAGGGGGGAGGGGGGCCCCTTTAAGATGCATGGGGAGGGGGGCGCTTTTAGGATGCATGGGGCGGGTGGGGGGGAGGGGGGGAGGGGGGAGGGGGGCACTCTAGGGGGATGGGGGGGCACTCTAAGGGGCGTTTGTCTCTTTTAAGAAAAAAAGAAAAGAAAAGATTTTAATCGAGAGACACGCTTCTTCCTCTCGAGAGGAAGAAGCGTGTCTCTTCATTTTTTTTTGTTTATCACATGCTTCGATGAGGCGATCAGCTGCGACCGGAGGAAGTGACACTTTAAGAGGACACGCGTCTTAATTGTTATAATATTTTTTTTACTTACTAATAAAGAAGACGTATGAAAATAAAACACAACAATTCACATGTCCGTCGTTCTCGTTGTTTCTTGCTTGATAAAGTCAAGTAATATCGCGATGCCGAGGTCAAACTTTCCCATGTCCTCAGTCAACACTCGAAGGAGTTCAAAAGGCGTACCGCCGGCACCGTCAGCTTCAGCTTGCCACATTTTCAACACTCGGAAGGCCCACTCAGCGGGACTTCCTCCGTATTCGCATTCTTCAGCGATCTTATCTAACCTCTCAGGCGACAATTTTAAATGGTCCCCCACCTCTTTCCACCTGCTACCTAGACGTCTGCCGAGGGCGCCCAAGTGCTTATGCATCGCGCGCGAGTCGGGGTTTTCGAAATCCAACCCCTGTCTGTGGAGAAGGGACATCCACTGAGCCAACAGTTCCACTCGTCTAATGCGGGTGAAGACGCGACCGAGCTCTCCCCATCTATGACGATGCGGGGTTTCACCCCACCAGACTCGGAACATCGCCGTACACAGCTCCTCCGGTGTCTTGACACTGCGCTCTACTAGAGCATCCATACGGGCGGCGGTAACTTTTAAGCTACTGCCCAACTCTCTCCAAGATCCGCTCAACTCTTTACCTAGTTGACGAAGCAAGGCGTCGCTATATGCTAAGCGCCGCTGTCCTACCTCTCTGTTCTCCCCATCGGTCTGCCTCGCGCGTCTCACGTCGTCAAGCCGCATTAACTTTTTTTCAGGTGGACAAGGCGGTGAAGGCGAGCTTGAAAGTGGAATAGCTTGAGCCATCTCGTCTCGTCTTGGCGGCGGCGGCGGCGGCGGTGGTGGCGGTGGTGGTGGTAGTAGACGTTACTGTGGTCAGAGGCGATATGGTTTTTTTCCAACAGAAATCAGAGCTTTTATACAGAGGGAGTTTAATCCTATTTCCAACAGCACTCCAGCTGTCTAGCGACCTGTCCGCATGACGCCTTTTCAGCCGCTCTGCTCCTTAAGAGCTTAGATGACGAGGGGTATGTCATCGCTATCCGTGGAGACCAGCTGAAAACGGTGTTTTTTCCTCATCCATAGCCTTACCTCCTACCCCCTACCTGAGGACGCCTCCCTCCCTCTGACATTCATTGTAACAAACGTCAGAGGTCAGGTGAAAATCGGATTTTTTCATGCACAGCCTTAGTCAGCTGTCACCCCTATTGAACTAGCCGGCCGCCGCCGGCCGGCCCGGTCTACTCACCACGGCAGGAGGCGGTGATTTTTTTTGTCTTACACTTAAGTCGCTCACCACATGCACACGCCTCTACTCACAGACAGACACGTTCGTCTTAGGGGGTCCTGCTTCACGCCACACGCCTCCTGTAGTTTTTTTGTATACACACTCTAAGCTCATCACCGTTAATCCTTTATACAGCTAACGCGCGTTGAATTGCTGAACATGGTGGTAAGTAGCTTAGCTCATGACAGTGGATCCCTCAAAAAAGAGGGGAAAGGGATCCAGCTGAAAACGTCATACCTTATGTCTTTTGTTTCTCTTTGTGAATGGCCGCCGGCCAGCCGGCAGCAGCTGAACAGGGGCAGTAAGTAGCTTAGCTCTAGAAGCGAGAAGGCATATATAAGGGGCCTGGAAACCTCCATTCACTCACTCAGTCTTTTGCTGCTCTCTACAGTCACCACCATGAGCAAAAGACAACACCTAGCGCCGTCCAAGGATCTAAGCAAGTTCAAGAACAAGAAGACTACGCAGAACAGCGCTCGTTTAGCGTCAGTGCCTCCTCTTGCTACTGAAAATGAGACTACCGCTGCATCCGCTTGGTCTTATCACCCTCCCGCTGTAGCGAGCGCTCGCAGCAGTATTAGTAGTAGTAGTAGTAGTAGTAGTAGTAGTAGTGGTAGTAGTACTACTGGTAGTAGTCGTCGTGCTAGCGACGTTGTTACACTCGCGACGGTACACGTTGCTGCTAAGCGCGCTGCCGCTGCTACTGCCGCCCCGCCTGCTGCTGCTGCTGCTGCTGGTGATCCTCGTGCTGCGGCTGCTGCTGCTGCTGCTGCACCTGCTACTGCTGCGCCTGCTACTGCTGCACCTGCTGAGGCTGCTGCGCCTGCTACTGTTGCGCCTGCTGCTGCTGCTGCTGCTGCTGCTTCTGCTGCACCTGCTGCTACCGCTACTACTACTGACGACAACGCTCCTGGCACAGCGCAGTACTGGCAACCGGGTTTTTACTTCCCCACTACTGTTGATGATTTTGATGACCTGCCGCACGTTGCACAGCCCCTCTCCACCACTACATCGACTGACGCCCTCGACGCCGCTCGCGCTGAGAGTTACAGCTATTCGGACACTCAGCCCCTAAACCAAGAAGAAGAGGAGGAGGAGGAGGAGGAGGAGGAGGAGGAGCAGCAGCAACAGGGTGAGACAGAGAACGACGCTGACGACGAGGCGTACGAAGAACCCGAAGGGAAAGGGGCGGACAGTACGTTTCTTCGGCTCCCCTCTTCCACAGCTTTCGACCTCACTTCCACTGGTAGCGCGTCCGGTCCGTGGCGACTGCCCTCACCGCCACCTTACGAGGGCGGCGGCGCTTCATCTTCTACCGCTACACTCAGCACCGACGGCGTGTGGCTGCGCTGTTCCAACAACGATGTCTCGGATACCACCAGCGCTGACGCTGCTCCTGTTATCGGTTCTGCTGCTGATTCAGCTCACGCTGATGGTGTTACTCTTCTTGCGGGTCTGAAACGTTCTAAGGTGAGTTCCAGAACAACAAGGCCTACTAAGAAGAGAAAAATACAAGAAAAAGAACGAGATGGATGAGAAGAAGCAGAGAAAACCTCCCGTCCTCTCGGGTTAGAGTTCTGCTTAGACGGGACTTTGACGCTGGAGATCTGGGAGGACGTGGCTAGACTGTCTAGGAGGCCGCGCTACACAAAAGACGGCCAGGTGAAAGAGGCGTCTCTGACCAGAAGCAAGCGAGTGCACTTCACTGCCGACGCGCTGCGCGAGCTAATAGCACGCATCGCCGATATCCGCGCAGTGGTGCGCATACGCGACACAGCGTCCGCGCAAGGAAGACCTAATCACACCCCCTGGTTCGCAGTGCTGGATGAGGAGGGCGAAGTGTACGCAGCTGTGAGCTACTACAGCGGTAAGAACCTCATCCACGTGCGCAAGTACGAAGGTCCTGACAAAAAACCCACACAGCAGGGGGTGACGCTGTCCGCCAGAGCGCTCAAAGAGTTGGATGACAAAACAGAGATTATTCTCAAATTTCTCGGTATAGATTTGGAATGAGAGACGCTCAACGCTCACGCGCGCACACACACAGCGTTTGACGTACGCTGTATGAGACAGACAGACGGATACACAGACAGCAGACAGATAGATAGATAGACAGATAGATTGATTGATAGATAGATAGATAGTTAGACAGCTAAGTAGTTGGTAACTGAGTGAAAAAACATGACGCAGTACGTATGCGAAAAGTGTTTCAAAATTTTTAAAAGACCGTACAACCACGAGAGACACGTAGAAAATTGTAGAGTAATACCTAAGTTTTGCCCTCTATGCGGCGAAGGCGATTGCCGAAAGATCTCCTGTCGACGCGAATCTCTGGACGGGGTGACCATCCCTCCGCGCATATGTGCTGTACCGAACGGGGAGGAAACGTTCACGGCGAATTGGCCTGCGATACAAACGGGTGTCAGGATGCACGGGACTCGCGTGAGTGTAACAAACTTCAGGCTACCAACCGGCGAGTTGAGTGACGCTGTAGATACTATGCGTCGCATTCACTTGACACAAAGATTCAGATACAAAGTGGGTTTCTCGGTAGGCTTACTCTTCCAACACAGAGAAGACAAGAGCAAACTGCGCTACTTTCACGCCTCCCAGAACAACGCAACTCTCATACAACCGCTCCCTACTATAACTAATTCAGAAACTTTGGAAGAGCTCCTCTCAAAGATGGAAAACACCGTCGCTTGCGAGGAAGTACGGAAACTTTGCGACGCTGACACCAAGTGGCACGTTCTTTTTCCTACCAATTTGAACATTTGCGTTTACATGGGACAGGGGGAATTTCCCATAGGCGGTAGGATCACTCAGGCCGGTCGAGTTGGAAAGAGAAGCGGCGTGTTAGATTTTCCCAACAAGGACAACCTCTGCATCTTCCGCTGCATTTCCTTTCACTTATACAACACCAGCAAGCGCGCTTCAGATTTGTTACGTCAGTTCTGTCCCGCTGCCACACCTGAATCCTTTCCGGGTTTGAACATCCGCGACTTACCCGCGTTAGAGAACTTGTTTGACGTACAAATAGCGGTTTACACCGCGTCGCGTCAGGTGCCGGGGCGGAAGTTGAGAAGACGCGTTACTCTGATCAGACCGCCTTCCAGAACTCTGGCCGCCCGAGGTAAAGTCAACCTACACCTGACGGCGAAAGGTGGTTTGCACGTCTCTCTCGTCACGGACTTCAATGCGTACGCGGGCATATACGAATGTTGCAAGTGTAAGGCGGTGTTCACCACCGAGTTCTTGCTGAAGAGACACAGGAACCAGCTTTCCTCTTGCCGACAAGTCAAGTTGCGCTACGTAGGTGGCATCTACCAAAATTCGAGAACGATTTTCGAAGCGCTAGCAGACTTCTCCATTTTTCCCCCCGACGGACATTCCGGAATCTACCCTTACAAGATTGCCTTCGATTTCGAGGCTTTCTTCAGACCGTGCAAAGAACCGTCGACGGAACACGTGTCCCTGCTGTGGGATCACGTCCCTTTGTCGGCTAGCGTCGCATCCGACTTTCCGGGGTGGGAGGGGCCCGTCTGCTTCGTCAGAGAATCCGACGCAGATTCCGACCCCTTGTTGGACCGAGTTTTAAATCACATAAACGAGAACGCCAAAGTCATCGGGGAAGCTGTGCTAGAACTTTACCGACCGACGTTAGCGAAGTTAGATGCGGCAATAGGTGAAGCTCTCCTGCTGGAGGAGGCGACATTCACCCCTTCTCCAGGCGGCTTCGCTGCGGCTCAGACCAGACACCCGTTAGTTCAACTGAAGAAGCGTCTTCTGAGATACATCCGTCAAGCTCCAGTCGTGGGCTTCAACTCGGGGCGTTACGACTTGAACCTGATCAAAATACGCCTTCACTCGTTCTTTGCCTCCGGAGACCGAAGAAACCAAGAATTCAGCGTCATAAAGAGAAGCAATCAATACTTGGCGGTTTACACACAGCACACGGTTTTCTTGGACGTAGTCAACTATTTGGCACCCGGTTACAACTACGCGACCTATTTGCGAGCTTTCACCAGGAACGAAGAGAAAGGTCACTTTCCTTACGAATGGATGACGTCTACCAGGAAACTGGCAAACAGAACACTGCCACCGAGATCGGCTTTTGACAGCGAACTGACGGGCGTCAAAATGTCCGAATCCGACTACGCCGCATGTCAGAAAGTTTGGTCCGACGAGAAGATGCAAACTATGGAAGATTACTTGATCCACTACAACAACAAAGACGTCAAACCTTTCATAGAAGCTCTGAAAAATCACGCTAAATTTTTCCAAGATCGCGGCATTGACATGTTGAAAGACGGAGTTTCTCTCGCCGGTTTGACTTTACGGTTCCTCTTCCAAAACCTAGAAGACGCGTTCACAACGTTCCCCCAGTTCGACGCCGTCCTCCACGCTCTGATCAAAGAAAATCTAGTCGGCGGTCCTTCCATCATCTTCCATAGATTTCACGAGAAGGGCACCACGCGGATAAGGGAGCACAAGTACGGCGAAGAAGCGAGACCGTGCCAACACATCCTAGGACCAGACGCTAACTCTCTGTACTTGCGCTGCATGAGCGAAGCGCACTGCACGGGCTATTACGCGGTGAGACGACCTGAGACCGAGTTCAAGCCCGAAATTAGGCAAAGAAACTCTCACAGCGCTTTGGAGTGGTTACGCTTTGTAGAGCACGACCGCGATGTGAAACTGCGCCACGCTTTGAACGGCGGCGAGATGGTTGTAGGCTGTTGGAGAATTCGTGTGGACGGGTTTCATGCGGCCTCTAATACGGTTTTCCAGTTTCACGGGTGTTGGTTCCACGCTCACGAGTGCATACCGTCGCACCGATATCAGTGCGCTTCACTGAGGGAGGAGAGACGCGACAGAACGACTTGAAAGCGCTAGGTCACAAGCTGGTCGTCGTGTGGGAGTGCGAATGGAGAGAGATGAAGCGTCGAGATGAGCGGGTTAAGGCCTCCCAACAACGCTGGAAGGTTGACGCTTTGAAAGTGTCTCGAAACGCGATGAGCGAGAGCGACATCCTTTCCGCTGTGAAAGACGGGAAAATGTTCGGTTTAGTTCAAGTGGACATCACTACGCCGCCTCACCTACGAGACTACTTCGAAGAAATGACCCCCGTTTTCAAGAACGCGACCGTTTCAAAATCGGACATAGGACCTCACATGTCAGACTTTGCGCAGGAAGAAAAGCTGTTGAACACGCCTCAGAGATGTCTGAGAGTTACCACGGAAAAAATATTCTCTTGGGAACGCCGCTTCTCAAGTGGTATTTAGAGCACGGTTTGATAGTCACCAAAGTGCAGCTGGTCGTAGAATACCTACCTAAACGCTCCTTTGTCGGTTTCGCGGACGAAGTAACGGCGGCGCGAAGACGTGGCGACGTGAACGAGAACGAGAAAATTCTGTCAGACTGTTACAAGTTAATGGGAAACGCTACGTACGGTAAAACAATCTGCAACAAAGAAAAACACACGGCGGTGAGATACACTGACAGTCGGAAGTTCGAACTATTGGCCAATTCGTGGCGCTTCAAAAAGGCGTCCGAGTTGAGTTCTGATCTGTTTGAAGTCGAACTACAACCGAAAACAGTCAATAACAACCTCCCTATTCAAATAGGGTTCATGGTATACCAGTACGCGAAGTTGAAAATGTTAGAGTTCACATACGACTTCTTGGATAGATTCGTCGATCGGCGCGATTATGCCCTTTGTCAAATGGACACCGACAGTCTTTACATGGCTCTCAGCGGTGACACGTTGGATGACCTAGTCAAACCTCGCCTGAGAGAGACGTACTTCAGAGAGAAACGAAAGTGGATTCCGACAGCGGTGTGCGACGATCACTTAGAGCTTTTCGTGAAGACAAAAACCGAAAGAGTGCGAGAATGGTGTCCGCCGCCCGGCGGATGTTGTGAGAGACGGTACCTTCACGATCTGAGAACTTCGGGGCTTATGAAAGCGGAGTGGGAAGGTGACGGGATCCTAAGTCTCAACCCTAAGACTTACATTTGCTACGATCGAGTCAGCGGCACCGGTGAAAGAAAATCCAAAAAATGGAGTGCAAAAGGCGTACAGAAGAAACAAAACCCTAAGGAACCAGACGACTTCTTGGATGTTCTTCGCCAACGAAAAACTCTCATTGCTGTAAATAGAAATTTCAAAGTGGTGCGAAACAAAATGGTCACCTACACCATAGAGAAAGACGGCGTGCGCTACTTGTATTATAAGCGTCGCGTGCATTCTGACGGTGTGAAAACGAGTCCTTTAGAGATATGAAAAAAAAAATAAGCGTGTTATTGCTTGATTGAGTGCATCTTTTCAAAAATAGAGTGTTTATCAAGATTGAAAAAAAATAAATAAAAAAATAAAATAAATTATTGTTGTGTTTTTATTTTCATACGTCTTCTTTTACTAGTAAGTCGCGCAGTCTCTTAAAGCGTCACTCATGTGACGACGTCGCTTCCAGTCACGTGATCCTAAAGACCCTCACTTCCTAAACAAAAAAAAAATGAAGAGACACGCTTCTTCCTCTCGAGAGGAAGAAGCGTGTCTCTTGATTAAAATCTTTTCTTTTCTTTTTTTCTTAAAAGAGACAAACGCCCCTTAGAGTGCCCCCCCACCCCCCTAGAGTGCCCCCCTCCCCCCTCCCCCCCTCCCCCCCACCCGCCCCATGCATCCTAAAAGCGCCCCCCTCCCCATGCATCTTAAAGGGGCCCCCCTCCCCCCCTCCCCTCCCCTCCCCTCCCCTCCCCTCCCCCCTTATACACTCTAAAGAACGCTTCTACCTAGTTCAATAAGTCACTTCCAGCCGCTCGTAAAACAATAAAAATGAAAAAAAAAAACTTATATCGTGGTGTTTTTTATTGGTTTACCGAAAAAAATAAGAGACTCGCCTCCTCCTCCTTCTCCTCCTCCTCCTCCTCCTCTCCTTATCCTCCTACTCATCTCTTCATTAAGTCGCGTGACGTCACTTCTTCTTCTTCTTCTTCTTCTTCTTCTTCTTCTTCTTCTTCTTCTTCTTCTTCTTCTTCTTCTTCTTCTTCTTCTTCTTCTTCTTCTTCCGGTCACGTGATCAATCAGGTCACTTCCGGTCACGTGATCCTCAATGAGGTCACTCACTTCCGGTTGGCCATTAGGTCATGTGACGTCACTTCCGGTCACGTGACTCATCAGGTCACTTCCGGTCACGTGATCCTAAATTAGGTCATATGACGTCACTTCCGGTCCCCTAAGTAGGTCATATGACGTCACTTCCGGTCCATAAGTAGGTCATATGACGTCACTTCCGGTCACGTGACCAAATGGCGGCCTCTGATTGGCTAACTAGGTCACGTGACGTCACCACTAATCCCCTAAGTAGGTCACTTCCGGTCACGTGATCAAATGGAGGCCTCTGATTGGCTGCATGTCGATTGAGTAATAAACAGTAGTTAACCATAGTCCCGTTCCGATACATACTATACTACTCTCACCTCACCGACACAGTTTGCTAATTGCCTATGGTATCACTACGGTGGTGCTGCCTTATTAAAGCTGCTATACCTCCTCATTTGATTCTCAGATGATTGCATAATCCTTTCCCTCTTATAATCTGTCATTTATTCTAACTAGAAAGTCTTAATATTATTTTAGACAGAACTCCAATCTCAACTACTATTTATGTTCTGGAGGGGCTTGGATATTTAGTGTTGACAAAAGACATCAGGTGGCAGTAGTAAGTGGAGGGGACCATGGAGGTTTTCCATTGCTCAACTCACAAACACAGTCTACTGGTACAGGTGTATCCCTCTAGATGGCGCTCCCTTGTTGATGTAATTAAGTGCTGAATAGAATGCTGGAGGCATTTTATTTTTCCTCATTTATTTCCTTAAATTTAGCATGGTTAAAAGACACAAAATGTGTTGGAATTCTACCAGTACACTCCAACAAGGAGACTCTTAGCAACTGTGCAGAAATTGAACTATTTATATATCTGACACTGCATCAAAATTCCTATTTAAGTATATTTAAGTGTACCAAAATATCAGGGAAATGTCCTGGAAAGGTCGTTTGGAGCTTGCCATGAAATATAAGAAATCTTAAATTTACCGGAAATGTCATTTGACATTTCCGGGAAATTTAAGGTAAACTTAAATTTACCGGAAATCTTGGTTGACATTTCCTGGAAATTTAAGATGTTTTAATTCATGGGAAATCTCATATGGGATTTCCAGGAAATTTAAGGCAATCTAAAATTTCCTGGAAATCATATTTGGCATATTAAGTGTTAATAAAATAGAAGTTCCCCTCCTATCTATTGGAAACGTCATATGGCATTTAGATAACTGCAAAGAGCATTCAATCAACTTTAATCATTATAATATGGTCGAATTATTACATGGTAATATCTAACTCATATCATTATTTAGGGATATAACACGTGATACTACCCAGGGGAGTTATGGGGCCCTGATCTTTTATTCTTCTTTTTTTAGGGTTTCTGTAGGGCTAAAAGCCGTGATCCTAACCAGGGGAGTAAGGGGACCTTGCTCCCGTTATTATGGATTATTTTGAGGGTTTCTGTAGGGGTAAAAGCCGTGATACTAACCAGGCGAGTAAGGGTACCTTGCTCCCGTTATTATGGGTTATTTTGAGGGTTTCTGTAGGGGTAAAAGCCGTGATACTAACCAGGGGAGTAAGGGTACCCCCCCCCCCCCCCACACACACACAGAAAGCTGTTGAGCGGCATGCACGTGTACATACACGTGAGAGAGGCCCGCCCACATGTGGTTTCCATAGCAACCCCCGGCGTCCTTTGGTAGAACAATGGGTGTGTGCATGCGTGACCACTGTCTGTGACCCACATAGGTGCATACCCCTTACAGTAGTCCACCACAGAGAGCTGCTGACCACGATGGGGACAGGTTGTGTCACACATGTATGCATTGAATATGGTGAGTTCCCTACTACACATTCAAAAATAGCATATAGGTATTGGTACTGTATTTATAGTCCCAAGGGCTTTAAAACATGAACATACAACAACAAGGCACATTCTATGTCTTTTAACTCAAAATATAAAACATTATTTGATATGCATCACATACGATATGGTAAATAGTAACATGCCATGTACATATATCTACAATATGTCAGTTAGGTTTAGACATGCCCGTTTTGAAATGGAATAAAATATTGAGGAGAAATGCAAATTAACATTATGATCATGCTTTGTAATTCGATTGTTATTTTACTTTTAGCCAAGCCAAAGGGGATGTGAACACAAGATAAGAGCATGGACCATGAAACTTCCTGGAGGCTCTCCCGGCCTCCCTGAAGGCTACCCCGGCCTCCCTGGAAGCTACCCCGGCCTCCCTGGAGGCTCTCCCGGCCTCCCTGGAGGCTCTCCCGGTCTCCCTGGAGGCTCTCCCGGCCTCCCTGGAGGCTGCCCCGGCCTCCGAGGCTGCCCCGGCCTCCCTGGAGGCTACCCCGGCCTCCCTGGAGGCTACCCCGGCCTCCCTGGAGGCTCCCCCGGCCTCCCTGGAGGCTGCCCCGGCCTCCCTGGAGGCTGCCCCGGCCTCCCTGGAGGCTCCCCAGGGGGCAGGGGCTAAAATGATGAAATTGATGAATGAATATCAGCTATTAACCCATCCCCCCTGGCCCCCGAAAAATGATGAAATTGACGGAATAAAAAAATATCATCCGACCGCATTCTAAAATAAGCAGATTTCTTTTATATTAATGACATTTAGCTAAAACTAGAGAAAATGGCAATATCCGTCAAAAGGTCATGTAAAGGTCATTAAAATTGCTTAAATGTGAATTTTTGGTGAGCAACATCTGGGCATTGACATTTGGTTTAATCACATTTAAGTAGATTTATCATGGTCTTGAAATTTGGTTTAATCACATTTAAGTAAATTTCCAATGGTCCTGACATTTTGTTTAATCACCTATAATCACCTTTAGGTAAATATTTTGGTGCATTTAGGTCAGCGTAAATTTGCTTAAATATACCAAAATAGTCACTTTTGGTATACCAAAATATGCTTAAATGTGAAAGCTTTGACATTTAAGTCTTCCCGGCAAGGCCGATTAAAGGTCATTAAAACTACTTATCTACGACATTTAAGCATATATAATGACTTTAAGGGAAATCTTAAATGAACTTATATCGAGTTTTTCATGAGGTGGTACAGCAGCTTTAATGTAATCAGGTGGTGGATAAAATGCTGGAAGGATTTATTTCTCCTCATCTAAAAGACTATTTATTAAGATGCAGAAAGTTATATATTTATAAAACGCAAGAAGTGAACTATCTAGTTATCTGAGGTATTATGAAAGCTTTGATGCATTCAGAGCTGGATGAAACACTTCTAATAGGTGGGCATGGCACAAGGTTCCTTGTTCAAACCAATGGCGGCTTTTCCCTATAATATCATTCTGCAGGTTCATAACCTTTAAAGCTGGGCCTTCAGGGAATAAGTTCACCATTTTCCATGCATAGACTAAAATAACAGTTCCACCAGAGGGCAGCAGTGTTTGGACAGGGGACCATGAGCGTTGTCCAGCTACAACATATTCACCCTATCTTGTGCCTGTAAGAGCTGAGCTCCCAGCCCTTAAAAGCCCTCTGGTGAATCGAAACTGTATTATATCCAAAAGTGCTTTTGGCCTCACTTCAGCCATGACGGTCAAGCTTTAGTTTGTTGACTGGTTTATTTCTTGAGTTCAATGCTGTCCCTTTTTCACGAGGCCGCAGACTTAGTTGAACGTAGCCAGTGTTGAACAAGTGAAACAACCAAACGACAGATTAAACGAGTATCTATTTTTACCTTTATTAAGGAAAAAGTAATTTGAAAAAACCCACCTTTCTACCACTGCTGTGGGTTAATAAATGGAGCGGCAAAAATAGGAGGTTTCTTTTTCAAACCAATGGCACTGCCATATTCCATAGAAATAAAAAATAAAAAGACAAAGGTCCACGAGTTTTGGTCTATAGCCTGGGTTATTTCATGAGTTGAAGGTGGGACCGTATTTGACCTTCAACAATTGAAATAACCCAGGCTACAAGCTTAAACGAGTGTTCCTTTGTACTTATTATTTACCTTTTTCTATTCAAATTGAATTATTATAGAAAGGGCCTAGTTTGACTGGAATATCTTCTTTCTACGTCATTCAAATGTAAACAAACCACAGGGCCATGAAATACGAGCATAGGTTATTTCAGGGGGGGTAAAAAATACGGCGATATTGAGTTGAGTCAATGGCACTGCCATATTTCATAAAAAATAAATTGAATATCAACTAAGGGAGTGGTCATTTTTTAACAACATGGGGGGTTGGTGGATTTGGGGGGGACCAAAAAAATGTGGACCCCTTGAAGGGGGGGGACCAAAGAACTTTGGACCCTTCTTGAGGGGGGGACAAAAAAATTGCACCCATTTTTAGCGAAAAAGCCCACGTGTTACTATAGCTCAAAGGGGTCGGCTGCACTCAATTTCAACTTGCCTGAGGGGGGGAACCAAAAAAATGTCAACCCCTACCGTGGGGGGGGACCAAAGAAAATTCAACCCGCTAGCGCGTAAATCCACTGACCCCCCCCCCCTGCTGTTGTTAAAAAATGACCACTCCCTAAGATGATTCTGCAGGTGGTGGACTGCCTGCTGTGCCTGCAGGGCTGCCTCATCTTCACCTTACCCCAGATGTGGGCGGTCGGCAACGAGACGTTCGACTCGCTGGTGTGTCACGTGTGGCACAGTCAGATGCTCTACTCCTTCATCACGACTCTCTCCATCTACAACCTCATAACCCTGGCTGTGGAGCGCTACCTCTGTATCTGCCACCCTTTAAAGTGAGTATAATGTATGTCTGTCTCACCAAATGGGTCTAAGTTGAAAGTCTATGACCAGGTGCAATCTATAATCGGATGCAATCTATAACTGGCTTGAAAGAAAAGGGTTTATTTAAAGCAGATGTATGAAAAGATTGAAATAAAATTGCTGATATAAAGTCTTTAAATATCTATTCAAAATTTTAGCCAAAGATATTCCTAAGACTGTAGAAACATAGTATTAAGGGGTCGGGAGACATTCAAATATTATCCATGGCAAGTCTAACCTGGGAAAGAATGTCCCATGTGGCCATTCAATGGCCTTTTCTTTAGACCAGTGATACAAGAAAGTTATGAGGATTCTGCTGAAACCAATGTAAACACAACTTTATCATGAAAAAGTCACCCTTTCTTGCTGCATTGGTCTATAGTGCATTTTGAGTGGGGGGAATAAAAGTGTCAACGCTTTTATTCCACCCAATGACCATAATTTGGCAATGAGGAAATTTAAGGACAATGATGGGCAATGAGCATAAATGGAAGAGATAGGGACAGAAGTATGGCCTTGGTCCAACATTCTGGATCAATTTTAAGAGCTTTTGTGAAAACTTTTTCATCCTACAGGACATTTTGTCCTGCAAATTTTCAATATTGCAGGACTGGCTACATTTTTGAAGGATCGAACACCCACATATCTGATGATTTATGTGTTTTGAATATAAAATAGCATTGTCCAAAAAGAGTACATTATGTTTGTAATTATCTATGGCCAAAATTGGATATATATATATAGTTTTACACAGAATATTGACAAACATGTTTCAGTTTTAGAAACGCACCTAAATTAGTTTAGTTCAGAAAGGCCCAAAATGTGACATGGACATTTGGACCTGCTACATTTGTCAATCTGCTGGACCAGTGGCATTTTAGAAGGACGTTGCCACTGTCCTGCATTCATTTGCAAAGACTGTAAGAATATTTGATTTGGAATCCTAATCATGGGCAGTCTTTGTGAAAACATGCAGGACAGTGGCAATGTCCACCTAAAATGTCACTGGTCCAGCAGATTGACAAGTGTAGCATGTTGGGCTTTTCTGAACTAATATAATTTAGTCGATCGCTAAACCTGAAATATGTTTCTCAATATACTGTGTAAACCTATGTATTTATCCTGATTTAGCCATAGATGATTACCGAAAAAATGTATTTTCAATGGACAAAAATATTTTATATTTAAAGTACATAACTTGTCAGATAAGTGGCTATCCGGTCCTTCAAAAAAGATCCTGCAACATTGAAAATTTGAAGGACCGAATGTCCTGTGGGATGATTTTTTCCCCGCAAATGCTGCATCATGGGATTTACTTACTTTCAGGTACACCACCCTGACTAGGGCCCACTTCAGGGTGATCATCCTGGGCCTGGTCTTCATCGCGGCTGCCAACATCCTCCCTACCCTATTCCAGGTCCGTATGCGGGACGGACTCTGTAGACACGAGTATGTCTGGGACGATGCTGGCACAGCTAAGTTTTTCACTTTTTATGGATATCAGGCCTTCTTCATGGCCTATGCCATCCCTGCTGCTCTACTGGTTATTCTATACAGTTTGGTCATTATGAGCTTCCGTAAACGGGCTCAGGCAAATCTCGGGGCCTCTGGAGCCGCGAGCGTGATTGACAGGGCAACAAGCGAGCTCACCAAAACTGCCATTGTAGTGACTGTTATTTTCATTGTGTGCATCGGTGTGGACCTCTGGTACTATATTCTAGGTTATATGGGCCTAGTTGAGTACATATTGAATTCACCGATACAGAAAATAGCCCTGCTCTTCGCCGTGATGAATTCGGTAGTGAATCCCTTTGTATATGCTAGTTTCATGCCCATCTACAGAAAGTCTGTGAAGAAAACTTTCTTTAAGCATTGCAGTGAGAAATAAATAAATGTGGAAGCATTATTTGGCAGAGAAATCATGGGTTCCCCGAATGCCAAATTTATGAAAGCCAGATATGAACCCACACACAGGATTTCCTGGAAGAAGGTACTCTTTCAAAACATGAACATACATAGTAAAATGGAGCTCATGGGGAACCGAAAATATTTCATTGGAATTCCCTACCCTAAGTGGTGAATTCCAGTGCTCATTTGTTTTTATTTCATGTAATTATGAACTACACTGATGTATACATAATTATGTTTATAGTTAAAGGGTCCATGAAAGCGCCACGATGTCAAAGATGACCCTTTCCATTTCAATGATCCAAAACTATGAAATGCGTCAATAGACTGTACCTGCGCCTGTGCTACATCAGGATTGGACAAAATATACATTCAGATAATTAATTTAACCTGTTTCGGAAATGATCTGACCTCTTGGATCCCTGATTGGTTAGTCCAGGTCGCATGGTATTAAATATGAAAAGGGCAAATCCGAACACGAAATGAGAACTCACGGCTGTAATGCTGTGAGTTTGAGAAAGGGTTCTCAGTTTGTCCCTCTGAGCGTTTGTTTTTTTATGATTTATTTCAGGAGCAAAGCACTGAAGAAAGGGTCTCCTGGATGATCGAAAACAAAACGGGGCACCACATAGACACACTCATACAAACGTGCACCTCTACGTAGCTCCACAGCTCCACACAAAATAAACCCTCTAAAAGGGCCGCATATACACTGTAAAAAGTTTGTTGTCATTTTTGTAGGTGTACAGTATATTCTACTGTAGGTGTACAGTTCATTGCAGGTAAACGGTAGAATCTACTGTAAATCTACAGCAGATTCTACTGTAAATGAATTATACAGTAGATTCGACTGCCGATCTACAGTAGATTTTACTGTCTGCCTACACTAACTATTTACAGTGTAGTGTTTGTGTGGTATGCCCTTTGGTTATATCAGCATGCTTGGATGCAGCCCTGGCCTTTGTGTTTCAGGACAGCATCAACCCAGAACGGTCGGCCTGATGCTTGAACCCAGCTAACAAAAAACGTTTTCAGAACGTTTTAAAACGTTTGTATTTGGTTTGGAAACAAATGTTTGTCTTGGAACGTTTTAAAACGTTTGTATATAGTTTGGAAACAAACCTTTGTGTTAGAATGTTGTAAAACGTTTGTAGGCCTATATGGTTTGGAAATAAATGTTTCAGGTTTTGCTATGTTTGTATGTTTAGTAGGTCTCCAGCTCTACACAGAGAGAAGAAACAGCATCTGGTATGTGTGATTAGAATTAGAATTTAACAAAAAGCTGATAACATTTTAATATAAATGTAATAGATGAGAAAGGAAAATGAGTAGTTTAAGGACCATAACTGGGGCTCGAACTCTCTACCTCGTGATCCCAAGTCCAGTGCTCTCCTACCTGAGCTAGCAGGGAAGTTGCATTTTCGTATGAGAAGAAGCCTAGGCGTATATCTAGGGGCAATCCATTAATTACTTTTTTGCCCAAATAGACCCCCCCCCCAACCCCGGCCCCCACCCCCTGTTGTACCATGTACGTATTTGGACTACTCTGCCTCTAATGCGTACATACTCATCTCACATTGACCCCCCCCCCCAACTGATAAAATACAGGGATGTTCCAAGTCCACTGAGGAACCTTTAATTAAGGTTAATAGGGACCTTTAGCAAACCCGACATAGCTCATTAAACCACGGTGGTGGGGGAGAACAATAGAGTTCCACCTTGGTTATACTGCATACCCTGGTTTGAAATAGATAGACAATGGTTATGAAAAGGTATGTAGATTAACCACAGCTTGCTGGTAGGGCGACTTGGGCTTCCCCCTCGTCTGGCCCCTTCTCATAACCATTATCTATCTATTACTTAAAGGCAGACGTATCCTATCCGTTCAGCACTGTTACGTCTGCGTTTTATGAGCTTTTACGTGGTTGCTAAAGGTCCCTAAGGGAGTGTTCATTTGTTAGTTACAGGGTGGGGTGGTGGGTTTGGGTGGCGGGGGGGCATAAACATTTCCGATCCCTCCCGAGGGGGGGGGGCATAAAAAATTCTGATCCCTCTTGAGGGAAAAAAATATTCCGATTAGAATTGAAGTTATGCTCTCCTGAAGATTTTTCTTTTAAAGTTGCCTTCAGGGACCAGGCTTATATTCGGGCCCAGGCTTATGTAAGACCTAGTAGCACTTTTGACAGGGCGGGCTTATATTCGGGGCCCGGCTTATAAATGGGGAAATACGGTAGGTGTTCTGCATGTCCCATACTTAGTACAGTAGCGGTGGCTGTGTGGTCTAGGCGTTGGTACATTTCATTTAACTGCATGGGTTCGACTCCCACAAGGTGCTTAGGTTTTTCACCAAATATACCTCAGGATAAAAGCAAACGTTTTGCAAACGTTTTTTTGCAAACGTTTTCTAAACGTTTTTTTGCAAACGTTTTTGTTGTGTCAACGTTTTAACGTTTTCCAAACGTTAGGAAAACGTTTGTGCAAACGTTTGCAAACCCCCTGCAAACGTTTTCCAACCGTTAGGAAAACGTTTTTTTGTTAGCTGGGAATACAGCACTACTTGTCGGGACTGCATCCCTGCATCATAGCTAATCTCCCTGGCAGAGACTTCCACTCTCCCCGGTCGCTTCTATCTCTGCCAAAACCTAAGAACTCTCCTGAAACAGGAAGGGCAAAAGCAGCGCTCTCCTGTGGAAAAAGTCTAAAAAGTGTACTACATCCCTGCTCTCCTATCCGCTTCACACACTGCCTGTATCCCTACTCCAAAATAGTTCCTAGGAAAATCAACAAATTCCACCAAAAAAAACAAAAACCAATGTCTGTAACTTTCAGAATTTCATGTTCAGGCCTTCCTACAAATATTTTAATTGAATCATAGATGGGAAATTGTATATTTCAAGAAAGGTGTGCAATGGACCGAATCTGTCCATTTCCGAAACATGGAGGAAGGTTTTTGCAGAGGTGTAGTCCGGGCCGCGGTCCCGAGCGAAATATCTGCCGCCTGGAGATTGGCATCATACCGACAAAGGCATACTACCTTTAAGCACCAATGGCATTCAAAGGGGGACATTACTGTTTATGGATATGTTATCAGATTTGTGCCTTATCTAGGATGTGTATCCTACTAATAAAGAGCTCCTGTTGTGAAATAAATATGTTTGCCCTCTTTTATCGTAGTTACTTTCAGCCTATACCCGCCAGCCATTTTGAATTATCTTGATATCACATGATTATACCAACGTCCCTATAAAATCAATTGATTTACCCCGACTTAAGAAAAGGTTGGACCTCCAATCTTGCCCAAATTTTCAATCTGCTTTGGTGTAATCCTCGCCACAATTGCTTGATTGCTTCCCAAACAAATTTAACTACCCATATGTATTAAACATAGCCTAATGCCACCCATGCATGGTTTAACTGCCAGATTGACCCTGGTTAAACACACACTCATAAAAGCAGCGCCAGGCATTACCCTTTTAACCCCTCCCCTGCCACATAAACTATAGAGAATGGCTACAGGCAGTGTACCTGAGCCCTTTAAGGACAGATGTCACTAAACTATGACATTTGTTATCACGATGCATCAATGCAGTCCCGGCGAGTGACGCACCGGTGCTGCATTGGTGCATCATGCCAACCCTTCAAGAGTGTGTGAACCCAATAGGGTCGGCATGACGCATGAATGCAGCCCTGGCGAGTTACTCATGACGACAAAGGGCATAGCGCATTAAAGCACTCTACCGTCCTTAAGGGGTTAAAAAAGGCAAATGTTATCATAACTAATGTCTTGTGACATTGTTATAACCAAGGTAGAAAATGTATAGCAATCTGTCTAATTGGTTGTAAGAATGTACTGTGATATATACACACACATAGGAGCATAAGGTTCAGTATTAGCCATTAAACCCTTTAAGGAGGGATGTCCTTAAAAGATGACATTTGTCGTCATGATGCACCATGTAACTCGCCAGTGCTGCATTAGTGCATCATCTCGACCCTAGAGAAGTGTCTCAACCCCATAGGGTCATCACGATGCTGGAATGCAACACTGGCGAGTTACTCTCCAGGGCTGCATTCATGCATCATGATGACCAAGGGCATGATGCACTAAGGGTGAAGGGTGGCATAGTGCTCCCTTTGTCGTTATGATGCTTGGATGAATCTACATGCATGCATCATGACGACCCATCTCTAGTGTATCAGCCCAATTGAGACAGCATGATGCATGAATGCAGCGGTGGCAAGTTAGTTGCGAGGGATGCATTCATGCATCATGACAATATAGAGTATACTACATTAAAGCAATATGTGGCCCTTAAAGGGTTAAGTGTTTGATTAGATTAGTATATGAACGTCTTAAAGGGGAAGGAGTGTTGGTATAATTGTGCATGGCATTAATGCATTAGCACCAACGGGTTATTCTAGGGAACTCTGGTTATGCTACAGCATTGGGACATGGGGCAACCAGGGTGCAGCACTTACCCTTGTCTCCCGCATCCTTCCACAAGAAATTCTCTGTTAACCACCACTATGACCTTGAACTTGGGACTTGCTGGGTTTGGGTAATCCCTGCTGGTAGCTTGGAACCAGTGAACAGGAAGCAGAATGTATGATGGGAGTTGGACCATCATATAACAAGGTTCTATATAGCAGTTCTGGTTCCTGTTTTGTTTGTTACAAGCTATCAAGAGGGATCTCCCGAACCCAGCAAAAGTTCAAGTTCAAGGTCATATGCACAGAGCGAAGAAACAGTGTCAAATGGTAGTCCAGGTTGCCTCCAGAATGACTCACCTCTTTAGGGGAGTCCAGGTCTCCTAAGGGAGTCTAGGTGACTCTCTGGCTGACTTGAGGGAGTCACCTTTGGGAGTCATATGACCCAGAGAGCTATATGACTCCCCTAGGTGACTCCCTTGAGCCAGCCAGAGAGGCACATAGGCTCCCTTAGGCGACTTGGACTCCTCTAAACAGCGGAGTTATTCTGGAGGCAACCTGGACTCCCTTTTGATGTTGTTTCTTTTCTCTGTGTGGTGTTTAGAATATCACGTGGGGCAGGTGTGTAATCCACTCTGTTCTACGACACTGTGTGTGGGAGCCCCGGGGGTGGGCACTGACTCTATGTTGGACAGTGGCGACTGCCGCCATACCGCTCCTCCTTCTCATGCTGAGGGGGTCACTGACCGCCCCTCCTTTTCAAGACTGAGGAAAATTGTGGGAGTGACCGCCCCCCTAAATGGACCATATGCAATCTAAGCCCCCTCCTTTCATCCCATCTGAGCATCAAATTTCAGTCATAACAATGGCAAACTTACCAATTACCATTTTCTGACATGTTCGTGCTGCAATATTGCTGTATAAACACAAGAAACCTTTACCTAGGAAGCATTAAGCCTCCTTCTTTGATGACATAAGGGGGGGCACCGCCCCTTGTTTTCATTAAAAGTAGGGCTGACCGCCCCTACTTTTCATCCTCTCTGTCAACCCAACGCTACCGCTCCTGGGAGAGGTGCGGCAGTCGTTATCCAAAACGTGCATCAGTGCCCCCCCCCCACCCCACGGCTGGGAGCCCGAATATTGAAGATGTTTCATATCCTATAACGAGTGATGTATGACGGAACCAGGTTTGCGGTGGGTTGAGCCCAATAAAATGCATATTCTTAAATTGTCCTCCATTTTGAAATAAAGCCATCGTGCATTAAGGGTGCAGACCACTCAGGGTATGTGGCCAGACTAGGGTGTAAGGCAGTATGTGTTGTCCCATATAGCCACCATTATAAGTGATGTTGACTCAGGGTATTTGAATTGACTCGGGTCTTAAGAGCTTAAGTGAATTCACCCTTTGAGTGTGGCATAGTGCTTTAACGTGCTGTATCCTTTGTCTGTCTTCATGTTTCAGACATGTAGCACTAGTGAACACCTCACCGGGGCTGCTTTCAGGCATCATGCCAATGCTACACGGTTGATACACTCCCAAAGGGTGGGCATGATGCATGAATGCAGCCATGGTGGATAATTTGCCAGGGCTGCATGTATGCATCATAATATATTAAAGCACTATGCTGACACTAAAGGGTTAAGCGGTTTATGGTGGTATAAAGGAATTTGTGTTAGCTAATTGAACTCAAGTGTTTGCCTCACGCCTGAATTCACATTTTCACAACTTTTGTGAGCCAATACCACCCCAACCACCTACTACCATACATAAATGTGTGTGTGTAGGGGGGGGGGGGTTGTACAACTCCTAAGCGTATCAATCCTGCTAACTTTAGGAACTACACTTAGCAGTGAACCATCCAACTGTGACGTGTATCAGAAAACTACTAAGTTTATCAAGTTCCAGGAATGTCTATTATGGGGACATCCATTTGCTATCTGTATAGGGCCGTGGAATTGATCTGTTAGATCAAAATTGCAATTTAGTGGGTTATCTCAGCGTAAAAGTTTTAACTTCTCCATAGTCCAAAGCAGGGTCATAAACTCATGAGATATACACACGGTTGGTTTCTGTTCGATTCTTAATGGTGAACTATGAAATCTATGTTTTCTAGGTCCAGTATTGCATTTTTGCCAGAATTCAAGATACCTACGGTACATCTTTACTAGATAGATGCCATACCAACTCAATATATCAATGTCCTTAACTGTATCAAAAAGAAAAAGATACACTTAGCAGTTTTTTGACACACTTAATATGGCTGACTGCTAGGTGTATTACTACAGTTAGCTGGATTGATATACTTAGCAGTTGTACAGGGGGGCCATACTAGCATTCGCTATCAGAATAACCAAATGGTTCTGTTATAGTCCAAAACATTTGTTTTAAACAGTAGACGGTTAGTTTTCTTCATTAAGAAAACCCTAAAATATAGTACATTTCAAAACATACAGCAATGGTGCATTATTTCCCTCCTAGCCCTTTAAGGGTCACATAATGGTTTAATATAATATGATGTCCTTTGTGATGGCAATGATGGTGATGAATGCTGCCTCACAAGCACTGCATTCAAGCATCATTACAGCCTTGATGGTATGATACACTTATGGGAGGTGGGCTGGTAAGTAGTATCACCGGGCCTGTATTCAAGCATCAGGCAAACTTTAGAGCTCATTTAAGCACCATGCGGCCCTAAACCCTACAAGGAGGGTATAATGTTTTAATGCATCATGCCCTTGGGTGTCAAGATGCATGAATTAAGCCCTGGCGAGTAACTCGCCAGACTGCATTCAAGCATCATGCCGACCCTATGGGGTTGTGACATCATGCACCGTTGCAGCACCGGCGAGTCACAAATGTTCTCCTTTAGCGACATGCTGTCCTCAAAGGGTTGCAGGATTAAGTGAAACACATCTAGCCATATCAACATGGATAAACCTAATGGTATTTCCTGTTCCGAAAAGGAAATCACAACAATTAAATTAAGGGTAAAGCCACAAAACCAACATAAACAGGGCAGGATTTATAAAGGTAACATGTGTGACTGTTAGTGGGGCTGAGGTACTGGTGGGAGGGGCATTGGGGACTTGTAGACTTTTCCATTCTGCACTGTTAGAAGTAAATGTAGCTGATCATGAGCAGTAGAATCGTGTATAGTTTTACTGTATCTACCACTGTCTACTATACGGCATCAATATACATGGGAAGTAGAATCGACTGTTGACTCAGGGTATACATTGACGTATCTTTGGGGTAACTTTTTACAGTGGAAAGGGGACCTAGCGGAAGCAAGGCGATGCGCCTAAGCTAGGATGATGCAAATACTTTTATATTTGTTTTATTTTACCCAATTAAGCACTTTAAAAAAAGTGTGGGCATTTTCAAATACATGTTTATCTCATTCGGCCAGACCCATCCGTTTTCTTCATAAAGACATCGAGTGTAGTCTATGCAAAAGCCGTCAAGCAGGCTGAGAGAAAAACGTTTGGTGGTGGGAGGAGTCTAGCTTACTCAATTCTCATAAGATAAATATAAAATTTCCAGAAATGGAGTGACAGGACACCCTACCCTCAGTTTAAGGGGACATGGCAAGGAGGGGGGGATGAGAATGCCACTTTTGACCAGCCCAAAAAGGTCAATCCTAAAAGGTCAAAGCCACAAGATGTTAAAATTGGCTAGAAATCCCCTTGCCCCCCCCCCACACACACAATCTGTCTGCCACGCCCCTGGCCTATTTTCACCCCTTCCCTCCATATTTCAAGATCCTAGATGTATACATGGCAAAATAAAGAAAACAAGGTATAAAACTTACGCTCTTTTCCTGACTGAGGCCCTGCTCGCGATGTCCCTGAAACCCTTCATCTTTAGTGGTACAATCCAGTCTTACTTCACAACAACCAAAGCTCCAATTGTTAAATCCTATTGAAACTGCAGAAACCTAATCCATTATAAGGTATAATCCATGAGAACTGAATCACGTACCCATACTGGGAGCAGAAACCCTACAGCAGGCATGGACCGGAAGGGGTCAGTGCGCAGGTCCGGATGCCGTGATTGGGCAGTAGGTGGCGGTATAGGTGTTCTATGTTGACATGCCGTTAGGACGTTAAGTCAACAGCGTCCCCTCAGTATGGCTTTATAGGGGTACTTAGATTGTAAATAGAACCCAAATGGTGGCGGTATAGCACCTTATATTGTGGATGGAATCATGACGCTCTTGTATATGTAGGGATATAACAGGTAGATTGCAGCGCCATCATAGTAGCACTGGCAGGGGGTAGTTGCTAAATTTCAAAGACCCTACTGGAGGGACAGGCACACAACGTCGTTTGTAGGCCGTGCCAAGGGGGGTGATGATGGTGATTGAATCAATAAGGTGAGTGAAGGTATAAACCACACCCCTACACTTTCACAGAAGCAATGGTTCTTTTACATCCCACAATACATAGGCACAGTGTGAGATGGACAGGCCTTTGATATGCTGTATGTCTACCACAGCAGGGGGAGGTCGTACAGAGGGTAGGTGCAATCTCTGAATCTGGTTTGAATAAGCACACCTGCGCTTATAAATTTGGTGGTATCATTGATACTTGCGCTTACATAGAGCCTACGCTTATACAAGATACAAAGTGCCTAAATTTTCATTTCGATACCCTCATTCACCCTGTGCATTCAAGCCCCTTAATGAAAATGTAGGGTTGGTAGGTCGGATTTTCCTGTGCGAAGACCGTAAAAATTGACTAAGAAAGAGTAAAAATACGAAAATGTCTTCACAATTGCATAAAAAAGGGTTGTTTTGATAGGGTCGGTCAAGTGACCTGAAACAAACTTTTTTTTAGGGGCCTTAGACATTTTTGAACATCGTTTCATCATTTTGAGTAATACCCCGAAGACTAAAACGGGACTGATGAACCCCTTAAATATGTACTGTTTATCAGTGTAGATTTAACTCACAACCAAAAACTTTACCTCGACCCTTTGACCATTAGGCTTATCGGAGTTGTCAAAGTTGGAGGTGCGGATAAAACTTATATGAGAGAATTTACAGTGCTTATTTCATATTTCAATTGTTTAAATGTTTATTTAAAAGCATGGTGCAAGTAAGTTTTCAAGGTGATCCTCTGATTTTTGTCTCTAAAAGATGGCGGCAGCCACAGGGCGATCAGTTACAGATTTAACATCGATACAGGATTCTCCTAGGCAGGCCGGGTTTGATTTAAGCATGTCTAGGATGTGTATAACAAGGGACAATGTTTGGGTTTCTATAATAAAGACAGAAATGTTTTTACTTTGTTGCACGGCTATGAAAACAGTTGAAACGGGGCCGTCTTTTATTATGGCCACCTTCAACTGCACTGAAAACCCAGAGGAAGGAGTCTAGTCATTATGACGACATAGGTTGTCATAATGAATAATGGCAGGTGTTCTGGAGAATGTTGTATGAATAAAGTCTTTAATTAGTTCACCTCTTAACGAGAGGCATCCGTTGGACTTGAGAGTTGTCATTACTGATGACTTAAGGTATTCAAGTTGACAATACCTAAATCAGCAACCTTGAGGTAGTCATTCTGACTACCCGATTAATGTGACTACCTTTATTATGACAACTTTGCTTTGAATGGATCAGATGCGACTACCTTAGGTCGTCAAAATGATGACCAAAGGTTGTCACCTTGACAACCCAAAGTTGTCAATTATGGTATTGTCAGAATAAAGACCCTGAGGTTTACAGTGCGGGGAACTTCGGCCGACCAAGCCCATACATTTCCTACGTAATTTCACATGAGGTGAACCCAGTGGATGGGGCTGAACAATTTACAACAACATGATGAGACCTCAACATCAAAACAAAACAAAACAGCGATGGTTTCTCGAATACCATGGACGAAGTTATAGATGACGTATAGAAACAGAGTGAAAAGGAGTATGCGTGTAGACCGTGTAGTAGAGGGAGAGACAGAGACAGAGACAGAGAGACAGAGAGAGAGACAGAGACAGACCGAGACAGAGACAGAGAGAGAGACAGAGAGAGACAGAGACAGAGACAGAGACAGACAAACAGACAGACAAAGGCAGACAGAGACAGAGACAGATGATGGTATACAGAGAGAGAGAAAGGGAGAAAAAGAGAGAGAGAGAGATAGAGAGAGAGAGAGAGAGAGAGAGAGAGAGAGAGAGAGAGAGAGAGAGAGAGAGCGGGGGGGGGGGTAGATTGAGAGAGGGACTATAACAGTTCCTATTGATCAGTTCTCTCGACATTTCAAGTATTGCTGCCACTTTCAAGTTCAAATAACTTAAGGGTACCACAAACATAGCGGTCATTTCGTACATAACAACTCTGTATAAAACGAGTGTTGAGACATGCCACCAATGTTAGTTAACTCAACAGAGCTCATTCAGATCTTGTATATACTTATAGCCTAGCCTTTAACGGTATTTTAAGGCATTATTGCATCAGGCCCTTTTAACCTCAGGCCAAATAAAAAAAAAAGGTGGGTTTCAGGTTACCTGACCCCACCTAGCAAAACAGGGCAGACCCTAGAAATTTTCATGTAATTTAGAAAAAAAAAAATTTAGGTCATGTTGGGCCTATTTAAGGGTCTATTTGATAGTTCATGAGTCAAGGCGGTCTTCGGCGATTCGGCATTGGAGTTCGTGAGCTGCATTCTGGGTGCTTTTCAGGCCAAAGTAAAAAAAAATTGAAAAAAGGAAATCCGACCTACCTACCCTAGGTTTTCAAACCATGTAACCTGAAACACACCTTTAGGTGAAACCAATGAGCTATGATCGATTTAGGGGAAAAACACAAAATACATTAATTGTATTCTTTCTATATTTTGTAATGTAGAAGAAAACGTTGTCAACAATTTGTAATCAAAAGCTTAGCTTTATGCACATAGGATCATAAGACACACTTAACATTCAAAATAATAGTGATTATTGATGAATTAATACAGTTGGTGACATATTCAAATATTTTCTGGTCGGCCCAGACAGGTCATAATCGAATAGTCCATAGCATTTGGCAGTAGCCAAACACAGTGATAAGGTGTGTAGAATGGCATAGTCTTGCATTCAAGGGTTAATAAAGGTGAGTTAAGACATATACAACAGGGAGACGTAGTTTTATGATAGTTTTATGTAGTATCATTTTTTGCCACCAGGTGCCGTATGCACAGTCTTGTAATCAAGCATTAGGACTGATCTACAGGCATGATACACTCCCCAACAGCCGGCATGATGCATTGCTACTGTTCTAACAAGTAGACTCACCAGGATTGCATCATGACGGTAATAGGCATACCCCCCCCCCCCCCCGATACACTGTAAAAAGTTGGTTGCCATTTTTGTAGGTGTGCAGTAGATTCTACTGTAGGTGTACAGTTTATTGTAGGTAAACAGTAGAATCTAATGTAGATCTACAGTAGATTCTACTGTAAATCCATTCTACAGTAGATTTTACTGTAGATCTACAGTAGATTCTACTGTAAATCCATTCTACAGTAGATTTTACTGTAGATCTACAGTAGATTCTACTGTAAATCCATTCTACAGTAGATTTTACTGTAGATCCACAGTAGATTCTACTGTAAATCCATTCTACAGTAGATTTTACTGTAGATCCACAGTAGATTCTACTGTGTGTACCTACACTAACTATTTACAGTGTAGTGCTTTGACATCAACCCAGTAGGCACAAAAGTAGTATATAATGTATCGGAACGGGACTATGCTTAAGTACTGTTTATTACTCAATCGACATGCAGCCAATCAGAAGCCTCCATTTGACCGGAAGTGACGTCACATGCCCATATAAGGGCATACCGGAAGTGACGTCATGTGACCTTGACCTAGTTAGAGGTCAAGGTCATGACGCAGCCAATCAGAGGCCTCCATTTGACCGGAAGTGACCCCCTCATTTGCATAATGGGACACTTCCGGTCAAATGGTGGCCTCTGATTGGCTGGTACACCGGAAGTGACCCATTATGCAAATGAGGGGGTCACTTCCGGTCAAATGGAGGCCGCTGATTGGCTGGGTCATGAAGAAGTGTGTCTCTTAATTTTTTTTGTTTAGGAAGTGACGGTCTTTAGGATCACGTGACCGGAAGTGACCTGATGAGTCACGTGACTAGAAGTGACGACGTCACATGCCCTAATTAGGAGATCAGCAGCGACAGGAGGAAGTGACACTTTAAGAGGACACGCGAGTTAATTGTTATAATATATTTTTTACTTACTAATAAAAGAAGACGTATGAAATAAAACACAACAATAATTTTTATTTTATTTTTTTATTTTTTTTTTTTTCAATTCTAATAAACACTCTATTTTTGAAAAGATGCGCTTAATCAATCAATAACACACTTATTTTTTTTTCATATTTTTAAAGGACTCGTTGTCACACCGTCAGAATGCACGCGACGCTTATAATACAAGTAGCGCACGCCATCTTTCTCTATGGTGTAAGTGACCATTTTGTTTCGTACCACTTTGAAATTTCTATTTACCGCAAGGAGAGTTTTTCGTTTGCGAAGAACATCCAAGAAGTCGTCTGGTTCTTTAGGGTTTTGTTTCTTCTGTACACCTTTTTGCACTCCATTTTTTGGATTTTCTTTCACCGGTGCCGCAGACTCAATCGTAGCAAATGTAAGTCTAAGGGTTGAGACTTAGGATCCCGTCACCTTCCCACTCCGCTTTCATAAACCCCGAAGTTCTCAGATCGTGAAGGTAACGTCTGTCACAACATCCGCCGGGCGGCGGACACCATTCTCGCACTTTTTCCGTTTTTATCTTCAGGAAAAGCTCTAAGTGATCGTCGCACACCGCTGTCGGAATCCACTTTCGTTTCTCTCTGAAGTACGTCTCTCTCAGGTGAGGTTTGACTAGGTCATCCAACGTGTCACCACTGAGAGCCATGTAAAGACTGTCGGTGTCCATTTGACATTTTCAACTTCGCGTACTGGTATACCATGAACCCTATTTGAAAAGGGAGATTGTTCTTGACTGTTTTCGGTTGTAGTTCGACTTCAAACAGATCAGAACTCAACTCGGACGCCTTTTTGAAGCGCCACGAATTGGCCAATAGTTCGAACTTCCGACTGTCAGTGTATCTCACCGCCGTGTGTTTTTCTTTCTTGCAGATTATTTTACAGTACGTGACGTTTCCCATTAACTTGTAACAGTTTGACAGAATTTTCTCGTTCTCGTTCACGTCGCCACGTCTTTGCGCTGCCGTTACTTCGTCCGCGAAACCGGCAAAGGAGCGTTTAGGTAGGTATTCTACAACCAGCTGTACTTTGGTGACTATCAAACCGTGCTCTAAATACCACTTGAGAAGTGGCGTTCCCAAGAGAATATTTTTTCCGTGGTAACTCCTATCAGTCATCTCTGAGGCGTGTTCAACAGCTTTTCTTCCTGCGCAAAGTCTGACATGTAAGGTCCTATGTCTGATTTTGAAACGGATACGTTCTTGAAAACGGGGGTCATTTCTTCGAAGTAGTCTCGTAGGTGAGGCGGCGTAGTGATGTCCACTTGAACTAAACCGATCATTTTCCCGTCTTTGACAGCGGAAAGGATGTCGCTCTCGCTCATAGCGTTTCGAGACACTTTCAAAGCGTCAACCTTCCAGTGTTGTTGGGAGACCTAAACCCGTTCATCTCGACGCTTCATCTCTCTCCATTCGCACTCCCACACGACGACCAGCTTGTAACCTAGCGCTTTCAAGTAAGCGCTTACTCTAGCCGTTCTGTCGCGTCTCTCCTCCCTCAGTGAAGCGCACTGATATCGGTGCGACGGTATGCACTCGTGAGCGTGGAACCAACACCCGTGAAACTGGAAAACCGTATTAGAGGCCGCGTGAAACCCGTCGACGCGAATTCTTCGACAGCCTAGATCCATCTCGCCGCCGTTGAAAGCGTGGCGCAGTTTCACGTCGCGGTCGTGCTCTACGAAGCGTTACCACTCCAAAGCGCTGTGAGAGTTTCTTTGCCTAATTTAGGGCTTGAACTCGGTTTCAGGTCGTCTCACCGCGTAATAGCCCGTGCAGCGCGCTTCGCTCATGCAGCGCAAGTACAGAGAGTTAGCGTCTAGGCCTAGGATGTGCTGACACGTTCTCGCTTCTTCGCCGTACTTGTGCTCCCTTATCCGCGTGGTGCCTTTCTCGTGAAATTCTATGGAAGATGATGGAAGGACCACCGACTAGATTTTCTTTGATCAGAGTGTGGAGGACGGCGTCGAACGGGGGGAACGTTGTGAACGCAGCTTCTAGGTTTTGGAAGAGGAACCGTATTAGAGGCCGCGTGAAACCCGTCGATGCGAATTCTTCGACAGCCTTGATCCATCTCGCCGCCGTTGAAAGCGTGGCGCAGTTTCACGTCGCGGTCGTGCTCTACGAAGCGTAACCACTCCAAAGCGCTGTGAGAGTTTCTTTGCCTAATTTCGGGCTTGAACTCGGTTTCAGGTCGTCTCACCGCGTAATAGCCCGTGCAGTGCGCTTCGCTCATGCAGCGCAAGTACAGAGAGTTAGCGTCTAGGCCTAGGATGTGCTGACACGTTCTCGCTTCTTCGCCGTACTTGTGCTCCCTTATCCGCGTGGTGCCCTTCTCGTGAAATCTATGGAAGATGATGGAAGGACCACCGACTAGATTTTCTTTGATCAGAGCGTGGAGGACGGCGTCGAACGGGGGGAACGTTGTGAACGCAGCTTCTAGGTTTTGGAAGAGGAACCGTAAAGTCAAACTGGCGAGAGAGATCCCGTCTTTCAACATGTCAATGCCGCGATCTTGGAAAAATTTAGCGTGATTTTTCAGAGCCTCTATGAAAGGTTTGACGTCTTTGTTGTTGTAGTGGATCAAGTAATCTCTCATAGTTTGCATCTTCTCGTCGGACTAAACTTTTCTGACGTGCGACGTAGTCGGATTCGGACATTTTGACGCCCGTCAGTTCGCTGTCAAAAGCAGATCTTGGTGGCAGTGTTCTGTTTCCCAGTTTCCTGGTAGACGTCATCCATTTGTAAGGAAAGTGACCTTTCTCTTCGTTTCTGGTGAAAGCTCGCAAATAATTCGCGTAGTTGTAACCGGGTGCCAAATAGTTGACTACGTCCAAGAAAACCGTGTGCTGTGTGTTAACCGCCAAGTATTGATTGCTTCTTTTTATGACGCTGAATTGTTGGTTTCTTCGGTCTCCGGAGGCAAAGAACGAGTGAAGGCGTATTTTGATCAGGTTCAAGTCGTAACGCTCCGAGTTGAAGCCCACGACTGGAGCTTGACGGATGTATCTCAGAAGCTGCTTCTTCAGTTGAACTAACGGGTGTCTGGTGTGAGCCGCAGCGAAGCCGCCTGGAGAAGGGGTGAATACCGCCTCCTCCAGCAGGAGAGCTTCACCTATCGCCGCATCTAACTTCGCTAACGTCGGTCGGTAAAGTTCTAGCACAGCTTCCCCGATGACTTTGGCGTTCTCGTTTATGTGATTTAAAACTCGGTCCAACAAGGGTCGGAATCTGCGTCGGATTCTCTGACGAAGCAGACCGACCCCTTCCACCCTGGAAAGTCGGATGCGACGCTAGCCGACAAAGGGACGTGATCCCACAGCAGGGACACGTGTTCGGTCGACGGTTCTCTGCACGGTCTGAAGAAAGCCTCGAAATCGAAGGTGATCTTGTAAGGGTAGATTCCGGAATGTCCGTCGGGAGGAAAAATGGAGAAGTCTGCTAGCGCTTTGAAAATCGTTCTCGAATTTTGGTAGATGCCACCTACGTAGTGCAACTTGACTTGTCGGCAAGAAGAAAGCTGGTTCCTGTGTCTCTTCAGCAAGAACTCGGTGGTGAACGCCGCCTTACACTTGCAACATTTGTATACGCCCGCGTACGCGTTGAAGTCCGTGACCAGAGAGACGTGCAAACCGTCTTTCGCCGTCAGGTGTAGGTTGACTTTACCTTGGGCGGCCAGAGTTCTGGAAGGCGGTCTGATCAGAGTAACGCGTCTTCTCAACTTCCGCCCCGGCACCTGACGCGTCGCGGTGTAAACTGCTATTCGTATGTCAAACAAGTTCTCTAACGCGGGTAAGTCGCGGATGTTCAAACCCGGAAAGGTTTCACGTGTGGCAGCGGGACAGAACTGACGTAACAAATCTGAAGCGCGCTTGCTGGTGTTGTATAAGTGAAAGGAAATGCAGCGGAAGACGCAGAGGTTGTCCTTGTTGGGAAAATCTAACACACCGCTTCTCTTTCCAACTCAACCGGCCTGACTGTTCCTACCGCCTATGGGAAATTCCCCCGGTCCCATGTAAACGCAAATGTTCAAATTGGTAGGAAAAAGAACGCGCCACTTAATGTCAGCGTCGCAAAGTTTCCGTACTTCCTCGCAAGCGACGGTGTTTTCCATCTTTGAGGTAGCTCTTCCAAAGTTTCTGAATTAGTTATAGTAGGGAGCGGTTGTATGAGAGTTGCGTTGTTCTGGGAGGCGTGAAAGTAGCGCAGTTTGCTCTTGTCTTCTCTGTGTTGTAAGAGTAAGCCTACCGAGAAACCCACTTTGTATCTGAATCTTTGTGTGAAGTGAATGCGACGCATAGTATCTACAGCGTCACTCAACTCGCCGGTTGGTAGTCTGACGTTTGTTACACTCACGCGAGTCCTGTGCATCCTGACACCCGTTCGTATTGCAGGCCAATTCGCCGTGAACGTTTCCTCACCGTTCGGTACAGCACATATACGCGGAGGGATAGTCACCCCGTCCAGAGATTCGCGTCGACAGGTGATCTTTCGGCAATCGCCTTCGCCGCATAGAGGGCAAAACTTAGGTATTACTCTACATTTTTCTACGTGTCTGTCGTGATTGTACGGTCTTTTAAAAATGTTGAAACACTTTTCGCAGATGTACTGCGTCATGTTTTTTTTGTTTTTTGTTTTTTCACTTAGTTACCAATTATTAAAAAAAAATAAACGTTATTTATCACTTCGAATACTAGACGACTCTTACCACACGATGCTATTAGCATAGTGAAAGGTGACTGTAGTCTAGGATCGAATTCAACAGATTCCACAGTGCTAGAGACGTCCATCTTACTGCAGTGATCAGACGAGAGTGGTCAACACTGGAGTGACACAGCTCACTTTTATGTCTTTGGGTACAGCTGCATACAACCCTTGAACATACATTGCGACGTCGCTGCGACCCATGTCGTCTTGCAACACTTTCATCAGAGCCATAGGCTCAGACGTCTCGTTGTACTTCCAAGCTCTCAGCACTTCATAGACAGGGTTCTTCACAGTCCTGTCAGAAGGCACAGGTTGAGAGATGAAAGCTACTTCATGAGAAGTCAACCCTAAGTAGATCCCTATGGTCTTCCAGTCTCTAGGGCAGAGCTCAGCTAAAAGAGAGAAATATTTCTGCACTTTCCACTCCATGTCTCCACTCTCTAAGCCATCCCACATGTCATGCTTGTCCATGTACTCACGTGAGAATTTGATGAGGTCCATACGGTAAGATTCTTCCAAGGCGGCTGCTAGTTCCTTCCACCTAGTAGTACAACTTTTCTGGTACCAAGTAGTGAACATTTCTCTAGCTTGAGTTATGACACTTCTCTCACAACTGAGATATCCCATGTCCTTCAAGTTCACTTTAAGGTATGAACCTAACCGTATGTAATCTGATGTCGGCAACTTACTACTTATTTTCAGTAGCATAGCGTCTGGCAAGTATCCTAACGGCTCTCCTTTGAAGTATGATGATACAGGTACTACTGCAGCAGAACCAATAACAGGAGCAGCGTCTGCGCTGGTATCCGACGACTCGTTGTTGGAACAGGGCAGCCACACGCCGTCGGTGCTGAGTGTAGCGGTTGAAGACGAAGCGCCGCCGCCCTCGTAAAGTGGTGGTGAGGGCAGTCGCCACGGACCGGACGCGCTACCAGTGGAAGTGAGGTCAAAAAACGTACCGTGCACCCGTAGCCCTTCGGGTTCGTCGTACGCCTCGTCGTCAGCGTCGTTCTCTGTCTCACCCTGTTGCTGCTCCTCCTCCTTCTCCTTCTCCTCTTCTTCTTCTTGCTTTAGGGCATATATGTCTACTACGCGCTGCTGGGGCTGAGTGTCCGAATAGCTGTAAGTCTCAGCGCGAGTGGCGTTGATGGCATCGGTTGTTGTAGTGGTGGAGAGGCGCTGTGCAACGTGCTGCGGTCCATCAAAATCAGCAACAGTAGTGGGCAGGTAAAAACTCGGTTGCCAGTACTGCGCTGTGCCAGGAGAGTTGTCGTCAGTAGTAGTAGCGGCAGTCGCAGCAAGAGGTGCAGCAGCAGCAGCAGTAGCAGGCGCAGCAGTAGCAGGCGCAGCAGTAGCAGGCACAGCAGCAGCAGGCGCAGCAGCCTCAGCAGGCGCAGCAATAGCAGGCACAGCAGTAGCAAGCGCAGCAGCAGCAGCAGCAGCAGCAGTAGCAGCAGCACCAGCAGCACGAGGATCACCAGCACCAGCAGCAGCAGCACGAGCAGCAGCAGCAGCAGCAGCAGCCGCAGCAGGCGCAGCAGTAGCAGCGGCAGCGCGCTTAGCAGCAACAACCGTCGCGAGTGTAACAACGTCGCTACCACGACGACTACTACCAGTAGTACTGGTACTACTACCACTACTACTACTACTACTACTACTACTACTACTGCTGCGAGCGCTCGCTACAGCGAGAGGATGATAAGACCAAGCGGTTGGGGCTATAGTCTCATCTTCAGTAGCAAGAGGAGACGCTGACTCTAAACGAGCACTGTTCTGCGTACTCTTCTTGTTCTTGAACTTGCTTAGATCCTTGGACGGCACTAGTTGTTGTCTTTTGCTCATGGTGGTGACTGTAGAGAGCAGCAAAAGACTGAGTGAGTGAATGGGTGTTTCCAGCCCCCTTATATACGCCTTCTCGCTTCCAGAGCTAAGCTACTTACTGCCCTGTTCAGCTGCCGCCGGCTGACCGGTGGCCATTCACAAAGAGAAACAAAAGACATAAGGCATGACGTTTTCAGCTGGATCCCTTTCCCCCCTTTTGAGAGATCGACTGACATGAGCTAAGCTACTTACTGCCCTGTTCAGCAATTCAACGCGCGTTAGCTGTATAAAGGATTAAGCGGTTGCTGCCGCCGGCTGACCGGCGGACATTCACAAAGAGAAACAAAAGACATAATGCATGACGTTTTCAGCTGGATCCCTTTCCCCCCTTTTTGAGAGATCGACTGACATGAGCGGGCGGTGTACCGACTGTGCTTATTCAACGCGCATTAGCTGTATAAAGGATTAAGCAGTCATGAGCTTAGAGTGTGTGTACAAAAAAACTACAGGAGGCGTGTGGCGTGAAGCAGGACCCCCTAAGACGGGTGTGTCTGTCTGTGAGTAGAGTCGTGTGCATGTGGTGAGCGACTTAAGTGTAAAACAAAAAAAAATCACCGCCTCCTGCCGTGGTGAGTAGACCGGCCGGCGGCGGCCGGCCAGTTCAATAGGGGTGACAGCTGACTAAGGCTGTGCATGAAAATCCGATTTTCACCTGACCTCTGACGTTTGTTACAATGAATGCCAAAGGGAGAGAGAGTCGTCCTCAGGTAGGGGGTAGGAGGTAAGGCTATGGATAAGGAAAAAACGACATTTTCAGCTGGCCTCCACAGATGGCAATGACATACTCCTCGTCATCTAAGCTCTTAAGAAGCTCTTAAGGAGCGGAGCGGCTGCTAGACAGCTGGGGGGCTGTTGGAAATAGGATTAAACTCCCTCTGTATAAAAGCTCTGATTTCTGTTGGAAAAAAAAACATATCACCTCTGACCACAGTAACGTCTACTACCACCACCACTAGCACCACCGCCGCCGCCACCGCCGCCGCCGCCGGTCGCTGCTGATCTCCTCATTAGGGCATGTGACATCGTCACTTCTAGTCACGTGACTCATCAGGTCACTTCCGGTCACGTGATCCTAAAGACCATCACTTCCTAAACAAAAAAATTAAGAGACACACTTCTTCCTCTCGAGAGGAAGAAGTGTGTCTCTTGATTAAATTCTTTTCTTTCTTTTTTTCTTAAAAGAGACAAACTCCCCTTAGAGTGCCCCCCCACCCCCCTAGAGTGCCCCCCTCCCCCCTCCCCTCCCCTCCCCTCCCCCCCCACCCACCCCATGCATCCTAAAAGTGCCCCCCTCCCCATGCATCTTAAAGGGCCCCCCTCCCCCCCTCCCCCCCCTCCCCTCCCCTCCCCCCTTATACACTCTCAAGAACACTTCTACCTAGTTCAATAAGTCACTTCGAGTCGCTTATAAAAAATAAAATGAAAAAACAAACTTATATTGTTGTGTTTTTTATTGGTTTACAAAAAAAATAAGAGACTCGCCTCCTCCTCCAAAAAAAATATATAGCACATTTTAAAGCGTGTGACCCCTTAAAGACGCTCATCTCTTCATTAAGTCGCGTGACGTCACTTCTTCCGGTCACGTGATCAATCAGGTCACTTCCGGTCACGTGATCCTCAATGAGGTCACATGAGTAGTATAGTATGTATCGGAACGGGACTATAGTTAAGTACTGTTTATTACTCAATCGACCTGCAGCCAATCAGAGGCCTCCCTTTTGGCGGGAAATTCAAAAGCAGCCAATGAGAGGCCTCCCTTTTGGCGGGAAATTCAAATAGGTCACGTGACCGGAAGTGACCTACTTCCGGTCACGTGACCTTTGGGCGGGAAATTCAAATAGGTCACGTGACCGGAAGTGACCTACTTAAGAGGGTCACGTGACCACCATGTTGGCGGGAAATTCAAATAGGTCACGTGACTGGAAGTGACCTACTTAAGGGGGTCACGTGACTACTAGGTTGGCGCGAATTTCAAAATAAGTCACTTGAGATTTTTATGGATAAATAAATTTTAAAAAAGAAAAAAAGCAAGCTGAAAGCTTGCTAAAAAATAATTTAAAAATGCGGCTCTTTTTTTCTAGGAGGGAGGGGGGGGAGGGGCACTCTGGGGGGCACTCTTTAAGATGCATGGGGGGGGGAGGGGGGGGAGGGGGGGAGGGGAAGGGTTTTTTAAGAGTGAGACTCGCTTCTCTGCCCTCTCTTTTAGAGGGCAGAGAGGCGAGTCTACTTACAATGAAAGGTATCATGATTGCGTTTATGATGATGTGCATCATGATGTGACTATCTTACAACCCTATAAGAAATAAGCAAGACATGGGCGTACTTACACGGGCTATTTGTAAACTAATGAATGTGACTTCCTCGTTAAAATCGGTATCTACAACTCTTTTAAGCCTAAGGCTTTTTCTTGAGTTTATTCTTTTGTTCAATTTTGGGCCCACCTCAAAAGAGGAATAGGCCCTCTGTAACAATTGTCGCTTGCTCATCAATCAGAGCCGGGGTGTAGAAGGCCCCTGCCCTGTCGGGTACGAGATAGATCGACCTCTGGTACGTTTTTGGTTAGTTTGGAGCTCTCAGTCGACTGTCTTATCCACCTTAAAAAAACCAGACTTTCGGTGTGTCATGATAAAACTGGTGCCTTATACTAAGTGCTGGATTACTTTCTCATTTTTTTAGTGTTCTATCCGATGCTTATTTAATTTTTGCACTGATAAAAACGGTTAGCTTGTACAAACACGCGGTCTATTTAAGTGTTAAGTGTAGAAAATGAACAGAACAGTGCACAGAAAATAGAGCTACCGACTACATTTCGCCCAGTCACTCAGCGGAGAACAAAAGAACTACTGACGTAGTGTACCCGCTATTCCGACAGTTGGCGCCACCGTTATACTTTTCCCGCGTGCGACATGAAGCCCTGGGGTGGGTACTGGCTGTTTTGGTTGTAGGTACCGAAACATAAAAAACTACAGCCAGCCCAATGTCATGGTGAGACAGCTCTCTTATTTTTACCTTGAGTAGCGTCCGTAGGGCCTATGACAAAACCTAGTCCCGTACACTGAGCAGCTTGAGGTCTGAAGGCTCATACAGAAAAATGTGTGGGTGTGTGGGTGTGTGGGTGTGTGGGTTGCTTTACGCCTTAGTTAACAGCTATGGTCATTTCAAGGGCGGTGATGGTGATCGAATCTATTGGCCCTTTTACCGAGACAAGGGTTCTTTTACATCCCACACTACATAGCAGAGAGACGTCTAGCAGATTCAGAGTGGATAGAATTTATCCCCTGGCCACGGGAGCTCCAGACAGCCGGTGACCAGCGGCGGTGGTGGTGGTGGTGGAAGGGGGCAGGGGTAGTTTGTAGTAATCTGATACATCCTGGTCAGATACCACCACTAACCTTACCCCTTCTAACTGTGCCTGCAAACCCAAAATATTTGAATACCCAATTGAATTGATGTTATTCTTTAATAAGCATGACATGCACGTCATGTGCTTCACATAGGTACTTTATTTATGATTCAACTCCTACCAGAAGCCTGTATATAAGAAAATGTTTGATACAACGTTATCATGTTATACATTTTTTGTATTACTGCTTCTAGAAGGAGTTGAGGTTTAATTAAATTACTTCTGTGGAACACAGAACATGAATAATATATCTATTTTAGAATTTCATCAAATTAATGAATTGATAGAATTTGGTTGTTGGCGTGTGCTCGAGTGGATATCTGCTCTTCTCCACGGCAGCTCGAGAGGCCCCGCAGGGGGCTCGAGAGGTGCCGTGGAGAAGAGCAGATATCCACGAGAGGACACGCCAACAACCAAATTCTATCTTTATCTCGCGAGAAAAGGAGATAAGGGTCAAGGTTATGAACCATCAAAAAGATTTTAGAGTAAATTAAGTTATGAGATATTAATATAATGTACATATCTAGGGCCCGATATAGGGCCTCTGCAGATACCCCTTCAGGGCCCCGATCCATGTGGCTTTAGAAACGGAACTGGGTCATGTAACCAAGGGAGATCAGCAGTTGTTGATGTCGGCGCTGCCGATAACGCTGGTAAATGACCGTTTTACTCATGTTTAGAGTCAGAATAGCTTGAGTATTACTTGAATATCGAAGAGTAGAGGTCAAATTACCCCAGACAAGTTGTTTCCATCTAGAAATTCTCGACAGTATTTCCGAAAATTGCAAATATTGGCCCCAGTCCCACGGGGCCCCATACCGAGTATTAAAAGTTTGAGATGCAACTTTCATTCATGCTGTTGACCAATCAGGGCGCCCTGTTTTTACAACCTTGACTACATAGTAAAAGCGATTGACAACGTCAGATATCACTTGACGACGTCAAATATCGATCTGATATTTGATCCCTTGATATTTGATTCAAAACCCACATCGAGTGGGATAAAGCCTTTTATCATCTTTTGATTGTGAGGCATACACTTTTCTTACACACAACAGCTGTCATCTATCAAGGGGCTCTGGATGGGGGGTCCCCATGTCGAATGTCGATCTTAGAAAATGACCATGTCACATGGCAATGTCACTTAATAATGTTCATATCCCATGTCGATTTTAAGAAATGTTCATGTCACCTGTCACTATGATTTTTTGGGCCTCATGTCACTTGTCATTAGACCTCATGTCGTTTGTCGATTATAAGAAATGGTCATGTCACCATATCGAATTTAGCGGTCCACACCCATTATCAAGTGTCAGGGCATGTTGGCTGCTTGAACACGTAGTCTGTCATCACCCTTGTTTCTGTGCCTTATCTAAACAGTCAATTAGTGGCCGCTAGCCGAGAGTACCTCCCTGGTCGCCTCTCCCGAATCTGCTAGACGTCTCACTGATAGGAGTGTGTGGGTGTGTGGGTCTGTGTGTGTCTGTTCGGTCTGTGTGTGCACGCGTCTTGCACTCTAGTCTTGCGGACCACTGTTAAGCCTGTGGTTGGAGAGCGCGACATAGCCGCCCGCTACACTCTCCAAACAGAGGTCCGCAAGACTAGGCCGGATCGCGCTCTTGCTTAAAGGTGCACCTCAACTCAGTGCGCCTTTAACAGCCGCCCCAAATAGGTGAAGTTCTTGACGCGGCACAGCGCCTCCTACCAGTAGCCAATCAGCGCGCCGAACGCCGGACACACCTCCACCGTGTGAGCCTCTAAGTAGGTCACACGAATCATACTAAGATGCCGATCTCTTCTGTCGGTTCGTCGCGGTGGCCGTGAGTGATTGCACGGTTGCCAAGATTCACTGCCTTCATTGGCAGAGGGGGGGGCTGATTACCCCCCGTTCGGATGAATTGCGGCGAAACCATAATCAATTTTTCGCTGTTTTAGATAAAAGAGATCCAGAGCTATCCGCTCGTCCAAGAATTATTTTTCTATCAGCCCGGGATCACCCTCAAATTAAGGCCTAAAGTCCAAAAACCCAAATTTTTTCCCTATGGGATTTCAGTGTCTAAGCGTTTTTTGCAGCCCCAAGGAGCAGCTCACGAGTTCGAACCCTGTAAACGCTTTGACGCGCTTTCGTCGCCTTAGGCGACGTGGCTAGACGTCTTGACTAAAACTTAGTGAGGGTTCGAACCCGGAACGTCCGTATTAGACGCCTAATTTCTACTAGCCCCGAAAACGAGAGTATCACATCTATATAGGTCAACCATGTTAGCCTTGGTTTAAGTGCGTGCAGAACCGTGTATTGTGCATTTATGCAGCATACAGATATGGAGACAGGCTGCTACAGTGTCAAATTGATCGGCATTGTATGTAACTGGACATGAAGAAGGATATTTTTACTTAGTTTTCTAAAAAAAAAAAAAAAAAAAAAGAGGGTAGTTCTCGGTACTACTATAATACTAATAGTGTCACTAAGGGGGAAAATGTAGGGGCACCGTAATTGAGAATTTCTTATTCATGTCGCATGTCGATTTTTAAGAATGCTAGTGTCACATGTCACTTAAATGGTCTAATGACACAGATAGCACTAAACCTAAAGACCTACCCCCCGTCCCCTTAGTCTTTCTATACTGAATCCGGGACTTGCCGGCGAGGTCGACAAAGGACTTACCTAAGGCCAAACAAAAAAAAAGTTGTGTTCAGGTAACCCGACTTTTTTTAGACTTTTCCTGATCTAGGTTATCACCAAAGGGGAAAGGAGTACCTAATGACCTTCAACTATCCTATTTGTCATCATTTGAAAGATAAGAAGGGAGGAAATCCTTTCTATGACAAAAACAGTGCTGATAATGGCTTAATTAGACAGATATTGGTCCTACATTATCAAATAACAACTCTATACAATGTGATTCTCCCATACAACTCATCTCAAAACCCTAAAAAAAAATCCTAAAAAAAAAAAAATCGACCGACCTACCCTATTTTTTTTTTTGGACCATGTTACCTGAACACGGATTATTTTTTTGTTTGGCCCAATGAGCTCACAGCTAGACTAGATACCCCATGTTTTGGATTGGAGAAATCAGCAGAGCAATAAAAAGCGCGGTGAGGCTAGTGTTATTTTCAAGGGTGGCCCCTGTGAGTTGTAAAATTGGTGCTAAATGTGGTAACCAGGCGGATGCTAAGTTTATTGATATTGTCCGTTAATGATACTTAAGGTGGGTGTTGTCTAAAGTTTTAATTGATATTACCAATGTGGCCAATAATGACTTCACAGTTGGGGCCCTCGCCCGCAGGTCCCAGATTCAGGGTATTCTTTGTTTATTGTGTGGCCCCTAAAGAGGGGCCGACTAACTCTTTAGAGTTAGTTAGATGCTGCCACTGTGCTATGCAACAGCAGCTATTAATTACGCTTCATGTTGGGCGGCATGGATCACTTGATGGGTGATACCTCAAAGCTCAAACACGGCAGAGCCGTGTGTGGCATGCGAGGACCAGTGGGTCAGGGGTGATCCGTTGCAGACAGAATGCTGATCCGTGTGAGGTTCTGACTTTCTATAGTTTTTTATAAAGCCTTAGATATGGTGTGGTATTTTTCATCTCGCTATAGTTTAGTTGGTATTTAAGGAAACCGCCTCATTTCTATCAGAAATACACAATATTGAATTGTTTTTTATATTTTAATATATTAGAAGCGCGCTTTGTTGCCTATGTAGCTCATTATGCGTTGAAATGTTCGCGAGCATCGTAGGAATGTACAAAACCCCTATTGTGGCACCATCTGACGAAAGAGCGGAGAACTATACTAGCGCGTTTCGTTATTCACATCTTTTGACAGGGACTTGGTTGGTGGCTTTACGCCCTAATTAACAGCTGAAGTCATTTCAAGGGGGGTGATAGTGATCGAATCTATGGATGCCTGAAGGTGGAAAGCACACACCCTACACTTTTACCCAGGCAATGGTGGTGCTGCTCAAAGGGTGTGGCGAGCTAGACTGGAGGATGTAATAACTAAGCAGCAGAAGGACCAAAAAGACAATCTCGTAGTAGTAGGTCTACTTGGATCTTGAGTAGCCGCCCTTGTGGTTATAATTACCTAGACTAGTTGGCTCTGCCAGCCTGGTCAAGTGAAAATTGGTAAGGAGACTATGAACTAAGCTAACATCTCATAAGTATTAGTTACCACCCCCTCACACCCGTTTAACAACGGATTCAGGGTCTAATTATGGAGACCCTAGAGTAAGATTAACAATATATCCCAATGTCTGTAGTAGACATTTACGACATGCAACCTGCCCCCTAGAAGGGATAGATCTGACCACAAGTCCGCAATATTGGGCTCCCCCTCTGAGAGTATCAAGGTTTGCGTATAGTCTCTTGCAGTTTAATCTGTTATCTACCCCTTTGTCGACTTCGCCAAAATCCTGGGAGATTCACTTTAAACCTAAGGTCTACCCTTTTTTATTCTTTGTTTATTGTGTGGCCCCTAAAGAGGGGCCGCGGTGTTGATTAATTACACCACATGTTAAGCAGCATGAGATCAAACCTTCCTCAAAAGCGTCAAGGCTCAGAGTCCTGTTGGACGGGAACCCTGTGTGGCATTTCAAGACGAATGGTTGAGTGATCTGTTGCAGATGCCGTTCCGTGAGAAGTTCTGACTTTATATAGCTTTTATATCGCTTTAGATATGGTGTAGTATTTTCAATCTCACTATAGTTTAGTTGATATTTCAAAGAATCTGCCTCATTCTATCAGAAATACACAGCGTTGACATGTTTCTTATATTCAATATATTAGAAGTGTGCTTTGTTGCTTATTATAGGTCATTATGCGTTTAAAATGTTCGCGAGTATCGTGGAAATGTACAAAAACCCTATTGTGGCGTCATCTGACGAAAAGAGCGGAGAACTATACTAGAGCATGTAATGGCCAGACCAGCAGGCGGCAGCAGAGTGGTCAAAAGACAATCTCGTAGTAGTAGGTCTACTTGCATGTTGAGTAGCCACCCTTGTGGTTGTAATTACCTAGCCTAGTTGACCCTGCCGGCCTGGTCAAGTGAAATTAGTAAGGAGGCCCCCCATTAACGCGCTCCACAGTCTTTAGACAGTTAAGACTATAGTCAAGACTGGAGAATTTAGCGAGACGTCCCTCTGGGAGGTCATAATCCTCAATGTTAGGTGTTAGCTCATTAACATCAGATACCATATTAACAAACCATTTAAAATGTTCATTTTAATAGCAACTCACCCTATTCTGACAAAATCCTATTAGCAGGTAACCTCTGTGTAAACCATACTGCAAACATCTGCTACTTCCAGCGTCTGCCTCGTGACTGATAGTGTACAACAAGACGAAGTGGGCAGAGATTAGAAAAAATGAAGCTCTTTATATAGCCGAGAGAGCAGCTAATCTGGATGTTCTAAGCTTGTTTTCACCTAGAGCTCCAACCCTCTTCCAGAGAGAATCAAATCGCTTTTCACCTGAACCCTTCCACCCCTAATCCATCAGCATGAAAAGAGAATTAACGAGTGTAACGTGCGCTACATGTATATGGGATTATAGCTGGTGAAGAGATAAAGCCGAGTCACCTGTGTATACAAAGACTACAGGGGGTGATTAACGACAGGTGTGACGCGCCAGCCCGTGAACGGATTAAGCCAAAAAAAAATAAAAAGGTATGTTTCAGGTAACATGGGCAGAAAGACTGGAGTCGGTAGGTCGGATTTTTATTTTATTTTATTTTATTTTTTTAACATGAAAGTACTAGCCATCCTCCGTGGAAATTCTAAAAATGACCCAAAAAGTATAAAAATATGAAATTTTCTTCAAACTTGCTTAAAAAAACGTAGGGTCGACCCTGTTTTGCTAGGGTTGGTCGGGTGACCTGAAACAAACCTTTTTTTTTATTTGGCCTTATCTTTCAAGCTGACGCTTAAATTCAACTAGCCAGCCGCCGTCCACACCACTCACTGCGACAAGAGGAGGTGCTGTTGTTTTACACTTGAGTCGCTTACCACATGGTCTCTACCTCACAGACAGACACGCGCCCCCTGTAGCTTTTTTTTTTTTTTTTTTTGTATACACACGCTGATCTCATAACCCCCTTATCCGTTATACAGGTAACGAGTATTCTCTTTTAAAATAGCTGCCAGTCAGCTTAGCTCTAGAAGCAAGAAGGCGTGTATAGGTGCCTTATAAGTCGGCAGGGGGTAAATACTAGTGAAAAAGGAAGGCAGGTGTGCAGGTAGCTTTTCTAACAGACACGTGTGTGCACTAAGCTGCTTAAGTCTAAACCCTCCCGCAGTAGTCAGGTGGCATGTGAAAACTTACTTAACTGATCTCTTACATTGAGTAGAGTCTCTGTGCTGAGAGAGCCTTTTCAGCCGTTTAAGAGGATTAACTAGGACAGGGTACATAAGGAGTGAAACGCCGAATAGCGGCTACTCAGTCTCGTGCAGCACAAGCAGCAGCATCTAGCAGCGGCTTCAGCAGCAGCTGCACGTGCAGCACAAGCAGCTGGCAGCGACTTCAGCAGCACAAGCAGCACGAGCAGCACAAGCCGTAGCATTTGTCAGCAGCATCCGTGACATCGTCAGCAGCAGCCCCCATGACCTTGTCAGCAGCACAAGCAGCCAGCAGCTGCTGGCAGCTGCTTCAGCAGCTGCTGGCAGCTGCTGCACGAGCAGTAGCACAAGCAGTAGCATCTGTCAGCAGCAGCAGCAGCAGCACAAGCAGCCAGCAGCTGCTGCATGAGCAGCACAAGCAGCACAAGCAGCAGCACCGACAGCAGCAGCAGCAGCAGCGGCGGTGTGGACCACTAAAGTCGAGATGAAGCCTAGTGACATTTGACATGAAGCTTGAAAAACACAGTGACAGGTGACATGAGCAATTCTTAAAATCGACATGAGATATGAGCATAATTAAGCGACATCGACATGCGCCATGGCTATTTTTTAAGACAAACATCATATGTCATAGCCTCCTCATCCAAACCTCCACTAGTAGTGCTCTATAAGCGCAAGCTGTAAACCCTCTCCTCCCCCCGTGCACACAGGCGAATTATCAGAGTCAGCCAATGGTGTCAATACCCCTCTCATACAAGGGTCGGGCGCTGCTGGACTATAATAGATGAGTCAAGGACCGTTCTACTGAGGGTCAGGCAGGCTAAGTCGGACATTCAATGACAGGTAGGTCTTTGACAACCTTGCTTGAAAGTCTGGACAGCATTGACAGACTGGGGCATAAGGATCTCGCATGGTCAGACTTTCAAGCAAGTTTTGCTAAAGTCGCGTTATTGAATGTCCGACCTAGCCTGACCCACAGTAGAACGGTCCTTGACCCGTCTATTATAGTCCAGCAGTGCCCGACCCTTGGCTGAGAGCAGTTTAAGCGCCATTGGGTGTCTCTGATATTTGCCTCTGTGTAAGATGAGAAAAAAAGTCTGTTGAAAGACTATATTTCAAGCCAGAAAACTGTAATTAGCTTTCCAAGTTGTTTATTTAACAATATCTTAGCCTAGCAAGCAGCTGTCAGATGTCATCTAAGAAAAAAATGTGAGCTGTTAATAGATTCAAGAGAAATTAGTTTACAAATAGCCCGTGTAAGTACGCCCATGTCTTGCTTATTTCTTATAGGGTTGTAAGATAGTCACATCATGATGCACATCATCATAAACGCAATCATGATACCTTTCATTGTAAGTAGACTCGCCTCTCTGCCCTCTAAAAGAGAGGGCAGAGAAGCGAGTCTCACTCTTAAAAAACCCTTCCCCTCCCCCCCTCCCCCCCTCCCCCCCCATGCATCTTAAAGAGTGCCCCCCAGAGTGCCCCTCCCCCCCCTCCCTCCTAGAAAAAAAGAGCCGCATTTTTAAATTATTTTTTAGCAAGCTTTCAGCTTGCTTTTTTTCTTTTTTAAAATTTATTTATCCATAAAAATCTCAAGTGACTTATTTTGAAATTCGCGCCAACCTAGTAGTCACGTGACCCCCTTAAGTAGGTCACTTCCAGTCACGTGACCTATTTGAATTTCCCGCCAACATGGTGGTCACGTGACCCTCTTAAGTAGGTCACTTCCGGTCACGTGACCTATTTGAATTTCCCGCCCAAAGGTCACGTGACCGGAAGTAGGTCACTTCCGGTCACGTGACCTATTTGAATTTCCCGCCAAAAGGGAGGCCTCTCATTGGCTGCTTTTGAATTTCCCGCCAAAAGGGAGGCCTCTGATTGGCTGCAGGTCGATTGAGTAATAAACAGTACTTAACTATAGTCCCGTTCCGATACATACTATACTACTCACATGACATCACTTCCGGTTGTCCATTAGGTCATGTGACGTCACTTCCGGTCACGTGACTCATCAGGTCACTTCCGGTCACGTGATCCTAAATTAGGTCATATGACGTCACTTCCGGTCCCCTAAGTAGGTCATATGACGTCACTTCCGGTCCATAAGTAGGTCATATGACGTAACTTCCGGTCACGTGACCAAATGGCGGCCTCTGATTGGCTAACTAGGTCACGTGACGTCACCACTAATCCCCTAAGTAGGTCACTTCCGGTCAAGTGACCAAATGGAGGCCTCTGATTGGCTGCATATTGATTGAGTAATAAACAGTACTTAAGCATAGTCCCGTTCCGATACATATTATACTACTCACAAAGTTGTATTCAATGTTAAATCAATGTTGAATCAACATCAAATCAACATTGACAACTGTTTATCAATGTTGATTCAATGTTCTGTGCCCATTGGGAAAGGGTTAACACTTCCATGCATGTATAAGACCTTAGTGTGTTTAACTCCCTACTTGTGGCACACTGTTTATGTCAACAGGAGTTAGTCATTTACACAATGTTTAATCTTCCTGACTTTTTATTGTACTGGGGAACCTCCAGGATGGTATTTCCTCTGGATATTTGTTTTCTGTTATGTTGTCAAAGACTGTGCTTGTAAAGTCATAGGGTGTGTCAGTGCATTGATATAAGGGAGTGGTAATTTTTTAACAATGGGGAGGGAGGGGGTCGGTGGATTTTCACGTGAGGGTGTCAAAAGTTTTTTCGGTCCCTCCCAGGCAGGTTAAAATTGAGTGCGGCAGACCCCTTTGAGCTATACACGCTGGCTTTTTCGCTAAAAAGGGGTGTAATTCTCTGGTCCCCTCTACAGAGGGTCGAAATTGTTTTGGTCCCCTCCCCTTCAAGGGGTCCACGTCTTCTTGCCCCCCCCCCAAATCCACCACCCCCTGTTATTAAGAAATGACCACTCCCTAATGCATGCTTATCTCAGACGCCGAATTGTTACATATCCAAAGGACTAATGATGGCATCTAGGCTATTTATAATACAGTAGTACCATCATGCATTATTTACAAGTACCATAAATTCCCGCGTACTACCCGTGGGTTGTTCGCAAACCAAACTCAGCTTTCATTTGATACCAAACATGCCTATATGAGGTGCGAGGTTTTAATTACTATAGAACAGTACTAAAATTCAAATTTTCAAATTCAAAATCTACGGTAGTGATAAAGGGCTATAAGGATAAAAGGGAAGGGAACTTGTTCCCGGGACCAGCATGTACAGGCTGACACTAGCAGCCCTTGTGAAATCTTGGTTCTGTCTGCGGAGCGCAGCTTGTTCCTGACAACTATGGTTTGTGGGAGTGTGGTACCAAGCTAAATATTGCGGATATTCCGTGGACAGAACTAACATGGTCGCGCACATGGATTTACCCGAATTATCGCTATAGCCAGTGTAATGAATAAAGAATGATGAGTCACCTGGCTTGTAACAGAGCATGAACGCAAATACCGTCAACAGTGAGATTATAATGACAATCAATCTTTGCATTGCCACATAGGGTAGATTCATCATGAGTCGGACACATGCCTTGAGATGGTCAGCGAAATTTGCTTTCGATCATGTACACAACAACTTCTAGTGTTTTTTTGAAAGAATAAAACTTAAACTTTATCATTATTCCGAAATAAAGAGCTTCAAATACTTCATCAACCTCAATAAATACAGTCAGTCTGTGGTACCTTGCTCTGTCCCTATGCTCTTCTATAATCACAATATGAATTCCTTTATCTGAGAGAAAATGAGTTATGTATACTTTTCGACTACTGTGGCAGTAACAGATGACCGGGCATGGCTGACGGAACCATTCCTAATGGGACAGAAGGATCCATCACTTACCACTGTGCCCCTGGACAGACGTCCATTGATCCTACTGTTCATCATAACTAGCTGTCATCATGTAGCTATGTGTGTCACTGATGTGTTAATCTCAAAACAAGAATTTGTTCAAGAAAACCTAGTACATGCTGATATTATCATTATTATTATCATCATCATCATCATCATCATCATCATCATCATCATCATTGGTGAGATATGCTTTTTTGCATTCAAATGTTAACAAATGTATACTGCGTCTCACACATGGTTTTTTCTTAATAAACGAGGGTGGCAAGCTCTTATTGAAATACAAAAATTAGTTCCATGCCACACTAGCCGGAGGAGGTGCTCGGGTCTCAGTGCCAAAGTTATATAGGAAATGTATGGGTTTACTTGGCCGAAGTTCCCCAGTGGAGAGTGGCCTTATGATATAAATCCTAATCCTAAATGCAGCCTGCCTTATCTTTCAAGAAATCAAATGTTGTCGATGTTATGTATGAAATTGTTACAAAAGAGAAAAATAAAGGCAATTTAAACTCAAACTCAAACATGATGTATGGAAAAACATTTCAGAACCACAAGAACGATGTTTTTACACGCAAGAAGGCAACAACATTTGTGCGGAACAACACTTTAAATTGTGGAAAGCATTTTGTAAGCATAGCTTCGTAGCATTATTTTCTAGAATTTTATTTATATTGTCATCTGTGTCTAGTATCACAAACCTGTGAACAGATGCTTCTCCCATTGCCACGACCAAACATTTTAATTCACTTGATGTACAAACTTGATATCACATATACCGTATTCAACGTAATAAGCACACAGTGCGCTTAAAAAATGATTATGAACACCTTTTAGTAGTTAAGAGTTTAATTGGGGTCAAGTATTGAGATATTTCTGATTATTTGTAGTTTAAAAATCAGCCAAAAACGGGTATGTACGCTTATTAGGGGGTGTGCGCTTATTACATTAAATACGGTATTGTTTATTGTCTCTTTATAATACAGCCCCTTGTACTGTTGGGCATTACTATATTTTTTGTCATCTTTTCATCATCATCACTGTTGCTTTTGTACTTACTAGCACTCTAAGATGGGACATTTGTTATCTGTTATCCCTTTATAGCACACTTTCTTGTATTGTTGAACATTTTGGTGTACTGGGTCTTGTAGATGTTCTCTTATTGTGACATAAAGAGACGCACCAATGTCTGCCTAAAGACTGACCCAGTCACACAGTACAGTATAAAGTTAATGCTATGGTTTATGAGGTACTTTCGTACTAATATAGAGAACAGCAGAGAGTGCCCCTCAATAAAATCTGCCCCAAGAAGCTTTGATACTGACTTAGAAAACACCAACAGCCCTCCTGGTAGAGTAGTAACTATAAAAACTAAAGATACCACAAACATAATATGAGTCAAGCTGTTAGTATTCACAGTAGATTTTCCTTGGTGACCTCTCTGATGTTTAGTACTGAACCTTTGCTGGGAAATTACCTTTTTCATCATTAGAATATTGAGGCTCAAAATTATAGAGGAGGGTATCAGACTGTATGTAAGTACATTACTGAATATAAATATGGTCTCAGCAACAGAAATGGCTCCAAGAGTATGACATTGAAACACAGTGCCAACATTAGTGATATTACTGCTGAATACTAATGGTACATCTATAATAGAAGTTACAACAATGATAATGAAACAAATGGAGATAACCTTCCTCTTGGTACAATACATGTGCACCCGGAACGGCCAGAATATAGCAATGGTTCGTTCAATTGATATAAATACAATTAGCCAAGAGGAAATCATTGAAGTGGTAAAATTAACAAAGATGATTATATGGCAGCACCAAACGGAGGAAGAGAAGGGAAGTAAACTGTACAACATGTTCATTCCCAAAATACCAGAGAGCAAGGTTAAAGCATCTGTAACAGCAAGGACCAGCAGCAGGATCATGAAGACAGAGGTCCTCATGAGGGAGCCATACACTATCACAATGATAATAAAACTGTTCAATATTATTCCTATGCCAGATATTATTACAGTGATCATGTCGAGAAATATGAACTTTTCATCAGAGAGCAGTGAAGTGGCTGAATAATTTCCAGTGATACTTTCGAAAATTCCATTGTCTTGTTCAGGTGTTTGGTTCTCCATTATTTTCCTTTTCAACCAACTTGCTTACTATGTTATATATTCAGAGCTATCACATAAGATTTCCTAAAAAAGGGAAAGTAGAGTTTAGATATTGCAGTCAGTATACAGGAGTTGTAGATGTTGTGGCTTAGTGTACATGAAGGTAAAAGTCACTGTGACTTTAGCGTCAACCTGCATGGCTACATCACACATGGGTCAATGCAGAGACTGCAGATATAGAGTAAATACCCATAGTTTGCTTTGCCGTGAGTGATCTATCAGATGAATTGCTGACAAACCTAAATTTTGGCAAAGCAGGCAAAGGGAAACAGGTAGAAGAAGGGGATGAGTCATTTATTGCCTATTTTGAGGGTTCGGTAGATATGGATTGAGGCTGAGGGCAAATCTTAATAAGCATCAACTCTTGGGGAGGGCACAACTGTAATATGTGGTCCACTTGACTGTTAATGGGTAAAGGGAAAATTGGCTTATATGTAGAAAATCAGTAGGGTATGGATATATTTTGGGGTCTGGCCATTTCTCCAAGCTTTTGACTTGGTGGAGGAAGGGGGCTAGAATGAATTGTCACCCCGCCCAAAAGAAAAATCTGATAATAAATGCTTGTCACTCATGGGCGTGTGGTAGGTGTTAACCTTGTTGTGTTGTATTCGTTTACCACATGCATTAGTACGGACAGACAGCATTGACAAAAATACCACACCAGAGTATTGATGTCACATGGGACCGATGCTATCCACACGCCACAGGTATGCAAATATCGGCTGTTATTCGCACACCCACAGGGTGCTCTTACTCCCACACTGGGTAGGGTCTGAATGAAAGTTCTTATTCCCACAGTAATGCAGTACAGGTCTTATTGGCACCCTATACTATACTTATAGACCTATGTGGTAGCAATTGGGGTGTGAATTAGGACTGTTATCTGCACCCCTGAGGGTGTGAATAAGAACCCTTATCCAGACACTTGGGAGGGTGGGAATTAGAACTACACTGTGTGGGGTGTGTATAGAAGCTGTTATTGGCTTTCACGTGTAGTCTTTCCTGCACCCCTACTGGTCGTGGTAATAAAGTCCGCTATTCACACGCCATGGGAGTGCAAATAATGATGCCTATTCCCACGTCTGTGGCGTGCGGATAGCGCTTGCCCTCACATGGTCTAAATCTGGTTTATGGTTAGCAGTCATGCAAAAATGATGCGGTTGGAGCGTTAGGGCCAAGAATCCTCCGGGTGGCTGCATACATAATATTCTACATCGTTAAAGTGGCATTCTCACCGAGCTTTTCCCACTCAAAATTCTAGTACTGTTCTAGTCTGCTATGTGGTAAGTGCGAGTGGTGAGAATGCCCCTTTAAGTGTGATGATCCCCCTGTCCCTGTGAAACTGCCCACACTGATAATCTGTATGTCGAAGAGGTTAGTCAGTAGCGGCTATCCCAGGTTTAGGTTTTCATGCATTAGTCAAAATGACAACTCGTATTGAGAAATAACTAAAACAAAGGAAAATGTGACTAAGCCTTAGTCAAAAAGACTAACCCTAATCATCATAGAAATAAAAAGACTAAGGTGTGTTGGTCAACCTACCAATGGTTGGGCGTATAGGGAGTCAATAATGACTAAATAGATGAATCACTACTTACTAAGATGTTAGCCTCTACTGACCATGTCCGGAGCATAAATAGACAGAGCTGCACGCTAAAGTGACTGAGTCAGCGGTTACTGCACGAGAGGTGCCTGGTCTGTACTGTATGCTGGCCACAGGCCTAGTGCAGTACGGGCCAATCACCTCAAGTGCAGTAACCACTGATAAGGGCACTTTTGAGTGACGCTCTGTATTTATTTCAGGATATTTCGATGTAAAATTTATGTGTAGTCTATGTTTGTTTACTTCCATGAATTTTGTTTACTTCTGCAGTGATTGTTAACCGCCATTTTGAATTCTGCGCAGGTCACTTGTTTCTGGGTAGCATAGCGACCCCATGGCGACCCCATAGAGACCCTGTAGTCACCCCCCATATCCCTTGGGGGCATGAAATACGGGTTGAGCGTGCAATATGCCTGAGGGTTATTGCATGCTTCACCTGCATACGACCCTGCCATTGCTGTATAATTGATTATTCACCATGAAATAATATTCATCTTTAAATAACTGCCGAGATATCTTCTCATGTGGCAGTAGGTCAGATTGTACCAATAGTCAGGAAACGGCAGCCAATCATGGATAGATAAACTGTCTTCACAAACAATGCTCCATTAGTGTAACACCACACACCACCCTGCCACATTGTTTGAATATCTTGCTTACTTTATACAACGTTTTAAAAAGCATCTACATCTGTTGTTGTCCTGGTCTATGGCTCTGTTTAATTCTTTGTATGTTTCCCATAATAATGGAAATTTATCTCACTGACAATGTTACAGTTTTAATATTACTTTCATCAATGCAGGTTAAAAGTAATTCGTATTTACCGTTTTAGTTTCATTCTAGAACCGTCTCAAGTAGACTAGTTGAAATATGTTTATTGGCAGTTTTTATTTATTTACAAAACACAATGGGAGATTCACATTTAATGAGAAGTATCTGATGCTCTGATAAAATGAAACAGTAGACCATAATGCTCATCTCTTTCTTTGGCATGAATTGAAAAACACGCTGTGTGACATGTGATTATTTCTTGCCAAATAAAACATTCTAAACTCAAGCTCATATTAAATGAGATTTTGGGTTGAATCATTCTGCCACTTTTTTTTAAACCAGTGTTTTCCTGAAATAAAAAGGATCAAGAGCAAAACCAAATCCACACATTCTGTGCTCAACGCATAGCAATTTTTTTTTTGCTTTTTGATTTAATATCATTTATTTTTCAGTAAAGTAAACGTTACAGAGAGGTCTGCATTGTTCCTGGTTTAATTCTTTTTTTTTAAATTGTCTATTTGCATCAATCAAAAATGATCTTCTGATACGTAATATTTTTTTGGTCAATCGAACAGATACATATTCTTATTGCAGCTTCAGTGGTACAATTCGATCATATCCCGTGGCATTCACAAGTGCAATACAACATGTATACAGTATAAAATAGTATCACAGTGTTCATGAAAATAATAATCAATACATTATGTACAATGTAAGCATTGTGAGAAAAGTAAATGCATGATAAAATGTTTGCTGTTTATATGTGTTCTAGATTTAACTCTAATTACTGATAAAATATTCTATGGTGGCCGTCTCAGCCTTCTATAGTACTCTTTTCTCTTCCCCTTAGTGTATGTGCCAAAGTGTCTCTTTACTGCCACCTTAAATGCTTCTTATGTTTTACTATTTTGTGTTTCTGGTGACAGTTCGTTCCACGGCCTTACACCTCTTTCATACCCATTGTAGACTCAACATTTCTAGTGGGAAATTTTCCACTTGCCCTGGTGTTTCTTATTTTTAATACAGGGGAGATTTTCTTTGACTTTCTATACATCATGGCCACTAACAACTCTTTTCTTCTATCCTCTGAATAGGGTACTTCAGTTCTGTCATGCAGGCCTTGGACACTTTCATCATGTATTCTCACTTTTAAACAAATCCTTAAAGCTTGATTTTGGATGGTCTGTAGTTTATGTGTTGGGCTCCTTCTAACTGACTCCGCTAGGAAGTGGCAATAGTCAATTACTGGCTTTACCCCTTGCTTGTAAACAACAATGGCTGCTTGTATATATTGCATTAAAACATCAGAAATAGGTTTACCGGTATCTAAACGAAGGACCTTGTTATCATGTGTATAAAAAATGTATGGGATTTTAAGGTTGATAATTTTGCCACTCTTTTTTAAACCAGAGTTTTCCTGAGATAGAAAGGGCCTACAGCAAACCAGGTCCACACATTCTGTGCTCAACTCATAGCATCTTTTTGGTTTCATATTATTTATTTTTCAGTAAAGAAAACTTTACAGAGAGGTTTGCATTGTTCCTGGTTTAATCATGTTGCATCAAAACATCAGAAATAGGTTCACCGGTATCTGCATGAACAATCTTGTTATCACATGTTTAAAAGTGTATGACATTTTAAGGCTAATCATTTTGCCACTTATTATTAAACCAGTGTTTTCCTGAAATAGAAAGGGCCTACAGCCGTGGATATGCACCCTACGGTGACTGCTCCGTGTCCGACCACACTTGTGTGCCCAGTGTACTGTACATTCACCTCCCCCCAGTGGCTGTCATCAAACCCGAGCAGGTTCCAGCCCTCCTCGTACACCAGGGAGCACTTCCAGCCACGTCCAGTCTGGGTGATAACTCCCGTACTCAGCCACACTCGCGGACCCACCGGGTTCCCGGCACCCTGGTTGAACACTTTAAAGGCTATGACTTGTGTGTTGCCGGGTAGGGATGAAGTCACAACACTTGCAAATCTTGCCGTGTTGTCAACCATCTGTCCATCAGCGTACGCCTCACCATAGTTGTCGATAGTGTGCTTCATCACTAGGAGAGAAGACAGAAAGTACTACTGTTAATTCCCATGTATAAACCAAATCCACATATATAAGCCAAGCCAATGAGTGATTTTGATTTCAAATTTTGACAACAGTGGTAGGGGGTAACAATTTTGAGCTTCTTCCCAGTGGGCACAAAATTTGGTTTAAAGTTGAATCAATTTTTAATTAATTTTGAATCAACAGTGACAACCAGTTCCAAATTTGCTTCAAGGTTCTGTGCCCACTGGGGGGGGGGGTAAAGGAAATTCACTTGTTTTACGGTGATAAAGCCGGAGCGACCTTTTCAAAAGACTTCTAAATTAATGTGGGTTTTTTTAATCAAAATATCCACAGAATTGCAGGCTGGTATGGAACGTTTTGAGGCTCTCCTTCATCATTTAGCATGATAAAACTACAATATATTTTCAGAAATGAATAGCTGTCGACGGACAGAAATATAGACAGTGTACTATAACAGCATTGGATGAACCATGCAATAACTATATGATACAACATGTAAACAAGTACTACAGCATCCAGTTTCTTCCTACCTCCAAATCACAATAAGGAGAACATTGAAATCATAAAGAATATTGTCAAACACTAGCGAAATGGTTAATGAAAGCAATTGAAATGTTACTCTTTAACTTTGGCTATAATTTTGGGATGTTTTAACTGAGATTGTATCTTTAATGCAAGGCTAGTGCTGAAACCACAGACTTGGCCATTTTTTTGGCATTTTTGGCATGGAGATCTGTTTAGACTAGATGCCACCCATTTTACCTGTAATCTTAAAAGCCCACTCTTCCAGTAATCTTGATCAGTTTCCAGGACTATGTATATATCAGGGGCTCTGCCACTGAACCCCCTTTTTCTTTCTCTCTTCTATTTTCTTTTTCTTTCATGAAACTCTAACAGAACTATAACAGAACCCATTTACCTCTAAAGGATGGGATGATACAGTGGCACCATCTTGAGAAGAGGGGGGAATCATCAAGATCACCCTTTAAATGGGGTTTTAATACTGCAAAATGGGTGGCGTCTAGTCACTCGGCCAGTTCGTCCCCCGTTGCATAAATCCTCCTACCTATGTCTGGGACACGTTGGGTTTCCTTGTAGGGACAGAGTTTGGTGACACCACTGTCCGTGTAGGATATGCTCCGTGACTTCATGCTACTCTCAGGGACTGCAGCCCACTCTGTCCACATCCAATCTGAATCATGAAAGAAAGTGTGTTTATATTATAGACCCATGCAGCAAGAAAGGGCGACTTTTCAGGAAAGTTGTTGATAAAGCTTGTTGATATTTCTGAAGTCTAACCGACAAATACATAAATATATCCTCAATATCCCGCATTCTATAATATACTATTTAAAAGATAATTATCCTGTGAATCTCCTGATGTGAGCTGTTTGCAAACAAAGCCATTACAGACAATGTTATGAGGGTTCCACTATAACCAATGTAAATATAGCTTTATTATGAAGTAGTGACTCTTTCTTGCTGGATTCGTCTAAAGTATGTGTGTTACTGGGTGCTGTTTCTCCACATAATACGGAGGACTGAAAAGGGTCTGCATAATGCGGAGCTCCACATTTAAATGTGGAAATCCGCATTTGTACGAAACAGTACAATTTTTGGTGAAAGAAAGTTTTTTGTTTATTTCCCTCCACACAATATGCTATGATAAAGGTAAAAGTTATTTTGATGACATCAAATATTTACTACGATAATGATTAGAAAATGATAGTTGTAACTTTATGATAGAGACAATATGGCACACGTGTGTTCTCATCATGAGTTGTCAAGGTTTCATCAGGAATTGTCCAGTTTACAATTTGAGTTAATTTAAAGTACAGTTTCATGATTGAAAATAGGGTTACAGAAGTAACCATATTTGAGAGGAAAATATGGGTTTCCATGGCAACGGATTGGTTGAAAACCAACTTTAGAAATAAATAAATTCGGTGGCCTTGTTACCTGTAGAGAAGAACCTCTTCTATAAAAAATCATGTGCAAAAATGAGTAAACCTGGACTTACTCAGATCTCATCAATTATATCAATATTATCATACGTTCCCAATTTGTTCTATATCAGTCTATAAAGTACTGTCGATTCTGAGCCACTGACCAAAACATCATCCTGTGGGAGGTACAGGTCGCCAGTGTGTTAGCTGGTCTTGTCACTTACCTAACTTGATATTGGTGTGTATATTGGTTTTAACACAGTCCACATCATTCAAGTAGTCCTTACGTGAACATACCATTTGTCCTATTGAGGTTTGCTGACTTGAAACAATCTGCAAATAATACCCAGAAATATTTTCAACATTTTATATGATATTATGTAATATGAAAATACAAAAACATTTCATGGAATTACTGACAAAGTAAAGAACACCTTCACAGTACTTATTCGGTATACTTCTTTCTCACCCTCAACTAGCCAAATGTTTAACTCTCTCTAATGGCTACAGAGTCACCAAGGGAGATATGCATCGAGTGATAAGCGACAGGGGAGTGTTTTTCCGCAAAACATTTCACAATACTTATTGTGATACATCCCTTACTTTACATCCCCAAGAAAGGGTTCAACTTTTACTATAGGTAAGAAGGCCCACTCACCCCGTACCTCTGCAGGTACTCGTGGTCTACTATAGGTAAGAAGACCTACTCACCCCGTACCTCTGCAGGTACTCATGGTCTACTATAGGTAAGAAGGCCTACTCACCCCGTACCTCTGCAGGTACTCGCGGTCTACTGTAGGTAAGAAGGCCCACTCACCCTGTACCTCTGTATCATGGTCTACTATAGGTAAGAAGGCTTACTCACCCCGTACCTCTGCGGGTACTCGTGGTCTACTATAGGTAAGAAGGCCTACTCACCCCGTACCTCTGCAGGTACTCGCGGTCTACTGTAGGTAAGAAGGCCCACTCACCCTGTACCTCTGTATCATGGTCTACTATAGGTAAGAAGGCTTACTCACCCCGTACCTCTGCGGGTACTCGTGGTCTACTATAGGTAAGAAGGCCTACTCACCCCGTACCTCTGCAGGTACTCATGGTCTTCTATAGGTAAGAAGGCCTACTTGCCCCGTACCTCTGCGGGTACTTTTGGTCTACTATAGGTAAGAAGGCCTACTCACCCCGTACCTCTGCAGGTACTCATGGTCTACTATAGGTAAGAAGGCCTACTCACCCCGTACCTCTGAGGGTACTTTTGGTCTACTATAGGTAAGAAGGCCTACTCACCCCGTACCTCTGAGGGTACTTTTGGTCTACTATCGGTAAGAAGACCTACTCACCCCGTACCTCTGCAGGTACTCATGGTCTACTATAGGTAAGAAGGCCTACTCACCCCGTACCTCTGCAGGAACTCATGGTCTACTATAGGTAAGAAGGCCAACTCACCCCGTACCTCTGCAAGTACTCATGGTCCTCTACAGTTGACACCAGACATGGCTTTGTGTCAGTAGAAGGCAGAGCAGCACAATGAACCTGAAACTCATCGTCCAACAAGAACCGCAGACAGTCAGAGGCAATGCTGGCCTCAGTTACCAACGTTACCAGACTAAAGGTTAAGGTATATGTCAATAGCATTGTGCATGCTGTACCATCCACTGCCTTACTTACAACATCAACAGGCCAAGGTACTTTACCCACATACACAAACAATCAATTATAAATATGTTCCAGATAGAGGCAAAGATCGATTCTCATTAAATACTCAACGTTGTCTATAGTTACTCTTCGACATTTCAACACTGAATGTTATAAGTCTCTCTGATTTTACTACCTACACACAGGTGAATAATGTATTCATACCAATACAGGATGATACAGGAGGACCGGGGGAGGCAGGGGGAGGCAGGGGGAGGCAGGGGGAGGCAGGGGGAGGCAGGGGCGGCAGGGGGAGGCAGGAGGAGGCAGGGGGAGGCAGGGGGCGGCAGGGGGATGGGAGAGGCAGGGGGAAGGCAGGGTGAGGCAGACATAGCTGTGAAAACTGTTAACACTTCAAACAATGCCAACAGAAAGGAGAGGCAGGGGGAGGCAGGGGGAGGCAGGAGGAGGCAGGGGCGGCAGGGGGAGGCAGGGGGAAGCAGGGGGAGGCAGGGGGCGGCAGGGGGACGGGAGAGGCAGGGGGAAGGCAGGGTGAGGCAGACATAGCTGTGAAAACTGTTAACACTTCAAACAATGCCAACAGAAAGGAGAGGCAGGGGGAGGCAGGGGGAGGAAAGGAGGTCCCTCCCCATCGCATATTGGTGACCCTGTTATCGTTCATAAGAATAAGATACAAATATATCAATGCCATGGTCTACCTGATAATTTATAATGTCTGCGGACCGCATGATACCTGAATGTAGCACCGCCACTTAACTCTCCAGTATTACCGCATGTGGCAATTAATCAATGTTAACATTAAATATCAATAGACTCTCCTCTTTGTGGCTGATATATCATAGAGGTATGTGCATAAGATTTCATTCACTTCTTTTAAAGCTTGACCGTCATGGTTGAAATGAGGCTAAAAGCACTTTTGGATACAGTTCAGTTTTGATTCACAGGAGGGCTCTTAAAAGAAAAGACCAGCCTAATACCATGTGGCCTTATATCAGTAGTGTTAGGATTCCTTAGCGGTATTCTGACATACATACTATTGAAATATGCAGCATTAAGCAATTAAACCTGAAAGTATCATTCATAGAGTGACGTCACATGAAATTAGACTGGTCTTTTCTTTTAAGGGCTGGGAGCTCAAAATGGGGTGAATATGTTGTAGCCGGACAATACTCATGGTCCCCTGTCCAAACACCGCTGCCCTCTGGTGGATCTGTTATTTTAGTCTATATATGGAAAACGCTGAACTTATTCCCTGACGGCCCAGCTTTAAGTTAACATTGGGTTTTTATAAAATCCTGCTGCTGATTAGCAGTTGATACATATGATTCTATTGAGGTCTATTGAACCTATTATAGCTAATAAATATAACGGTTCATGATTTTGCATTGTGACCTATGCATTGGTGAACAAAGGTTTCAAGAACTACCATATGGGATATTTAACAAACCCGATCAGTCCTGCTGCTATACCACTTCCCCCAGTACTCACTAGATGTCACCTCTGAGACTATATTTCAGAGCAGTGTCGACTGAGTGTCTAGTCCAGTCATGACCAGTCGTGACCAGAGACTTATAACCAATGCTGCACCCTTGTCTTACACCACAGTTGAACAAAAGAAATGGACTGACTGTATTTTAAGTACAAGGTTGGATGCACCTCTCCGTCTGTGGGTGTAAGTCAGATGTGATACGCATGACTAGCTGCATGAGTGTTATAAGCCTTGGACAATAGTAATTATCCATGGCTGACACCTTGGACAATTACCCTGTCCTTGGCTTATATCCCTCATACAGCAAGTTCCAGGTGTGAGGGAAGGGGATTGACTTGATAAGAAGATAGTGCTAGGTGGCGGCAGGAGCGTCCTTTCAGTCCCACTGACCAGGGTGGTGTCCAAACATCATTGGTTTAAATTTATGGGTATGGAAGCAAGGCATCAAATTCATCTTTAGAGTGTATTCAGTGGCGTGACAGGTAGTTTCAAAGTAGGGGGGGCAAGGGGTGTTTTGACCCTTTTTAACCCCATTTTACTTGACCTTTTTGATTGACTTTTTTTTTTAGTTTAGTCAAAAGTGAGGGGGACACGTCCCCCCCATCCCCCCGGTTGCCACGCCCCTGGTGTATAGTTATTAGTTTAAGCTCTACTTTTTAGGGGAGCATTGTATCTTAATGCACTATGTCGTTTTGGTGACATAACACATTTGTTGCATTAAGGCATAATGCCGTCCTTAAAGCTTTGAGGATGACTCAGATTAACTATTACAGTAAATGTGATTGGCATGTAATTCTTTGATTGGCATTTGATTGAGCTTTTATTACAAAAAGATTAACTCACAGTGTGCCATATCTATATAATTATATGAAACTAGTTAAATTGTTGATACCAAAGAATGCTGAAGACACACTTTGGGTATACTATTACAAATCGACTGGCATGTCATTTGTAACTAGAACACTATCGTAATTACACATTAACCCTTTAAGGGCCGCAGAGTGCTTTAATATATTATTACGCCCTTTGTCATTACGGATGCACGGATGCAGCCCCAGCGAGTTACTCACCGGTGCTGCATTCAAGCGGCATGCTCACTCTTAGGTTTCGATTCATTCCAGCATGATGCTGCCTCTATATGCTTCATGATGACAAATGTTGCTTCAAGACATCATTCTGTCCTACAAGGTCCTGGGATGACGCAGATCTATGAGCGATTGCAGTAACTACATGATTGCCATGTAATCATCATTAGGAGATTTAACGTTTATGAAACTAACATAATTAATGATGACCATTCGCCATCAATACATCACGCCACCCTACTTGTGCCATTCTAATGATGCCCCTACTGCAGATTACTCTCACATATTTGCATTAGGCCACTCAAAATAATGAAATGGTTTCTCATCACCGAGCGCATCATAAAAATCAGGTTTTGCCAAATTTTGATGAAAAAACTGATAAAAATGGACAAAATTGGTATTATTTAGGGAGTGGTCATTTTTTAACAACAGGGGGGGGTCGGTGGATTTTCGCGCGAGCGGGTCGAAATTTTTTTGGTCCCCCCCGTGGAAGGGGTCACAAATTTTTCGGTCCCCCCCCCCTAGGCAGGCTGAAAATGAGCGCGGCCGACCCCTTTGAGCTATAGTAACGCGCGGGCTTTTTCGCTAAAAAGGGGTGTAATTTTTTTGGTCCCCCCCTCAAGAGGGGTCCAAATTTTTTTGGTCCCCCCCTTCAAGGGGTCCAAATTTTTTTGGTCCCCCCCCCAAATCCACCAACCCCCCCCTGTTGTTAAAATATGACCACTCCCTTAGTATCAAATTAAAGCTAATAATGCCCGCAATGCAGTGGTATAGAAATAACTTTTTCCACTTTTAAGGATCAATTAATTCTTAAGCAATAAAATGTAAATTTTGGCCACAAAAAATGTAAATTATCCTATACATTTTGGCCTGCGAGTAAAAAAGGAAAAAAGAAAAAAAAAAGACTCCCTCCTCAGATTTCTCAGACCTTGGTGATAAGAAACCACTTCTTTTTTTTGAGTGGCCTTATTAACGAAAATGTATGTGTAACGTCCGACAGGCGATGCGGTAACGAAACAACATATCAGACTCTCAAACGGAGAAAAAAGTTTTGTTTTTGTTTTTTTTTGAGAACAATTTAACTTTATTTGGCGTTTTTTTGATTTACAGGTACATATAACTCCTTCGATTGGGGTGCGGCCCCAAAATTCTTTCAACCCACACAAACTAATACTTGTGCCCTCTATATGGAGTAAAGATGGATAGCTTTGGCACCTTTTACAATTATTGTAGGGGGAGGTTGAAAATAAATATGTTGGACGTTACACGAGTGCCATTTCTGATATAGAGGCCTCTGGTCAAAAATTCACCATTGATATCAGGATAAAACCATTTTATTCTGTAAGGTAACACATATACCTAATAAAATAGACCAATTAGGAAGGGTTGAGATGCCTTGAACTGATATGGGAGCCATAAGAAAAATGTAAAAATTGCCTGGAATCACGATTTAGGGATATTTTGGCCCTTTGAGGGGTCATAAATTGTAAAATATCCACTGTACATCCAAAATTTTACATTTTTCTGAAAGCCTAGAATAAAGCCTCTTACATGAAATCAAAAAGAACCAGACTGGTGCAGGTATTTTATGTCCAAGGGCCATGTAAAGGTGAAAAACACCAATTGTACAAAAATCCAGGGTCTGACCCATATAATGCTCATGTCATAGGCCCAATTTCGTTGGAAGATGTGTCACTTAATGACCCTACTATAACCCTGTGTATAGGACATGGTGTTCTGTGCCGTTTGGATTTGGCGTCATGATGCAGTCGTCATGAGGCATTTAAGCATCATGGTGCATTTAAGCATAATGCAAACCCTGCAGTGCTGATACACTCTTAATGTGTCGGCATGATGCAATCATGCAGCTGTGACACTGCATTGGTGTATTATGAACATACATATCGCCTTGCTGCGGACGTATATCCTTAAAGGGTCAATACGTCTGACGTTATACAACATTCGTGCAAAATTAATATGGAGCTGATAATATGCCTCTTCTCCAAAGTTGTGAAAGCACGATTCATCCACATTATGATAATTAACTACTACAGGTGAAGAGTTAAGTATAAACCAATCAAGTCCCAGAGATCATAACCGTATATAAAGTCTTTCTCTTTCTCAGAGATCTTTCCCACGACTGCCTTCCAAGTTGTACCATCATATATTTCTCAAGGTGAGTCTTTTTTTACCCCTTCACAGCTGTTTCATAATTCCCATCGGAAAAGGTTGATTGACCTACAGATTACATGCATTGGTGCCAATTTGATATGGATCATACCCAACCTGTTATTTCTTCAACTTGTCTAAATTAGAAATTTAAACTTTTAGAAAAAAATGGTTGAAAAAAGAGACAGAGTGCTACCTTGTTTGTCTTTGTATACTAGCTTCTACTATGTGTGACAATCCCCAATGATTAAGGTGAATTTCTCTCTCTTTTGGGATTATGTCTTTGTGAAACATTCAAAACAATTAACAATGGTGGCGCTGTGTCAGTAGAAGGTGACATAGAGCGCAAACTGAAATGTCGCTGACTATATCAATATATTAAAGGCGGCCCCGCACCCCGACCCCCACCCATACGCACTGCCACACCTTAAAATGGTATCTACCAGATAATTGAATTCCATTGGCTACACAACACCTATTCTGGGTAGAGAGGGGGTGGGCGATTTCATTTGTGGGGGGGGGGCGGAATTGGCGGATTTTTAGGGGGGACTCTTTTCAATGGGAGAGAGATATTTGTAGGTCTCGATGTTGTTTAATAATGCTGTGAACAGATGTCACCTGTCTTGTATTAAATATGAGGCTAGGGTTGGTAGCTTGCGGTGGTTCATCCAAAAGGCGCACTGAAAATCTCAAATTATGTCAGTTCTATTTAACACAACCTTTTTCAATTTTCTATATAAATTTCGAGGTGACTGGTCCTGACTGACTGAACAGACAGGGGCGAGCTGTGTTGGAGGAGGCTTGTCTGAATGTGACACGACACCAGTAGAAGAGGTCTCCTGCCACAACTCTACTCTATACCACGTGACCATCACCAGGACGCTGCTACCCAGGTGGGTGGTTGCCACTTACTATATATAAGTTAAAGACGTCTCCTGGATCAACGACTGTCTTTCGCTCGAGCTTTAACAGACATGGTCCGATGATTAGCGCTCAAAAACCAATTTGGTTAAGAATGAACAAGAATGATCAATATGGCCATACTACATGTCCTACCTATTTCATTTAACATTATTTCCCATAATTAAGCCTAGATTTCAATCAAATTTCAGTTTTATGCTCAATTTAACACTTTTGGAATGCACGCTATAATTCCCCCATTGGGAATACACTGTAAAAAACTGTACCTGGGCCATGTAGGACCTGCTAAATGGGTTCCTATTATCCCTAGATGGCATTCTATTCTTCCCTATCCTCTAAATGTGATACTGTACTAACATCGGGAGGATATTTAGGTAGGATTTAAAATATGGAAAAAATCGGACCATGTCACTTTTAAATCTGTTGCTTTCATCATTGGGTTCAGTGTATGCCTCCATTGATACTAATCAGTACGGCAATACTAACCAAACACACCACAAGTGCCCCTTATAAAGGGCCATGCGTAGGCATATGGTTGGGATTTGCTCACGAGTTGTGTGTTTGATTTAATATACCTAGCATATGATAGTCATACCGATTTAATTTGTAAACCACCAAAAGCATGGCAAAACAGCCGATCGCCGATTGTTTTGGTACATAGTTAATCACTTGATCGTTAAGTGTCTCCTTCCTTTTACAGATGATTTCTCTGTAAAATTCTTATTTCTGGTCCGATTTACAAGCTGTAAAGTTCTGTGGTCATGCTTTCAGCTGTTACCTACCTATTACGACCTTTAAAACATCAATAAGCAGCTCCATATTTATAGAAAACGACGATTGTAATAGGTAATTGACCCCCGTTTTGCTGAGTATTTGCCATAAAAATACTACTCTCTGATTGGTCAATAGCTGGTCATGTGACCTTTTCAACACGCCCACCCAGTGGGCGTATTTGCGCAATACGCCACTGGGGTGGGCGTATTGGTTTCAGTGCTTAAGGACTCTCAGCACCCAAATTGCAATCAAACAGTTTGAGGGGTATACTTCGAAGGAAATGTGTTAAACCTGTACATATTATACATCAATTGAACCATCTATAATAGCTTTATCAAATTCCTTCGTTTATTTCTCATTTTAGTAGCCATGGAATGTGGATGGAACAAAAACGTTCCATTTTCAGCCTCTTTTTTTTCCAACAGCATTATGGGATGGAAATTGGACAAAATTCTTGAATTTCTCGATTGAAAACTAAAATTCATGTCTATACCTGGGGTCCTTTTTTCTCTTTTCCTGATATTCCAATTATTAAGGCCTACACAGCTCTTCAAAGTTGCATAGTTAGCTACAAAGTGGGTGATAATAGGGGTAAATAGCCATTTTTACCATTTTTTAGTAACTATGCAACTTTGAAGAGCTCTGTAGGCCTTAATAATTGGAATATCAAGAAAAGAAAAAAAAAGGACCCCAGGTACTGACATCAATATCAGTTTAAAATAGTTAAACCTAATAATTATGTCCATTTTCCATCCCATAATGATGTTGAAATGAAAAGAAGATAAAAAGGAACGTTTTTGATCCATTCACGTTCCACAGTGACGAAAATTCCAAATAATGGAAGGAATTTGATAAAAGTATTATAGATGGTTCAAATGGTGTATAATATGTAGAGGTGTAACACATGTACTTGGAATTAAACCCTCATAACCGTTTTAGTGCAATATGGGTGCTGAGAGTCCTTAAGAGATAGGACTGTCATATGCTAGGTATAATAAACTGATATTCTGACCTTAGTCAGTACTGGTAAACAACTCAGTCACTAGTGATCAACCTAGTCAATCATATTTTGGTTCCCTATACGACCAACCACCGTCATAGCCATATTATAAGTAGGGACCAACATGTATCTGTCTTTTTGAGTAAGGCATATTTTGTTTTGCTTCAGCCAGTTCGTCATTCTGACCAATATCCCTATGAGCCACTACAAACTAACCCCAGAGCATAACGATTATCAGTGTAGAGGAGATGCATACACTAGTATCGGCTGGGTGAGGATCAGAATCCTTCACCAGCAGATGATAGCTACTCCTCTCTTGTAGGAATCATTGTACACCAAGAAAAAGACGGAGCATTAGTCAGTCTCTTTCTGTCTTTCTGGCGTAAATTAAAGCGTGACTCTCGTTATCAGAACTAGAGAGAAGGGTCAATCATTCCGAGACTTGAGACTAAAACCAACTTAATAGTCACCAAACCTATTCCCAACTTCAGGAGAAACCAGGCATCAACTGAACAGTTGGGGGGGGGGGGGTATTTTCTCTGTGGGTCGTCTTCTCCACGGGTCGATTTCACTGGGCCGTTTTCTCCAACAGGCCAGACTTCACATACCTTATTGTTGAATGCGATGCTCTCAGTTTTGAGTTTGAGTTTGAATATAGCTATATTGGACAAAACAAACCCATTAAAAATGCAAATCTTTCATTGGCACGACCCACAAAGCGGATGTAAATCAGTTCTAGGATTACCTCTAGGGCTTCGCGCATCCAGTCGGAATCTTAGACAGTGGTTTTGCAGTCATTTGTCAATAGTCCTGGCACCATCTTGAAATAAAGAAATCCCCATAATTGACGCCAGGGAGGACCATTTGTTTGGCCATCAGGACATGAATTTGCTAATTTTCCGAATGAGTGATTGTTCAAAAGATGTTCTGTATCATGTTTACATGTTGCTCAAATGATTGGAAAATCATTGAGTCATCTAGATAAGAACTAGGGTTGTAGGTTGAGGAGAATATTATAGTACAATGTATTTATGATAATCATGATTACGATGTTAAACTTGACACGACCATCTGCATTGAACAGAATTAATGCTTAATGTAAATAAGGGTATACTGTACATGTTATAATAATATTAATAATTGTGTTAAAGCTTATGGTCAGATGTTCCTTGAGTTATGAAAATTGTTGAATTTGTTTACAATATGTATGTTGCTTTACAATAGTGCTTAACTTATAAGAAGACCTTAGAGCAACATTATTGTCCGAACCTTGGCGAGTATCTCAGTCCCCGCCTCTCGCCATAATGCAGCTCTGGCGAGTTGCTCACATTAGTATGCATTATGACAACAAAGGGCATGAAATATTGAACCACTAATAACAGCCTTGATGGGTTGATACTCGATCGAGTCCAGGGCAAGGGCATTTTACATTTAGCAAATGTCCATAAATGTCCAGCCTTATGCGTGCCTGCGTACCATTATGTGATGTAATTTACATCAGGAGGCTGTAACTATCAAAGTTCAGCACATAATGGACTGTAATGGGCTGTAAGTGGCCGTATATGACTCACGCCGGGGGACATAAACCTGCTAGGGCTAAAGGGATTATTGTTGTGTTAAGGTAACATGGCTGTTCAAGAATATAGGGTCGGTTAGTTCAATTCTTAAATAATTTTACCAAACATTCTGAAGCGGCAGTTTTCTCCCTTTTCTCAGTGTTGAAGTAAAAACAATATTTTTTGGGTAGTAAAAACCGGGAAAAGGGTCATCTAGAATTTAAAAACTAATTTAAATAAGGTCTGGCCATAGAAATAGGGTCAGTCCGGATACCGGCAATTTTATGTCTTTTCTAAGCCTTTGGCTTCAGTGTGAAATATATCACAGCACACATTACTCTACCCTGTAATATGATGTCCTCATAAAACATACATAGCACATGAGTGCACCCCTGCAGGTACCCATATTCTGATAAGGTGGCAGCTACACCCCATGAGTGCTCATCTGCAATTGTCATCACCATAATGCATGGATGCAGTACGGGCAAGTCACTATAGATTGTGTTGCATTATTCAAATCCAATTTAAGAGTGACAAAAAATGTGTTACTTAATGTGTCTTACCAGTTCAAGCTGAAAAAATAGTTTGTAGATTAGAGAAGGGGCTAGGGTTAAACCTTACTTTAATCTTAGTTCCCTCTGCTCGGGGTTATTTGTGTTGTTTTGCATTTCATCTGACTCAGACGTGACTTTCTTCACATTTGTCGTGGAATGGTAATTTTCATCTTGCATGGTGAAAAGTTGAGACTACAAACGTAAATTCCCCACGGGTTATACATAAACCAAACCCTCAGTGCGGGTACTACAAAATTCCCAAAGTTTAGGTGCTGGTAATACGAGGCTTTCTGGTAGTATAGTACAGTACTAAAATTGCAATTTTCAGACCTCTAGTGCGGGTTATAGGGTTCTCTCAAAGTCAGGGTGCGGGTTGTACGCGAGATGCGGGTTATACGCTGGAATTTACGGTACATCCCAAGAGCATTAAATCAAAGTCCAGCAAAATGACTCAGGTGTTAAGCTATCATGGTGAGATGACCTGACCACGTGTAGCCTTTATTTGCCGACAACTGATGAAACAGAACTGTATATGTAACCTTCAAACCACATCTTGTACCGGAGTCCCGCAAACCAAATTCAGGGCACTAAGCCAGGCAGCAATTGAAGAGGACTCCTCAGTGTTTTTTCCTTTCCTAGAATTACAGTGCTAAACGTCAGATCTTAGACTGCTATTAATGGGTGTGATCCAGATGCTCAGTCCCTGCCGTGACCAAAAGTACACCACTTAAACCTTTAAGGGGCTAAATAGTACATAAGTGTGAATGAATTAACCATCCATCGATATCGTCATGAAGCATGTATTCAGTCAGAGCGAGTCACTCCCCTATTGCTGCATTCAAACATCATGTCAACTCCATGATACACTACCGATGGGTCGTCATGATGCATGAATGCAATCCTGGGGAGTAGTCTCACCAGGGCTGCATTCATGCATCATGACGACCAAGGGCATGATGCATTGAAGCACTATGCGGCCCTTAAAGAGTTAATCCAATTCACCACATCAAAAAGCCCCCCCCCCCCCTATAAGGCTGACCCGGACATTGGGAGCATGCAGTATGTATGTGGGCTGTAGGGGACAGTGTTAAAGTTGTGATACCCATATCTAATGTGTTGTATCTATGGTCTCTGGCTTCGCTGCCTACTTCTGGAAACCTCCCTCACCCAGGCAAATATTGGCGTCAGCCTGACGCTAGCGTTGTCACAGAAAGCAATGACTTACCAAAGTCAAACCCTTTACTGATAGTAAGGCTATGCTGGACCTTCAGTTAGAGCCTTGACTCACCTACATTGGCTCAAGAGTCTAGATATACTGGATCCTCATGCCAGAATTCGGCAATGCTGGACTCTGGGGAGAGTCTCTTTCAGCCTGCAAGAGTCCAACATTGTCAGACTCTGGCATTAGGAGTCCAGCATTGCCAGACTGTCAAGCAATTTTGTGATATTCCAGCCTGTTATTGAAGGTACAGCATAGCCTGACCCTAACTAGAATGGTCCTTGACCCATCTACACTGTAAAAAATAGATGTACTTTCTACAATGATCCAATGTAAAACGCTACGGTGATTCACCGTCATCCTGAAAACATTGAAGCATTGTAAATAGCAAATAGTTTACGGTGAATCAGTGTAATGTGGCTACATCTTGTATAGGAGATTCAAATAACCGGGATTCAACGTAGTTTGCGTTTTTTGCGTATACCATCAGGTGGAGCCACATAAGTTATATTCTGCCACAGATTTTGATTTGGGAATCCCCTACACAGGAAGTGATGTCATCAACTTAGGGAATCCTCTCAGGCAGCAATGGACATGGGCTATTAAAATAAAGCAGGTAAGTAAATCTGCATGCATCCATGAATGTATGGCTTATTTTGAACCAGAAATATTCTGCAATGGAAGTTAGGTTCTTGAAGATTATGCTGAGTGAAGAATTATGTAGAATCTGCCTAACAGGAGACCATTGGAGGGCAAATTATATTTGGGTTTCCCTGAGTATAGGTCCCCCACTGAACAGTGCACAGGTGTAAGGGTGGGAGGAGGGAGGTGGCATTTGTACTAAACCTGGAGATCTCAATGTACAGCCAGAGCAGTACATGTACATGTCTAATGGATACAACCCCCTCTCCCAATGGGGGGAATATAGGGAAGTGGGAATATTTGTCTGAAAAAAAAAAATTTGCGAGAAAAAAGTTCGAAATTGCAAAAAAGTGAAATTTCCATAAAAAAACCCTATTTGGCGAGAAAAAAGTTCGAAATCGCAAAAAAATGAAATTTCCCTAAAAACCCCCTATTTGGCGAGAAAAAAGTTCGAAATTGCAAAAAAGTGAAATTTCCCTAAAAAAACCCTATTTGGCGAGAAAAAAGTTCAAAATCGCGAAAAAGTGATATTTCCCTAAAAACCCCTATTTGGCGAGAAAAAAGTTCAAAATCGCCAAAAAGTGAAATTTCCCTAAAAACCCCCTATTGGACGAGAAAAAAGTTCGAAATCGCAAAAATGTGAAATTTCCCTAAAAAAACCCTATTTGGCAAGAAAAAAGTTTGAAATCGCAAAAAAGTGAAATTTCCCTAAAAACCCCCTATTTGGCGAGAAAAAAGTTCTAAATCACCAAAAAGTGAAATTTCCCTAAAAACCCCCTATTTGACGAGAAAAAAGTTCTAAATCGCAAAAATGGGTAGTCTGGCGAGAAAAAATTCAAAAACGGAAAAAAAGGGAAATTTCCTTAAAAATGGCTAGTTTGGCGAGAAAAGAGTTTGAAAACGTGAGAAAATGAAATTTCCCTAAGAATGGCTGGTTTGGCGAGAAAATTGTTCGAAGACCTGAAAACTGTGAAATTTCCCTAAAAAGTGGAGGGGTGGGGGTTATCTAGGGTGTAGAAGTGCATTAGGTACTCATAGTATAGTGTAGGAGACATGGCTATAGGAGTGTATCAGGTTAGTGGTACATAGATGGAATATACCAGTTAAGGTGGCTATATCAGACTTTTTTTTTCTGAATTCCAAATCTTATATATAATGTGTTGCAAGTCATGTATCATGGTCCCCCATGCACTTCCCATTTAAACAGTGGACCAACAGCCACTGTCAATATAATGTTGCCCTATTATTGGCTTCATGCTGGGCAAACTCCAGGTATATGAGGTGATAATAATGATAATGATCATAATGGATAAGTCTATTCTGTTGCAGGAGAGGTCTTGACTGCAAGTCAGTTCATGGCGGCCACCGATGCAGTGGTCACCATGCAGGTGGCCACTTTCAAACAGCATTGGGGATGCTGTGTGCACTTCTCTACAATCTAAATATCCATTACCCCAGACAATGTGGCTGTCACACTTGAATTCATCCGAAGGTATTAGTTAAAAGATGCTTTGACATAAGAAACTTTACTAATAGTTTAATTAGATAAAGAGAAACATCATATAAATGACTGTGTGCTGACCATTTCTTTATCTTTAACTATCTTTATGCATGACTTTTTTGCTCCATTAATGGTATATCATAATTGTCATAACATATCAATATCAATATATAAAATAGAACATTAGCAAAAGCTCTAAGATCAAACTCTATATCAACAGTAAATGCAGTTCAATATCTGAAAAGAATATACATAAGTAGTATATAATGTATCGGAACGGGACTATGCTTAAGTACTGTTTATTACTCAATCGACATGCAGCCAATCAGAGGCCTCCATTTGGTCACGTGACTGGAAGTGACCTACTTAGGGGATTAGTGGTGACGTCACGTGACCTAGTTAGCCAATCAGAGGCCGCCATTTGGTCACGTGACCGGAAGTGACGTCATATGACCTACTTATGGACCGGAAGTGACGTCATATGACCTACTTAGGGGACCGGAAGTGACGTCATATGACCTACTTTAGGATCACGTGACCGGAAGTGACCTGATGAGTCACGTGACCGGAAGTGACGTCACATGACCTAATGGACAACCGGAAGTGACCTCATTGAGGATCACGTGACCGGAAGTGACCTGATTGATCACGTGACCGGAAGAAGAAGAAGTGACGTCATGCGACTTGATGAAGAGATGAGCGTCTTTAAGGGTTCACGCGCTTTAAAATGTGATATATGTTTTTTTTGGAGGAGGAGGAGGAGGCGAGTCTCTTATTTTTTTTGGTAAACCAATAAAAAACACAACGATATAAGTTTGTTTTTTCATTTTATTTTTTTATGAGCGACTGGAAGTGACTTATTGAACTAGGTAGAAGCGTTCTTTAGAGTGTATAAGGGGGGAGGGGAGGGGAGGGGAGGGGGGAGGGGGGGAGGGGGGGAGGGGGGCCCCTTTAAGATGCATGGGGAGGGGGGCGCTTTTAGGATGCATGGGGCGGGTGGGGGGGAGGGGAGGGGAGGGGAGGGGGGCACTCTAGGGGGGTGGGGGGGGGCACTCTAAGGGGCGTTTGTCTCTTTTAAGAAAAAAAAGAAAGAAAAGAATTTAATCGAGAGACACACTTCTTCCTCTCGAGAGGAAGAAGTGTGTCTCTTAATTTTTTTGTTTATCACGTGCTCTGATGAGGCGATCAGCCGCGACCGGAGGAAGTGACACTTTAAGAGGACACGCGACTTAATTGTTATAATATTTTTTTTTACTTACTAATAAAGAAGACGTATGAAAATAAAACACAACAATTCACATGTCCGTTGTTCTCGTTGTTTCTTGCTTGATAAAGTCAAGTAATATCGCGATGCCGAGGTCAAACTTTCCCATGTCCTCAGTCAACACTCGAAGGAGTTCAAAAGGCGTACTGCCGGCACCGTCAGCTTCAGCTTGCCACATTTTCAACACTCGGAAGGCCCACTCAGCGGGACTTCCTCCGTATTCGCATTCTTCAGCGATCTTATCTAACCTCTCAGGCGACAATTTTAAATGGCCCCCCACCTCTTTCCACCTGCTACCTAGGCGTCTGCCGAGGGCGCCCAAGTGCTTATGCATCGCGTGCGAGTCGGGGTTCTCGAAATCCAACCCCTGCCTGTGGAGAAGGGTCATCCACTGAGCCAACAGTTCCACTCGTCTAATGCGGGTGAAGACGCGGCCAAGCTCTCCCCATCTATGACGATGTGGGGTTTCACCCCACCAGACTCGGAACATTGCCGTACACAGCTCCTCCGGTGTCTTGACACTGCGCTCTACTAGAGCATCCATACGGGCGGCGGTAACTTTTAAGCTACTGCCCAACTCTCTCCAAGATCCTCTCAACTCTTTACCTAGTTGACGAAGCAAGGCGTCGCTATATGCTAAGCGCCGCTGTCCTACCTCTCTATTCTCCCCATCGGTCTGCCCCGCGCGTCTCACGTCGTCAAGCCGCATTAACTTTTTTTCAGGTGGACAAGGAGGTGAAGGCGAGCTTGAAAGTGGAATAGCTTGAGCCATCTCGTCTCGTCTTGGCGGCGGTGGCGGCGGTGGTGGCGGTGGTGGTGGTGGTAGTAGACGTTACTGTGGTCAGAGGCGATATGGTTTTTTTCCAACAGAAATCAGAGCTTTTATACAGAGGGAGTTTAATCCTATTTCCAACAGCACCCCAGCTGTCTAGCGACCTGTCCGCATGACGCTTTTCAGCCGCTCCGCTCCTTAAGAGCTTCTTAAGAGCTTAGATGACGAGGAGTATGTCATCGCTATCGGTGGAGACCAGCTGAAAATGGTGTTTTTTCCTCATCCATAGCCTTACCTCCTACCCCCTACCTGAGGACGACTCTCTCTCCCTCTGACATTCATTGTAACAAACGTCAGAGGTCAGGTGAAAATCGGATTTTTTCATGCACAGCCTTAGTCAGCTGTCACCCCTATTGAACTAGCCGGCCGCCGCCGGCTGGCCCGGTCTACTCACCACGGCAGGAGGCAGTGATTTTTTTTGTTTTACACTTAAGTCGCTCACCACATGCACACGCCTCCACTCACAGACAGACACGCTCGTCTTAGGGGGTCCTGCTTCACGCCACACGCCTCCTGTAGTTTTTTTGTATACACACTCTAAGCTCATGACCGTTAATCCTTTATACAGCTAATGCGCGTTGAATTGCTGAACAGGGTGGTAAGTAGCTTAGCTGATGACAGTCGATCTCTCAAAAGGGGGGAAAGGGATCCAGCTGAAAACGTCATGCATTATGTCTTTTGTTTCTCTTTGTGAATGGCCGCCGGTCAGCCGGCGGCAGCAACCGCTTAATCCTTTATACAGCTAATGCGCGTTGAATTGCTGAACAGGGTGGTAAGTAGCTAAGCTCATGACAGTCGATCTCTCAAAAGGGGGGAAAGGGATCCAGCTGAAAACGTCATGCATTATGTCTTTTGTTTCTCTTTGTGAATGGCCGCCGGTCAGCCGGCGGCAGCTGAACAGGGGCAGTAAGTAGCTTAGCTCTAGAAGCGAGAAGGCATATATAAGGGGCCTGGAAACCCCCATTCACTCACTCAGTCTTTTGCCGCTCTCTACAGTCACCACCATGAGCAAAAGACAACACCTAGTGCCATCCAAGGATCTAAGCAAGTTCAAGAACAAGAAGACTACGCGGAACAGCGCTCGTTTAGCGTCAGTGCCTCCTCTTGCTACTGAAAATGAGACTACCGCCGCAACCGCTTGGTCTTATCACCCTCCCGCTGTAGCGAGCGCTCGCAGCAGTAGTAGTAGTAGTAGTAGCGGTAGTAGTAGTAGTAGTAGTAGTAGTAGTAGTGGTAGTAGTAGCAGTACTACTGGTAGTAGTCGTCGTGCTAGCGACGTTGTTACACTCGCGACGGTACACGTTGCTGCTAAGCGCGCTGCCGCTACTACTGCCGCCCCGCCTGCTGCTGCTGCTGCTGCTGGTGCTGGTGATCCTCGTGCTGCTGCTGCTGCTGCTGCTGCGCCTGCTACTGCTGCGCCTGCTACTGCTGCGCCTGCTGAGGCTGCTGCGCCTGCTACTGTTGCGCCTGCTGCTGCTGCTGCTGCTGCTGCTGCACCTGCTGCTACCGCTACTACTACTGACGACAACGCTCCTGGCACAGCGCAGTACTGGCAACCGGGTTTTTACCTCCCCACTACTGTTGCTGATTTTGATGACCTGCCGCACGTTGCACAGCCCCTCTCCACCACTACATCAACCGGCGCCATCGACGCCGCTCGCGCTGAGAGTTACAGCTATTCGGACACTCAGCCCCTAAACCAAGAAGAAGAGGAGGAGGAGCAGCAACAGGGTGAGACAGAGAACGACGCTGACGACGAGGCGTACGACGAACCCGAAGGGCAACGGGAGGACGGTACGTTTTTTCGGCTCCCCTCTTCCACTGCTTTCGACCTCACTTCCACTGGTAGCGCGTCCGGTCCATGGCGACTGCCCTCACCGCTACCTTACGAGGGCGGCGGCGCTTCATCTTCTACCGCTACACTCAGCACCGACGGCGTGTGGCTGCTCTGTTCCAACAACGAGGCCTCGGATACCACCAGCGCTGACGCTGCTCCTGTTATCGGTTCTGCTGCTGATTCAGCTCACGCTGATGGTGTTACTCTTCTTGCGGGTGTGAAACGTTCTAAGGCGGGTTCCAGAACAACAAGGCCTACTAAGAAGAGAAAAATACAAGAAAAAGAAGAAGATGGACAAGAAGAACCAGAGAAAACCTCCCGTCCTCTCGGGTTAGAGTTCTGCTTAGACGGGACTTTGACGCTGGAGATCTGGGAGGACGTGGCTAGACTGTCTAGGAGGCCGCGCTACACAAAAGACGGCCAGGTGAAAGAGGCATCTCTGACCAGAAGCAAGCGAGTGCACTTCACTGCCGACGCGCTGCGCGAGCTAATAACGCGCATTGCCGATATCGGCGCAGTGGTGCGCATACGCGACACAGCGTCCGCGCAAGGAAGACCTAATCACACCCCCTGGTTCGCAGTGCTGGATGAGGAGGGCGAAGTGTACGCAGCTGTGAGCTACTACAGCGGTAAGAACCTCATCCACGTGCGCAAGTACGAAGGTCCTGACAAAAAACCCACACAGCAGGGGGTGACGCTGTCCGCCAGAGCGCTCAAAGAGTTGGATGACAAAACAGAGATTATTCTCAAATTTCTCGGTATAGATTCGGAATGAGAGACGCTCAACGCTCACGCGCGCACACACACACACAGTGTTTGACGTACGCTGTATGAGACAGACAGACGGATACACAGACAGCAGACAGATAGATAGATAGATAGATAGATAGACAGATAGATAGATTGATTGATAGATAGATAGATAGATAGATGGCTAAGTAGTTGGGAAAAAACTTTTTTTAATTGGTAACTAAGTGAAAAAACAAAAAAAACAAAAAAAACATGACGCAGTACGTCTGCGAAAAGTGTTTCAAAATTTTTAAAAGACCGTACAATCTCGAGAGACACGTAGAAAAATGTAGAGTAATACCTAAGCTTTGCCCTCTATGCGGCGAAGGCGATTGCCGAAAGATCACCTGTCGACGCGAATCTCTGGACGGGGTGACTATCCCTCCGCGCATATGTGCTGTACCGAACGGTGAGGAAACGTTCACGGCGAATTGGCCTGCAATACAAACGGGCGTCAGGATACACGGGACTCGCGTGAGTGTAACAAACTTCAGGCTACCAACCGGCGAGTTGAGTGACGCTGTAGATACTATGCGTCGCATTCACTTCACGCAAAGATTCAGATACAAATTGGGTTTCTCGGTAGGCTTACTCTCACAACACAGAGAAGACAAGAGCAAACTGCGCTACTTTCACGCCTCCCAGAACAACGCAACTCTCATACAACCGCTCCCTACTATAACTAATTCAGAAACTTTGGAAGAGCTCCTCTCAAACATGGAAAACACCGTCGCTTGCGAGGAAGTACGGAAACTTTGCGACGCTGACACCAAGTGGCACGTTCTTTTTCCTACCAATTTGAACATTTGCGTTTACATGGGACCGGGGGAATAGGCGGTAGGATCACTCAGGTCGGTCGAGTTGGAAAGAGAAGCGGCGTGTTAGATTTTCCCAACAAGGACAACCTCTGCGTCTTCCGCTGCATTTCCTTTCACTTATACAACACCAGCAAGCGCGCTTCAGATTTGTTACGTCAGTTCTGTCCCGCTGCCACACCTGAAACCTTTCCGGGTTTGAACATCCGCGACTTACCCGCGTTAGAGAACTTGTTTGACGTACAAATAGCGGTTTACACCGCGTCGCGTCAGGTGCCGGGGCGGAAGTTGAGAAGACGCGTCACTCTGATCAGACCGCCTTCCAGAACTCTGGCCACCCGAGGTAAAGTCAACCTACACCTGACGGCGAAAGGCGGTTTGCACGTCTCTCTGGTCACGGACTTCAACGCGTACGCGGGCATATACGAATGTTGCAAGTGTAAGGCGGCGTTCACCACCGAGTTCTTGCTGAAGAGACACAGGAACCAGCTTTCCTCTTGCCGACAAGTCAAGTTGCGCTACGTAGGTGGCATCTACCAAAATTCGAGAACGATTTTCGAAGCGCTAGCAGACTTCTCCATTTTTCCTCCCGACGGACATTCCGGAATCATTTACCCTTACAAGATCACCTTCGATTTCGAGGCTTTCTTCAGACCGTGCAGAGAACCGTCGACGGAACACGTGTCCCTGCTGTGGGATCACGTCCCTTTGTCGGCTAGCGTCGCATCCGACTTTCCGGGGTGGGAGGGGCCGGTCTGCTTCGTCAGAGAATCCGACGCAGATTCCGACCCCTTGTTGGACCGAGTTTTAAATCACATAAACGAGAACGCCAAAGTCATCGGGGAAGCTGTGCTAGAACTTTACTGACCGACGTTAGCGAAGTTAGATGCGGCGATAGGTGAAGCTCTCCTGCTGGAGGAGGCGACACTCACCCCTTCTCCAGGCGGCTTCGCTGCGGCTCAGACCAGACATCGTTAGTTCAACTGAAGAAGCGGCTTCTGAGATACATCCGTCAAGCTCCAGTCGTGGGCTTCAACTCGGGGCGTTACGACTTGAACCTGATCAAAATACGCCTTCACTCGTTCTTTGCCTCCGGAGACCGAAGAAACCAAGAATTCAGCGTCATAAAGAGAAGCAATCAATACTTGGCGGTTTACACACAGCACACGGTTTTCTTGGACGTAGTCAACTATTTGGCACGCGGTTACAACTACGCGAACTATTTGCGAATTTTTACCAGAAAGAAGAGAAAGGTCACTTTCCTTACGAATGGATGACGTCTACCAGGAAAATGGGAAACAGAACACTGCCACAGAGATCGGCTTTTGACAGCGAACTGACGGGCGTCAAAATGTCCGAATCCGACTACGCCGCATGTCAGAAAGTTTGGTCCGACGAGAAGATGCAAACTATGGGAGATTACTTGATCCACTACAACAACAAAGACGTCAAACCTTTCATAGAAGCTCTGAAAAATCACGCTAAATTTTTCCAAGATCGCTGCATTGACATGTTGAAAGACGGGATTTCTCTCGCCGGTTTGACTTTACGGTTCCTCTTCCAAAACCTAGAAGACGCGTTCACAACGTTCCCCCAGTTCGACGCTGTCCTCCACGCTCTGATCAAAGAAAATCTAGTCGGCGGTCCTTCCATCATCTTCCATAGATTTCACGAGAAGGGCACCACGCGGATAAGGGAGCACAAGTACGGCGAAGAAGCGACACCGTGCCAGCACATCCTAGGCCTAGACGCTTACTCTCTGTACTTGCACTGCATGAGCGAAGCGCACTGCACAGGCTATTACGCGGTGAGACGACCTGAGACCGAGTTCAAGCCCGAAATTGGGCAAAGAAACTCTCACAGCGCTTTGGAGTGGTTACGCTTCGTAGAGCAGGACCGCGACGTGAAACTGCGCCACGCTTTCAACCGCGGCGAGATGGTTCTAGGCTGTCGAAGAATTCGCGTCGACGGGTTTCACGCGGCCTCTAATACGGTTTTCCAGTTTCACGGGTGTTGGTTCCACGCTCACGAGTGCATACCGTCGCACCGATATCAGTGCGCTTCACTGAGGGAGGAGAGACGCGACAGAACGGCTAGAGTAAGCGCTTACTTGAAAGCGCTAGTTCACAAGCTGGTCGTCGTGTGGGAGTGCGAATGGAGAGAGATGAAGCGTCGAGATGAGCGGGTTAAGGCCTCCCAACAACACTGGAAGGTTGACGCTTTGAAAATGTCTCGAAACGCAATGAGCGGGAGCGACATCCTTTCCGCTGTCAAAGACGGGAAAATGTTCGGTTTAGTTCAAGTGGACATCACTACGCCGCCTCACCTACGAGACTACTTCGAAGAAATGACCCCCGTTTTCAAGAACGTGTCCGTTTCAAAATCAGACATAGGACCTCACATGTCAGACTTTGCGCAGGAAGAAAAGCTGTTGAACACGCCTCAGAGATGTCTGATATAGAGTTACCACGGAAAAAACATTCTCTTGGGAACGCCCCTTCTCAAGTGGTATTTAGAGCACGGTTTGATAGTCACCAAAGTGCAGCTGGTCGTAGAATACCTACCTAAACGCTCCTTTGCCAGTTTCGCGGACGAAGTAACGGCGGCGCGAAGACGTGGCGACGTGAACGAGAACGAGAAAATTCTGTCAGACTGTTACAAGTTAATGGGAAACGCCACGTACGGTAAAACAATCTGCAACAAAGAAAAACACACGGCGGTGAGATACACTGACAGTCGGAAGTTCGAACTATTGGCCAATTCGTGGCGCTTCAAAAAGGCGTCCGAGTTGAGTTCTGATCTGTTTGAAGTCGAACTACAACCGAAAACAGTCAAGAACAACCTCCCTATTCAAATAGGGTTCATGGTATACCAGTACGCGAAGTTGAAAATGTTAGAGTTCACATACGACTTCTTGGATAGATTCGTCGATCGGCGCGATTATGCCCTTTGTCAAATGGACACCGACAGTCTTTACATGGCTCTCAGTGGTGACACGTTGGATGACCTAGTCAAACCTCGCCTGAGAGAGACGTACTTCAGAGAGAAACGAAAGTGGATTCCGACAGCGGTGTGCGACGATCACTTAGAGCTTTTCGTGAAGACAAAAACGGAAAGAGTGCGAGAATGGTGTCCGCCGCCCGGCGGATGTTGTGAGAGACGTTACCTTCACCATCTGAGAACTTCGGGGCTTATGAAAGCGGAGTGGGAAGGTGACGGGATCCTAAGTCTCAACCCTAAGACTTACATTTGCTACGATCGAGTCAGCGGCACCGGTGGAAGAAAATCCAAAAAATGGAGTGCAAAAGGTGTACAGAAGAAACAAAACCCTAAAGAACCAGACGCCTTCTTGGATGTTCTTCGCCAACGAAAAACTCTCCTTGCGGTAAATAGAAATTTCAAAGTGGTGCGAAACAAAATGGTCACCTACACCATAGAGAAAGACGGCGTGCGCTACTTGTATTATAAGCGTTGCGTGCATTCTGACGGTGTGACAACGAGTCCTTTAGAGATATGAAAAAAATAATAAGTGTGTTATTGATTGATTGAGTGCATCTTTTCAAAAATAGAGTGTTTATCAAGATTGAACAAAAAGAAATAAAAAAAAAAAAAAAATTATTGTTGTGTTTTTATTTTCATACGTCTTCTTTTATTAGTAAGTCGCGTGACCTCTTAAAGTGTCACTCATGTGACGACGTCACTTCTAGTCATGTGCCTCATCAGGTCACTTCCTAAACAAAAAAAATTAAGAGACACACTTCTTCCTCTCGAGAGGAAGAAGTGTGTCTCTCGATTAAATTCTTTTCTTTCTTTTTTTTTCTTAAAAGAGACAAACGCCCCTTAGAGTGCCCCCCCCACCCCCCTAGAGTGCCCCCCTCCCCCCTCCCCCCCTCCCCTCCCCTCCCCTCCCCCCCACCCGCCCCATGCATCCTAAAAGCGCCCCCCTCCCCATGCATCTTAAAGGGGCCCCCTCCCCCCCTCCCCCCCTCCCCTCCCCTCCCCTCCCCCCTTATACACTCTAAAGAACGCTTCTACCTAGTTCAATAAGTCACTTCCAGTCGCTCATAAAAAAATAAAATGAAAAAACAAACTTATATCGTTGTGTTTTTTATTGGTTTACCAAAAAAAATAAGAGACTCGCCTCCTCCTCCTCCAAAAAAAAAAAATATCACATTTTAAAGCGCGTGAACCCTTAAAGACGCTCATCTCTTCATCAAGTCGCGTGACGTCACTTCTTCTTCTTCCGGTCACGTGATCAATCAGGTCACTTCCGGTCACGTGATCCTCAATGAGGTCACTTCCGGTTGTCCATTAGGTCATGTGATGTCACTTCCGGTCACGTGACTCATCAGGTCACTTCCGGTCACCGTGATCCTAAAGTAGGTCATATGACGTCACTTCCGGTCCCCTAAGTAGGTCATATGACGTCACTTCCGGTCCATAAGTAGGTCATATGACGTCACTTCCGGTCACGTGACCAAATGGCGGCCTCTGATTGGCTAACTAGGTCACGTGACGTCACCACTAATCCCCTAAGTAGGTCACTTCCGGTCACGTGACCAAATGGAGGCCTCTGATTGGCTGAATGTCGATTGAGTAATAAACAGTACTTAAGCATAGTCCCGTTCCGATACATTATATACTACTTACATAGATTGCAAACATATATCTCAATATTCTTATAGTCCATTTTGAGTAAATTAGCAATGCGAAAGTTACAAATAATCAAATTAATTGATAATGGCATGCTTCTTCAGTGGACTCATTCGTAAATTATAACTAATGTTCTGTCCATGATCCAAGCTCAATGAATCATACCTCACACTCATTTCATTTTCAGATGTTTCCTGAGAATTAGCCTGGGTGGACCAAAATCTGCCAAGAAGAAGGCAGTGGCAGGGCCTCACCATTGGATTCTAACTTTAATAACAATGTTTAATAACCGTAAAGATTTGGACTAAGTAAAGAGTTATTCAGTCCACATCTGTCTTAAAGGGTCCCGATAGGTATAATCAAAGAGACACTTTAGGCTCAGTCTCATGACCTTGGGCCAATGTTTTCGTCTCTGACCGGGTGCCAGCTCTGACTGGGTGCCAGCTCTGACCGAAAACATTCGCCCAAGGTCGTGAGACTGAGCCTTTCGCATCTATAGTGCAGAAGATATGTATTAAGTATGTACATATTATACATCTGCTTAAGGCCACTCAAAAAAACGTTTTAATTCATTACCGTGCACATCATAAAAATTGTGATTTGGGGAAAACTTGTTTTTTTACAATTTTGGTAAAAAATATGCTAAAATTGACGAAATATTGGCAAGTTTGGTACCAATAAAAGCTTATGCTGTCTGTAATGCAGTCAGCTAGGAATAAATTGCATTATAACAACCTTTGGGGATCTATAAACACTGAATTACTAAAATATAAAAATTTATCATGAAAAGTCTTAATTTTCCTATATATCTAGGCCCCAAGCAAAAATATTAAGCACATTATGAGTGGATAATTAGATTTAGTATTGAATTGATATCAAATCATTGCTTTGATAAAATCTGACATATTAGGCATCATTGGATCAGAATAATTTTATTCAACAGGTTTATTGATACAATAGTCTAGCTGTAGTATTATGGAATGCAAATATCATGAGAATAGTACAAGAACATTCTTTTTAAGGTTTTTGAATTATAAACAGACATTTTCATATAAAGGGTACATAATATGTTTTTTAAAATTCCCACTTAATATTTATGTCAATACCTTATTGGATTTCATCATATATGGAGGCAATAAGGTAGCCATATGTCAGTCAAAATCCTTAAAAAAATGTTTTTGATCTATTTTCACCCCACTTCATTCCATTACACCAATATCCAAAGATCCTACCCAGAAATCTGTTAAATGAAAAGAATCCAAACTAATTATGTCTTATATGTGAAAATCTCTTAAGGCAATGATTAGATACTAAATTAATACCTAAATTGATTGTTATTTACCCTAAAACCTTACCTTAAAAAGGGCCCCAAATATCTGTTGGTTCCCCCCCCCCTCAAATCCGCCAATGACCCCCCACCCCTGTTGTTGAAAAAATAAGCACTCCCATAGTGCCACCCCAAAAATATTTGTCAAACAAATGGATTACTGGGATATACGAGAGAGCACCAGCCAATCTATATATTATTACATATATGCGTGTGTGCTAAAATTGGAATAAACTGTTGCATAAGTTATACACTGTGTTCTTTTTTGGTGAATTCTTTTCTATATATCTTCACCTGAAGAAGGCCCATCCGGCCGGAACTGTAGTGACCGTTTATCTGAATAAAATGTTTACTTCTGTCATCCTGAAAACTAGTTTTCCTGTTTATTGATCAATTCATCATTGGTATAATAAATTTATCTCTCTATATTTTCTATATAGCCTTTTCACACTTTGAATACTAATTGATCATCAGCCAGAATATAAATAATTCAGCAATATATGTGACATGGTCCAGGAAAAAGGAAACTTAATGAACCCTGTAATAAGGCCCCTTTTCACATAACATCCCACATATGGCTAGCAAGGAAAGTGAATAATTGTCTGGTAAACAACAAGGAAAAATCATACAAATAACGGTGAATCCGTGCCATAAGAACCGGGACCTCGTTGAACAGACATGGATTTACCGTAAAATCATGTTAAATATTAGTCACATCATGTGGAAACAAAACGCTGATTCATTGTAGTTTTTCGATAAAACAGTGAATAACCGTATATTAAAACATTAAGTTACCGTAATACCACCGCTAAATAAACACAGAATCTCTGTAAATTGAGAACGCTGAATCTCCGTCAAATTAACGGTGACAGTTCCCCTTAAAAAAAACGCTGAAAGCGATGTCCCGAAAGTTGCCGGTGATTCACTGTCATTTTGACGACATTTTTTTTACAGTGTATCATAGTCCAGCATTGCCTGACCCTTGTATAAGAGTGCTATTAGCGACAATGGCTGACACTAATATTTGCCTGGGTGCTGTCTGCTAGCCTGCCTGCCCTTCTGCCTGCGGCCCCATCTATACTGAATCTGGGACCTGCTGGTGAGGCCGACAAAGGGCTTGCCTAATGAGCTCACAGCTGTACTGGATACCCAATGTCTTAGAGAAATTACCAAGGCAATAAAAAGTGGGGTGGAGCTGGTGCTATCTTCAAGAGTGTCCACTGTGAGTGGTAAAACTGGTGGTAAATGTGGTAACCAGGAGGATGCAATGTTTATTGATAATGCCTGTTAATGATACTTAAGTCAGGTGTTGTCTAAACTTTTAATCAGTGTGAAGCATAATGACCTCTCAGTTGGGGGCCCCGCCAGCAGGTCCCAGACTCAGTATACCTGCCTGACTGTCCTGTGTCTGTCTTCCTGCTTGGTCTACAGAACATATGAAAATAGAGTTTATAATCTAATAATGAAAGTCAAAGATCATTATAGATAAGCTCAAAAGGTTCAGAAATGAATAAAAAAAAGTATGTTGATGCCTCACACGGCTGTCCGTCTGACCTGGCTGATCACCTTCAGGTTGGATATCACCAGCCTGTGGGATTCCTGCTCTCCATCACAGATGTCATGTTTTTAGCACTGGAGATTTGTCCCTCAGGGGACTTGTCTTTCTGCCAATGATGAAACAGGCACTAGAAGCTCTCCTCACTTATGACTCGGACTGTTTACAAGAAATGACCGAGTGCGGTGGGACTTATGGGACCCTGAATTAGGGTCTCCACGTCGCATGTCAAATTTCAGAAATGCCAGATGCCACTTAAAATCCCCATGTCCGATGTCGCATCCAAGAACCTATTTTTTCCTGATGTCACCAAGCTCCATTTTACATGTCACATGGGAGTATCTGTCTCCTCAATGTACTACCTGGTTTCTTGGTTACTCTGTTTAAGCTCAGAGGGGCTAATTTTAGATTTAAAATGTCAGCAATCATTACAGACTTATGCAGACAGGTCTACAGTGGCCCAGAAGGGCCAAAAAATAGAAAAGTGAAAAGTGGAAAGTGCAAATCAAAAAGTGAAAAGTGAAAATCAAAAAGTGAAAAGTGAAAATCAAAAAGTGAAAAGTGAAAATCAAAAAGTGAAAAGTGAAAATCAAAAAGTGAAAAGTGCAAACCTAAAAGTGAAAAGTGCAAACCTAAAAGTGAAAAGTGAAAATCAAAAAGTGAAAAGTGAAAATCAAAAAGTGAAAACCAAAAAGTAAATAGTGGTTTGAGGTTTGAGGTTTGAGGTTTCCACTTTCAGTGTCACGCTGTCAATCTGTCAACAGGTTGTGACAGGTATCTTTTAGCATTGGGTCAGAATTTCCAAAAATGTGATTTTCGGGAAATTGGCAGAAATAGCGAGAAGAAAGGTCAGAAACGAAAAAAGTCAATTATTTCCGGGAAAATGTCCAATTGGGCG